>OY740781.1:118796658-119996658 GCA_963514005.1 Raja brachyura
CCCCCTCTCTCCCCCCCCTCCCCCCTCTCTCCCCCCCTCCCCCCCCCTCCCCCCTCTCTCCCCCCCTCCCCCCTCTCTCCCCCCTCCCCCCTCTCTCCCCCCTCCCCCCTCTCTCCCCCCCTCCCCCCTCTCTCCCCCCCTCCCCCCTCTCTCCCCCCCTCCCCCCTCTCTCCCCCCCTCCCCCTCTCTCCCCCCCTCCCCCCTCTCTCCCCCCCTCCCCCCTCTCTCCCCCCCTCCCCCCTCTCTCCCCCCCCTCCCCCCTCTCTCCCCCCCTCCCCCCTCTCTCCCCCCCCTCCCCCCTCTCTCCCCCCCTCCCCCTCTCTCCCCCCCTCCCCCCTCTCTCCCCCCTCCCCCCTCTCTCCCCCCTCCCCCCTCTCTCCCCCCTCCCCCCTCTCTCCCCCCTCCCCCCTCTCTCCCCCCTCCCCCCCCCTCCCCCCTCCCCCCCCTCCCCCTCTCTCCCCCCCTCCCCCCTCTCTCCCCCCCTCCCCCCTCTCTCCCCCCCTCCCCCCTCTCTCCCCCCCTCCCCCCTCTCTCCCCCCTCCCCCCTCTCTCCCCCTCCCCCCTCTCTCCCCCCCTCCCCCCTCTCTCCCCCCCTCCCCCCTCTCCTCCCCCCCTCCCCCCTCTCTCCCCCCCTCCCCCCTCTCTCCCCCCCTCCCCCCTCTCTCCCCCCCCTCCCCCCTCTCTCCCCCCCTCCCCCCTCTCTCCCCCCCTCCCCCCTCTCTCCCCCCTCCCCCCTCTCTCCCCCCTCCCCCCTCTCTCCCCCCTCCCCCCTCCCCCCTCCCCCCCCCTCCCCCTCTCTCCCCCCCTCCCCCTCTCTCCCCCCCTCCCCCTCTCTCCCCCCCTCCCCCTCTCTCCCCCCCCTCCCCTCTCTCCCCCCCTCCCCCTCTCTCCCCCCCTCCCCCTCTCTCCCCCCCCTCCCCTCTCTCCCCCCCTCCCCCCTCTCTCCCCCCTCCCCCCTCTCTCCCCCCCTCCCCCCTCTCTCCCCCCCTCCCCCCTCTCTCTCCCCCCTTCTCCTTCATCACGCAGACAGCGATCCTCCACTTTCCCTGGCCCCCACCTTCACGATGTGTGTGTGTGTGGTCGGTAGATGCAGCTTGCGGTTCGGTCGATACAACTCGTGGTTTCAACGCGGCCAGTCGATCCAGCTCGAGGCTTTCCAGGAGAGTGCCCTCGAGCTTGAAGGTCAAAGGCACTCTTCTGGACTCACAGATTAGGTCGCCCAAGTATGACAGGCCCTTTTGTTAGGCCACATTTGAAGCATGTGTGCAGTTCTGGTTGCAGGAAAGAAGTGGAGACTTGGAGAGGTTTGTAAACAAAGCTCATCAGAATGCTGCCTGAATTGAAGGGCTATTAGCTATAATAAGAGGTTGGAGAACTGTTATTATTTTCTCTGGAGTTTCAGAGGTTAAGAAACCTGATAGTATTATATAAAATTATTAGTGACAGAAATAGAGTGGGCAGTAAAATCTTTTTTCCCAGGGTGGAAATGTCCAAGATTAGAGGCCATCACTATAAGGTTACAGGGGGAATGTTTAAAGGAGATGTCCAGGACAAGTTTTTTTACACAGAGAGTGGTGGGTGAAACGTGCTGCGTGGGGTAGTGGTGGAACTAAATATGATAGTGTTTTTTAAGGTGCTTTTATATGTTAAATCTCTTTTTCTAAATTTTCCCCATCAAATTATTTTGCATTCTTAAGTAATAATCCAGTGCATATGTAGGGGGTAAAATAATATGCCGTTTTGTTTACCACGTAATGCAAGAGCAGACAAGTCATTTGTTTCCTCTAGGTTAAAATGAAGAATGAAAATGTGACATTCGCTGTGAAGTGCATTAAAAAAAAACACATTGTCGACACAAGGCAACAAGAACACATCCACTCAGAGAAGAAGATTCTTGAAGAGGCTCGCTCTCCTTTTATTGTAACGTAAGGTCTTTACTGGAGAAATACTCTTAAGACACATTTGCTTTGCAAACAAGACACAATGTGCTGGAGTAACTCAGCGGGTCAGTCATTATCTCTAAAAAGCATGGATGGATAACATTTTGGGTCGTACCATTCCATGAGTCCAAAAAAGGGTTGCGACTTGAAACATCTGCTTTCCATGTTCTCCAGAGTAGCTCTCTGATTCACTGAGTCACTTCAGCACCTTATATGTTTTTTTGGTAAACCAGCATTTTCAATTCCACGTGTCAATATTTTACTGTGCGAACATTTTTCAATGTGAGCTGACAGCAAGTTGTGTGCAAAAATAGTTTAAAATCATTTCTTACGATACTTCACTTTTTTTTATCAGCACATAGTTTGAAAATCACCCTACAAATAAACATACTACAATTCTGAGCATAAAATTCCATAGCCAGATTCAATATGAACAAATCATAAAAATGTTTCAATAGGAAACCAATCTTCTGCAGCAACAATTTTGCTGCATCTCACCGCTCTCATTATTGTGAATGGCAGGTAATACCTTTGAAATATTTTTGCTTGCACATTTTGGTTTGCTTGCACATTTTGGTACATGAGAAGTACTTTGGAGTTATGTCATGGTATCATACCTATATCTCAGTAATAAACACATATAAACAATTTATAGTTTGTAATCAAATCAAATTCACTGTATCTTAATTGGTACACGTGACAATAAAATGCCTTTGAACCTTTGAAATATCAAAGTAAATGCAATTGTTCTTCAGAGATCTGGGCTTTTTATAAGCAAAGGATTCAACAGCAGAGTGAGGCATTAAGTAAAGCAATGATGACCACATAATGGGTTGCAATTTCCTGTGTCCCAGTGAAACATTTTGACATGGAAATATTCACATGTACTTTTCATGATTTTAATTTAGTATAGTTTAGTTTATTGTCACGTGTAACACGGTACAGTGAAAAGCTTTTATTGGTGCCAACAAGTTCACAGAAAGACAATACATGATTACAATCGATCCATTTACAGTGTATGGATACATAATAAGGGAATAACGTTTAGTGCACGGTAAAACCAGCAAATTCCGATCAAGGATGGTCTGTGGGTCACCAAGAGGTAGATAGTAGTGACAATTGGACTATCCTTGATCAGACTTTGCTGTTTTTTTCATGATAATTGACTCGAATAATGGGATGCAAAATGGATTATTTGAGTTTGTGAGATGAAGCAAAACAAGTAACAATAACTACGACTGTGCCTGAAATTTTAATTCATGGAGTTTATGCGTCCTGGTCAGACTGCTAAATCATAATCAGTAGATCGCTTGGAGTTCACCTGCAATAATAAAAGTATTTTAGAAATTATTGTTAACCTAATGGAAAAAGGCAAATTGGCAAAACAAGGCAGCACACTTTTCCTATCTTCTTGTTGAACGTGTGTGATATCTAGGGAACTGTAGATTAGTGGTTGTTAATCAGCTCATTTCCAGAGGATTTAATTGTTTATTTTTGCTTATGAGTTCAAATCCTACCATGGCAGTGGGGAATTTAAATTCAAATAATTAAATAAGCCTGAAATAGGAAGGTAGCAATAATATTGATGATGGGAAATCACTAGTTTTTTATCCATTAACCTTACCTTGCTTGGTATTATGGACACCAGGTGTATGTCACGTTGTCACCTTCTCCTCGGCCAATAATGAACCATTCGACATTTCCTTGATCAGCATCTGCTTTGAGTATCATTTCCGCACTTTGCCATCCATATCTCTAGTTTCCCTCTCCCCGACTCTCAGTTTGAAGAAGGGTCTCGACTTGAAACATCCATTCCTTCTATCCAGAGATGCTGCCTGTCTCGCTGACATACTCCAGCATTTTGTGTCTATCTGCAGTTCTTTCCTACATATGATTTCATAAAAACTGGCATTAGAAGCCAGAATAAATGGGTATTCTCCAATCTGCATGCTGTTTGAAAAACCTTAGGCCAGTTTGCACTTTTGAAATTTGCATTAAATTTCTAATAATATTTTGACCTCAATTTGACCTCAGTATTTTGAAGCAACTGAGGTCTAAATATTATCAGAAATTTAATGCAAACTTTAAAATCACAAACTGACTACAGAGGATACCATTTGTACTTGGCTGGGGAATTGGCCATTTTCTTGGTGCTGTCAAGGAGTTAATGTACTTCCCAATTTTATAGAGTGAGGAAACTATTATTGATAACATTGCTAAATTTATGTGGTCTTTCTCAAAGGCCATCTGACCATTCAGGATTGCCTTATTTAATAACTAACAGCCAGAGATGGCTTGTGACTAAGATGAGCTCAACATAAAGCAGAATGTGGTGTATGATCATAAAGGTCATGAGATTGGTCGATGGCTGCAAGTGCAGTCAGATCTGGGAAGTTGGTTCATTAATTTTTAATCAAGAGCATAATATTTGAACTTTCA
Organism: Raja brachyura; assembly: GCA_963514005.1. The sequence continues at coordinate 118,801,038 of OY740781.1, forward strand.
AAACCTTAGAAAATAAATTTTAAATGGCTGCTTTTAAATGAGTGAATGTAATGAATAATGGCAGGTGTAGTTTCTTTTCTCAGCATAAAAGGAAAATGTTGCTGCTGATTTCATGATTAGGATGAATCTTTAAACCAAATGATTGGTTCTCCTGTGGAACACATTCGCATTCCAGAGGAAAGCAGGTCAGCTCCAGATACCATAGAACCATGGCCTTAAATTGGGACATAAGATAGAGGGATTGGAGGCCACCTCATGACCTGCTCCTTCTAACACTGCCATTAGTAGGCCCCATGGCAGTAATGCTTGGAGTGAGTGGTGTTCTGATAAAAGATAACATGTGTGGCAGTTTATCTCCAGATTTTATCTTGCAAAAAAGAATTAAATGATTGAATTCCCTGCATGGTGCCAAAGTGAGGGAGGGTGTGGCCATTTCTGGCAGCATCCTCAAGAGATTCTGAACTGAGTTACTGTGCTCCAGCTCCCATCTTTCATCTGATGGTGGATGCCAAGGAAAATAAAACTCAATCCAATAGAAATTAGCAAAGTCATAGATTTGCTGGCTAGCAGCATCAATACTTTAAGATTGGATCATTCACAATTTCACTTTTCTTTAATATGTGGAGGTTGCATTATGAGATACAAATATTACGAAAGCATTGTAGCCTGAGATGTCAATGCACAACTGCAGGGACGACAATAATCATTGCCTAATGTTGCTAGTTTGTCTAACTTTGCCGCATTGTCAAAGTGACGGCATAACTTGACCTGCACGAGAAAACCTGAGAGCTGAGCATTAGATGTCCAAACATTGTCAAATGTTTTAAATACAATGAGAATACAATGGAGGAAGCCCCCCCTCCCCCCCTGTTATGACAGTCCTGAGAACTGTTTGTAAGTCAGAAATGAACAAAAATAGTGTGTGGGGAAGGATCACAGAAGCAGGTGTGATGGGAGAGAGAAGAGCCAGGGAAAAGCCAGCCGACTTCACTTACTCGATGAACAAGTGAGTGAGTGAGTCTACTCTGTGCTCCCAGATCCGCTTTGCTCGACCAAGTCCCCGTTTGTTATAGAGCGCAGGGTGTGTGGGGAATGAAGGCCCGCAGAAGATGCCTGCAGACCTGCAAAGCCTGGAAAATCCATCACCATCCATCCCGCCAGTTGCCCCATTGCATGTCTGTTTGTATGTAGTGTTCAAAAGCCAGGTGTTCATAACCTAGGGAGGTCCTGAACAGGGAAAAGTTGGATTCAGCATGTATTTACACAAATGTACTGACCCAGTCAATTAAAAGATTCCAGCCATAATTCTCATGAATGCAATGGGTTTCATTATGACAAAGGCTTTTCTTTTAAAGCTTGTCTCTAATGTTAACTTTTTGTTGATCTATTTCTTGTTCTTTTGATGAACCTACAGAATAAGATATTTATGTTTACCGTTTAACGATTAGTTAATAATTACCAGAACAAAAAGCTCTTTAGTAACATTAAAAACCCACCAACGTTTTGATTATTGTTCTCTATACATTTTGAAGCATATTCATAACTAATAACTTCAGTATAAATGGATCCTTGACCTTGTATTAAATCCAAGCATGAGTTTGACAACTGTTATAGACGTGGCTGCAATTGTTTGCAATTAACTTTGAATTAAATGTTGAATCCAAATGTATAAGCTCTATTGAATTTCCATTCAGATTATGAGCATGTGTAGGGAGGAACTGCAGATGCTGGCTTAAACCGAAGATAAGCCCAAAATACTGGAGTAATTTAATGGGTCAGGCAGCATCTGTGGGGAAAAAAAGCACCTTCTTCAAACCAAGACTGAAGAAGGGTCTCGACCCGAAACGTCAGCTGTCCATTTTCTCCACAGCTGCTGCCTGACACGCTGAGTTACTCTTGCAATTTTGTGCCCATTTTCAGATTATGAGCATCATCTATAAACAATATCTCATTGATTTTCCTCGGGTTTGATATTGCAGACTGTTTCGCAGTTTTAAAGATAACAAATACGTTTACATGCTGTTGGAGGCTTGTCTTGGAGGAGAGATCTGGAGTATTCTACGGGATAGGTGAGCTGGTTTGATGTCTACACAAAAAAAAATAATTGAACTCCTCTATTTAAAGTATCCCTTGTAAATTTTGATTGTAGATGTCAATCTTGGTGTACGCATCCTTCTGCCCAAATATCTCAATGTGTTCTTCTTATGGCAGAGGCTGCTTTGATGAGTCCACCTCAAAATTTTGTATTTCTTGTGTGACGGAAGCTTTTGATTATCTTCACCATATTGGAGTCATCTACAGAGACCTGAAACCTGAGAACCTGATGCTTGATACTGAAGGATACATAAAGTTGGTGGGTGTTAAATAATATTCCTAAGAATCACTCGGGCAAAAGTGGTGTTGGGCTAAAGATTCATAGGCAAGGAATCCAAATTCTGTTATCACTTTATGTGGAATTTAATTTTGAAAAAGCCTAATTGTTAGTTTGAAGGACATCATTCAGACCAGCTGGATTTGGGTAGAAATGGAACTGGTTCGCAAATGTTTTTTTGGGAAGGCAGCCCCTTAGGAAGTGGCTTACAAATGGTACCTGTTCCAGCATATAAGGTTAATTCTTTAGTGCCTGGCCTAACAGGTCACTATTCCACTTAAGATAATTCTCTGTCTACTTCAAAGCAATGAGGATAGTTAAGGGGCTGTCCCACTTGGGTGACCTACTTGGCGAGCTTAGAAGAGTTTTGGAGAGTTTGAAAAAATAACATGTGGAAGACCTCCTTCGACTATGTAGAAGACTAGCTTCGACTAGCTACGACTAAGTTCGGGAAAATTAGACACCGAATAGTGGAGAGTGAAAACAACCTCCCTTCGACTATGATGAAGACTATCTTCGACTACCTTAGACTACCTTTGATTACCTTCGACTACCCTCGATTACCTACATATAACATGACGACCTACTACGACTAAACCTATGAGTTAAAGTATTGATTTTTCCCATGGCAACCTTTTTTTAACTCTAGGGCATTTTTCAACATGTTGACAAATACGGCACGACCTAGCTGAGGCCTTGAGTATGTGGGGACCACTCTTGAGCATGAAGGAGAGTTACAAAGACCTGCTACGACCTCGTGTCGACCATGCTGCGAGTATGAGTCACGGGCAAACTCGCCAGAACTCGTGGACTAGGTCGCCCAAGTGGGACAGGCCCTTTAGGCAGTGCAAACTGATTTGCTAGATTGCATTGAAATATATTTTTTAATGTAGATCTTGTTTTCTTCCAAACACGAAGCAGTACAAACTGAGTCTGGAAGAAAAAACATCTATGTTCAATTAATATTTCAGTGCAATATAGCACCATGGCACTAGATTAAGCATAATTACCTACAAATTGGATTGTATCTTTTCTTTTCCAATTCCAGATTGGGTGCTCTGAAAGAAAAAAACATGGAACTGGCCAAAGTCTGGTGCAGTTGTCTATTGTCCATAAAGAGCAGTACAATTGATTGAATTCAGAAAGATCAAATTAATTCACCTCCTGATAATTTGTTGCACTGCATTCAAAGAAAGTTTGTGTAGGAAGAAACTGCAGATGCTGGTTTACACTGAAGATAGACACAAAATGCTGGAGTAACTCAGCGGATCAGGCCTTTTGTCCTTAAAGGCACATTTTTAATACAGCCACATGCATACACTCTGGCTCTCATGAAGGAAACCGAGACTGCAGAGGAGAGGGTGGCTTCTCCCACATTCATTCAATGGGCCATGCAATTATTGGCCAGTGAGATAGAACAGCGCACCTGCAAGACTCTTGGAAGACCATTGGCACTGGAGGAGCACAGATAGGGTTTTCTCTTCATAGGGAGGTCCTATATCACCCACACTCAGAAGGAACCCAGACCTGGTCCCCTGTTGAGGTTAGATTAACAATAGACTGGACCTTTCAAAAGAACCAGACAGTTAAAAATAAATCACCACAATCTGGCATTAATGACCTGGTAAAAATATTGTGTCTTCATTTGTTGTGGTGGGTACACCAGATGAGATGCATTGCCCTGTTAAATAAACCTCTCATTGATGCCATAAAGTGAATTGGGTCAATGTGGATGTTGTTGTCCATCCTGAACTCACTCCATTGTCAGGGTTCAGCAGCCTGCAACTATTTGATTGAAGGCTGAAGCATTACATTGAAGGCTGAAGCATTACATTGAAGGCTGAAGCATTACATTGAAGACTGAAGCATTACATTGAAGGCTGAAGCATTACATTGATTGAATAGATATTGCTGATCATTGGAAGAATATATTTTATTCATCCTCTGTTTTCAGGTTGACTTTGGATTTGCTAAGAAGATTGGCAGAGGTCAGAAAACATGGACATTTTGTGGAACACCTGAATATGTAGCACCTGAGATCATTCTGAACAAAGGCCATGATTTTGGTGTAGATTTCTGGTCACTGGGAATCCTTGTTTTTGAGCTTTTGACTGGCAGGTAACTGTTCTTTGCTATTACATATTATGTTTACAATCAATGGGCATGGAGCAAAATATAAATTAAAAAGTAAAGAGCTAAACTTATGAAAGTTACTTGTTCTGTATTGATTATACATGTTCTCAGACAGTGTAGCAGCCAAATGGCACAGATGACTTAATGACTATGGAGGAGGCAGAACAAGTACAATTTAGATAAAATAATATTTTGGAATATAGGATGGGTACATTGAGATATTAAGTGGTGGATCAAACTAATTTCCCCTGGGTCTAAGATCTCTGAGGCTCTCCAAAACCTCCAAAGTTATCGTGTCTAAATTTCTTATCAGCATGTTTAGTTGAATATCATGTCACATAACCTCTGGGATGGCAGATGCTTACTCCTTGATCCTGACCTTGTTCCTCTAGCAATGCATAATCTCCTATCTGGCTGTCCCAAATGAGAAAAGTAAAAATGACTTAAAGTCAAAGCCACAAAGCAAGTGACATGCTTATAGATTAAAAACTTTAAAGAAAGCCAGCAGGGAAGCACTGCAGTGGGGTGAACTGAAATGTTGGACACAAAATCTGCCCACAAGTCATGGAGTGCTGGCTAAACACAAGTGTTTCTATTCAAGGTTACTGGCCCAGGGCAATCAGCTCAATTGGACCCAGTGTCCTCAAGATGGTGAACATTTACAAAATGCTGCTTTTTTGCAATGTTTTGTTGTGCTGGTTCTTGAAAAATAGAAAGGCAACACGTAGATGCAGCAGCTTCTGTTGATGTTTCAGGTCGATTACCTTTCATCAGAACCTGAAATGTTAACTCTTCCTATGCACACAGATGCATAGCCTGTCCTGCCAGGTAATTCCAGTATCCTTTGTTTCTACTGTATTTCACATATCCTGCATCACAAATAGTTAGACTAATAGCTTCACTGCTCTGTGCCAATTACTCGACATGACTCGCTAGTCATGTAATCACTGAGGCATTACATGAACTTTCAAAGCACACATGCCCAGGGCTTCTTGAACTGTGCAGTTTGCTGTATTATCCTGAAGTGCCCCCTTGAGGTACCTCTATAACATGCAGAAATAGCTAACGATTACTGCAATCAGCCTATGCACATCCATGTGGTGAGCTCTTCTGAACAAACAACATCACCAATATCAGAAATTAGGTAAACTAAATAAAAATAATATTTTTTAATTATTTGCTGTATAACAGATGTGTAAAATGTAACCTAAGTGCCAAGGGGAAATATACTCAGAACTCTGCTGCAGATTAAAAACAGTTGCTATTTTTCTCTGTTGTCAATGTTCTTTAAATTGTGTCATTCAATTGTTTAATGTTGAAGACTGCCAGATCAGTAAGCTGTCATGGATGGCACAGTTGCTGCTTTACAGTGCCAAAGACACGGGTTTGATTCTGACTTCGGGGCTGTCTGTGCGTGTTTGTACATTCTCCCTGTGACCGCGTGGGCTTTCTCTGGATGCTCTGGCTTCCTCCCATATTCCAAAGGCGTGCTTGTTTGAAGATTAATTGGGTTCTGTAAAGTACTCTGAGAGTGTAGAATGAAAAGTTAGATAACTAGTTTACTGGTGATGGTTGGTCGGTATGGACTCAGTGGGACAAAGTGCCTGTTTCCATCTGCAAATCAAAACTAAACTAACCAAGATTATATAATACAACTCCAGTAAACTGCTGTTCGATCATTCAGAAATCTTTATGGTTAGACCTGGATCATCAGGTGATAGTTCCCAGGCTCCCTTTGAATACACAGGTACCTCATTCCCATGCTTCGGTGAACTCTGCCAGGGTACCGATTCCAGCAGTAAAGTTACTGGGGCTTGTTCCTATGTACTTCTAAACTCACTGTGAAGTTACTGAGGCCGTTCTCTATGTTCCTCATTAACTCACTGCAGCCTTGTTCCCATGCTCCTTTTAAACTCACTGTAGCCCTTTTACCTACCATCCTTTTAAACTCATTAGTCACATATCTCGTGCTCATTAAACTCAACGTGTTTCATTGAAAACACAGTGGCTGTTGAGCTATATCAATATAGCTATAGCTATCTCTGTGTGATACTTGGCTTACAGACCTGGCAGTCTACAACTTTAAACAATTGAATAACACAATTTAACAAAATTCAGTGAAAGCAGCAACTGTTTCCATCTACAGAAGTGTTCTGAGCATACTTCACCTTGGCACTTAGATTAGAAACCTAAAAGCATAGGAACATAGAAAATAGGTGCAGGAGGAGGCCATTCGGCCCTTCGAGCCAGCACCGCCATTCATTGTGATCATGGCTGATCATCCCCTATCAATAACCCGTGCCTGCCTCCTCCCCATATCCCTTGACTCCACTAGCCCCTAGAGCTCTAGCTAACTCTCTCTTAAATCCATCCAGTGACTTGGCCTCCACTGCCCTCTGTGGCGGGGAATTCCATAAATTCACAACTCTCTGGGTGAAAATGTTTTTTTCTCACCTCAGTCTTAAATTACCTCCCCTTTATTCTAAGACTGTGACCCTGGTTCTGGACTCGCCCAACATTGGGAACATTTTTCCTGCATCTAGCTTGTCCATCCCTTTTATAATTTTATATGTTTCTATATACACATCCAGTTTACACATCAGCCATTACAGTTTACACATCAGCTATATAGCAGAGAATTAAAATTATTATTTTCATTTCACCTGATTTTTGTGTGGCATTGTTTGTTCAGAAGTGCAACTTTCACAGCCGGTTCAAAGAGAGTACAGCAGCTAAAATTATACAAAAGTTACTGGATAAATAATTGCTTAGCTTCTACACGTAAAACTAGTACTTTTTAGCCCCATTGAAATTGTGCTTCAAATTTTATGAGAAACTATTTTTCCCTGTGCAAGTATGTCCCATGTGAATGGTAATTTACATCCTCTGAGCGGAATGCTCATGTCTTTTTACATTAAAACAGCTTTCCCTCAAATAATTTTCTATATTTCCATTAACAGTACAAGACTTCTCTATATTTTTTAGATTAAAAATAAATATAATGAAATGGAAGCACCTCTACAGAACATGTGGGAAGTGGAAGCTTTCATTTGAGGGCTATGCTTTATGACATTTTAAACACATTATTTATAAGCAGCTTTAGGAGTTTATTATACATTGAGTAGAGGAGAAATCTTTCGCTCCACTGGTGCTGACTGCATAATCTGCTCTAACTTTCAAGTGAAAAGTGGTAACTTTCAAATTGTGGCAATTTCCAGGCTAGATTCAATGGTGTGACTGGAATTATCACCCAAAGATATTGGCCTGATGCTCCATTTAAAACAAGTCTAGAATTTCATTTATATTAAGGCATTGAGCCAAACACATGTATTGGCTACCTGACCAGCCCCTGTGAGTGGGCATGGGTGTGTTGGGAGGGAATGAAGTAGAAGAGCTCATATTGTTTTATTCTGTATCCTTTCTAATAATATGGAGGCACAAAGAACTGCAGATACTGGAATCTTGAGCAAAACACAAGGTGCTGGCGTAACTCAGCCGGTCAGGCGGCGACTCGTGAGGGAATAGAGAAGGGTTCCAACCGAAATGTCACTGATCCATTGTCCTCCACTGATGCTGCCTGACCTGCTGAGTTACTCCAGAGACCTTGTTTTGTGCCTATTAATATGCTGGCTTCTCATTTGGAACTTCCATTCATCCCTTTATGAACAGCTAATTAGTCTGCCTCATCTCTAAAAATGAAAGCGGATGAGGGGAAGGGGCAGGTGCAAGAGATGGGGGGAAAATATGCAATATAAATTCTAAACTAATTTCTTCAATTAATTTGAAGTGGATGCTAGTTTATGTATTCATGGTGCCCAATGCCTGTTCCAGGCAAGATCCTTGTACACTAGAAAATGCTGTTGGCTCGGTTCATTTGGAAGTGGGCTTGGCACAGGAATCACACCCAGAAATGTCTTCAGTCTCAAATGATTGCTGATGTATTGCATAACGGCAGGCAGAACGCTGCATAATCACCGGATGTTCATCTCATGGATTGAGACCATTTGAGGAAATGTCGATACTGTCAGAACAATGCAACTAATCTCACTCCCATGCCCTCTCCATACATCCTTGCCATGTTATTTCCTTCTCGGTAATTATCGCATACCCTTTGAATATCATGATTGAATCTCCCTCAACTAACCTCCTCCTGAACAGTGGATTCCAGATTTCTACTATCCAGGCATCATGATTTTAAATACTGCTTCTATCAGATGTTTTCCCAATCTCCCCTATTCCATGGAGAATCACTCTTGCATGGAATAGAGGAAATTGAAATGTCTAATGTATTTGCATGAATTTTCCATGCCCAAGAAAATGCAAAACAATGGCCCAGCGTTTATGGTCAGCAGTAACATCTGACTGAAAACGACCTGTTGTGACTGGTCCATGGTCCATGTCCATGATCAGGAAGTTAAACTCCATGATAAGTTTCATGCCTACAATGGTAGCCTGCATACGCCAAGGTACCTCCATACCTAGGAGGTAAGCCAAGTCCACTCTTCAGCTGTGAAATAATCACTCACACAATTCCATACCCAAGTCAAACGGAAAAATATCCATTGGCTGATCTGTCACCTAACATGGGGAATGGGGCACTGATCATACAAAGGATGGTGTTTTTCAACACATTGAAGCATAGAAAATAGGTGCAGGAGTAGGCCATTTGGCCCTTCGAGCCAGCATCGCAATTCAATATGATCATGGCTGATCATCTAAAATCAGTACCCTGTTCCTGCTTTTTCCCCAATATCCCCTTTTCCATTAGCCCTAAGAGCGAAATCTAACTCTCTCTTGAAAACATCCAGTGACTTGGCCTCCACTGTCTTCTGTGGCAGAGAATTCCACAGATTCACAACTCTCTGGGTGAAAATGTTTTTCCTCATCTCGGTCCTAAATAGCCTAACCTTTATTCTTAAAACTGTGATCCCTGGTTCTGGACCCCCACAACATCGGGAACATTTTTCCTGCATCTAGCCAGTCTAATCCTTTAAGAATTGTATATGTTTTTATAAGGTCACCTCTCATCCTTCTAAATTCCAGTGAATACAAACCCAGTCGACCCATTCTTTCGGCATATGTCAGCCCTGCTATCCTGGGAATTAACCCAGTGAACCTATGCTGCACTGCCTCAATAGCAATAATGTCCTTCCTCAAATTAGGAGAATAATATTGCACACAATACTCCAGATGTGGTCTTACCAGGGTCCTGTACAGCTGCAGTAGGAATTCCTTGCTTCCAAACTCAAATCTTCTCGCAATGAAGGCCAACTTCAAAGATTAGCTTTCTCCACTGCCTGCTGTACCTGCATGCTTAATTTCAGTGACTGGTGTACAAGCACACCCAGGTCTCGTTGCACTTCCCCTTTTCCTAATCTGACACCATTCAGATAATAATCTGCTTTCTGTTCTTGCCACCAAAGTGGATAACCTCACATTTATCCACATTACACTGCATCTACTATGCATCTACTCACTCACCCAACCTATCCAAATCACTCTACAGCCTCATAACATCCTCATCGCAGCTCACACTGCCACCCAGCTTTGTGTCATCCGCAAACTTGGAGATGTCACATTCAATTCCCTTGCCTAAATTGTCAATATATATTGTAAATAACTGGGGTCCCAGCACTGAGCCTTGCGGCACCCCACAAGTCACTGCCTGCCATTCCGAAAAAGACCCATTAATTCCTACTCTTTGCTTCTTGTCTGCCAACCAATTCTCTATCCATGTCAATACCATACCCCCAATACCATGTGCTCTAATTTTGCCCACTAATCTCTTTTGTGGGACCTTGTCAAAGGCTTTTTGAAAGTCCAGATAAACCACATCCACTGTCTCTCCCTTCATCCATCCTACTTGCTACATCATCAAAAAAATCTTGATTTCCCCTTCATAAATCCATGCTGACTTTGACCGATCCTGTCACTGATTTCCAAACGCGCTGCTATAGCATATTTAATAATTGACTCGAGCATCTTCCCCACTACCGATGTAAGGCTAACTGGTCTATAATTCCCAGTTTTCTCTCTCCTTTCTTTATTAAAAAGTGGAGTTACTTTGACTACCCTCTCGTCCACAGGAACTTTTCCTGAGTCAAGAGAACATTGTAAAATGATCACCAATGCATCCACGATTTCTAGGGCCACCTCCTTGAGAACTCTGGGATGGAGAATATCAGGCCCTGGGGATTTATCTGCTTTCAGTCTCAACAGTTTACCTAACACCATTTCCTGATCAATGTGGATTCCCTTCAGTTCTTCCCTCCCACTGGATCGTCAGTCCCTTAGTGTTTCTGGGAGATTGTTTATGTCTTCCTTAATGAAGACAGAACCATAGTACTTGTTTAACTAGTCTGCCATTTCCTGGTTTCCCATTATAAATTCACCTGTCTCTGACTGTAAGGGACCTCCATTTTTTGTCTTCATTAATCTTTTCCTTTTTACATATCTAAACATGCTGTTAGTCAGCTTTTATATTCCCCGCAAGCTTTCTTTCATGCTCCCCCCCCCCCCTTCTTAATTAACCCCTTTGTCCTCCTCTGTTGAGTTCTAAATTTCTCCAAGTCCTCCAGTTTGCTGCTTCCTCTATTCTTGGTTTCCCTCATTAGCCACAGTTGAGCCGCCGTCAGCATTTTGTTTTTTCACCAGACGGGGATGAACAAATATAACTTACCAGTCTATCCTAGCCAATTTCCATCTCATACTTTCAAAGTCTCCTTTCTTTAAGTTCAGGACACTAGTCTCTGAATTAACCGTGTCACTCTCTATCCTAATGCAGAATTCCACCATATTATGGTCACTGTTGCCCAAGGGGCTTTGCACAGCAAGATTGCTAACTAATCCTTCCTCATTACACAATACCCAGTCTAGGATGGCCTGCCCTCTAGTTCAGTGCTTCTTAAACTATTTCAGTGTCATTCACCCTTGAGTCTTTATTACAAAATTCCATTCACCCTCGACTAAATTGTCTTATGATTTTTGGTCATTTTCATGTATAATTTTATAATTTTGTTTAATTATGTATAATTTTATATATAATTTATTTTGTCACATGATGAAAAAGCATAAACTAACTCATTCACCCCAAATAATTTAATTCACCCTTGGGTGAACCATTCACCAGTTTAAGAAGCACTGCTCTACCTGGTTACATTTGAAGGTAAGTGCAATAATTCAACCAATGTACAGGAATTCAGCATCATCTATTAACCAACATAACGCACAATCAACTATTTATTTTCCTCATGTATCTTGAAGAGTCTGACTTCTGGTCAGTAATCGATCATAACAAAATACCCCTTTTGAGTTAAACATTAATCAGTGCATAATTATTAAGCTATTCCCTCCAATGTTCATTTGGACTCTGTTATCAGACCTGTTATCAGTTGCCACTATCTCTCTGCTTATCATTTGTATTAAACTCATCCATCACTTCTCTCAGCCGTTATTGGAGAGGTCAATTGTTTTGAGAACAAGCTTTTACTCTTTTTATCTCTTTTCCACCTGAAGATAATCTACAGCTTGCCCATCCATTAACAGTGGGTCAAATAAATCTCTCCACTTGTGTTGTTCTGCTCGACATGTCCTTGCACTGACCTTGATCCCGATTACCATTTAGTCAGTACAAAGACTGTTACAATCCTGTAAACTACTGTGAAAATAAGCTATCTTCATCAGAACATATCAGTGAGCTGTTTGTTTGTTTCCCTTGTTAGTTTTATGGCAAGCCTGTTAACTCATCTGCACAAACTGGGTCTAATGTTGTGTGGCAGAAATAAACTTTCATCTTTCTATATCTCTTTACATTACACTGTGCACGTAAATCACTTCCTTATGTCTAGGTGCCCAGCGATGTTTCTTCCTCTTAGCCTGAGGTAACCCGCCCAGGGAAGCTACTACTATTTCTAAACTATTCTGAAGTACCTGCTCGGATTTCAGTGGCCGGTCAGTAGTGGGGGTGGTTCATTGTTTTTTTTTTTGGTCTAGTATTACATGAAATTAAATTCCTGCGCAATTTTGGTAACAATCTATGGCTTTAAGATCTAGCTTTCAGCATTTCACACCTACATTTGCACACAGCACCGCACACAATTGTTTATTGTGCTTCACGGAAGGACAGTCTGAGTCAGAAAGAAATTCACATGGAAACAGGCCCACCAAATCCATGCCAACACTCAAGCATCCATTTACACTAATGTTTTCAAATCCACTTTACTCAAATCCGCACCAGCCCTCCCCATATTCGACCACTCGTCTATAAATTAGGGACAATTTACAGTGGCCAATTAACCAGCCAACAGTCATGTTTATGAGGGGAGGATGATGGGAAACCTAATAAAAGTGTATACAATTTGGAGAGGCATCAAAATGGTAGACAGTCAGAACCTTATGCCAGAGTAGAAACATCACAGAACAAGAGAGCACAGCTTTAAAGTGAGATGGGAACGTTTTAAAGAAGATGTGCAGGACAAGTTTGTACGCAGAGTGGTGAGTGCCTGGAACACACTGCCAGGGGTGGTGGTGGAGGAAGATACGATAATGGCATTTGAGTAACTTTTGTTTAGGCACATGTTAAGCAGGGAAAGGAGAGAAATGGATCATGTGCTGGCATAGATTAGTTTAACTGGGCAGCATGTTTGGCACAGATATTGTGGGACAAAGAGCCTGTTCCTGCGCTGTGCTGTTCTATGTACTATGTTCCATCAGAGGCATTCCATGCAGTCAAAGGGAGAGCATGCAGATGTTTGCAGATGTTCTCGAAGCGCATATGGCAGCATCTTCAGTGCCCAACCTGTCATGCATATATAAAGACACAGAAGGACATTCTTCAGCTCCTCAAGTTGATACGATGCCCGTTATCTTTATTTCCCTTTCCTCTTGTCATTTATTCTCCCACATGCCCATCAACTCCCAATGACTTCTATGTGCCTGTTGCCTACACAAGGAGTAACTAACAGCGAGCAGTTTAACAGTCATGGCGTCATAGAGTCATACTGCACGGAAACGCGTCCTTCGGCCCAGTTTGCCCATGCTGACCAAGATGCCCCATCTACACTAGGCCCACCTGCCTCCCTTTGGCACATATTTCTCTAAACATTTCCTGTCCATGTACCTGTCCAAATGTATTTTAAATGTTGATTATTAAACACAACTAGGTTTAGGTTTAGTCAAGATGGTCTTGGAGCATGGTCCTTGAGGAGGGTCTGATACATCCGATACATTTGCCCTACTCTTTTGCATTTTTTTTCTACCTGTGATTTTGGCACCATTTAACTTAGTTTAGTTTAAAGATACCACATGGAAACAGGCCCTTCGGCCCACCAAGTCTGTGCTGACCAGTGATCCCCTCACACCAACACTGTACTACACACTAGAGACAATTACAATTTATACCGAAGCCAAAACCTACAAACCTGTATGTCTTTGGAATGTGGGAGGAAACCAGAGCACCTGGAAAAACCCCACGCGGTCACAGTGAGAACATATAAACTCCATATAGACAGCACCCGTCGTCGGGATTGAACCCGAGTATCTGGCGCTGTAAGGCTGTAACTCTACCACTGTGCCACCCCTGGTGGGGGCAGGACTAAGCCTGGCAACTGATACGTGGATACAGGTCGAGGGAGGTTTGATTGGCAGATGGTTGGGTAACTGCCAGAGAAAAATGTGAGATGAAGGGTGAGGATAGAAGAGGCATGAAATGTGAAGCAAGAGAAAGGAATGTAGGTGGAAGGGGATTGGGGGAGGGGAAAGGAAGAAATGGGTGCACATCCAGGTGGGGCATAGGGAAGAGGGGGGGGGGGAAGGGAAATAAAGGGAGTTTATTTGTAGATTAGTTACCTGAAATTAGAGAATTCAATATTCATGTCATTAAGTTGTAAGCTACCCAAGTGGAATACGATGTTCTGTTCCTTCAGTTTGTGTGTGGCCTCAATCTGGCAAAGGAGGTGGCCCAGGATAGAAAGGTCAGTGTGGGAATGGGAAGGGGAGTTAAAATGATTAGCATCTGGGCGATCCAATAGGTATTGGCTGACTGAGACTACATATTCGACAAAATGGTTGTCTAATCGATGCTTGGACTCGCCGATGTAAAGGAGGGTGCATTGGGAATATGAGTAGGAGTGCGTTAACCTGTATCTCACCTGGAGGGGCTGCTAAGGTCCCTGGATGGACAAGAGGGAGGTGGTGTCAGGACAGGTGTTGCATCTCCTGCTGTTGTAGGGGAACATACTTGGGGTGGGAAGGGATGAGTGAAACAAGGAGCAGTCTCTGGGGAAAGCAGAAAGGGGTGGAGATACGAATATGTGACTGGAAGTGGGAGCATGTGGAAGGAGGCATAAAAATTGGAGAGTGAAGTGGTGGGATGAATGATAATGACCAAGAGAACTCTATCATTGCATCTGAGGTGAGGGGCAGCAAAAGCAAAACCACGGGACACAGAGACATGGATGAGGGATCTATCTTTGACAGCAGAGGGAAAATCACTAGTTTACTAAAGAAAGAATATATTGGATGTTCTAAAATGGAAAGCCTCCACTTGGGAACAAGTGAGAAATTCAGTGTGAGCATTTACAGGTAGGTATCCAATTTTCTGATAGTTACATGGGAAAGGATTGTCTTTCCCACTATTTTTCCAAAAGGTTCAAAAGTTGTTGAATTTCTTGCTCGCTGTCTGGGGTATTTAAAATATAAATTATCTTGCAAATTCTTCAATAGTTTGTTCGATTCTTTATTGCGCTAACATTACTTTATGTCCTTGTGTAATAGCCCACCATTTTGTGGATATGATCAGATGTTGACCTACAACATGATTCTCAAAGGTGTGGAAAAAATGGATTTTCCCAAGAAGATAACAAAGCGACCAGAAGACATGATTCGTAGGCTGTGCAAGTAAGAATTTAAAACAAAATCACAATGTATGCATCCACAAGAGCAACTTTGATCCTTCTTTGAGAATTTCATAAAAGCAAAATAAGGAGATTCATAATTCTGAAAGTACTATTTATCAACCAAAATCTTCATGTATTAAAGTCAGCTGAATTTTATTCTGACCAGAATTTTTTTTAAAGTAAATTGGTTATACAATCAAATGAGAAAAATATTCAAGGCTATAGAGAAAGATTAGGCCTCTTTAATAAGCTGCACAGATTTGAGTCTACAGTGTTAAGTCAGGACATTTTAAGAATTGCTTTCAATAGGATGTATTAGCTAGTGATCGGGCAGAAGACGAATTTTGGTCAGATAAAGTCAAATGCTTGGGAATGTACACAGAACGCTCTGGGACAAGGAAGGAAAGAACAAGAATGGAGGAGCAGGGAAGGTACAGGACTTCTATTAGGTCAGAGAAGCAAAGCTGGACTCCTGTCGCATAAGGAATAACTTAACATTTTTAATTTCTTGTAGTCTTGGCTACCTTGCTGCCAGGTTGGTTTGGTGGGGAGGTCACAAGAGTTGTTTGGCTTGGATGAAGGATTGAAATTGAGTCTGGTAACTCACAATCCAAACTTCAGATTCAAAGAATAGCTTTGCTTCTCTCCTGCAGGTATTTCATTAAAATTTAAATAACTGGTTAAACTGATAACCAGCAAAAAGTTTAAGTTCCAAGGCAGGATGTTGTGACAGTCATTTTAAATGACAGCCCTGCTGGCAAGTGGAGTTAAATTCAATCCTCGGGTATTCAGTTAAGCCTTGTGCAAATCAATAACATCTTTGATGCCAGCAATCATAGAAACATAGAAAATAGGTGCAGGAGGAGGCCATTCGGCCCTTCGAGCCTGCACCACCATTCAATAGAATCATGGCTGATCATCCAACTCGGTATCCCGTACTTGCCTTCTCTCCATATCCACTGATCCCCTTAGCCACAAGGGCCACATCTAACTCCCTCTTAAATATAGCCAATGATCTGGCCTCAACTACCTTCTGTGGCAGAGAATTTCAGAGATTCACCACTCTCTGTGTGAAAAATGTTTTTCTCATCTCGGTCCTAAAAGACTTCCCCCCCTATCTTTAAACTGTGACCCCTTGTTCTGGACTTCCCCAACATCTGGAACAATCTCCCTGCATCTAGCCTGTCCAACCCCTTAAGAATTTTGTAAGTCGATTGGTCATTGGTCAAAAGTCAATAGTCAAGATTGTTTTATTGTCATATGTCCCGAAACAGAACAATTAAATTCTTACTGAAGATAGGCACAAAATGCTGGAGTAACTTAGTGGGACAGGCAGCATCTCTGGAGAGAAGGATTGGGTGACGTTTCAGGTCAAGACCTTCCTTCAGACCCGAAATGTCACCCATTCCTTCTCTCCATAGATGCTGCCTGTCCCGCTGAGTTACTCCAGCATTTTGTGTCTATCTCCGTTTTAAACCAGCATCTGCAGTTTCTTCCTACACAATGAAATTCTTACTTGCAGCAGTGCAACAGATATGTACACATAGTACTCTGTAAATCCCACAATAATTGACAAGAAAAAAGTTCAGAAAAAGTTCAGTTCATTAGCATCTACAGTGATGAATCCCCGCTGTGTTCAATAAAATTGTATTATAATAGAGGGCAGAGTTACTATTTTCATCTTCGAGGAAGTCACTCCTCTGATGCTGGTGTCACTAATAAATGTTTATCTACAGAGAGAATACCACCAGATAGACAGATGCTCGGCAGTTAGCATTGCTTCAATGATCCTTGGTGTCATTTTCTTTGTGGAGCTGTCTACTTAATTGTATTAATCTTCACAGGCATTAATGAATTTTGTTAAATGCAACGATCTGTGGTTTGGTTATATGAAGGAGCATAACATCAACATTATTGATCTTACGAGCAGAGCTGAAATTGTTATTTAGTCTGGATAGATAATGATGGCTTTACCAAATGTTCCATCAAGTGTAAGACTGTAGTGTGAGACTAGTGCCATACATGACAGGTAATGTAAACTCATAAAAACAGAAACATAGAAAATAGGTGCAGTAGTAGGCCATTCGGCCCTTCAAGCCAACACTGCCATTCAATATGATCATGGCTGATCATCCAAAATTAGTACCCCTTACTACTTCCTCCCCATATGCCTTGAGGAACACTCCGTGTGATTTAATAAAATCCCAGAACATTTCAGCGTTTTTGGTTATTGAATTGCATTGAATTTCCATGGTGGTAAGTGAGTTTTGATTTCATCTTCAATTTTCCAACAATCAGGCAGCAACGTGTTTAAGTACGTTTAGATTGTGCTTGTGAAACACCATAGACCTATTTCACCAGGACATTAGTGAATTTAACGGGATTGTGCACAACAAATTTATAGTTTCATGATCCTCATTACTAAAGGACTATTTTAATAACCAATTTAATTAAATACATTTAATTATTCTGCAGCTATGGTGGATTCAAGCTCATGTCTCTGATTTTTAGGCCAGTCTTACTACACTTTGATTCAAATAGCGCAAACAGTATGCTCTCCACAACTCAGTAGTTTCAGGAGAGCCATATGGGGGAAAAGGAGAGAAATAAATTGAAAAAAAACACAATTTTCCACTTGACTGTGATGTTCTTCAATGCAGACAAAATCCAAATGAACGTCTGGGAAATCTGAAAAATGGAATAAATGACATTAAGAAGCACAGGTAGGATTTTTGTGCAGATATTTGACAGGGGCTGGCTGTGTGGGCAGATAGTTGGATGGGTTGCTAGATTTGGTGGGGATTCCTGAAAGCAGGTCTGCCACAACCTTGGCGCGTAGTGGGGAACAGATTTACTACTCTTCCAATGGAAACTCACTGATAACAAGAACAGTCATTTCCACTCCTTCTCTGGAATTCAGTTCTTTGGTCCACATTTAGACCAAGATTGAGATGAAGTCTGGTACTGAGTGGCCTTGGCAAAACCCAAACTGGACATCAGTGAGCATGTTATGGGTGAGTAAGTATGGCCATGTTGCTCTGTTCTGTGTCTTCACTAGACCTGGCACCCACCCCACCACTTCCCGCCCCACCCCGGGAACATTTACACTTATTCCATTCATCACCAATACCTGCCATAATTATAGCTCTACTTAATGATTACTGCTCTGTTTCGTTCAAACTAGATTACCGTTCATCTGTTCAATCAAATAGCAAAATCCCCAAGTCTGTCATATACACCTTGATACTTTCCATCACTGAGAGCAGACTGATTGGGCAAACGTGAGCTAAAGTGGGTTGGTTTTCCTTTTTGTTCACACTATTATCATGGTTTATTTATATATTACCACAAAAAGAAAGGAAAATGTTGGCAACCGCTATTATTACAATTGACCCAAGGTCATATGAAACCATTACTACAACAATAGTCACTATGTAAATGATTGTCACTCAACATTCAAAACTTGCTTAGTATTTATAACTTTATAATAATTTCCTTTTATTAATTGGATACCAATAACTTGCCATATTTGTATTGAAATGTTATTTATTTTCATCTATAAGCAGCTCAACTCTGCCTGGATGTATTTTTTTTTCAACTATTTGACACTCTTCAGTCATTCTTTATTCATACTTTATTCAAAATTGATAATTTTGCCAAAAGGCAAGAAATTTGTTTTCTGGGAATGTAAGAATCTAAACAGAAATAGGAGTCGCCATCCAATGCCTTGCATTTGCTGCAAGGTTCAATGAGATCACTGCTGATATTTTACCTCAGCACCTCTTTCCCAATCAAAGAACATGCCACCCCTGTGTAAATTCTTAAGAATCTTTAACTTTCAATGAGATCGCTTGTCAACTTTCTAAACTAACCCTACCTCTTTGATGTCCAAACATCTATCGCTCTTTACCTTATATATATTTCTTGACTGAGCTATTGGAGCTCTCTTGCGCTGAGTTTTCTATGGATTTGCCATTCTCTGGTGAGAACATTCTACTTTCTTCAATTCTAAATGGCCAAGCCTCATTGAACGTCTGATAGCTTCTTGATAGCCCAATCAAGGAACATGTCACCCCTGTGTAGATTCTTAAGAATTTTTAACTTTCAATGAGATTGCCCGTCAATTTTCTAAACTCTGAAGAGTATAAATCCACCCTTGCCCAATCCCAGGAATCAATTTGGTGAATCTTTTCTGCACTCCTTCTATCATTCTATCATCCTTCCTTAGATAGGAAGATCAAGATACTACTTTCAAGGTGTGCTCTCACTTGGCCCTTATGTTACATCAGTAATACACCTTTACCCATTGCTTAGATTTTCTTGCAATAAAGACCAATATACCATTTACCTTCATGATAGCTTGCTATACCTACATATTTACTGTTGGTGACTTGTGCACAAGGACTAGCATGTGGCAGTGAACATTCATACGTTTTAACCTCTCAGCATTTAAACATATTCCACTTTTCTCCAAAGTGACCGGCTCACTTTTAAACATACAATATTCCGCTTACCACGTTCTAACCCACTGTTGACAGGGCACCATTTCACTGATGTAAATTGCCTTTTGAATCCTCAGCTGGAATCGATTTGACATAGGATGAGAGAACTGACATAGGATAATAGGATGAGGATTGAAGAGGAAAGGATTTAGTAAGGATATTATTGGACATAGAACAATGCAACACAGGAACAGGCTCCTCTGCCCATGATATCTTTACCAACAATCGTGCCAATTTTCACCTGGACATCTACCTGCATATGGTTTAAATCCGTCCATTCCCTGCCTATTTGTTTTAGCTATCTGCTTCCATTACTTCCCCCTGGCTGCACATCCCAGGCATCTACTACTTTCTTTGTGAAATTATTGCATTATAAATCACCTTAAACTTTCTCCCTCTTCAAGTTATGCCTTCTCGTATTTGACATTTCATTGCTGAGGAAAAGGCTCTGACTGTCCTAATGATACTTATCATAATTTCATACACTTCTATCAGATGATCCCTCAGCTTTCAAGATTCCAGAGAAAACAATCTAACTTTGTCTGTCATAGAAACATAGAAACATAGAAATTAGGTGCAGGAGTAGGCCATTCGGCCCTTCGAGCCTGCACCGCCATTCAATATGATCATGGCTGATCATCCAACTCAGTATCCCGTACCTGCCTTCTCTCCATACCCTCTGATCCCCTTAGCCACAAGGGCCACATCTAACTCCCTCTTAAATATAGCCAATGAACTGGCCTCAACTACCCTCTGTGGCAGAGAGTTCCAGAGACCCACCACTCTCTGTGTGAAAAAAGTCCTTCTCATCTCGGTCCTAAAGGATTTCCCCCTTAACCTTAAGCTGTGACCCCTTGTCCTGGACCTCCCCAACATCGGGAACAATCTTCCTGCATCTAGCCTGTCCAACCCCTTAAGAATTTTGTAAGTTTCTATAAGATCCCCTCTCAATCTCCTAAATTCTAAAGAGTATAAACCGAGTCTATGCAGTCTTTGTTCATAAGACAGTCCTGACATCCCAGGAATCAGTCTGGTGAACCTTCTCTGCACTCCCTCTATGGCAATAATGTCCTTCCTCAGATTTGGAGACCAGAACTGTACGCAATAAAGCTGTCCTTTCCTTACTGCCAATACCCTCTAATTCAGGTATCATATTGAGAACCTCAACTGTACCTCACCATATTTGTGCATACGCAAATAAACTTGATTTGACTTGCACCCCTTCTGCACCCTCTCCATAGCCTCCACATCCTTCCTTATGTTGAATTGTTAATGTTTTCAAGGGGAAACGGTCACCATGGTAATCTACCCTGGGTTCAATTGCTTTTAAATGTGCAAGTTAATATAATTTAAATAAAGAATGTATTTGAAATATATATGTAATTTTTACTCAACTATAGATGGTTCAGTGGTTTTAACTGGGAAGGATTAAAAACCAGGACTTTACCATCACCATTAAAAAGAGAGGTACAGTATTTGCTATTATTTTCTCTCTGATATAAGAATGGAATAATTTAGCAATTTATTATATCTGGGCAATATCACATTTACTGGTTTTGGAGTTGCCTGACCAATGCTGAACATGATGTTCACCTATCACAATCAATACTATTTTGCACTGTTCCAAACAAAAATATTTGAATAATAGTAATATTGAATATTATAAGCATTAAACAACTCATGCCAATTTAGATATTTGGTCAGATTAAACCAATAATTAATTAGTTGGGCTTGGTCAGTTTGAAACATTGATTGCATTATTTTTCAATGAAATTAGAATCATCATTAGAAAATCTATAATGATGCCTTGTGGAGGGTATTGAAAATAAAAATGCAAAACCATCAGAGGCTGGAACTCTAAAATAAGTCAGAAAATACTGAGGGTTAGAAAACATCTGTGGACAAAGGAACAAAGTTAACACTTCAGGTGAGGGACCCTATCTAGCTGTAAATATTGAACAACCAACAATATGCTAGTGTGTCTCTGTAGGTTGATCTGCATCCATAGATGGAAATGGACAGACAACAGTCGGGTCAGGAGCCTTCAGCTAGACTGAAAGAGTAGAGGGGAGATAGCTGATGTAAATAGGTGAAGGGGATGGTTAGAGAAAAAGCCAGTGAGCAATAGTTGGTTCCAGGTGCAGAGGAGTTGATTAGTGTTGGAGTGGGGTGGGGAGGGAAGGGTGTAAATATTGAAAGAGGCTGGGTGGTGATAGGTGGGTTAACAAAGTGTGAAGAGGATGGAATCTGATAGGAAAGGAAGAGTGGGACCACGTATAGGAGGTAGGCTGTGCAGATCGGAACAGTGGACAGCAAGAAACTCAGTTGGAGGTGTGTGTGTGTGTTGCTGTAGGCCAAACCTAAGTAGGCCAAACCTAACTTTGATCATGTCTTTGATGGGAGCTATTCATAACCAACATAGTAATGATAAGGTTGTATTTTTGAGGATTACAATGCTGAATAAAACTATTTTTGCCTTTTTTTTAAGCTTAAAGGTCCAACAGATTATAGATACTTTGATTCCTATCCTCCAGATAAGGATATTCCCCCAGATGAGCTCTCAGGCTGGGACAAGGATTTCTAAATCAATGCCAAATCTTCAAAAAGTTGTGGGAAAAAGGATTTTAAATGTTACTCTTACTAATGTTCAAAAGCACCCTGGGAAATTTCCTCTTAGTATGCATCCTCTATTTTTTGGCTTCGTTAACAATCAGAAAAACAACCACAGAAGAAAGCGAACGTTAATTTCAAAAGAGGAAAGAAGTTTTTAAAATGCAACAGTCAATATTATTATAATATTACATGAAAAAAGTTTGATGATGGAAATTGAAATGGCTACTGAAATGCATTGAATGTGCTACTTGTGCAAACATTACCTTAGGCTTTGAAAAGTCAGCTGCAAATTGCTGCGTAGGTGAAAACAGCAGCAGGACTCGCATTACACAGTTTTTTTTCCCCTGGTAACTGTCTTCATATTTTAATTGAGCTGGTTTTCCTTGCCAGGTACTGAACCCACTCTGTGGTATTTCTGAGAAGAGCTGTATGCAATCTTTCTGTTTCATACTTTCTCTAGATTTCGCACACATCTCTGTAATTATTTATAAGCTTTCAGTGACTCATAATACTGAACTGACTATATGTTCACAAACTGGCATCTCTATCCTATAACAAACATTTGTGGCTCCTCCTTTCTATCAGAATGGCTTATGCATGGGCGAATGTTGCACCATTGTTTTAAAAGGGCACCAGTAGAAGACAGGGCCAGTGAACCTGGCATCGGTTTGGAGTGAGTTACTGGAGGGGATTCTGAGGAATAGGATCTCTCAGCATTCTAATAGACAAGGATATCTTGTCACCACGGATATGTGCATGGGGAAATTGTGCTTCACAAATGTGTTCAAGTTTTTGAAGAGGTAACCAGGAGGACTGATGAGGGCATGGTGGTAGACATTGCCTGAATGGGCTTTAGCAAGGTTTTTGACAAGGTCGGCATGGTAGGTCGAAAGATTAAATCACATGGGGTCCAGGTAGAACTAGCTAGTGGGATACATAATGTCTTGATCGTAGGAAAAGAATGTGATGGGTTGAAGGTTGTTTTTTGGAATGGAGGCATGTAACTTGTGGTGTGTCTCAGGAATGTATGTCAGGGCCATTATGGTTCTTCAATCATTTAAATGATTTGTATCAGAATATCACAAGGTTAGCAAGTTTGCAGAAGACAGTTTGTATGTGGTTTAATAGGAAACAAAGGAGGTTTACAAAAATCACAGTGGGATCTTGATCAGCCAGGTAAATGGGAGGAGGAATGGCAAATGTTACAATTTAGGAAGTCAAACTGGAATAGGAGTTTCACAGTACACAGTGACCCTGGACTGTGTTGCAGAACAGAGGTGCCTTGGAGTATTAGCACATAGCTCTCTGAAAGTATTCTTACAGAGGGGTAGACAGGATGGTGAAGAAGATATCTGGCCATCATTAAGGCTCTGAGTACATAAGTTGGGGACATTATATTGCAGATGTACAGGAGATTTGTGAGGTCAAACCTAGAGTATTATGTTATTTTTTTGCTTACTCTGTTATAGGACAGATGTCATGAAGCTGGAAAGAGTATAAGGAAGGTGTATAATAATGTTGCCAGGACTCGAGGGCCTGGGGTATGGGGAGAGTTTGGGCAGGCAAGATTTTATTCATTGGAGCAAGGGAGACTGAGTGATGAACATACAGATGTATAAAATCCTGAGGAACATAGATAAGATGAATGTGCAGTCTTTTTTTCTAGGGAAGGGGAATCAAACACTGGAGGGCATAGGTTTATGGTGAGAGGGGAAAGATTTAAAGAGATCTGAGGTCCAACTTCTTTACACAGAATATGGTGCATATATGGAACAAGCTGCCAGAGGAAGTGATTGAGGCAGGTACAATAACTATATTTAAAATACATTTGGACAGGTACATGGATGAAAAGGGTTTTAAGGGATATGGACCTAATGTAGACAAATGGGACTAGTGCATAAGGGCATCTTGGTTGACATGGATGTGATGAGCCGAAGGGTTATGCCGTGTTGCTCTACAACTTTATCTGGAGGTTTGTCATGCCAAGTGCATGTGTTATGTTCCCAGAAGCTAAAAATATGCCACAGGAGTCATGCAACCATTTTGACCATTCAATTCTATTATGTCGACCCCTGGCAAAAGTCCAACAAAAGATGACAAGAAGCAAATTTTTTTTTTTGAAAATGTTAAAAGGTGGGGACAAATCTTTTCACATTCGAAGTTTATATTTCAAGAATTCAGACAGATAATCTCATGATCTCCACTCTCCCAGAAGGCCGTGGAGGTCAAGTCAACGGATATTTTTAAGGCAGAGATAGATAGATTCTTGTTTGGTGCAGGTGTAAAGAGTTATAGGGAGAAGGCAGGAGATTGGGGTAAGGAGAGAGAGATAGATCAGCCATGATTGAATGGCGGAGTAGACTTGATGGGCAGAATGGCTTTATTCGGCTTCTATCACTTGTGATCTTATAATCTGAACACAGTACATACTGGGTATATTCACTTTATAAAGGAATTTACAAAATTTCCAAAACTATTCATGAATGTTGTTCACAAGGAATTCACAGAAAATAAATCACTACAGTGCTTTGTAAACATGATTTTATGGACACTCTTACGAGGAAAATAGTCTGCACACTGTGTGATATATGTGACCAATTGTTTGACTTTAGTATGGAATGTGTGATACCAGTGTTTATTGAATTCAAACAAACTACAGTTGTACATATATAAATAGCCATCTATAATAAATCAGATTGGGGAAAAAGTATAAAGAGAATGGGGGAGGAAAAGAGTTTCATTCACCTTTAGGGTGCAGATATTTGTGCCATGCATGGAGCCAACATCTACTCGGATCTCACAAAAATCAGCAAAATTGGATAGAAATCCAATTGCATGTGCTTTGCTTAGAGTAACAGAGCTAGCAGTTGCCTTGTCAATGCCAGGGTGAAACATTGGGAAGCAAGTTAGAGCTTCAGGAACTCTCCAACTGTACAGTACTCTGTGTACAGCAGCTGAGAAAACTACTGTAGAGATGAGGAATAATGTAGGAGAAAGAAGGTGGTACACTCCTTTACTGCATGTCTGAACATTCAACATACAATCGTCTTGTCTGATCAATTCTCGTGTCAGTGACCCAAATTCAAAGCAAAGTACATGCTTATCAATAAGATAGTGGTCACTGTGTGCAGCCCAGGTGAGATCTGAGAAAAGAGGCTGTTAACATTGAAGGGAGCCATTTTATATAAGGCCAACCATTGAGGCTGGGAAATGATTAGTGCACAATGTCAATGCCCAGACACTTTCAGTAATTTAGTTTAATAGCATTCTTAGTTTTGTTTTAATGGGAGAACGGCAAAGCTCATGTTTCCTCCAGAAATTCAAACATATAGAGCCATACATCATGGACACAAGCCCATCGGCCCAACTCGTGAGCAACTGAAATAGTAAGATTAAATGAGAACTTACCAGTTTGAAGTTTGATCTTTATTTTATGAGAAGTCGAGTTGAGGGACTTCGTGAAGAACCCCGTACAGCCATTTGTGCGTCAATCTTCAAAGCAATGGTGTGAAATCACAGCTAATAGTGACTGAAGTATAATGGTAAGATAACAAAGACTAGAACTACCAGATTAAATCTATGAGGGCTGGGAGTGGAGGGCATGTAGTCCCTCAACTCGACTCCTCATAAAATAAAGATCAAATTTCATGCTGGTAAATTATCATTTAATCTTACTATTTTACTTGGAGTCACATGAGTGACTACGTGAAGACTTCAAAGCTCTGTGATTTCATGCCGTGTGCAACGAGTATACACAACCACAGCTGCTTCATTGACAAATGAAGGGAAAACATTCATAATGCATACAGTCATAACATAGATGTAAAACATGCTGATGCTGTTTAAATGAAACAATAATATTTCCATCTCTCACCCAGATGGAAAATATAACCAGAACATAAATAGAGTTAACAAATACTCCTGGTTCAGCAATGGGTCATTACAGATGTTTGGAGATTCGTTCGATGGACCATGCTCCAGCCGTAACAATGCCGACCCAGCGGAACATAAATGCCCTTGCTGCTGATGTTGTAGCAGCCCTGGTGGAATGAGATCTGGAAACAGAATCCATTAGTATATAACACAACTCCGTTTTTCTCATCTGGAATGGCCTGAACAATAAGTTCTCCCAAATTCTTTGTGACTAACAACATTGCTAGTCCAGAACTCCAAGGCTCTTGATGACCTTGATATATTGTTGAATATATGTGTGCTTACCTTATCAAAGGTCCCCTGGTATGCCTGTGACTATTTTGAGACCTGACCCCCTTCTGGTCTGCTCAAGTATTTATAACGTAATATTATATATTATAATTTACAGACGTTATCATCCTGTACCATCACAATTATTTAGCGACTGAACCTGCTGCACTAAGCCAGTGCCAGAAGGATAACTACCTAATAAACTCCAGCCAAATTTAAGGATATAGCTGCAGCCTCCTGGTAAAATAGTGTTCACAAATGTCAACATCGCATATGGCATTATACTGGTCCTGGGACCTATGTTGAAGATATCCTACCCCTTGATAACCGGTGTGGACCCGACAGAGCGAGTCGTGTTTGCTACAGCCAACTCAATGAGGAAGCTCATCGACCCAATTAATAGCCGTATAACTCCATAATTAACAGACGATCATTTAGCATGAACTCGAAACATTAGCAATCAATACCATTTTCCATGGAACATAAGCATAACAAACTCTTTCATCTCCTGGAAAAGAAAATTCTGCGGTTTGGTGCTATGCAAGCACTTTGAACCCATAGAAGGATAGATGTAACAACCCAAATCTTAGGGCAGTTTGTTAAACGTGCATAACATAATTTGGGTTTATCATGCAACATCTGATTTCCGAAGCCTCAGGCTGAACAAGCAAATTTTCGTTTAAAATAACCAATAAGGTTATATTATTATTCGCAACAAATCGGGAATCAATTTGCATAATCACACAATAGGAACTTAAAGCCTCTTAATGACTTTATTTGAAGCCTCGATTGATGAGGCAAAATGGAGGTAGCCACAAACAACCTTCCTTCTCCTTTTGACGAGAATCTATCTTTCGCCACTGCTATGCCAAATATTGTGCAACCAGTGAAATAAACATGAAACCAATATATATATATATATATATATTAGGTGTTCCATTTAACCAGAATTTCATAATACAGTGCGATTCAACACCAACTCTGTGTTGCCATTACCCACACTTGATGATTCTCCTGTGGCAACAAGATTATGTAACCATTCCAGCGGTCTTTAACTGATTGCACCCTCGTGACTAATATATGCCATCATCACAATAAATCAACCTGAACATGAGCATGACAATATGCTTATTTGTCCAATCACTCTATAACCCATACAATGCCCGTAGAGTCTATAGATAGTGGATACTAATAACATAATTTTTTTGTCATCAATCTGTTATATTGCCTTATCCTAACAATGCCTCCTCATCCCCCATGATCATTGTAAATGGGAATACCCTACTAAACTGCTATTCCCATAAAGCAGCCCTAACAAGGTACCGCTGGCGCCCATGAAGCAGCCCTGAACAAAGGTGCTGCTGGCGCGGCCTTTCCCATAGGCCAGTATTTGCCATATATTTGCCATTCTCATGAAGCAGCCCTGAGCAAAGTTGCTACTGGCATAACCTCTCCAATAGGCTTGTCTACCATAACTTGGCATTCCCATGAGCAGTCCTGAGCAAAGGTACTGCTGGCACCGCCTCTGCAATAGGCTAGCCTGTCATAGTTTGGCATTCCCATGAGCAGTCCTAAACAAAGGTACTGCTGGCAGAGTCTTTCCCATAGTATGGCACTACCATAACTTAACATTCCCATGAAGCAGCCCTATACAAAGGTGCTGCTGGCACAGCCTCTCCAATAGCCTGACACTGCCAAAACTTTACTGCTGACCCAACTCCTGCTGAAGAAGTGTCTCTAAATTAATTCCAAGAGGTGAAACCTCCCAACTTTCCTAATTGTACTGACTATTTTTGTCAGTTGTCCCCATATCCTGGGGATTATTGTAGTTTGGGAACCCCATAGGTGAATTTCCCCTCCCCGGGAATCCATATAAATATATAATATATATATAAATATATACCTGCGATACCCTCCTGGCACCCAGGCTAATCATTTATGTGAGCACCCCATTTCCTGGGGACTACTGCGATGTAAAACTGCATATACTTGGGTTTCCCCTGCACCGGGAACCCAGCCTAACCATTTAGGTTCATTTTAACCCCATGTGCTGGGGACTACAGCCATGTAAAACTGCATATACTTGGGTTTCCCCTCCACCGGGAACCCAGGCTGACCGTTCAGGTCTGTTAAGCCCCATCCCCGAGGGAGTACTGCGGTCTAGAACCGCACCATTCTCGGTATCCCCTCCCCGGGACCTCAACGTGTGGAGTCACTGACCGCGTTATTAGTGACTCCGATCGCGAACCCAACATTCCCAGCTCTCCGCTTCCGCAGTCGGACCAGGGTTTTCCCCCAAAGCCCTAGGCTGGTTCACTCGTCGGCCATCGCGAACATCTCGCAAAAACCCCGGAGGTTCCTCCAGGAAACCTAGAACAGGTAATAAATAACACTTACCTGAAACCTTTTTAGACTTACCATTGGAGGAGCTGCGCTGCTCCACAGTCGTCTGCACGAAAGCGTCTGACGCAATGACGCACGAACGGCTGTACGGGGTTCTTCACGTTGTCACTCACGTGACTCCGATGTAAAATGCCCCATCTAAGCTAGTCCCATTTGCCTGATTTTGGCGGATATTCCTCTCAATCTTTCCTATTCAAGTACCTGTTCAAAGTTTCTGCCAGCAGTGGAGGAGACATACACTATGCAACCCATGACTTCATTAAGTTAGTTACTGATGCTGGGAAAATGTGACTCTGCTAAGTGAATTGCATGCAATTTCCTGATGGGACCATTTGTCCTGGACATGATGGCCAGTGTGATTTGCTGAGTGCAAAACCCTTTTAAATGCAATGTATGTGTAAAAATGTGAGCAAATGGATCCAGTTTCTGAGCTAATATATTTTATTTTAGTTTATTTGCAAATGAAATTTGTTAGAGAAATGCTGTTATTTCAAAAATAAATTATTAATTAAATGTGTCTGATCACATAAGTTACTGATGGTTTATAGTTTATACTAAAGTTTAATTTAGTCTTCTCTTGTCAGTGTTAAAATAAATTATGTTTTTTTTACTGGTTAGCTTTGTTTATATATTTTTAATAAACTTTAGATACACAAAATGAAAATTGCAATGGTGTTTTTTTTAATCATGATTCCTGCTGAATGTTATCATGTTTCAAAAATATAAGAATAATATGCAGGCAGATGCATCTGTATCTGATATAATTTTATTGAGACCAGCAGATTTTAGTTTACTTTAGAGACATAGCACGGAAACAGGCCCTTTGGCCCACCGTGTCCTTGCTGACCAGCGATCACCCCATACACTAGCACTATCCTACACACTAGGGACCATTTACAATTTTATCAAAGTCAATTTACCTACAAACCTGTACATCCTTGGAGTATGGTAGCAAATTGGAGCACCCGGAGGAACAGGGAGAACGTACAAATTCCGTACAGACAGCACCCATAATCAGGATCAAACCTGGGTCCCTGGCCCTGTAAAGCAGAAACTCTACCGCTGCGCCACCGCACTACAGATCTTCAGGTCATCAGTGAACGTGTGAGCTGCTACTTTACATTGTTGTTCAAGAATGATCTCGAACCCAAAACATCACCTATTCATTTTCTCCAGAGATGCTGCCTGACCCGCTGAGTTTATCCAGCATATTGTGTCTATCTTTAGTATAAACCAGCATTTGCAGTTCCATCCTAGACACTAGCGAAAGCCAATCTGGTCCTTGATAAATACCTTACTGCTGCTTGATGGCACTGTTGAGCATTTGTCCCTTTGATCGGGTGTAGACTGATTGGGTGGTCATGACCTTGAGAACATAGACCACAGAGGTCACAAGAACAGGTCCTCAGCCTACAATGTCTGCGCCTGATAGTTTACCAAGACCATCACTTATCTACCTGCACATGGCCCATATCCCTCCATTCTCTGCATATCTATATGCCTATCCAAAAGTATTTTAAATGCCACAAACATCTGTTTCTACCACCACCCCCAACATTGCATTCCAGGCATTCACCACCCACTGTGTAAACACTTGCTCTGCACATCTCCTTTAAACTTCCCCTCTCACCTTAAAGCCATGTCCTCCAGTGTTTGATTTTTACATCCTGGGAAAAAAAATCTTGCACCTGGATTCAAATGTTTCAGCCTTTTCTTTAATATTAGTGTGCTGGGCCCCTCACTATTACTGATGGAAATGTTGCTGGAGCTCCTTCTCCTTCAATTATCTGTTAATTATCCACCACCATTGATATCTGGATGTGATAGGTTTGCAAAGCTTTGATCTGATCCAGTAGTGCTAAGATCACTTTGCCCTGACTGTAGCGCACTGTTTTGTATAGCATTCAAATTATCCTACCTTGCAACTTCACCTGCTGGCACCTCATCACATTGCTGCCAACCTGCCCCCTGCACTCCTCACTCAATGAGAGTTGATTCTCCTGGCTTGATCGTAATGGCAAAGTGAAGGGTAAACCGGCCAGATAGATGACAGAATTTTGTGGGGTACATTTCTGCTGTTACAATAGAAATATAGAAAACATAGAAAATAGGTGCAGGAGTAGGCCATTCGGCCCTTCGAGCCTGCACCGCCATTCAATATGATCATGGCTAATCATCCAACTCAGTATCCCGTAACTACCTTCTCTCCATACCCTCTGATCCCCTTAGCCACAAGGGCCACATCTAACTCCCTCTTAAATATAGCCAATGAACTGGCCTCAACTACCTACTGTGGCCGATAATTCCAGAGCTTCACCACTCTCTGTGTGAATTTTTTTTTCTCATCTCGGTCCTACAAGACTTCCCCCTTATCCTTAAACTGTGACCCCTAGTTCTGGACTTCCCCAACATCAGGAACAATCTTCCTGCATCTAGCTTGTCCAACCGCTTAAGAATTTTGTACGTTTTTATCAGATCCCCCCTCAATCTTCTAAATTCTAGCGAGTACATGCTGAGTCTATCCAGTCTTTCTTCATATGAATGTCCTGACATCCCAGGAATCAGTCTGGTGAACCTTCTCTGTACTCCCTCTATGGCAAGAATGCCTTTCCTCAGATTTGGAGACCAAAACTGTACGCAATACTCCAGGTGTGGTCTCACCAAGACCCTGTACAACTGCAGTAGAACCTCCCTGCTCCTATACTCAAATCCTTTTGCTATGAATGCTAACATACCATTCGCTTTCTTCACTGCCTAGTTCACTAGTTTTGAATACCTGAAGATTGCCCTTTACAATAGTATCATGGAGTCATACAGCATGTAAACAGGCCCTTTGTCCCAACCTTCAGCTCAACCAACATGCCTCATCTACTCTCGTCCCACCTGCCTGTGTTTGGCCCATATCCTTCTAAACCTATCGTATCCATGTACCTGTTTTTTTATGTTGTGATAATTCCTGCCTCAACTACGCCCTCTGGTAGGTCGTTCCATATTCCTACCACCCTTTGTGTAAAATAAGTTGCCTCTCAGGTTCTTATTAAATCTTGCCCCTCTCACTTTAATCCTATGCTCTCTGGTTCTTGATTCCCCTACTCTGGGTAAAACACTGTGCATTTATCCTGTCTATTCCTCTCATGAATGTACACACTTCTATAAGATCATCCCTCATCCTCCTGTGCTCCAAAGAATAAAGTCCTAGCCTGCTCAGCCTCTACCTAAAGTTTTTGTCAATCTTCAATGTTATAATTTGTGGCTTAAAGGCTGTATTCAGTATCCACCCACTGAGCACAGGTGGTGGATATTTGTTACGATGATTGATGTTTGCCGATTACAAGCTGCAATCACCCATTCAACAGTTTTCATATTAACTGTAAGATGTTAGTATTTATTCTAATCCATTGGTTTTTCTTGCAGCCTCTACATCGGTCTACATTTTATTATTGTGAATTATGTTACATGAACGTCTAGAATCGAGTAGCTTTTGGACAGAATATCGTCTTCATACCATAACTAAAATCCTACCCAGTGAATAATGTGATAACTGAAATTACAAAACCGTTCTAAAGGTGGCATTTTATATAACATTTGAACTCAACAATATTCTGTAATATTTGAATATTGTAGCACTGTGGCAGAAGAGAAATATTTAGTTTTTGATGGACAACGTAATTTAAATGTAGCATTAATCTATATATCTATATATATGTGTCTATCTATATATTGTAGCGGCACCATACGTGGCGAATAAAGAATAGACATCAAGTTGGTGCAAGTGGTTCTTTATTCTGTTGTCACACATATAGTGGGTGCGCTAACTATATGTAGGGTTGTTGTAGCTGAGCGAGGTTGTTCCCTCGGGCTCAGCTACCGGTAGAAACTCCTCGTGGGTCTCGTGGTGAGAGAGCTTATGTACCAGGACACTCCCTCTGCCCATGACGTCGTGTGCCCGCCCTCTCCTGACGAGGGTTCGAGCTTAAGTGGCCTATGTTTATGCTGACGCCACAATATTACTAAAACTCTCGACTCATTTGGACGTCTTTCTGCATGTGTGCATGTGCCTGAGCTCAAGGAATTATGACAAAACAGTACACAATAGTGCAAACAATTTTGCACCACCTTACTCACCTTTGTCCCGTGGTCATTTGTATAAAGTTTTGTTCAGATTGATGTTATATTTGACAAGTTATTGACATTTAAACATTTTTTAAAAAGCCCACTTCAAGAAGAATAACTGTGACTGTGCTATGAGTTTTCTGGCTGTTGCAGCTATCATGTCACAATGCCATCTCACAGTCCTCCAATCACAATGGGATCTCATTTACATACGCTGCCCTGAACATTCCGCCACATGACAACGACATCACAATGGGATCTCAGCTGTCACCCACCTTACTCCATGGTTGTTTGTGTCAAGTTTCCTTCAGGTTGATAGTATATTTCCCAAGATTGATATTTAAAAGTTGGATCAGAGATTCTGGCAGTTAGAGGCCATGACATCACAATAGGATCTCACAGTTCTCCAATCAAAATGGTAGGGAGGTAGGGAGTGGGGAATAGAGAGAGAGGAGGGCAGTGGGGAAGGTGAGTAGAGATAGTGGGGAGGATAGGGGGAGGTGAGCTGGGGGGGAGCGTGGGGAGAGGAGTTATGGAGGGAGTTAGTGACTGAGGATAGAGGAAAGGAGAGGGAGGGAAAGGTGAGGGAAGGATCGGGGAGGAGAAAGAAGAGGGAGGGTGAAAAGGAGGGGGAGGGAGTGCTGGAGGTTGAGGGGAACTGAACCACGCCTGCGCATTTGGGGGCTATGCGTGAGTGGTGGAATATTGCATTGTGGAAATGGGTGAGAGATGGAATATTGTGTTGGGGAACGGGTTGCGTTGGGGGACCAGGCCTCCATTGTGACAGGGACCCATGGGTCCCACTTTGTCTAGTAACTACTAAAGTGCTGGTAATGATCCTCCAGCAGGGTGATGCTAGCACAGTGCTCTGTTATTCATCATAGTGTTTCTGAGGCCAATAACAATGTAATCATTTGTTACTTTGCAGACACGACACATAGATGTTATGATTAGGTGCCAAATGTAGGCACACACAATAACTTGCATTTGTAATATTTTGAATTTGAGCCACATGTCTGAAGAAGGGTCCTGACCCAGAATGTCATCTATCCATGTTCTCCAGAGATACAGACTGGCCCGCTGAGCTACTCCAGTGCTTTGTGTCCTTCACTGAATGATTAACTTTTTTCTAACGGCATAAATTTAATTTTCTGTTTGCTGGTGCAAACTAAGTTTATCATGAATATATTTATTACTAATCAAAATATGCAGGTAATGAGGGAAATCCTGACGGAAATTGTTCTGGTCAAATTGTAGTTAAATTAATAAAGTACTGGCAGGGTTAGTTCCTGCTGCCCTCTGGTGGTAGAAGTAAGTAATTCAATTAGTAAACCTTGGCTGACAGTCACCAAGACTAAAAGAGACCTTAACCGTTTGTATAGCTCTAATTCGTTCATTTGTGGGTTCATTGAACACATTATATTTTTTGTAAAATTCATTTCCACTCAATAGTAAATTTACAAGTGATTAATAGCTTAGTTATAGAAAATATTTAAAAGATAGGAGGCCTCATCTTAAATTTCACTTTCAATCTGTCCCTAACCTCCTATTCTTACTGACAATGGTCCTCATGGACTTCTTTTGCCTTCTTATTTGATCTCCGTCATTACTTCAAACTCCATTCAATTCCTTTTGTAATTTGCTATTTACTTTCTAATTGTCTTCATATAACCTTGTTTGCTGTTACTTCTCCAATTACGCTGAGACCACCAACTATTAGAAAGTGATACTCATATCTGTTCAAAACGTCCTCTGAGTGAGATTACAACATTGATCAAATTAAAGCTTTTCAGATTAGCATATTTTCAGAAGGAAAGCTTCTGGGTGGTAATGTTTCCCTCCAAGCAACATCACCAAACCCAAACCAACCCTGTTCCGCTGAGTTACTCCAGCATTTTGTGTCTATCTTTCTTAGGTTCAATCCTTCCTACCTTTCATTGTCTTCAGTCAGGAATAAATGTATCAGAACTAATAAAACGTTTTACACAGCAATATCATATTCTAGAGCAGCAATTATTGAGATGGAGGGAAAAGAGGAGTGTATTAATGAGTGGATAATTATCATTGCCTGTGAAGGTTTGAATGGGAAGCATGGAGCACATCATTATGCAAAAAAAACTAAAAATAAAGAAAGGAAAAACTCGGGTTCCTATTAAATCTTTCCCTTCTCACCTTAAACCTATGTCCTCTGGTTCTTGATTCTCCTATGGGCAAGAGACTCTGTGCATTTATTTAATCTATTCCTCTCATGATTTTATACACCTCTGTAAGATCACCCCTCATCATCCTGCGCTCCAAGGAATAGTCCTAGCCTGCTCAACTTCTCCCTGTAGCTGAGGCTCTCGAGTCCTGGCAACATCCTCGTAAATCTTCTCTGCACCCTTTCCAGCTTGAAAAGCACTGGAGGATAACCATGAAAGGAGGTTGAATGATCAGTTAGCCCAGTGAGATGATGGCAGTGGACGGTGAAAGTGAAGATTGAATGGTGAAAGTGAAGTGAAGACAGCCTATGAATGGG
Source organism: Raja brachyura (assembly GCA_963514005.1). The sequence goes on from OY740781.1 coordinate 118,836,789, forward strand.
CTGTCAGCTCACCTCCCATGCTCTCAGAAATGCTCTAAATTTTTTTAGGACAGCTATGGAAGGTGAGTGATGGTGACCTCGACATACGGAACTGGAGCGGCGGCTGCACAAGGCAATAGACAATGAGTTTGCTATGTTGGCAGGTCGAGGTATCAGTGGACGGGGCCGCTGGAGATCCTACAACAGATGGGGGATCACATAGATCAAACGCCGCTGGAAGCCCCATGGATTGGGTGTGACCTGCAGAAGCTGCACGGAATGGTGGGGAAGGCATCAATGGCATCATCAGGCCAGGCTGACCCTACATCACTGATCCAGTGCTGCCTTCATTACAATGGGCCTTTCGGCCAAGATAATACTCGATATTTCTAAAAACGTGTTACTAGAAAGATGTTGCTAAAAATGTGGTCTTAGAGCATTGCTTTACAAGAAATCTACCATTTGTTTTTACACTACATCATTGTACTCTTAATCCTTTAAAAAACACAAGGTGCTTGGGTAACTCAGCAGGTCAAGCAACATGTCTGGAGGACATGGATGGGTGATGCTTTAGTCTGGGACCCTTCTTCAGAATAATTGTAGTAGTGGCAAGAAAGCTGGAGGAGAGGTCGTGCCAGGACAAAGCCTGGCAAGTGATCGGTGGATAGGTTTCATTGGATGGTTTCATTGGCAGATGGATGGAAAGAAGAGAAAAGGCTGTGAGATAAGTGGAAAGGAGTGAAATATGAATCCAGAGAAAGGGGTCCAGGTAGAAAGACATTGGAGGAAGGGAAAGGGAGGTGGGATAATGAGAGAAATGGGGCACATCTAGGTGGGGCATCGGAAAGAGAGAGGGTTGTAAGCTGCCCAAGTGGAATATGAGATGCTATTCCTCCAGTTTGCATGTGGCCTCAATCTGGTCAGATGTGGCCTCCTTTACATCGGCAAGGCAAAGCACCGACTCTGCAACCAATTCGCCGAACACTTGCTCTCGCCAGGACCTGCTGATCTCGGTTGCTAACCATTTGAACTCCTATTCCTAATGCTATATTGATCCTGGGCCCCCTCCAATGCCAGAGTGAGGCCACATGCACAGTGGAGAAACATGATATCAAAATTAACTATATTTAATGTTACAAATGACTTGAGCAGTTAATGTATGGGAACATTTGAATATATGCACCACCCATATAGTATATCCTAAGTCATGTGCATCAAGGATGTTTTTGATATAGCCATTGTATTAGATTTGATCATCTAGGTAAATTGAGATGCAACATGGTTAAGAAAGATTATCTCAAGTATTGCTTATGCTCTTGATGTCTGTTTTTAATTGGGGATCTTGAGTGGATCAAGTTTCACAGTTTACCATCCGGCCCACACCTATTACCATATCTCACTACATTCAACGGAGTGTGAAAATGAAGATGGAGAAACAGATAATTCTAAGTAAGGTTAAAAAGAAAATAGATCCAAGGATAGAAGAATGAGAAGAAACGAACAAGCTTTTTAAACTACATCTGTTTGGTGAGTATTTGGCTCCCAAGAAACATAACACAGAAATAAATGATTTTGTTAAATACATAACTAAATTTATTTATTTTCAAAGATTGTGAGAAAGGTTGCTATTAATGCAATAAAACACTATGAAACAAGTAAGCTCAGATATCAGTAGTGACGTGCCCTTCGCAGTTTCATTTCAGATGCTTTGCAGTGTTCAGGAAAATAAAGATGGTATTTTTACCCTCCCGCTGTCTTCAATACACTTTACTGCAACTAAACATTGAAACTGTGCAAACAAGGAGGAAAGAATTGCAGCCAAAAATAAAATAAATTAAAAAAAAGCTTTTCAACAAGGTTTCCTTCCATATACAAATATGTACTATTTTAAAACTATTGTACAATATTACATTGCAATTAAATGTTTACAAGATTTTTTTTACAATGAGTTAAGTTTTGATTTTTAATAATCTGCTGCAACCATATCCAAAAGAGCACACTAACCAAAATACAAAGAAATGAAAAATATATTGCAATATAATGTTACAAATGTGCTTAAGCAATACAAAACCATATGATTGGGTCCCTCTTTAAATATTGTTGTCTATAGCCAAAGTTAACAATGGAAATGTTATTATCTTTGATATTTTTAATAATAAAGAATTACACATTTAAAATTGAATCACTTTTGTTAAATTGGCAAGTTTGCTTAAGCTTTGATAAAACAGAGGCAAACTGCTTCACAGATGCCTTTGTAATAATAATCCATGTATATAAAAGTATTTTTAAATATAAGAGAAAAGCATGCAATTTGAGTCATACTGGTTCAATATAATAAAAACTAATAGCTAGATCTGATGGGAGGGAAATGGAACATATCTATTCAATTAATTTTATCTTCAATTGGCAATTGATTTTGGTTTACTTTTGTAGCAACTCTAACATGGTATTTCTACAAAACTGATATTAAAATTACGTAATGAATTTACATCCATAACTATTTAAATAGTGAAAATATATTTGATTTTTTTTAATTGACTGAAAACTGACATGGGTGATTATTTGTTTCTTAAATGATTCTTAAATATTTTCTTCTACCAACATTTCCGATTATTGCATATTTATATAAAGAAATAAAGATATTTACTGATATAAAATAAAGTGGTAAAAATAGTTGACATCAAATCTCAAATTCATCTTTGGAATCAATGGGAAGTTAAACTCACCAAATAAAAACATGCACACTAACACAAATAATATTCAAGGTGACACATAATTAAAGAGAGGAAGGGATTACTTCAATTGGACAAGATTCCTACTTATTCAGATTTTAATGCTGTAACATCCATTCTCAGGGATCAATGTTAATGATTCTAATTCCACCAGTTTTTAGGTCCATGTTAAGGATTTCTATAAACCTCCAAAGTTCATGCAGTGCAAAGACCTGCTTAGTATGTCAGCCCATCTCTGAATAAGGCCCAAACTAATTATCTTTACTTTCTCAAACAATTATTTTTATATTTGGACCAACAAATGGAATGCAGTGAATTTCATAGTATTCTAATAATTCACACTTTATTAATTTGTTATCCCTTGAACCTATCTTTGCATTAAAGAAATAAATGATATAAGAGATTGAACAAAAAGTTGCAGCCCAAATTTAAATTTGATTCAGCAAAAAGTAAAACAAAGCTATGGAAATTATGCAATACTGTCAATCGTTAGATTTATAGTGAAAGATACACTATGCCCAATATTAGGATTTTTAAATTTATTTTGAAAACGCAACTAGGTATTGTTGGCTATGCTTTCAAAAAGTAACCTTAGCCTGGCTACCATATTTAAGGCAATCTGCAGCCAACTTCACTGCTTCACTTCGGATTTGAAATACTTAAGACGTTTCACCAGTGGCTAAATTAAAGCCACATTTAATTCTCCAGCATATTCAATTTAAATTTAATGGTGAAATAAATATGTCCTTTATTCTTTATCCAATGACTTCCTTACATCAAAATGGGTATTACTGAATTAAAGCTGGCCAAAAACAAAGTTGCAGCATATGATAGGCATAATTAATAAACAATATAGTTTGTCATAGTAATCCTACATATGTTTGTTTAGTCTGAAGTAGGACTGATTATAAAAGATTTTCAGTTAAACTCCCTAAATCCAACATACTTGGAACATTGGCGAGGTCAAACTGGCAGATTTTCTGGACTTTTTGATGTTATTCCAACTCATGGTCCAGCATACTTGTAATTGTTTTTTAAAGAGTTATAAAGCAGAATCTATAACACCTCCTAGCAAAATATGTCACTTTAAAGTGAGCAGAAGAACTGGGATGCTGTTGAGTTTAAAAGTAGCACAGGAACTGACAGTCAGCATCCAGTGAAGCAGATGCTGAATCATTTGGATTCTGAACCATCAGATAATGTATTAGCTTTGTTAACACATTAAAGCTTTAATCATGAGTAATAGAACCTCTAACCAAACTAACAAATATCTAACAATTTTGACAATTCAGTCGAGGCAATTATACCAACTATGTTACTGCAGCTTTGTATTGAAGGGACCAGTTTATGAACTAAGCCCGAGGACAGGTCTTGTAGCTGCTGCGGTATTACAATCCCTCCCGTCTTTTTGGTTAGATGAATATTAGGAGGGGCATTTCAAATGGCGAGAGAAATGTTGCATCTTCTTTACTGACACTACACATATTAAGTCCAATGTAGTTCATGGAACTAACAAAGATCCAGCAACATTGTTCCTGCTTTGTTTGTCCGTTTGTAAATGGAACAGGTATGACCGGATCATTGCAGTTCGGATAATTATGGGTGTTTTGTGATGTGCTACAACTATACCTGGCAGGTACATTCTCCAGGAAAGCTCCAGAAAACATCCTGCAACCAGCCTGTTGCTTTGAGCACTAATTTACCTTGTCTGCCTGAAGTGAAAATCTGGTTGAATATCATACCATATCTTCCGAAATATGCATTACAAAGTGTGGACAATTAATATTAAATAATACAATACGCATAAAAACATGTGAACTATTGTAAAGGTGTTTAAAAAGATAAATTGATTGATTTTCAAATAATATATTTGCATTGATTCACATAACTGTGTTACATTTCAAATTACTTAATTATTTAATAGTACTGCAATAAAATGAAATGGTTAAATCAAAATGTTCATTACAGACTGAAATTGGATGCAAGGGGTGGGGGACAGTAGGAGCTGGTGAGTGGAAGAAGTGAAATTAACCATAATTCAGCTGTAAAGAGTATCTGTTGAAGTGCAATGGCAATTTCTATCAATTTGTCTTTAAAAGCTTAAAATAAACCTACAGTAAATGGAGCTCCATTATTAATCCTGAATTCTAGATACAAGGACTCTGGCACCTCCATGTGCTGTTGCTTCAGAAAGTTGCTTCTTTAATGCAGGTGTTTAGGTTTATAAAGAACAAGATAAATCATCTTTCAGATCCTTTCATCCAAAGACACTGCTGGTTCTCATAAATTGGAAGACTTCCTTCTTTCATTTAAAATGAAAAAGAAAGAAAAAAAAATACCTGCAGTGCATACCCAAAAATCAAAGCTACCCACCCCTTGGAGTTATCTGCAAGCACATGATTCCACTGTCATGTTTGGGTAGACCTTCAGCACAATATTTTTGTTTTCATCAACAAATAAGATGCTTAGCGATGACATCTTCTCGGGTACGCAGCATGGTTCTGGTATCCCTGGAACCACACCCACTGCTCTCACTATACTCTGAATCGTGGCATGGTTGGATGGTTTCAATGACTGAAGAAAGAAAGGAAAACATATTTTACATCAACACCACTGAACATTTTTACATATACTTCAATTTCCCCCCACATAGATGACATAAAGACATTAACATTATTTCTATGGAGCAGATCCTTAATTCCCAATATATTAGTGATTAAGTAGAGTGAGAATACAGGTTATTCAAGATCGAAATGAATGGCTCAATATGCCCGAGGGTCCAACTCCAATTTCTGTGTTCGAATGAATATGACCATTTCAGAGTCTACCGACAAGCAGTGTCGATGGTCATTTTTATTATCTGTTGGCAACAAGTACTGCTGAGTGTGTAAATAAAGTATCTGTGGTGTGAAGTATGCCTGAATTCCATTCTGTGAGGGCACAATCTACCAAAGAGTTGCCAGAGCAATGTGGAAATAGGCAAATTGAGGCATGGGTTTCAGGGGGGCAGATTGCACATTGAAGAAACCACTCCACCTGCCAGCAGTTTCCCCCCTTCTTCAGAGCCTCTGCTCAAGTTCCCAGTCAGACTGTATTCCACTGATGTATCCATCTCTAGAAATAACCTAGTGTAAATGCTTCACTTTGGCGTAGGCGTTTTACAGAACATGTCAAATCCTCCCTGCAGACTTCATCAATTTGAAGTAAGGTGTAAAGCACCAGGCACACACACAACTGAAGCAACAGCAATAAATATTTAGACAATAGACAATTGAAACATTGAAACATTGATATTGCCATTTTAAAGCTAATTTCTCTAATTAATGCCTTCTTATGAAGACAGGTGACAAAATTAATGTTCAGTAGCCCAATGCCTCTTTATTGATTTCATTTAAAGGAAACTCTTCTCCCTTTCGGATCAATTGCTGCCGCAAGGCTCGGTGCTGGGTCTGCAGCTATTTACAATATACATCACTGATTTAAATGAAGGGATTCAAAGTAACGTTAGCAAATTTGCAGATGACACAAAGCAGGGTGGCAGTATGAACTGTGAGGAGGATGCTCGGAGAATGCAGGGTGACTTGGACAGGTTGGGTTAGTGGGCAGATGCATGGCAAATGCAGTTTAATGTGGATAAATGTGAGGTTTTTGGTAGCAAAACCAGGAAGGCAGATTGTAATCTAAATGGTGTCAAGTTGGGAAAAGGGAAAGTACAACAGGATCTGGGGGGTCCTTGTTCATTAGTCAATGAAAGAAAGCATGCAGGTACAGCAGGCAGTTATGAAAGCAAATGGCATGTTGGCCTTCTTAACAAGAGGAGTTGAGTATAGGAGCATAGTAGTCCTTCTGCAGTTGTACAGGGCCCTAGTGAGATCATACCTGGTATTGTGTGCAGTTTTGGTCCCCTAATTTGAGGAAGGACATTCTTTCTATTGAGGGAGTGCAGCGTAGGTTCACAAGATTATTTCTGGGTTGACGGGACTGCCATATGCTGAGAGAATGGAGCAGCTGGGCTTGTATACTCTGGAATTTTGAAGGATGAGAGGGGGTCTTATTGAAACATACAAGATTATAAAGGGTTTGGACAAGCTAGAGGCAGGAAACATGTTCCTGATGTTGGGGGAGTCCAGAACCTGGGGCAACAGTTTAAGAATAAGGGGTATGGCATTTAGAACGGAGATGAGGAAACACTTTTTCACAGAGAGTTGTGAGTCTGTGGAATTCTCTTTCCTCAGATAGGACTCTTAAAGATAGCGGAGTCAGGGGATATGGGTAGAAGGCAGGAACGGGGTACTGATTGTAGATGATCAGCCATGATCACATTGAATGGCAGTGCTTCCTCGAAGGGCCGAATGGCCTACTCCTGCACCTATACCTATTGTGGGGTGGGAGATTGCAACCTTCACGTGGTTCGCCCTGTTTCGACGAATACTCCTACACCTATTGTCTATTGTCTATTGTCTAAATATTTATTGCTGTTGCTTCAGTTGTGTGTGTGCCTGGTGCTTTACACCTTACTTCAAATTGATGAAGTCTGCAGGGAGGATTTGACATGTTCTGTAAAACGCCTACGCCAAAGTGAAGCATTTACACTAACTTATTTCTAGAGATGGATACATCAGTGGAATACAGTCTGACTGGGAACTTGAGCAGAGGCTCTGAAGAAGGGGGGAAACTGCTGGCAGGTGGAGTGGTTTCTTCAATGTGCAATCTGCCCCCCTGAAACCCAGCAAAGAACAATGTGCAGGATGGCTCAGCAATAAGGACATGCTCACTGAATGCTGCCCTGATCTGCAGCCACCAGGCAAAAAGTGGGCCTTGACTCTGTAGGAGGTCAGACCATCGTGACTATGAACGTTTGCACAACAGTTGTGTAGAAAGCCCTAGTCAGAAGCTGGTGAATCTGTGGAATTCTTTGCCACAGAAGGCTGTGGTGGCCGTCAGTGGATATTTTTAAGGCAGAGATAGATAGATTCTTGATTAGTACGTGTCAGAGGATATGGGGAGAAAGCAGGAGAATGGGGTTAGGAAGGAAAGATAGATCAGCCATGATTGAATGGCGGAGTAGACTTGTTGGGCTGCATGGCCTAATTCTATTCCTATCCTTTATGACCTTATGACTCTATAGCCGCGTAAAGGGAAATTGCTGATGCTGTCTACTCAAAGACATTTTAACCCTGGGGTTTCCGAATGCGGGCAATGAATCAAACAGATTGCCCAGCTTGCAGGCAGAAGGCATGGTGCAGATGTTCGTTGACAGTCTGCTGTATGGAGCCACCACAGCAAGCATGCAAGCAAGCATTACCCATGAACTCTGGGTAACACGACCATCAGCTGATTCCAGTGTACAACATGCGTGCATGGCTCACTTACAACCGGTGCCTTGTTGCTTAATGGAGCACACTGTCAATCTGTTGTCCTAACACTTCCACTGCCTGGACGGTTCTGGGCGAGCCATTTGGGCCTGTCCCACTAAAGCACCTGTCCCACTTCGGCAATTTGTTTCGGCGACTGCCGGCAACTATCACAATCATAGCAGGTCGCCGAAAAAGTGGCGACTGAACACCCCCTACGATAATGTCTATGACAAGCAACGGCAACCTACCACCTAGTCGACGTCAAGCTACGGCAAGCTACCAACAAATGGCGACCCAATAGGAGGTCCACCTACGACCACAACTACGACAACCTACGACCACACAGATGACAACCTACAATAACCCTAAGTCAACATACATCCACCCGCGACAAGCTACGACAAGCAACGACCCTGTCGGCGACAACTGAAGACAATTTACTACCTGTCACCAGTTGACGTAGGTTGATGTAGAATTAGGTACCAGATTCTGTCATGCTTGATTTTCGCTTCAGCCATTCTCTGGGCCCCAACCTCAGCAACGTCTCAAAATGACCAACACTATCTGTTCCTGAGATTGAGGATCTGCAGGCATATCTTTTGCCCCCTGTTTGCGGTTGGTGCATCTGGCGGTGTACCACCTTGTCCTGGAGGGCAGTGTGTTGTGCAATGTTTTTCAAAGATGCGGTTAACAGTTTTGAAACGTGTATACAAATGTGTGTGAGATAAGCAGGATTAAGTGGGTCAAATTGCAGTGAGTGTTTGTTGGTCATGAATCCTGATAGAGAGAAATTGTTGGTAACTCAGTCATGAAGTTGTGGTCAATTGTGGGTGTCAGAAGCTAATGGCACAAATATTGCGATACGGCACCGCAGATGCAACCACTGGTGTAGCCACTCCCCTGAACTTCTTATAGCATTTTATCATCAGGTCTTGCTTCCTGGCATTGACTTTCAGTAACTATAGTATTTTCTGATTATCTGGAAGGCCTGCTGGGCTTTAGAGAAGCAGGTCATCTCCTTTCCAACTGCTCCAACAAAACCTCCAATGCATTTGAAAACTTGTAGGGACTGTCTTCCACTTTAAACCCCTGCTTCTTTGTTTGCCAAGTTAGCTTCAGTTCTCACCTATATGACAGTTTAATGAAAACCAGCACAGTTTTACCAAGCAAACCTACCCCAAAACGATTATGTTTTTCTGTTCTTTGCTCTCAAATACCTGAGATATTCTCATTTAAAATAAATAGGTTAATCTCACTATTAAGAGCTTATAAACAAATTAGATACATATGTATTAAACTGTATTTTAAGCTTGTATGTACTAAATAGGCTACCTCAACTGTATATCGGCATTAAGATGATTTAAATGTGCTTCTTATAATGCATAGAGGCAATGGTTGGGCTCAGAGTTGGCTGCTTACCAACTTCATTTTGTCCCGGGATGTCAAGAAAGGGACAAATAACATTATATGACAAATGGCACGCACCTTTAGCATGGGGAATTGGCAACCACCTGCACAATAGTAGGCGTCAAAAGACTTGGGAGAGATTATCCACTCACTCCATCCAATGTCTGCAAAATCTACTTTCAAGTAACGGCGGGCACAGTTTCTGGGCTCATTCCACTGTCTCCGTCTTGCTTTCCTCAATGTTTGTTTATCGAACTGTAGAGTCTGCGGTTTCTGCCTGTTGCCCTTCCTCTGTTTCCCCTTCCTCTGCTGGTCTGTTGGCCGAGGAAGCAGCTTTTTATAAGGCTTCCTTGTCTCCCATGCATCAGCCTCATTGTATTGATACTCTGCTCCGGGTAACTCATTGTTATGCAAGGGCATGAGTAAGTTAGTGGACCGTTTCCTCCTCAGTTCAAATGTCCTATTTGCCGCGCTGATTCCGAAATTCTGTATTTTGGTAACGATGGATCCTCGCCTTCTCTGAAGGGCTCTTGTCACACTATCCGGTTCTGAAATTGCAGAATCATTCGCGTACACCAATATATAAGGCGGAAGCTTTGAAAGCAACTGCGTCCAAAAGGTTGGACCAGATGATGTGATCTCAATTCCAATCAATAGATTATCATTTGACTTGACATTGTTTACTGCTCGTGTGATGTCTTTCCACTGCCAAAAGAGAAAGTCTCGATAAAAAGTCGATGTACTTATCACATAACGTCCCAGAATTCTGGTATTGTTGCCAAAAACCCAGATGGATAGATCAATGTTGACTTGTTTTCTATGAAAACGAAGGTTGCAGCCATTTAGGTAAGGACACATCCGAGTGTTGTTCGCAAGGTCACCTACATAATAATGTAAAGTGGCAGACAAAATGTCTTCTGATTTTGCCAACGAGGTCAGGTTAAAAATCTGCAGCTGTTTGCCTCCAATCCATCCTACAATTGCAACAAAACAATAAAAGGTCAATTATTAGCTAACATTGAAGCAAGTATACCATGACATTACAAAATGTCATTGCTATTATTCACAGTTGGACAGTTTTAATTGCCCAATTCACATCAAATCCCTTTAAGGAATGTCTTCAAATTTACTTTCTGGACTGCATATCCGTTATTGGGTATTTAATAAATGTTATTCCATGTTAGCACATAGGTTGACAACTAATCGTTTTACAATATTCCATTGATGCTACGATGAGGCATTATTAATTCAAATTCTAAATATAATGAGATTTTACATTTTTGAGAATTATCAGAATCAGATAATAGAGGTAATCAGGATTCCAAATAGCGCATTGTAAATTAGTTATGAGTTTGTCATCATCAATTTTTTTCAGTACTCCTTATCTTCATCATTTAATATATGTGTTTATTAGCTTTGCTATATCCGTTTGTTTTTTACTCTGAGTACTGAAGGATGAAGCCTCACTCCTGAGTACGCTGCCATAATGGCAGTGGACATATCTCATATTGTTTTGAGTAACTCTTGTTCTTCCCCAGGTAACAGGCAGCAGGTTATCCCACCAGGGCCTAAAGGCCAAATCCCAGAAGGGCAAGGCCTGGGATAGTGAGCCAATGGACAAATTGATCAGGATATATTCAGGATATCAGGATATATTCCCAGAACCTGCTTTGGATGTAAATATTTTCATTTGGGAAGACTTTAAGCAAAGCCAGTGGTTTACCTCTGAATGCAGATGCTAGTGCAGGTAATTAGTTTTTGCAATGTTGGCTGAGAACATCAGAGTTGCCTCATCTGTCCTTCTTCACATTAATGTCATGGGATCTTATATATCAAGCCAATATTGTACATGGCATCCAATGAAACAAAATGTTCTCAGTCCTCCAATGGATTTTTGAACTCTGGGGTAAACACAGGTCACAAACCGATGATTCAGAAGCTGTGTTCTGCCAATGATACCAAGAAGTGTGCATCTTAATACAAGCTGCCTCTTGGTGATGTTGTATTTCATTGATTTTTTAAACATTAAGAACAGTGTACATCCATATTGTCATAGGAGAGAAGTTATGCTGGTGAGTATTTAAACTGGATTTAGGCCCGGCATATGACAAAGAATAGGACCAATTAAATATAGCAATGGCTTAAATATTCAAGCAAAATAGTCATTACCATGCCAATTATGTGAGGCACTCACATTTTTACTCCTAGGATTCCAGCATATACTCTAGAATGTTATTTCAGTGTTGTGTAAAGACATTAGACGCTTCAAATGTATAAGCGCAGGTGGATGTTAAGAAAGCCACAACACTGATTAAACAAAATAAAAATTGGTACCCTAATTTCACCACTAATTCTCTCTTCAATCAAACTGAACTGGTGAAAGATTAATTATATTTTTCTTACTGTGTGTGAAACCCTGCCACCTGTAAAATGGTTGCTATGCTTGACTAACAATGGCAACCACCTTTGAAATAAATTGTAGATTCTGCACTTTGAAGTGCAGTAAACATTTAACTTGCGGATTACACAAAAAGCTGGAGAAACTCAGCGGGTGCAGCAGCATCTAAGGAGCGAAGGAGATAGGCGACGTTTCGGGTCGAGACCCTTCTTCAGACTGGTCAGGGATCAGGGAAACAAGAGATATAAACAGTGATGTGGAGAGATAAGGAACAATGAGTGAAAGATATGCAAAAAAGTATTGGTGATAAAGGAAGCAGGCCATTGTAAGCTGTTTGTGGTGTGAAAATGAGAAGCTAGTGCGACTGGGGGGGGGGGGGGGGGGAGATGGAGAAGGAATGTCAGGGCCAGAGGGCTGAGGGAGAGGTGGGGGGGAGGCAGTCTGGGTTAACAGAATTGAGAAAATTCAATGTTTAAGCCCAGAGGATGCAGACTCCCCAAGCGGAATATGAGGTGCTGTTCCTCCAACTTGCGGTGTTGATCACTCTGGCCGTGGAGGAGGCCCAGGACCGAGAGGTGGGATACGGAGTGGGAGGGGGAGTTGAAGTGCTGAGCCACCGGGAGGTCGGATTGGTTATTGCGGACCGAGCGGAGGTGTTCGGCGAAACCATCGCCCAGCCTACGCTTGGTCTCACCGATGTAGATCAGCTGGCATCTGGAGCAACGGATGCAGTAGATGAGGTTGGAGGAGGTGCAGGTGAACCTCTGTCGGACTTGGAATGACTGCTTGGGTCCCTGAAAGGATTGGATGGGGGAGGTGAAGGGACAAGTGTGGCATCTCTTGCGGTTGCAAGGGAAGGTGCCCGGGGAAGGAGTGGAGCGGGAGGGAAGGGAAGAATTGACGAGGGAGTTGCGGAGGGAGCGGTCTTTGCGGAAGGCAGACAGGGGGGGAGATGGGAAGATGTGGCGAGTGGAGGGGTCATGTTGGAGGTGACGAAACTGGCGGAGGACTATCTGTTGTATGCGCTGGCTGGTGGGGTGAAAGGTGAGGACCAGGGGGACTCGGCCCTTGTTGTGAGTGGGGGAATGGGGAGAGAGGGCAGTGTTGCGGGGTATGGAGGAGACCCTGGTGCGAGCCTCATCTATAGTGGGGGAGGGGAAACCCCGTTCTCTGAAGAACGAGGACATTTGCGATGACCTGGTGTGGAACACGTCATCCTGGGAGCAGATGCGGCGTAGACGGAGGAATTGGGAATAGGGGATGGAGTCCTTACAGGAAGCAGGGTGGGAGGAAGAGTAGTCCAGGTAGCTGTGGGAGTCAGTTGGTTTGTAGTGGATGTCAGTCAGGAGTGTATCACCTGCAATAGAGATGGTGAGGTCAAGGAATGGTACGGAAATGTCGGAAATGGTCCAAGTATATTTGAGTGCCGGATGGAAGTTGGTTGTGAAATGGATGAAGTCAGTCAGTTCTGCGTGGGTGCAGGAGGTGACACCAAAGCAGTCGTCAATGTAACGGAGGTAAAGGTCGGGGGTGGGGCCCTGGTACGCCGAGAACAAAGATTGTTCGACGTGCCCAACAAAGAGGCAGGCGTAGCTAGGGCCCATGCGTGTGCCCATAGCTACTCCTTGTGTTTGGAGGAAATGGGAGGAGTGCGGAGCCTTTTGACTCAGGAGCTAGGATTAATTCCCCTCTCCCTACAGAAGATGGTGCTGTTGAGCTATTAATAATGAAGTGGTCCAATGGTCTCAAATTTAGTCAGGTGTTGGTTTGACAGCTACCAACAACAATGAATTGTATTCCAGATGTATTTGTCCTGGAATGAAATACAAGTTGCTTAAACAAAGAAATATGCTAAAACATTTTTTTAAATTGGAAGAGGTAAACTAAAGGATTTTTAGACTAGTCAACACTGCGGTGTTCATGGCAGTTGCTGTAAAACATAGCTTTAAGATTAAAAAAACTATTCCCAGAGTCATTAAAAATTAGAGATGAAATGGTTGCAAGTTTTCTGTTGCAAAAGGGAAACATTTATCCCCCCCCCCAAAAAAAAATCTTCAACCAGAAAGTTTCTCCTTCCTCAGAATTATTCACATCTCTTTATGTTCACAATACATGGATAGAACAGGTTTAGAGGGATATGGGCCAAATGCAGGCAGGTGGGACTAGTGCAGATGGGACATGTTGGTCGATGTGGGCCGAAGGACCTGTTTCCATGCTGTATAACTCATAGAAACAACTCTGAGCATAAATTACGTAAAAGTGAAGAAAAGTAATATCTTCAAATATTTTGGTATTATATCACACTTGGGGCAGATGAACTGAATATTGACTTTTTTTGCATTTTGTATTCTTTAGAGCTTACACTGGATCAGGGCCGTGTTTCCATGTGGATGTCAGTGGAAGGGCGCGGTGATTGTAACAGCATCATGTTTACTCAAACTCATAACAATACCATCTCCATTGTGAACAATGAAATCTGCACATGTATAAGAGCAGGACAAAGGCTGGGTGTTCTGCAGCCAGCGACGCAACTACCGACTCCTCAGAGCCTTTCCAACATAATGTAATAACATAATAATAATGTTAACATAATGTGATGGAATACACTCTGCTTGCCTGGGTGAATGCAGCTCCAACAATACTGAAGCAGCTCGACAGTATCCAGAACTAAGCAGCTCACTTGGTTGGTGCCGTGACAAACAACCTAGACATTCATTCCCTCAGTCACCAGTACACCATTGCTGTGGTAAGTACTAACTAGAAAAATAATAACATAAAAAAATAGGAACAGGGATAGACAATTCAGTCTTTTCCACCTGCTGTACAATTCAGAGATCACTGATGATATTTTAACCTGAGTGCCACTTTTCTGTGCAATTATATAATATAATAATATGCAATAATATTATATAATATGCAATTATATTATATAGGAATTATATAAATTCCTTAATTCCCTTGAAGTCCAAAAATCTGTCTTACATATACTCAGTGGTTGAGTCTCTGCAGTCCTCTCAGGCAGAGAATTCCACGCCTTCTGTATGGAAAAAGTTCTAAGTCCTGAATGGTTGATTCCTTATTTTGAGACAGTGAATCCCTAGTTCCAAATATCCCAGCCCGGAAACATCATCATTGCATCTACCTTGTTAAGCCTTTAAGGTACATTTCCATGAAATCATTTTTCATTCTCTTAAATTCTCTTAAATTCTGGACAGTATCACTCAGTCCACTTCAGCTCTCCTCATCAGATAAATCTCCAATCCGAGGAATCAATGTGGTGAATATTTGCTGTACTCCATCGATCACAAATGCAGTGTATCCCTCTTACTGCAAAAAGACAAAACCTGGGCACATTATTCCATGTGCACCTTACAAGGATCCTTTGAATTAAGACATACTTACTTGTGTACTCAAATACCTTTTCAACATGTCATCTGCCTTCCAGTAATTATTTGGTCAGTTCCTTTTGAGCACCAATTTCAATTTCTCAACATTTACAAAATAATCTGTTTTTATTTTACCGAAGTAGATGAACTAACATTTGTATACTACATTCCATTTCCTACTTCCAGACTGGAGTGTCAATGTTGCCAGTTCCTACAGCTTTCCCGGCTGCCCACAGGCTGGGACCAATGAGTCGATATCATCTACATAAGAAGTGAACTTAAATTTAAGTGGATTAACCATATATATTAAGTAACAATTTGCCACAAAAGTATCAATGAAGGAGTTCACTTAAAAGAGACTGGCATGCCACTATAGAATGTTGAAAAGTATTTCCACAAAGCAATAGGAAAGCTGCCAACTATGTTCTTCAAAATAGAAGAACTATCTAAAATCCATGTCTTAGTTCAACTCCTTTCTGATACGCTCTACGTATTGTGCTTCGATAATTCCAGTGGTTGAGACTGAAAAACATCCTAGAGATGGCTTCAGGATTAGTTAAAATAGCTTGATACTGGCCACGATAAACAAGGTGCAATTATGTGAGGTGCTCTCCCGGTGTGTAGGATTGCTGGAATGAAGTGTGGGTGGTGTAGGTCATTGTAGGACAGCTCCTGCAACTCATCCAGCATGGCTCCATGTCAGCAGAATTCTATTTGCAGGACTTATCCAGTGGACACATTGTTTCAATTTGTTCTTGCCCAACAGAATTCATTTCTTCCCACCTTAACTCTATATTACTTTTCCTTTGTCTAGTTTCTTCCTAATCACATCTGTTATATTTCTGCTGCTCTCCACCATTTTGGCAGTTTCCATTTTCCTGGCCCCTACTCGCTCATTTTCACACTGTATGTGCAATCTGCACCCTCCAACTGCACCAAGATGCACAACCAAATGCCAACTGGCTGAGTGTTTTTGCAAAATACTTTAGTCCTGTTTGCTAAGATCAGAGCTCCATCTCACTCCAACTCTGATCTCTGACTTTGACCTGCAATAAAACCACTGGTAAGCTCAAGAACCAGCATTTTATCTTCCAGCTGGGTACATTATGTTCAATTACCCAACGTTCAATTCAATAAGTTTAGAAAACTAGCTTTTTGTGTTTTTATCAGAACTGGCCAGTTTGGCAATGCTGGCTCTCAGAGCAAACCAATCAGTGGCTTTCCTTCTCATTTCTCTGTAATGTATTCTCTCCCAAATACCTGTCAGCTCCCCTCCAATTTTCCAGCCACCCATCTGCAGCAACACTGCCACCTCCAAATTGGCTGTGAATTACATAGACTTGTGGGCATTATTTTTGACTTTGTACTATTATTGTTTGTTTATTTATTTGTTTGATATATTTATTTATTTGTATGTTGTGCTGCTGTAAGTAAGAATTTAATTGTTCCGTTTTGGGACATATGACTATAAAACACTCTTGACTCATAACATTAGACCATTCCACTTACCTTCTGAGGTTAAAACTGTTCAGTCTGGCAATCTATGATCTGGCCTGTTTTCAATCTGCAGTGCAGAGCTGTACTAATTAATGAATTCCAACTAAAATTAAACTAAATTCGGTCATAATACGTAGCTAATTAATGTGCAATAACCTTTGCAATTTCAGCCGACGGGTTTCCGACTTGCTTCAAACGAACAGTTCTGCTGCTCACAGGAGGCTGACTGGGGGCCAATTTCTGTGATTCAGATATTTTGTGTCCGCCGCTAGTCAGGTCTCAACGGTGCAGTTGTGAGTCAGCAATGCTAATCACTGTGCCACCATCACCTTCTTCTACTTACTTCTCCTCTTGGCAGATCAACCGTGATGAACAAGCCTTCATCATTGTTTCTCAGCCAGCACTAAAACCACCTGCAACATTCAGTCTCTCCAAGGCCCTATCCCAACACAGTAATTCCCTTTCTGCTCTCCCTCTTCTCTGCCATTTGCAACATGTTTGCTTGCCAGTGTCTCCTCCTTCTGACAAAAGCTCGTAATCCTGAAACAATAACTATTCTGCTCTCCTTTGATGCTGCTAAATTGCCGGGTATTTTCAGCGCTTTCTCTTTTCCTTTCCGATTTCCAGCATCTGCAATGTTTGACAGGTGCAATCTATAACTTAACGACAAACTTCAGATTGATACAAATATGAAAAGGCTGTTGAACAGTATTAATAGCAAATGGGTGTACTACTGATCTAAAAGTTAAATATTTTGTTAAGAGACTTCAGTTGTGAGCTAGTGGATTACTGATAACTGTTTAAAGTTACAGTGCAAGGAATATTGCAGTAAAGAATTGTTGCACAGAAGTTTGATGTGTTCGAACTCTTAATCTTGAAGTGTTAAGTGTGCGCCAGTGCCATTTTCTATGATTTTCTCTCATTTAATCTCACTCATCCTTTTCACATCTCCTTTAAGATTCGTTCTTCTTAAGTAGGATTTGTTTGTTTTCCATGCCTACTTCCCTCCAGCATTAAGATGGACATGGGGGCACAAGAGACTGCAATGCTGATTTCTGAAGCAACCGAAAGGAGAGCACTGGAGGAAATCCCTAGATCAGGCAGTATCTGTGGAAGGAAGTGGTCAATCAATGTTTTGAGTCAAGACCCGTCATCTAGATTGAAAGAGTAAAGGGAGGTTGCCAGTATAAAGAGGTGGGGAAAGGCATGGGACAAGTGAGAGGTGGATGTTGGTGAGGAGAGGTTAATGTTCAGATGGGGGAGGGTGGACGATGATAGTAATAGAGGATGGGAGTTGATGAGTGGCGAACAATAGGCTGCAGATTCTGAGATGAAAGGAAGATGAAGAATGGAACTGACAGATGTGACAGAGGTAGGTCAGTAGTGAGTAGTGGGGGGGGGGGGGGGTGGGGGAGTATCCAGTAGGAAGGGTATACGAGGCAGACAAAGAGGGAAAACAGGCGATAAGGAACCAAGGGGCTTAAGGAGGGTGGATGTGGGTATAAGGGAAGACTATGGTGGATAGGAGGAGAGAGAAAGGGAAAGAACAGTGCGGGTTACCAAATTTTATAATGTCATCTTCTCTGTATTCTTCAGGCAATGTGTGAGGTGTACACATAGATAAAGCCAAAATGAGTGTAGCTCATTTGTATGCATCTCTGAAGTATGGAAATTATTTTAGAAAAGAACTGCTGATGTTGGTTTAAACACAAAGTGCTGGAGTAACTCAACGAGTCAGGCAGCACCTCTGGAGAAAAGGGATGGATGACGTTTTGGGTTGTGACCCGTTCTGTTGAGTGTAAGCCTTGATTCTCTCTTGATTACTCATTCTGTGATAGGGTATTTGCATCACAATCACTTCTGGTTATAGTGGACATCCTGAAAAGTTCTGACTTGGCATGTAACAAAAGCACACAAACATTTTTGTTAATTTACAGACCAAACAGCATTAATGACAGGGGGAGCTCTTTGCCCATTGAGATTCCCAAAAACATGTTATAATTTAGCAGTATTCCGAATTGTAAAATCCTGACCTCTGAACAGGTCAGACTTTGCAGACAGGACACAATGAGAATGCGAATCCTAATCTACTAATAAACGTGCTAACTCATGAAGACCAAGTCACGTCATTCAGTATCCATACCTTGCTCAGTGTGAAATTGAGATAATATTCAATTTTGATTAGTTGTTTAGAATTAAAACAGAATGAAAAGTAAATGTCAGGTGAAAAATAACATAGAATAATGTGGGTTATCGTATTACTATTGAAAATAACATTTTAAAACTCTTTTCCTTAAAATAAAATGGAAAAAAAGTAACCTGGGGATTATTTTTTATTTTAAACCATCAGTATTAACTCAATATTGCATGTCTTTTTGAAAATAACCAGATCAAAATAGATTAATTAGGCCTATCCTTATATCAACAAATAATAAAACAGTTGAAGTAAGACTGATTGAAATGACCATTAATATATGCTTATGCCCTGTTTCTATAAGGGAACAGAACACTTAAACTCAATTATATGTTTTTCTTGCTGTTCAAGCATTTATGCTTTCGGTCAACCATATGGCTGGCAGTAAAGGAGTGTATTGACCAAAGAATTATGCACCACTTTATTCAAGGCAGTAGCTATTGTTTCACTCACACTGGTATGGTTCACCAGTGGCCCACCCATTTGTATGAATGTATGCGTGACAGAGTTTAGAGAATTTTTTTTTTAATCTCTCTATCTCTTTGTCATCAATTGCTAAACCTTGATTATGAAGGCACAGAGAAATGGTGTTCTCAGACTTCCACTGAGGCAGATACTTGTGGAATTAATGTCAACTGGATGGCTCTTTGATTTTCCCTCCATTTTGTGAAGGCACGCATAGATTAGGAACTGTAATCCAGACATTCTAAAGTTGTGGTACACACCAAAGGCCAATATTTTGGAATGGATTAATTATGGGGAAATAGTAATTTATGACTATAGTGCATACTGAATAGTGAGTATCAATCATTGCATTGGAGAGTAGTGTAATATCAGAAAAGGTCAACCCATTCTAAGAGCAAAATGCAAGGTCATTGAACTGAAACATTGACATTCTATCTTTCTCCACAGATGCTGCCTGATATTCCTAGCAATTCAAGTATTGTCTGTGTTTTTATTAAAGTCATTGACAGACCGATTTGACAAAGTTGGAAAAGCCCAAGAAATGTTAGACCCTGTGATCTGCCAGATTAACTGATATCTTTTTCTGGCCCTTTACATTCCTTATTTGTGGCTTTCGTTATCAATAATTTCTTCCTATAAGTAATATAATTGGTAGCGAATATTGGATATAGCACAATTTTAATTACAGGTACTGGTTCTAACAAATGAAACCCATTAATATAATTTCTATATGAACTTTACTGACTGGGGAATGAGCTAGCTAATTATGGAATTACACTAAAAATAGGATTCTTACATTTTGGCAGATGTCATGGACACATGGCAACCAAAGCAGAATGGATTCCCAATCATAAGCAAATCTATGCAGATAATTGAAGAAAATTACACCTGGAGGTGATTTCAAGACGCCAATCTAACCTTTTATTTACAATGTGCTTGAACTTTGCTCCCATGGTTTATGATTCCATCTGAAATTTTGGATTACAAACCTCAAATCATAACACTCGCATACTTTCAACGTCCACAGTATGGCATTGAAGCTTCAGTAATTTACTTAAGACGTCAAGTGATGCATGTTGTAAAGTAATGTTTTTATTATATTGACATCCCTAGAGAAAAAAAACAATAGATATAGATGTCATGCTAGGTGTTGGTAGGTCCAGACAGTTCCAATTGTCCTCCACCCTACCCGATGAATCACTTGTTATCTGCCAAGGTAGTGGTGGCAATTCAATGTTTCTGAACTTTTGAGAGGACAATAATCGCTGGAGCTCTCTCCCTGATTTGTTTTTAGTGATAGCCCCCACAGGTACTTGTGTAGATTCTCATGATTGAATAAATCACTTTATCACCAGCACACGCTCGGTTTTGCTCACATATTGGGCATTGCTATTTGATTAGAATACTGATCGTCCGTCGCAGCCCTGTGAATCATGCATGATGAGCCCTAAGGACTACAGGGAGGGAGCGCGGGAAATGTAATTCCCTTTGACCCTTTGCGTAGATATAATAGTCTATTACGAGTATGAGAAGTGTCCTTCAGTTTATATGAAATTATTAATATGTATGGGTCACCGTTTCTGAAAACATGATGGAAAATAAGCAGCTGATAACCGGAGTGGTGTATTCCCAGTACTTCAGTCAGTACTACTGAAGATCTGTTGTAACTCCCAACACAGATGGCCTGTTACAGGGAAGGTCATGGGGTTACTGTTAGAGTCGCTGCCAAATAGAAATACTCCATCTAAACCATGCCAATCAGAATTGGTAGTCACCGGAACATTTTTGTTACGACAAAACTTATCTGAATCAAGAGCAGTCCCTATCAGATTCACTAATCTCTCTAGTGAATACCGATACCCTTTCAAATTCATAAATGATGGTAGATTTATGCCATTCGGCCCATCAAATCTACTCCGCCATTCAATCAGGACTGATCTATCTCTTACTCCTAACCCTATTCTCCTGCCTTCTCCCCGTAACCCCTGGGTGACACCCGGACTAATCAAGAATCTATCTATCTCTGCCTTAATAATTGCAGCCATTGTACGCCCCAGGTTTGCCGGCTCCCTCTGGGAGTTCCTGGACAATGAATGGGAACCAGGTGAAACCCCACCAGTGGGAATTCGGGGGTTCTGTGAGTAAGGACATTGTCACCAGTGGTGGCATATTGCCGCATGGGACAGCCGTCCTTGGAACCATCCTTCCCTCGTGAAACCACCCCTTTCTACTTACCCAGATTAGCTTTGAAACTGCGGACCGTGTTGCCATCCTTAAACAGGTAGCCAGCTTTATTATACTTGTCATAAAGCATCAGCATGTGCTCCGACATGGTGTCCTGGGGCTGTTCTGGCGCTTTGGGGATGGAGGAGCTCTCCTTCCGTGAGAATTTCTCAGCCGAGCCAGAAATTCCCCGCAGCCCGCGGATGTGATCCTTGAGCAGGTCCGAGAATGCCGCCGTTAAACAGGTCCACCCGACACACGCAAGCACCAACGCTCCAAACCTGCCCATCCTCTACTTCAAACAAAACTGCGCACGAATCTGGAAAT
Source organism: Raja brachyura (assembly GCA_963514005.1). The sequence goes on from OY740781.1 coordinate 118,858,754, forward strand.
AACAGCTCTTCGGGCAGTAAAGAAAGAGTTTGCCTTGGTTAATTTTTGCTCTCGGAAAGTTCCAAGACTGTTCCTGTTGAGTTCCGTGCTGCTCTGAAGCGGCTGCAGGTAGGTGACTGATGAGCAGATTACTTTCTGCCGACCTTGCTGAGTTTGTGCGGGGCTGCCTCCGCACTGATGCCGTTAGGCTGTTGTCGCCGCTTGCCTCTACTCCTCTCTGTCTGTTTCGGACTCTTCTGTTCTGTTCCTATCTGAGTGCAGACGCACTGTGTTATGTGCCCTAGCACAACGCAGAGCTTCGGCCCGACCAATCAAACTGCTTCACTCCCTTAAATCAAATCAGACTTCAAAAAGCCAAAGACATCTCAGATGTCGAGAGGTGATAGATCAAATATTCAGATCCTAGATCTGCGTGTGAGCCAGACTGTGGATTGTTACATTGCAGAAATTGACTGCTGCGGGGAACGAGAGATACACACTAGTAAATCTGTCCTGAAATATTTGAAAATCCACCCACATGTCTCTGAATATTTAACACGACGGGCTATGGGATGTTTGAAAGTTTATTATTATACTGGGAACAGGTATTTTTTGTTTTCACTTATCTAGTAACAGTGAGTCAGGCAGCATTTTTACACTAGTTTAGCAGGAAGTTCGGAACGAAATTAATCACTCTGCTCACTTCATGGAGTCCTCGCCAACATATTTAATTTTAACCAATCAATAGAAGTTTTTTTTATGGGATACAGTGAGGGGATGAGGCGTGTTAGTAAAATTTTCGAAAGGAGTAATGGCCAATTCTGATTCCCATCCTCTTTATTCACGGTCGAATATTTAATATCGAACACGAAACAATATTTAGGCGATTATTGTTCTCACTACGTTGCCATTAGCTCGCACTCGCCCACCCCGATCGCGTCCAGAATTGTACAAGTGTACTCGTGTGCAAGTTCATTCGGAATGTAAACGCCTATCATTCCCAAATTACGCCTGACATTTCCTTTTAACAAAGGAAGCGCCACGCCCCTCCCCGTGAGATTTTTGACAGTTCGGACAAATTAAATCCTCTCCGGCTCATCCTACAAATAATGGTGCAGATTAAGAAGGGGAAAAAAAGTATATTTGAACAAAGCTGATTGTAAGTTAGCCGGAGAATCGCGTGGCTTATTTGGGGCTTTGAACGTGATCTCCCTTCTGTTGTGGAGTGAATGTCATAAAGCGGACACATCCTGTGGCGCTCCCGGCCCGGACACAGCGCCACTTGTCACATACGCCAAATAAAGATAGGAAGAGGACTTTAAATACCCTCTTTCACGAGCATCCATGAGTAACTAATGATTTCCCATAGACAGAAATGCCAACATCCATACACGTCCATTCAGAGGTGTTTATTTCTCTAACCGAAAGTTTTAAAGTAACTAAATGTCAGATTTATCGTAACATGGGAGATATCAACCAATACCAATGTTTCGGAGCCCAAATATAAATCGCTACACGAATTGCTTGCATTTAGTAGTCTTTTCATGAACGCACATTGAAACACTGGGGAAAATGAATCCAAATTATTCGATTTAATTTGCCCACTTCAGCATAAGGTACGTTCAATCAATGCATCATTGAACTACAGAGTCGGGCAGAACAGCGGATATAATGACTGAGTTATTTTTACGTGGCGGAGGTTCACCACCCTAATCTTCTCAGATCGTTCTAAATCCACCGTGATACATGTACAAGTGTACAATGTTGCATAGTGGATGTTTCCTGCATTTACCAGTTTAACTGATCTGCCATCGGGTTTAAGTTACGCCAATTTTCCCAATACGCAGTTCACAAATCCCCAAGAGCAGCACACTTGCCAAGAAATGACAGATTTACCTTTATGCTGAATCTGACTTTTACTCGTAATCAGTTTTACATTCCTGCTATTTGATTGACTACATTATCTCTGCACTTGACCAACCCAAAGACCTTCCCCTCAACTAACCTCATCAGAAATTGACTCACCACACTACGTTTAAACTTCACCTACGCGCTGGTTTCGAGATTGCAATGGAGTTGCAGGATTTGCCCGACGAACTACCTTTCACATTCTTAAGTGTGGATTAAATTCTGTTTAGCGATATGATTCTGCTTGACTACACTTGTTGAACTCATCGCCATCAGAACTTTCAAGATTACACACTACAAGGGCGACAAAGTGAAGATTAATTTCTTAAATCTTAGGCGTGCTAACTATAAAAGTGGGATGTTTTAACCCGGACAATGGCAGTGTGACCAGAACAACTTTTGATAGTGTTCACTCCGGTAGTGTTCTTTTATATAAACATTGAGAGGCTCGCTGAAGCTTGGTGCACCCAACGCCAAGGTTGTGTGGGTGAGCACCACAGACTAGGGTCCTCCTGCTACGTGTTTTTGAGGGGTAAAGTAGGGTGGAGACACCCCTCAAACAACGAAAGGGATATCACTGCGGGGGAGGGAGCGCGTGAGTGGCAAGGGTGCTTGGCTTATGGATAGTTGCGAAACTGACTCTAATGAATATATAGACGTAAGACATTTTGCACTGTTATTTATTTTGTATATGACTTGTATTATTTTTTTAAAATTCTGCTTAAAGTTTATTTAGGAAATTAAAAAGGTATATTAAAAACACGTTGGGTTAGTAGGGAGAGGGTTAAAACGCTCTCCGTTTCAGACTATCTTTGCTTTGAAATAGGACAGGGCGCATTCCCAACAAAAAGAGGAAAACCACCACGCATCGATTAGCATTTGAAGGAGAAAGTTTGAAGCTTAGGAAGACGAACCCTGTAGTGAGGGGGGCGGAGGGTGGGGGGGTTCTTATGAATAGACAAACAGAGACTAACATTTCCAGCATTTTCCGTTCTTCATTCCGGAGTGCAGCGTTTCACGTGTTTATTTCTTCATGTAAACGTCGTCTCCGCCAACCCTGTGCTGGGACTGGGCAGAAGTTGTAATGAGGGATTCTGTGATGCAGGACCAGTCCAAATCCGCACTTATTTTTAAATAATGGAACCCAATAATATTGGGGTGGGGAGTGAGTTCAATCGATTTCCTCATGAGCGGCAATTGGGAGAATTGAAAAGTATTCACTTGGTCCCTGCAAAGATGCGAGCTCTACGTCAAACATAAGGCACTGCCTGCAGCAGGAGATGCAAGTCAGCACACAAGCTGAACGTTTTTTTTCACCCAGAAAGGGCGCTGAACTATCTCTATTTACTGAAGCGGCATGAATGGACTTTGACAGAACCCAGCGACTAACCGCGTGGACATTGCCAAATAAGGTCCAACAACACCATGCATAGTAAAGTATTATTCCACCTTACACATTCTTAGTGCCACATGTAAACCGCAAAGCCATCCGACTGGATTAAAACGTCCAATCATGTTTGCAATATTGTGTGGTGACCTTGGGCACACACTGGTGATACCATGGTACAAAAATACGGCCGAGTAATGAAGCTGTTAGGAAGTTAACTTATGAGAGAATCACATGCCGCAACTGATGTGAAATCGCCTGCAAATAAGGGTTACTTGCAAATGCTGGACAAGGCGTTTACACAAAATACATGCCGATCAGATTCAGCAATATGGTTGAAAACTGATATCGAAACCCTGTTACAAAAGAAGGCAGACGGCATGTCCATTTTGAGGTCAGGGAAACAAACGATGAGCCCGACTTTAAAAGCTGCGGGTCTCTCACTGAGCCTCTTGCATGAGCAGTTAGCACTGATGCTGCCCTCTGCCGGGTGCGAGCATTGCCGCGCCATTGCACGCACCCTCCATCCGCAGGTGAGAGGGACAAAAGTCCAACAATCACTACCTGGGCTGAATCCTCATCGTGTTGTCTTCAGCCAACCTTGTCATGAAAAGGTCAGAGTGAGGCCACACGCATACTGGAGGAACAACACATCATATACCGCTGGGGAACTTCCAACTCACGGATATGGACATTGGATTCTCCTATTTTATGTAACTTAAACCCCCCTCCCACTTCATACACACCCTCATTTTTATTTCGCCCCCCTATCCCCCGTGCCCCACCTGGACTCACATCCAGCTTCACAATTCACAACCCTTCAATCCTTTTGTCTCACAAAATCAGTATTTTTATCTCTGGCCTTTGTCCAAACCTGCCTATTAACTCTCTCCCACCCCACTGACCTTTATCCACCTATTTCTAGCTTTCTCCCTCTCTCCCCTCTACCCCCCCCCCCCCCCCCCCCCCCCCACAGTCACTCTAAAGAAGGGTCCAGACCCAAAACATCACCTATCCATGTTCTCTAGAGATGCTTCCTGACCCGTTGAGTTATTCCAGCACTGTGCCTTTTCTTGTGAGAGGGTGAGGTGGGCAGGCAGTGCGTGCAATGGTGGTGATTATAAAAAAAAGCCCCACCTTTGTTTTCTTAAATTGGGACACAGTAATGTACATTGCCTGGTTTACCAAAAATATGATTGCAATACATTTCAGAAAGGCTGTATTTAGTGCCTGTGCTATAGCAATCCAGAATGTTAATGACTGGGTGGTGAGCCTATTAGTCAAGTTGATGACCATATTGTTGTAAGGGAGTAAGATTTACTTCATGCACGTGATTTTTATGTAACTGTCCTTCACTCATTGCATTTTCTGGGAAATTGCCCTGTTTTTATTGGGAGAAATTGTTGTAGTTTGTATCCACATGTTTGGTACACAGGCAGCAGAGCTTTGTTTTTACTGTATAAATTAACCCTGTTTGCTCTATAACAGCATGCTTTGAGTGTCATACACCCTTCCTCGCCTCCAACTGACACCGTGTTGGTTGTGAATACTCACTTTCAGAAAACAAACCACATTGAATTGGGGAATAACAACTTCTATGGAAAGGTTTAGGGATGGAATACCAGAGGTTAGAGAGATGGCAAATGAAATCATAGCAGCAATTACATTAAGAGTTGATCAAAGGTCATAATTGGAAGTTAGCAGGTACCTTGGAGGGTCATAGGATTGGAGGAGATTATAGAAAAAGAGTAGAGGGGGAAGCTGATGATGTGTAGGGATTCAAATACAAGTCTAAATTTAACATCAGGCCTCTGCTTAATTGTCTAAGTAAATCAGCAAACACAGGAATTATAGGTGAATGGAACTCAGTACAAGTCAGGACATGGGCAAAAGAGAGGTTTGTTGGACCACGTTTACTGAGAGCAGATCAAGGAGCATCGGTCAGGAGAATGCAAAGGGATGTGAAGTCTGCTGGTTGAAAGGCAGGGACGAAACTAAGGGATGGTGATCATGCACCAAAATGTCATCATAAGGACTCGAGTTAAATAGTGAAAGTCCAAGAGCTTTTGATCCTAGTATTTACACTGGGATCAACTAACTGTTAATCTTGTGTTGATTCACTGACTATCACCATTAAAAATAACTAGACCAAGGGGGACCCACTGGGTCCTGTCCCTTCAACGCGCAGTTGTATGGGGGGGGGCTGCGGCATCACACACACACACTAACCATCCCCCTTGATATTATATTAATATTATTAATTGGCTCCTTTTACAACATCCCCACTCTATCCACTGATGCATAGCCCCCACCTCGCAGGCGTGTCTGGGGGGGTGGTGGAGAGAGAGGGGGCAGAGAGAAAGGGGGCAGCGACAGAGGGGCGGAGGCAGAGGGGCAGAGACAAAGAGAGGGCAGAGAGAGTGGGGCAGAGAAAGAGAGAGAGGGAGAGTGGGGGGTGTGGAGGGGGTGGAGAGGGGGAGAGAGTGGGGAGGCGAGGGGGAGGAGAGAGGGAGGAGTGGGGGAGGAGGGGGAGGAGAGGGGGAGAGAGGGGGGTGGGAGAAGGTGGAGAAGGGGAGGTGGGGAGGGAGGTGGAGGGGTGGAGGGGGAGAGGGAGAGAGGCGGGGAGGGGGGATGGAGGGGGAGGGGATGGGGAGGCAGAGGGGGAGGGGGAGTGGGGGTGGAGGGTGGGGAGGAGGGAGAGGGTGTACTTGAACTCGGCAAGTGGGCGGTGCACCTCAGTAGCGCTCGGGACCTCGCGTGTTCAGCGGCTTTAATCCAGAGCCGTGAGGGGGAGGGTGGCTGGGCTGCGGGCGGCGCCGGGCGGGGCGGGACGGGCGGCTGAATGCAAGTCGACTACGAGCGGGCGGCGAACAAATGAATGTGAGACGGAGGTGGGGGGGGGGGGGCGACACGTAACTCGCTGCGCATGGAAAAAATTGCTCAGCAGGCTGCACGTTGAAATCACTGTGCCACGAGGAGTAGAGCCATTGAGACATAATCAGTTCGTTTTTGTGAACAATTTTAATAAAAATCTCAATAAATAATTAATCAAATTTTCAGATGGGGTGATTTTTGAGATCATGAGGTAAATCTCTATCGGAATATGTAAAAATTTCACCGTTTGCACGTCATGTTTTCGAGGAGATATGAATCACAGACAAACAAAACACACATACACAAATAAATACATCCACATCCAAGATCAAAGCTTTATAATTATAGAGATGTGGAACATGATGCCCACCAAAGGGCAGAGCTTGCAAAGACTTGACGACAGATTGTCATGGGCGGCACAGTGATGCAGCCGTAGAGTTGCTGCCTTACAGCGCCAGAGACACAGATCATTCCTGACTATGGGTGCTCTCAGTACAGAGATTGTGGGTTATCTCCGGGTGCTCTGGTTTCCTCCCACAGTCCAAAGATATACAGGATTGTAGATTAATTGGCTTTGGTAAAAATTGTAAAATTATCCCTAGTTGGTAGGATAGTACTAATGTACGGGGTGATCACTGATTGGCATGGACACGGCAGGCTGAAGGGCCTGCTTCCACTCTGTATCTCTAAAGTCTAATGTGTTAAGTCTCGAAAGTATTGACTTTCTAATTGTCTGTTTTAGTTGCGACCAAGTCTTTCTTGGGAGTCTCAGCAGCAGGTTTATTGCTCAGGGTGGAGTCAGATATTATTGAAGTGGATTGCTCACTATGATTCAAAGTCTATCTCTGTGTCAAACATAACAGGAAGTTGGTTTCAGGTGGTTGACAATGAGAAGGACAGGATCAATTACCAGAGAATATAGTTGGTAAAGAACGTCAGAAGCACCGGAGTCAGTGGGGATGTTGAGAACCAGTGATGAAGGAGAGCTAGTTGTCATCAACAAATAAGCATTTTTGGGTGATGTTTCCAGAGGACAAAGTGTAGATGATGAATGGAGTCTTGGTAAATGCGGAACATCGAATCAAATGATGTGATCACGTGAGGTGAGACCATTCCTGACGATTTTCTGACGCTGACAGGAGGGCACAAAATCACGTCAGTGTTGACAAAGGATGAGAAGGATGAAGGTGAAGTAGGATTGGAGGAGGACGTATTGTGAGCAGTTTTGTGCCCCATATCTGAGCAGGGATGTGCTTTCGTTGGAGATGGTCCAGAGGAGGTTTACGAGTATGATTCTGGGGATGATTGGGTTAATATATGATGAGTGTTTGATGGTACTGGGCCTGTACAGGCTGGTGTTTAGAAGGATGAGGGGGGGGGGCCTCATTGTAACCTACCATATAGTGAAATCCCTGGATTGAGTGGATGTGGAAAGGATATTTCCACTCGTGGGGGAGTCTAGGACCAGAGGGCACTGCCTCAGAAACCACCTCAGGGCAGCATGGTGTCACAGCAGCAGAGTTGCTGCCTTACAGTGAATGCAGTGCCGGAGACCTGTGTTTGATACCGACTACGGGTGCTGTCTGTACGGAGTTTGTATGTTCACCCCATGACCTGCATGGGTTTTCGTCGATCTTCGGTTTCCTCCCACACTCCAAAGACGTACAGGCATGTAGGTTAATTGGCTTTGTAAATGTTAAAAAAAATTGTCGCTAGTGGGGAATGGATAGTGTTAATGTGCGGGGATCGTTGGTCTGCGCAGACCTAGTGGGCCGAAGGGCCTGTTTCTGTGCTGAATCTCTAAACTAAACTAAAAAATTCTAAATATAAGGATGTACCCTTAGAAAGGAAATTAGGAGGAATTTCTTTAATCAGAGGGTAGTGAATATGTGGAATTCATTGCCACAGATGGCCGTGGAGGCCAAGTCTTTGGGTATTTTTAAAGCAGAGATTAACAGACCTGTGTTTTTTGTAAGGGTGCCAAAGCTTATGGTTGAGAAGGCAGGAGAATGGGTTGAGAGGGAAAGATGGATTAGCTACGATTGAATGTTGGACTAGTATTGATAAGCCAAATGGCCTAATTCTGCTCCTATGAACTATGTAGTCAACAGAATCGAAGGCTGCAGAAAGATCAATAAAGCTGAGGAGGGACAGATAAACAGCCACAGTCATGCTGATAGTCAGCAATGCCTTTGATAAGCACCTTCTCATTATGGTAGAAATGGAGGAAACTGGAGTTCTAGGAAAATTAGGCATGAACTTGGGAAGTTAACACATGTTCAATTACTTTGGAAAGGGAGGTTGGAATTGCATCCGTGGTTTGCGAGGGGGGTGGGGGTGGTCTTACTCTGGCATGCGGGTTGTGGACAGATGGAGGGAATGAACAATACTTGAGGACGGGGATCAGCTAATGTCGGAGAAAGGAAGTGAACGAGTTAATAGCAACTTAGCTGGGACAGGATTGAGGGAACAAAGCTAGGCTCGGAACAAGATGAGCTTGAAGATACCACAAGGGGAGATTAGCTGGTCTTATTAATGTGGTATTGGCCTCTTCCAATCACATCCAGTCGGTGAAGTTCATAAACACAAAACAAACACAGGTTGCCCTTGATTTATGAGCACCCAACACCTGTACATCTGAACAAGCTCCAGAATATTGTTAAACTCAGAAGTCAATATTACAGATGGCAGACCCAGTTTCCGCTCCAAGTCTGAAGAAGGATCCTGACCTGAAATGCCCACTGTTCATGTTCTCCAGAGATGTTGCCTGACCCACTGAGCTGAGTCTTCTTTTATAAACCAGCATCAGCAATTCCTTGTTTCTTCCTCTCTATCTCTGGGTCTGGAGGAGTTGACGATTCTGGAGTTATAAGGAATGTCTGAATAGTCTGGGAATTTTTCCAGTGGAGCGTAGGAGGCTGAGGGGTGTATAGGGGTTTATAGATAAGGTGAATCGCTGCAGTCCTTACCTCAGAGTATAGGAATTAAAAACTAGAGGGTGTAGGCTTAACGTGAGAGGGGGAAGATTTAAAAGGCATCTGAGAGACAACTTTTTCCACACAAACAGTCGTGCACATGTGGACGCGCTGTTGGAGGAAGTGGTAGAGGCATGTACAATTACAACATTTTAAAGGGACTTGGAAAGGTACGTGCATAGGAAAGGTTTGGACGGATAGGGGCCAGGCTACATCAGGAAACGTAACTTGTTTTCTCCGGTATTAAATAATTTTACAAAGAGAATAATCAAACTCCTGACATCTGATAAATGAATGGTTATGAAAGATAGCATAATAAAAATCTGCGAAACTAAAACAGAATTCATTAAATGTATGAACAGTATGAATCAACACCTGAGATACATTTTGGGTAAAACATTATTTCAGCGGTTTGTTAGTTTCACACTATTAGTTGAGTTAAATTTGTCCATTTGGATGCAAACTTTCAAGGGTGGAATGAATCTTAAATTAATCAAAGGCTTTACATTGTTTTTCTACTAATGGCCTCTATGGTCCAGAGAACAGGAATACTGGGTCTGGTGTTGCACACATGGCTAAAAATGTAATATAAACATATCACCGAGTAAAGGATTGTCCTCATTAGAGCTGGTTCAATTATTCATTTCACCACAATGATTGGTGAACTGGTACGGAATTAGTGTGTTGGCTTGTATGTATTTAATGGGTGAAGGCACGATAATTGGATTACATTTGTTGAACTAATTTAGTAACTTGGTTTGCTAACCTTGTAATATCATATAATGGATCATTAGCAAAATGGCAATTCACAATCACAGGAAGATTTGAGTATATTTTGATAATTGCAGATTTTGCAGCTATTAAAGAATGAACTGTGATCCCCGGAGAAGCTCAAAATCAAAATCTGCAGGTACGAGAAATCTAAAAATAAATAAAGGGAAATATTGGAAATACTCATGAGGTCAGGCAACATATGTGGAAAGAGAAATAAAGTTAACATTATGGGTTGATGATATTTCAGCTGAATTAGGAGAAAATGGGGATTGAATATATTTTACTTTGCAGAGAAGAAGGGCATAGGGTGGGGGGGGATGGAGAAAATGGAGGATATGTCTGATATAGAGTGGTGATCAAGAGAGACTGCATGAAGCAAATGGTGGAGGTGCTGGCTAACAGAGGGGTGTGAAGCTTCATTAATGAGAACTGATCTGCGTGGATGGGATGGAAATAGAACGCGATTAATGTGGATTAAGAAGGAATTAAAATGCCAGAGCTAAGAGACACAAAAACCTTTTCTCAACACCATAGTCCTGCATAGTCCCCATATCCCTTGATTCCTCTAATATCTAGAGAACTATTCCTATCTGATATGAATAAAAGTAATGACTAAGTCACCATACCGCACCAACCAGAATTATAAAGCTTTTCCAACTGAGGATATTTTTCTTTTTGCTTTTAACCAGTCAGCAGAAAGACAATACATGATTACAATTGAGCCATTTATATTGTACTAGACTAAGTGGGACCCATTGGGGGGGGGGGGGGGGAGGCTTTCTGGAGCACTAGTATGGATGTTGTGGGCTGAAGGGACTGGCTTCCAGATGGCTAGAATGGACATTATGGGCCGAATGGATTCTTGGGCTGGCAGCTCAGTCACTCAGGCCTGGTGGGCTGGCAGCTCAGTCACTCAGGCCTGGTGGCTGGCGGCTCAGTCATTTAGGCCTGGTGGGCTTGCAGCTCAGTCACTCAGGCTTGCTGGGCTGGCAGCTCAGAAACTGCCAGAAATTCTGCCTGGAGAATCAATTTTAGACATTTTTCATCTTTTTCTGGAGATCACAGCAATGAAGGAGGAAAGTCTATCCTGGCCTGGATCTCACAGGGAGCCAATGAAGGGAGGTGCGAAAATACTGGGGCGAGGTTTAATACTTGCAGGGGGAATACTTACTGATGGGCTGAAGGGACTCCTCCTGGGCTAGTACAGGCCTGATGAGCTGAAGGGGCTCTTAAAAAAATAAATCTGAGTGAAATCTCAGTGAAAGCCACTTTTTCTGGACTTTTCCTGGCCTGGCTCAGGCCTTTTGGGCCAAAATGTTACTCCTGGGCTAGTGCGGGCATTTCGGTCAAAATGAACTGGTTTCTCGGCTAATAGAGTCTTTGTGGGCCAAAATGAATGGTTTCAGGCAGGCCAAAGAACTCATTTCATTTCAATTTCAATTTCATGCAAAGGGCAGGTCAAACAACTCATTTCATTTCCATTTTCATTTTAATTTCAAGCACAGGGCAGGCCAAACAACTCATTTCATTTTCTTTTCATTTGCATTTCCATTTCCATTGCAGTTTCAAGCACAGGGCAGGCCAAACAACTCATTTCATTTTCAATTAATATAATTTCCATTTCCATTACAGTTTCAATCACAGGGCAGGCCAAACAGCTCATTGCATTTTCAATGTATTCCATTTCCATTGCAGTTTCAAGCACGGGCAGGCCAAACAGCTCATTGCATTTTCAATTCATTTCCATTTCCATTGCAGTTTCAAGCACAGGGCACGCCAAGCAGGTCATTGCATTTTCAATTCATTTCCATTTCCATGCAGTTTCAAGCACAGGACAGGCCAAATAGCTCATTGCCTTTTCATTTAATTTCCATTTCCACTGTAGTTTTAAGCACAGGAGAGGCCAAACAGCTCATTGCATTTTCATTTAATTTCCATTTTCATTGCAGTTTCAAGCACAGGACAGGCCAAACAACTCATTTTATTTTCATTAAAGGCTAACAAATCATTTATTGCAGGTACATTGCAGACTCACAGTTCAGTTGATTCGCAGCAGTTGTGGCCGCTCCCGAGCGATCTTCCAGAGCGAAGGGGTGTTACCTTTTTCATGGAGATTGACAGGCGAGAGGACCAATTAGCTGATCTCAAGATTCTTTAAACACTCATACCTTTTTAATTTTTCATCTATCGGAAAAATCCTCGGGGCTGCCTCAGCGGAGGAGGACTGTGAGTAAGATGGGAAAATATCATAGCGTTATAGGGTACCATTTAAAAAAAGATCAATATACAGCGCAGACGGGAAGTAGTCAAGATGCGACTTTTAGTTATATAGATGGATACATGATAGGGGAATAATGTTTAGTGCAATGTAGAGCCAGTGAAGAAGAAAGGAAGAGGCAGAGACAGTAGACTATGGGAGAGCTGGGAAGGGGAGGGGAAGGAGGGAGCAAGCAAGGACTTCCTGAAATTGGAGGTCAATGTTCATACCACTGGGGTGTAAACTACCCAAGCGAAATATGAGGTTCCAATTTGCGGTGGGACTCACTCTGTCCATGGAGGAGGCCCAGGACAGAAAGGTCGGATTCGGAATGGGAGCAGGAGTTGAATGCTGAGCCACCGGGAGATCGGGTTGGTTATTGCGAACTGAGTGGAGGTGTTGGGCGAAGTGATCACCAAGCCTGCGCTTGGACTCACCGATGTAGAGTAGTTGAAACCTGGAACAGCGGATGCAATAGATGAGGTTGGAGGAGGTGCAGTTTAACCTTTGCCTCACCTGGAAAGACTGCTTGGGTCCTTGGATGGAGTCGATGGGGGAGGTAAAGCGACAAGTGTAGCATTTCCTGCGGTTGCAAAAGAAGTACCAGGTGAAGGGGTGGTTTGTGTGGGAAGGGACAAATTGACCAGGGAGTTACAGAAAGCAGAAAGGGGAGGAGATGGGAAGATGTGGCCGGTGGTGGGATCCCGTTGGAGGTGACGAAAATGTCGGAGGATTATATGTTGTATGAGATGGCTGGTAGGGTGGAAGGTGAGGACATGGGGGACTCTGTCCTTGTTACCAGTAAGGGGATGGGGAGTGAGAGCAGAACTGCGGGACCCTGGCTTTCTCTATATCCCGCAACGCCATTTATTTTACAGAGACGTGGAAGGGTACTTGTTATTTTCAGCGTTATTCTCTTTGCTATAAAATGCAAAGAATATTTTGGAAATAAATTTTATTTTGCAAAACTTACTACTGGAGAAAAGTATCTTCTTCATTCAGATAATATCTGTGCAGTAAAACAATAACAGATGCATTGTGACAATAAATTGTGATTAATGTAAAATGCTTTGAATCATATGAATGTGGCAGAATGCTCCACCAGACGTCTTATGAATATAATTCATTCATATTGGTTAGAACTACCGTACTCCCAATATCAATATCTTAGTGAAACAGTGAAATGTGGGAACAGGTACTTAATCTGTCAAGGCTGTTCTGCCATTCATTGGAATGGTAACTGGTTTGTAACGTAACTCAATTTTATTTACCTATTCTTCGTATCCATTTGTATTTCAGGATTTAAAAACAAAATCAATCTCAGATTTTAAATTAACATTTGGCCAGCATCAAGATACTTGGCATCCTCTTCAGCACTGACATTTTGGACCGAAGGGCCAGTTCCTGTGCTGTACTGTTTTATGTTCTATCTTTATTCCAACCAAGGCTTTGTGAAATGACTTCTGTCATAATCTAGTCCTTAACATATGTAGGCCAGCGTCCTTTTTGCAATTTTGATTATTTTCTGCATTTGCCGTTTAGAGATCGATTAACATGGAGTACAGTTGGATCTACATTTCTAGCTGTGCACCATTTAAGTCTGCATTTCCCATGGTTTTCCCCATTTCCTTTACATTAATTTCTATTTGTATTGTAAGGCTTCTCACCACACAGTTTTAATGCAGCCTGTATTTGTATAATTTGTGTCATTCACAGACTGGGAAGATGAAATAGAAAGTCATGTATTTATCTCATTGTGAATTGTGAATAAATACAGACTTTGTGTGAAATGTTAATCTAATACAGCCAATTTTATTACTTGCTCATTACCCTCACACTTACTCTTCTGCTCAGTTAATACCGTAACCTCTGAGTGGCTGTACAATGCACAGCAAGGCCTCTCCTTGAGTAAGTGGTTGGCATCGCATGCAGAATGGCTTTGGCAGCTGGTGATGTGCTCGGTGGCTATTGAAACTGTCACTGAAATTGAATACTTGGATATGCCTTTGATGTGCTGGGAACACATCTCTGTGGTCCAAAGGCACGCCGCTGGTGATCATATGGTCTATGGCATTTAAAAACACCTGGGAACCATTAAAACATAACAAGAACATTCAAAAAAGAACTTGCATGCATTTAAGAATAATTAAGTACATTTAACTTATGGAATTAAAACAAATAAACGAATCTCCTGTTCTCCTAGCAGATGTTTCTCCTCATTAATTTCAAAGGGGATATTACTCTTATATCAAGTTTAAACTGTTGCAGAAAACAATGTACTGGAGGATCTCAGTGGACCAGGCAGCATATGTGGAGGGAAATTAGATAGACAATGTTAAAGGTCAGGACCCTTCCTCAGACTGACCTTTCCTTCGCTCACGTCTCATCTGCAGTCTCATGTGTCACCATTAACCTGGACAGGGTTCAGCATGAGACCTGGGAACACTGCATATGTTTCATAAGTTCATAAGTGATAGGAGCAGAATTGTTTGTTCTGCCTCATTGAACTACATGAAGATATAGGCTCCAGGACATGTTGGAATTCAGGACTTCCAAAAGGCTTGCCCCAATTTGCCAAGTCATGTTCACCACTCCTGACAGTTCAAAGCCTTTCCAACATCCTTAATGTGTTTGAGTTTAGTTTACCATCATGTGTACCGAGGTACAGTGAGATGTTTTTGGTGCCTGCTAATCAGTCAACAGAAAGACAATACATGAATACAATTGTAAGTCAGAAGTGTAGTGGAACACTCTTCATGTGCCTGCATGTTCAGTTCTAATAACATACAAGAAGCTTAACACCATCAGAACAAAGTAATTAACTTGAACAAACCCTTTCTGCAAACTTGCATTTCCCCAGCTCCCATTTGGACATGGCTGCAATGTGTACCTGGTAGACGGGGTGGAATTTTGCCAAATGTGTTCAGGAAAGATTCCTATGGCCCTACATGAGAGAGGGCAACGCATGATCTCGACTTGGGAAATTGGGAGGGGCACGTGGATGAAATGTTCGTGGTTGGGATGTTTTGGACCAGCGACAACTGTTCTATTAGGTTTATGATAATCGTGGATAGGGACAGAGTGGGTCCACAAGCTAAAAGGCAAACTTGGGGCAAGTCCAACTTTGCGGGTATGAGACAGGAACTTGCTCAAGTAGATTGGAGTAGATTGTTTGATGGAAAAGGAACATCAGGAAAGTGACATGTTTTTAAAAGTGTGCTGACAAAAGTTCAGGACATGTATGTTCCTTTTAAAGTGAAGAGCAAGACAGGCAAACGTAAAGAAGCCTGTATGATGAGGGAAATTGAGGCTTTGGTCAAGAATAAGAAGGAGGCATGGGACAGGTAAAGACAGCTGTGTTGAATTGTATTCCTGGACGAGTTTCTGGAACTGAGGAGTAAGCAAAAAAGGAGATCAGAAGGGCAAAAGGAGGACACGTGTTAGCTCTCGCAGAGAGTATTAAAGATAATTCCAATATATTTTATAAGCACATAAAGTGAAAAAGGGTAACCAGAGAGAGAGTGGGACCCCTCAGGAATCAAAGCAGTCAAATCTGTGTGGATCCGCAGGAGATGT
Organism: Raja brachyura; assembly: GCA_963514005.1. The sequence continues at coordinate 118,874,484 of OY740781.1, forward strand.
GCAAGGTCCTCAACAAGTATTTCTCCTGTTTTTATTGTGGAGAAAGACAGGAGGACGGGGGATCTTGGGATGGTCACTGGAAGTGTATTGATAGCAGTCAGTGTTGCAGATGTGCTGAAGGTCCAGACGCATATGAAGATAGACAAATCTCCCGGGCCTGATCAGATATATCCAAGAACAATGTGGGAAGCTAGAGAGGCAATTGCGGGAGCCCTCACTGAGATTTATGAGTCGTCGTTGAGTACAGGCGAGGTGCCGGAAGACTAGAGGGAGGCAAATGTTGTGCTTCTATTCAAGAAGGGCTGCAGGGAAAAGGCTAGGAACTATAGGCCAGTGAGCTTAACATCTGTGGTCGTAAAGTTACTAGAGAGTGTTCTGAGGGATAGGATATACATGCAAATAGATGGACAAGGGCTGATTAGGGATCGTCAACATGGTTTTGTGCGTGGGAGGTCATGTCTTATAAATCTGATTTAGTTTTTTGAAGATGTGACCAAAAAAGTTGACAAACGCAGAGCTGTGTACTTTGTGTAGATGGTTTTTAGTGCATTTGACACGGTTCTCCATGGTAGGCTGCTCTGGAAGATCCCATGGGCTCCGTGGAGAGAAACTAAATGTATAGAAATTAGCTTTATGGAACGAAACAGAGGATGATGGATAGAAGGTTGCTTTTCAGACTGGAGGCCTGTGACTAGTGGTGTGCCACAGAGTTCAGTGCTGGGTCCATTGCTGTTTGTCATATATATCAATGATATGGATGAGAACGTACATAGTGAATAGTGAATATACGCTAGAGGCAGGAAACATGTTCCCGATGTTGGGGGAGTCCAGAACCAGGGGCCACAGTTTAAGAATAAGGAGTAAGCCATTTAAAACAGAGATGAGGAAACACTTTTTCACACAGAGACTTGTGAGTCGGTGGAATTCACTGCCTCAGAGGGCGGTGGAGGCCGGTTCTCTGGATACTTTAAAGAGAGAGCTAGATAGGGCTCTTAAAGATAGCAGAGACAGGGGATATGGGTAGAAGGTAGAAGGCAGGATCGGCATACTGATTGCGGATGATCAGCCATGATCACATTGAATGCCGGTGCTGGCTCGAAGGGCCGAATTGCCTACTCCTGCACCTATTGTCCATTGTCTATGGTCTAATATGGTTGTCAAAAATTGCAGCAGGTTCTTGATCAGTTGGGCAGGTGTGCTGAGGAATGGTTGATAGAGTTTAACACAGAGAAACGTGAGATATTGCATTTTGGGAGCACTAACATGGGCAGAACCTACACAATGAATGGTAGGGCTTTGGGGAGTATCGTACCTCTAGGAAAATTAATAGGAAAAGATAGACTCAGACAAGGGTGTGTGTGATGAAAGGCAAACAGGTGCATGGTCCAAGACATTGTACAACTAGAAATTATAGATGCATGCATATATCCACAACAGGGCACAGAGGTTTCCACATTTACACATCCATTCCCTGCCCACGAATGGAAATTTACAGAGGCCAATTAATCTACACACCCACATGCCTTTGGCATGTGGGAGGAAACCAGAGCACCCGAACGAAACCCATGCAAGTTACAGGGAGGACGTGCAAACTCTACACAGGCAGCACCCGAGATCTGGATCGAACCCGGGTCTCTGGTGCTGTGAGACAGCAGCTCTACCAGCTTAATAGTAAAGATCGGAATACTTAAATGCTTCCGAACGTTCTATATATATTTTGCAGATTATTACATTGTCAAAGCAATGTTTATCGTTCCTTACTGAATATTTTTCTTGGTTAATTATATTATAGCCAATAGAATTTTCTATAGGCTGGGCCTGTTGGGATCAACCATCCTTTAACTTTGAATTTTGTTTTGATTTACGAGCTTTGTTACTTTTATATTCTCCCTGTTTTATCAGGAATCCACGATCTGCACAGCAGGAATTATAAATCGCAGGAAAAACCCCAACTAAACAAACAAAAACACATCATAAAAGTTTGGCAGTGAAACAAAATATGAGGTCTGTAATAAAATGCCCAAAGTTAACCTGTTTACACTACAGATAAATAATGCTTTCTATTGCTTCAAGAAAAGAAAAATAATTATAGGCTATCTGGAGCTAAGAAGTTGGGGAAGCTGAAATGAGGAACTGTTCCAGTAATGAATATCATTAAAGGTCTGCACGCCCTTAACTTGTTTATCCAAACATAATAAGCATTTTAAAGTTAAACACTACACAGATCAAATTTCCAAGCAGGTTACTACTTCCTAAATATTCCTAAAGGGAATAAAACTAAATGTTCTATGCCCTCCATTGGGATTATAAATAATCCTCAACCAATGCAGCACTGAGTACAGAAGAATATTTAGCCAGCCTCATTCAGCCTGAGAGTACAGATGCTTACACAGCCATATCAGAGTTATTAAGAACTGATTCAAGCATTAAAAGCAACAATCAGAGCTACACATTCACGCACGTCTCCTGCAAATTCTGATTTTTTTTGGGGGAGTATTTTCCCTCATTTCCCAAAGTAAGAAAAAAACAAAGCACTTATTTTTGTTGTATTTCTACGACAACTACTTTATTTTTTGAACATTGGTTGGGGGTATTCAATGCAATGGAATAGCCATAAATCACATTTCTGCTTTGTTTCACACTTTGTCTCATTAAGGCATTACAAAATGTTGTTCTGTAAACTATTTTTTGCTGTAAAGCCACCTGGTGGACCAGAATTAAAATTAATAATTTATCACCAATATTTGTTGTGGGAAAATAAAAACTTTAATCTGTGTTTTTAACTTCACTCCTGAAAGATCAGGACTATGATTTGCAGGCAATGTCAACGTCCTCTTTTCCCTGTCAAGCAGAAATAATTTCTCCCCACCTCTCGGTTAATATTTTGAAACTTTAATCAGATTGCTATCTAATTTTCTAATTTTCAAGGATAATTACTATTTGTGTAATCTTGCTTCATACGTAAATTCAGCTAATATTCTGCTGAATCTAATTTATGCTTCTTCCAAGACAGCCCTTATAAGGTGTGATACCAAGAATTGCTCAAAGCATTCCTGGTGTGGTTTCATCAAGGCGCTGTGTAATTGCAGCATATTTCAAACCAATGTTACTCCTGACAACATTTCATTAATTTTCTTTATTTTTATTTTGTGCCTGTAGACTTTAATGATTGAACAATGCAAACCAATTTCAATCATCTCTGCAGCTGTATTTTTGCTAATGAAACGGTGCTCTGATCAGGAACAGTTTCTTCTCAACTGTTATCTGCAACTGAACGGTCCTCTCAACAGTGTGGTTCTGACCACCCATCTACCTCATTATATATTTTTTGAACTATCTTTAATTGGACTTTATCCAACTTCAATGTTATATCTTGTGTTTTGCCACTAGTTGCATCTATCATCCAGGTAATGTCAGGCAAGGCATTTACAGTATCGATAAAGTCCTCCAAACTATTAGGCCAGTTCCATAATTTGCTGAGTAATTTCCCTTCAGTTCCTTTATTTTTCTTTTTTGTTAACAGCCTCCTATGAAGAACTTCATCAAAAGCCTGTTGGAATGCCATATAAATGATATCCATAGGCATTGACATGTTTATTGTTTTAATTGGCTCTTCAAGTCCTTCGATTTTTATAAGTGACTCCTTGAATAACTATCAATTATAGACAACATAAGCTCAACAATGGCCAATGAGATAACTGATGCACAATTCGCTGGTTTCCTTCCCTTCCATTTTTAAATAGTTCAACCACAAGTGTAATTAACACACTTATAGGAATAGTTCCTGAATCAAAAGAAAGTTGGATGATCATTGTAATGGCACCTGCAATATACTCATCTACTTCCTTTGAATTGAGTATAGCAGCAAAAAGGTCCTTCTGCAGTTGTATAGGGCCCTAGGGAGACCATACCTGGAGTATTGTGTGCAGTTTTGGTCCCCTAATTTGAGGAAGGACATTCTTGCTATTCAGGGAGTAAGTTTACAATGGTTAATTCCTGGGATGACGGGACAGTCATATGCTGAGAGAGCAGCTGGGCTTCTATACTCTGGAGTTTAGAAGGATGAGAGGGAACCTTATTGAAACATATAAGATTATTAATGGTTTGCGCATGCTAGAAGCAGGAAACATGTTCTCGATGTTGAACCAGGGCCCACAGTTTAAGAATAAGGGGCAAGCCATTTAGAACGGAGACAAGGAATCACTTCTTCAGAGAGTTGTGAGTCTGTGGAATTCTCTGCCTCAGAGTGTGGTGGAGGCTGTTCCTGTGGATACTTTCAAGAAAGAGCTAGATGGGGTTCTTAAAGATAGTGAAGTCAAGGGATATGGGGAGAAGGCAGGAACGGGGTACTGATTGCGGATGATCTACCACGATCACATTGAATGGCGGTGCTGGCTCGAAGGGCCAAATGGCCTACTCCTGCATCTAATGTCTATTATCTATTGAATCTCTGAGAAGAGATTTGTCATTCTTCAAATCCATTATTTTTTCATAGTTGCTAAATTGTTTATTTTAATTGAGTCAATCTCTGCAATCCCATCAACTTCCAGTCACTCACCTTTCACCTGCACTCCAGCAGCAATTCACTGTGACCAATCAACCTACCAATCTGTACATCTTTGGGTTATGGGAGGAAATTGGAAAAGTGTCATAGTTACAGTCGTAGAGTAATTCAGAACAGAAACAGGCTATTCAGCCCAGTATCCTCACCAACCGGTATGTAAAAGAACTGCGGTTGCTGGTTTATACGAAAGATAGACACAAAGTGCTAGAGTAACTCAGTGGGTTACGCAGCATCTCTGGAGAAAAAAGGATAGGTGACGTTTTGAGTTTGGACGTCTTCAGTCTGAAGTCTGAAACATCACCTACCCTTTTTTTTTCCAGAGATGCTGACTCACCTGCTGAGTTACTCCAGCACTTTGTGTCTATCCATACCAACCAAGATATCCACATGAGCTGGTTCTATTTGCTTGCCTTTAGCCCATATCTAGTTTAGTTTAGTTTAGTTTATTATCACGTGTACCGAGGTACAGTGAAAAGCTTTTGTTACGTGCTCACCAGTCAGTGGTAAGAAAATACACGTTTACAATCAAGCCATCTACTTTTACCATGCTTGTACTTGTCAAAATGTCTCTTAGCCATTGTGATTGTACCAGTCTCACTATCTTCCTCTGGCAGGTATTTCCATATAGCCGCCACACTCTGCAAAAAGATTGTCTCTCAGGTCCCCTATCACCTGTAATCTCTGCCTTCTAGTTTTGGATTCACCTAATGTTGGGGGAAAAAGACTGTGACCTTCAATTTTATCTCCAGCCATGATGATTTCATACACCTATATAAGATCTCTCCTCACCCTCCTATATTCCAGGGATAAAAGACCCAGCCTATTCCCTCTCCTTATAACACAAGCCCTCTGTTCCTGGTAGCATCCTTATGGGCCTGTCCCACTTAGGCGACTGCCGCAAGATTTTCAATATGTTGAAAGTTTTTCAGCGACAGTGGCAACAATTTCTGCTGTCATAGGATGTCATAGGTTGACGTAGATGTTGTCTTGGGTTGTCGTAGGTTGTCGTGGGTGCTGTCGTAGGTTGTCGCCAGGTGTCATAGGTGAATTCCATTAAAACTGGTCCCTGGCAGTCGCCGAAAGAGTCACCTAAAGGGGCTGTCCCACTTGGGCGACCTAATTGGCGAGTTTAGAGGATTTTAGGAGACTTTGAAAAAATGTCATGTTGAAGACCTCCTTCGACTGTGTGGAAGACCTCCTTTGACCTCCTTCAACTATGTTAAAGACTAGCTATGACTAGCTATAACTAACTTCGGGAAAATTGGACACCGAATAGTGGAGAGTGAAGATGACCTCCTTCGATCTCCTTCAACCTCCCTTTGGCCTCCCTTCGACTATGATGAAGACTATCTACGACTACCTTAGATTACCTTTGACTACCTTCGACTACCCTCGACTATCTACGACTAACATGCCGACCTACTACGACCTACAACAACTAAACCTACAAGTAAAAAAGGTATTGATTTTTTCCATGGCGACTTTTTTTTACTCGCAGACATTTTTCAACAAGTTGAAAAAAACGCCGCAACCTAGCTGAGGCCACGAGTACATGGGGACTACTCTCGAGCATGAAGGAGAGTTACAAAGACCTTCTACGACCTCGTATTGACAATGCTGCGAGTATGAGTCGAGAGCAAACTCACCTGAACTCGCCCAAGTGGGACAGGTCCTTTATGCATCTTTTTTGCGCCCTTTCCAGCTGAATGACATTTTCCAATAACTGGGCACCTAGAACTGTCCCAATTCTCAATATCCAGAGGGAACTTTAGTAGTTAAGATTAGCAGTCCAAGGTATAAATCACATAAAACTAGTCAAGATCAGGTTTGAACCCGGGTCACTGGATCTGGGTGGCAGTAGTTCTACTAGATGCATCACTCTGCCCAGAATTATGCAATGTTTTTTGCCTCAATTAAAATATAGTTTCCTTAAGGTATCCAGATTGCACCCTCATGCACATAAGTATTTAGTGTGTCATTCATAATAATATCCTTGCTTTTTGAAAGTGACGCTTTCCATCCAATTTCCTTATTTTCCTAGAGTGCAAAGAGGAAGTGCATCCTTTATCGGGTTGTTCAGACCAGAAAATCAGCTGACTGAGATCCAATGGGTCCATTGACAGGAAAAGTTCTCCATGGAATATCATGTAAAAGTTAATTTCCTTTTTATGTTTTAATTGGGTTAGTTTAATTGTTTTATTGATGTGCAAATGTTTCTAGTTTGTGAATTTATTTTTGTTTTAATGATTTTAATAGTACTAATAGTGCTTTAATTTTTCTGCAGTGTCTGGAGTGATTGTGGATGTTTATGACAGTAAAGGACATTCAAGAGAGTCAAGAGTCAAGAGAGTTTTATTGTCATGTGTCCCAGATAGGACAATGAAATTCTTGCTTGCTGCAGCACAACAGAATATGTTGTGTTGCAGCAAGTATTTATTTAAAACGATAGCTTTGGAAACCAGGTACCAAAGAGACTGTCAAAGTCCTTTTAAGGGCCGACAGCAATGATATGTGTGGAGACATTTTAATTACAGTGGCATCAGTCAGTCAGTACCCCGTTCCTGCCTTCTCCCCATATCCTTTGACTCCACTATCTTTAAGAGCTCTATCTAACGCTCTCTTGAAAGCATCCAGAGAATCGGCCTCCACTGCCTTCTGAGACAGAGAATTTCACAGATTCACAACTCTTTGAGTGAATACGTTTTTTCACATCTCTGTTCTAAATGGCCTACCCTTTATTCTTAAACTGTGGCCCCTGGTTCTGGACACCCCCAACACCAGGAACATGTTTCCTTCCTCTAGCATGCCCAATCCCTTAATAATCTTATGTTTCAATAAGACATCTTCTCATCCTTCTAAATTCTAGTGTATACAAGTCCAGTCACTCATTCGTTCAACATACGACAGTCCTGCCATCCGGGAATTAACCTTGTGAACCCACACTGCACTCCCTCAATAGCAAGAATTCCTTTGGAGACCATTTGGAGACCAAAACTGCACACAATACTCCAGGTGTGGTCTCACCGGTGTCCAGTACAACTTCAGAAGGACCTCTTTGCTCGTATATTCAACTCCTCTTGCTATGAAGGCCAACATGCCATTAGCTTTCTTCACTGCCTGCTGTACCTGCATGCTTTCAGTGACTGATGTACAAGTCTGCCACCCAGATCTCATTGGACTTTCACCCATTCAGATAATAATCTGCCTTCCTGTTCTTGCCACCAAAGTGGATAATCTCACATTTATCCACATTAAACTGCATCTGCCATGCATCTGCTCACTCACCCAACCTGTCCAAGTCACCCTGCATCCTCATAGCATCCCCCTCACAGTTCACACTGCCACCCAGCTTTGTGTCATATGCAAATTTGCAAATTTTAATCCTTTCATCTAATTCTTGTACGTATATTGAAAATAGTTGCTGTCCCAGCACCGGGCCTTGTGGCACCCCACTAGTCATTGTCTGCCATTCTGAAAGGGACCTGTTAATTCCTACTCTTTGTTTCCCGTCTGCCAAACAAATTTTTATCAATGTCAGTAACCGCCCCCTCTACATGTGTTCTAATTTTGTCCACTAATCTCCTATGTTGGACCTAAACAAAGGCTTTCTGAAAGTCCAGGTACACTACATCCACTGGGATGGAAGATTGCAACCTACATGTGGTCCACCCTGTTTCGACTATTGCAATCAACATGACGTGCACAAATGGAAGATCAAATAGAACAAGTTGTCCAACAACTTTAGGCTGTGCACGCCACCGAAAGAAGACTACATCCACTGGCTCTCCCTTGTCCATTTTGCTAGTTAAATCCTCAAAGAATTCCAGAACTTAGTCAAGCATGATTTCCATTTCGTAAATTCCATGCTGACTCAGACCGATCCTATTACTGCTATCCAAATGTGCCGCTATTACATATTTTATAATTGACTCTCCTGCTCCCTCCTTTCTTAAAAAGTGGGATAACATTAGCTACCCTCCAATCCACAGGAACTGATCCTAAATCTATAGAACATTGGAAAATGATCACCAATGCATCCACAATTTCTAAAACCACCTCCTGAAGTACCCTGGGATGCAGACCATCAGGCCCTGGGGATTTATCAGCCTTCAGTCCCATCTGTCTACCCAATACCATTTCCTGCCTAATATGAATTACTTTCAGTTCCTCCGTCACCCTAGGTCCTCTGGCCACAAGTATATCTGGGAGATAGTTTGTGTCTTCCTTAGTGAAGACAGATCCAAAGTACCTGTTCAACTGTTCTGCCATTTCCTTGTTTCCCATAATAAATTCACCTGTTTCTGTCTTCAAGGGACCCACATTTGTCTTAACTAATTTTCTTCCTCTTCACATACGTAAAGAAGCTTTTACTATCCTCCTTTATATTCTTGGCTAATTTACCTTCATACCTCATCTTTTCTCTCTGTATTGCCTTTTTGCTGTTGCTCTTTAAACCTTTCCCAATCCTCTGGCTTCCCGCTTATCTTTGCTATGTTATACTTCTCTTTTATTTTTATACTGTCCTTGACTTCCCTTATCAGCCACAGTTGCCTCTTACTCCCCTTAGAACCTTTCTCCCTCTTTGGAATTAACTGATCCTGCGCCTTCTGTATTATTCACAGAAATACCTGCCATTGTTGTTCCTCTATTATCCCTGCTAGAGTCTCTTTCCAGTCAACTTTGGCCAGCTCCTCCCTCCTGCCTCCATAGACCTCTTTGCGCAACTGTAATACTGACACCTCCGATTTTCCCTTCTCCCTCTCAAATTGTAGATTATTACTTATCAAATTATGGTCGCTACCTCCTAATGGTTCCTTTACCTTGAGTTCCCTTATCAAATCCGGTTCATTACACAACACTAAATCCAAAATTGCCTTCTCCCTGGTAGGCTCCAGTACAAGCTGCTCTAAGGATCCATCTCGGAGGGATGCTACAAACTCCCTTTCTTGGGGTCCAGTATGAACCTGATTTTCCCAGTCTACCTGCATGTTGAAATCTCCCATACCTTTGCTACATGCCAATTTTAACTCTTAATTCAATTTGCACCCTATATCCAGGCTACTGTCTGGGGGCCTGTAGATAACTCCCATTAGGGTATTTTTAATCTTACAATTCCTCAGTTCTATACATACTGACTCTACATCTGATTCTGTGTCAACCCTCGCAAGGGACTGAATTTCGTTCCTTACCAACAGAGCTACCCCACCCCCTCTGCCCACCTGTCTGTCTTTTATAATCCTGAATATTCAGTTCTTAGCCCTGGTCCGCTTGCAACCATGTTTCTGTATTTCCCATGACATCATACGTGCCAATCACTAACAAGCTCATTGACTTTATTTCTTATAATCCGCGCATACATATACAACACTTTAACTTCGGTATTCACCTCCACGCTCACACCGGTCACTCGTGCCACTGTCCTTACTCTCTTATTCCTTCACAAAATTTCCTTCCCATTAATTTGTGAGTCTTTTGTAACTTTTCCTGCACTCACTTCCCCTTTAACTCCATCTTTATACTCCCAATTTGTCAACCTACCCCCCCCCCCCCGCCTGTAGCACAAGCAAACCTGCCTACAGTTAAAGTGACCCGCCCCTTTTGTACAGTTCACCCCTACCCCAGTAGAGATCCCAGTAGTCTATAAATCTAATTCCCTGCTCCCTGCACTACCACCCCAGCCACACATTCAGATCCCCTATCTCCCTGTTCCTGCCGTCACCAGCACGAGGTACAGGAAGCAATCCAGACATAACCAGCCTAGAAGTTCTGCTTTTCAGCCTTCTTCCTAACTCTCTAAACTCACGTTGCAGAACCTCCTTCCTCTTCTTCCCAACGTCATTTGTGCCCACATACAACTACTTGTTGTATTACAGATCAGTTAGTCTAACATCGGTAGTGGGGAAACTGCTAGTCAGTTATTAAAGATGGGATAGCAGCACATTTGTAAAGCGGTGAAATCATTGGACGAAGTCAGCATGGATTTACGAAAGGTAAATCATGTCTGACGAATCTTATAGAATTTTTCGAGGATGTAACTAGTAGAGTGGAGAAGGGAGAACCAGTGGATGTGTTATATCTGGACTTCCAGAAGGCTTTTGACAAGGTCCCACATAAGAGATTAGTATACAAACTTAAAGCATATGGCATTGGGGGTTCAGTATTGATGTGGATAGAGAACTGGCTGGCAAACAGGAAGCAAAGGGTAGGAGTAAACAGGTCCTTTTCACAATGGCAGACAGTGACTAGTGGGGTACCGCAAGGCTCAGTGCTGGGACCCCAGCTATTTACAATATACATTAATGATCTGGATGAGGGAATTGAAGGCAATATCTCCAAGTTTGCGGATGACACTAAGCTGGGGGGCAGTGTTAGCTGTGAGGAGGATGCTAGGAGACTGCAAGGTGACTTGGATAGGCTGGGTGAGTGGGCAAATGTTCGGCAGATGCAGTATAATGTGGATAAATGTGAGGTTATCCACTTTGGTGGCAAAAACAGGAAAGCAGACTATTATCTAAATGGTGGCCGATTAGGAAAAGGGGAGATTCAGCACGACCTGGGTGTCATGGTACACCAGTCATGCAGGTGCAGCAGGCAGTGAAGAAAGCGAATGGTATGTTAGCTTTCATAGCAAAAGGATTTGAGTATAGGAGCAGGGAGGTTCTACTTCAGTTGTATAGGGTCTTGGTGAGACCACACCTGGAGTATTGCGTACAGTTCTGGTCTCCAAATCTGAGAAAGGACATTATTGCCATAGAGGGAGTGCAGAGAAGGTTCACCAGACTGATTCCTGGGATGTCAGGACTGTCTTATGAAGAAAGACTGGATAGACCTTGTTTATACTCTCTAGAATTTAGGAGATTGAGAGGGGATCTTATAGAAACTTACAAAATTCTTAAGGGGTTGGACAGGCTAGATGCAGGAAGATTGTTCCCGATGTTGGGGAGGTCCAGGACAAGGGGTCACAGCTTAAGGATAAGGGGGAAATCCTTTAGGACTGAGATGAGAAGGACTTTTTTCACACAGGGAGTGGTGGGTCTCTGGAACTCTCTGCCACAGAGGGTAGTTGAGGCCAGTTCATTGGCTATATTTAAAAGGAAGTTAGATGTGGCCCTTGTGGCTAAAGGGATCAGAGGGTATGGAGAGAAGGCAGGTACGGGATACTGAGTTGGATGATCAGCCATGATCATATTGAATGGCGGTGCAGGCTCGAAGGGCCGAATGGCCTACTCCTGCACCTAATTTCTATGTTTCTATGTCTATGTTTACTTCCGGCTGCTCACCGTCTCTCTCGAGGATGTCACGCACTCCTGTTCTTATTATTTTTTCTGATCACCAAAATCTGTTTGCATTTCATTTTGTCTGTTTTTATGTTTTATGATGCCCCAAACTTCTTGTTTCGGAATTGTGTCACCTGCCCTTAGTTCTGTCATCTTATTAAATGTTTTTTTAACACCTCCCACTCCTTGTTTTTTCTTGACATTTTACACACTAATGGGTTCTCCATGCTGTTTCAACTCTTTGAAAACATCCATACCAAGATGGAGACCCTTCCCTTCTATTCTGTGTTGCTCCTGTTCTCATACAAATGTTTTGCACCCCCATCATGTTGCCAGGCACATCTGACATATGCTGGAGTACCTTAGCAGGACAGGCAGCATCTCTGGAGAGAAGGAATGGGTGACGTTTCGGGATAAAGGAATGGGTGACGTTTCGGGATCAGGACAGGCAGCATCTCTGGAGAGAAGGAATGGATGACGTTTCTTCAGACTGAGACATTCAGTTTAAACCAACATCTGCAGTTCCTTCATACACATCTGACCTCTTGCTGTTCTCCTGGACTCGCCATTGACTCCCGGAGCATTTTGGGATGATTGAGGGGCTGCCTACACTTTGCACCTGGCCCTTGATCTAACATCAGTTGTGACTGCTGTATCCTGCACAGTCGCTTCACCAACCTTAATTAAAAAAGGTAAATTTAAGCAAATGTTTCTGTTTTTTAAAATGTCCATGTACATTTATGATTTTACTTAATGTGAAATAGATTAATATGTATTTTTAAAATAGCATATATTTAATTTCTACATCTTCAATCAGGTGCAATTAAAAGAATATTTTAATCATTTTCAACTTTTATCATAAATCAAGGTGGTGCTGGGCAGACATCAGACTGCACGTTATAGAGGGCTAGTCACCTGTTCCACAAGGGATAGTTGCAGAGTTGAAGCTTCATGGTATAAGGTCATAAGCGATAGGAGTAAAATTAGGCCATTCGGCCCATCAAGTCCACTCTGCCATTCAATCATGGTTGATCTATCTCTCCCTCCTAACCCCATTCTCCTGCCTTTTCCTTATAACATCTGGCACTTGTACTACTCAAAAATCTATCTATCTCTGCCTTAAAACACCCACTGACTTGGCTACAACCTTCTGTGGCAAAGAATTCCACAGATTCACCACCTTGCAAGCTCTCTGGCCACCTTATTACTTGTTATCAAATCAAAATGGAATCCTCTGTTTTTTCTTTTGTTTATTGTTGAGGTAGACTATTCTGAACACACTCATGAAATTCAGTATCTTTTCGATACCTGATCTGTTTATCCCAATCAAAATTGGCTATAATTCCTCATTAATCCATTCGACATTAACTTTAGTTTGGAGACACAGTGCGGAAACAGGCCCTTTGCCCTAGCGTCCACGCCAACCAGCGATCCCCGTACACTTGCCCTATCCTACAGACTAGGGACAATTTACAATTTTTACCGAAGCAAATTAACTTACTAACCTGTACATCTTTGGAATGTGGGAGGAAACCAAAGCACATGTGGAAAACCCATATGGTCATGGGGGTAACGTACAAACTATATATAGAGTTTAACCCGTCTCTGGCGCTGTAACGGAGCAACTCTATTGCTGTGCTTATAAAGTTGTCCGATTTCTTCAGTAATACTTTCTGTTACCTCATGGTCGTTAATATGGACCTGCATTCCACTCCCATCTGTGATTCTATCCATTAGGCTGGATTGTGCTGAGTCTGAATGTGGCCCACAGTTGTCCCTTGCATTCACCTATCAACCACACTGATCCTTTGCAGCTCCTGTGGGTCGTGAGGTTTGGCCAAGCTTCAGGCAGCAGGAAGCAGGGCCCACCCATAAAACATGTAAACTCTGAGATAAAGAAAAATAAATTTAAGTATACACCCAACCGTACCTTTTAACTGACCTTTCAAATAACTCTGGTATTATGGTTGGCCTAAAGCAGAAGGAACAAATTTATCCAGTCCCTTGACTCAGCAACTTAAAAAACACCACTGAATTCATCGGTGAGACAAGAGTGGGAAGAAAAGTCAGATTCACCTCCATCCAATGCGTTTCATCCATTTTATTCGACCTGTCTTCTTAATTTTACTTCGGAGTCAAGTGAGTTAACGTGATCGCATTGTGCAACGGACGACTGACGAGCGAGTTGCTCCTTCCAGCGGTAAGTTTAAACCTGAAGGTAAGTTTTCAACTTATTCCCAGATTTTGTTTTTTATTTTTTGCAGGAATCTCTGTTACAGAGATTTTCCTTCTAGACTAATTCGGGGCGAAGTCCGGACGGGCCGTGAAACCGGTCGTGGATCGTGGGGAATCCCGGTCTCGGACCACGGATACCGGGACCACGGGTAACCGGCTACAGAGACCGCGGAAGTGCGGATAGCCGCCGGCCGTCGGGTTTGCCACCCAAGTCACTGACAGCACAGTCAGTGGCTTCCAGACTGGCTGTGGTTCCCAGGAAGGGGGTAAAACCAACAACAAGCCGGTAAGATGTATGAAGTCAGGCCAGGAGGGCCCGCCCTGACATACAGGGGTTAGCTGCTTCCAGACCACTCTGGTTCCCCAGGAAGGGGGTAAAACCAACAGCAAGTCGGGTAGGCCTGTGGAAGTCAGGCCAGCAGGGACCCCTCCAACATATAGCCGTCAGCCGCTTCCACACCGCTGTGGGTCCCCATAAGGGGGATAAAACCAAAAGTAAGATGGTTAGGCCCGTGGGCTAGGAGGGTCAGGCCAGGAGGATTCCCCTCCTTCAATGGGTAGCATCTGCAGATGTCTAAACCCACATGGAGCACCTGATGGAGAGGTTGCTCCGCAATGATACTCCAAAGGAGGGAGTTATCAGCGCGGGCCTCCTTGGGGGTCTGTGGCAGCGGCACCTGTTTCAGGGCTGCACAATGTCTCCCTCTTTGAGGAGGGGAGCATTCGGGGTCAGTTCCTGTTTGACTTGGAGCAAAAATCCTGATATAGGTCAGTAGGAGGGACCATATCAGCGCAGGTATCCTCAGGGGGCCTGCGGCAGCACCTGTTTTCAGGGCTGCCTATGAATCTCCCTCTCTGTGAAATTGACTTCAAAATTGGAAGTATGTCCGTGGTACATACTGGAACATATGCATATGGCTTCAAGAGATACTCGCAAGCGAAGGTGTTGCTGCCGGAAGAGTTGGTCTCCAGCCGTTGGCAGAATACCCGGAAGGGGTCAGAGTTCCACTCACGCTACAAGTGCTGGCACAGCGCTATCAGGGTGACATTGGAGGGGCATGAAATCCAGGAAATGAAACCAGCTGCCAAATCCTCTCTTCAGATAAGACTTATCCAACAGGTAAGACCAGGATGAGGAAGCAAAAAGCTGTCGGACAAATCAAGGTACTAACAACGAGCAAAGTTTCATCGGTAGGCAACGACACACCCCACACCTCCATCGGGGGTAAGCGGTTCACTGAAGCCGCGGGCAGCTTGAAAGCTGGGCACAGAAATATGGCCAGAGTTGGCTTTCCAGGCAGGCTCAGTATGAAGAGGATTTCAGACCAAGGCCAAAGTCGGTCTCAGGGAAAATATGGAATCCACGCACTCTCCAATCAAGGATGGAAAAAGAACCCGCATCAGGGGCCTTTGGGCTTACCATAAGACCATCGGTAGCCATGGAGGTAGGTGGTTCTGGTTCTTCATAAACATGGAGTTGTGAACCATTTACAAGTTGGTAATATTTACAATTGTGGTTTTGTACAAGTGACAATGATAACATGAGATTCATTTCTGTTTTAAAAAAACTGATGATAACATGTGATTAATTTACACTGTACAACATACAAAGGTTCCAAGCAGGCTTGGAATTGGGGCCAGAGGTGTCTTTCAAGGCAGGCCCGGTATTATGGCCAGGATTGCCTTTCAGAACTGGGTGAAAGATGGAGGATGTCACTTCATCCAGATTTAACTCGAATGTGCAATACAGACTTTCAGAATAAGAAACTTTGTTACTGTCTAACAATTGATTTCTACAGGAACGTCATGGCAAGCATCGATCTCAAAGATGCATGCTATTCAGTTCCCATTCACAGGGATCACTGGAGATATTTGAAATGTATATGGATGGGGCAATGATAACAGTTAAAGCATTGCAAAATGGGCTAACTTCAGCTCCCAGGTTATTTACCAAATTACTAAAACCGGTGCTTGGGCTGCTCAGAGCTCAAGAACATTTGTTATCACCTATCTGGATGATGTTTTAAATGCTGTATTTTACTAAAATTAACTGTTGCAGCCCCAAACTATATATTCAAGAAATTGGGGTTCCTCATCCACCCAGTTAAATTTAAGTTGATATTAATCAAAACTGTTGATTATTGGGGTTTACCTTTAACTATCAATTTAACAGTGACTCCGCCCTAGGGCAAGGGATTGGAATTAACAGAAGCCTGTAACAACCTAGTTGTTATGAAGCAGCCTTCTATTTATCAAGTGTAATTGGCAATATAGTAGCTGTGTTTCAGCTGCGCAATTTGGGCCTTTGCATTATCAGAACTTACAACGGGCAAAGAATTAACCCCTCAAGTACCATATAGGTCATTATTAACAGACCTATGCTATTACCAGCTGAAGCTACCAAAGTCACAATGATGGCAGTATTCAGCATTGCTCCAGCAATTTTGGTCAGTAATCTTCAGTAATTACAAACTGATGCTAGTGCTCAAAGATGAGAAATTATGAATGCCATCTCCAGATACGGAGGTGGATGCGTTTTGCATGAGTTACCAATTTTCAATTATTGGTATCAACTACATATAAACACTAGGTGCATCCTATAGGTTAAAGGTTATTGTGCGAATATGCATAATCTGCATGCTCAACTCCAAGTTGATACACTATGGTGGTGGCATATGTTAGTCACATGGGTGCAATCAAGTTAAAGTATCCTGTGATATTTACCTAACCTCATTCAGCGCTATTGTATCATCACGTGAAATCAATGACAACACAGAATAGATGTTGGATCACAAAGTATTTGATGTCATTATGGCTCGATGGAACACCGAATATCGATATGTTTACATCCAGGCTCATTCACCAGTTGCAAAATATGTGGCATACAGTGGCGAGAGATGCATTATCACCACTCTGGGGAGGAATGTTCTTTCATGTTTTTCCTCCATTCTGCCTCATCAGTCGGGTCTTGCAATAAATCCAGCAAGATCCCGCTTCAGGCTGCCTGACTGGCATATGAACTGCCTGACTGGCATACGGCAGCCATGGTTCCCGCTAATGATGGGAATAATATAGAACCTTATATGGTAATTCAAAACATAAAACTTTGCTGGTTCAGCCTATGACTCAGGAAACCAGCCTCTGCATGATAAACCAACAAGTGGGACCCACACTGTCGGGTCTCACCCACTGATATCCAGAATCATATAGGATATCTTTAACACAGGTTCTCTCAGCTCCAATCACACGGAGGTATGGGACATTGACGTTATGTTAACACTTCACTGGGGGCTCCAGCTACATCCTTACCTTTAGCCGGCTCTCATAAGGTAGTTATCCTCACGGCACTGGTCTCAGTGCAACAGGTCTAGTCACTACATGTATTACGACTGGACAGGATGGTTACATCTGCTAATAAATATTTTATGTTTCTGATTTAATTAACCAGAAAAAACCAAGGGCGTTAGGTCTCAAACAAGTTTCATGGCATACCCCAGGGACCTTCGGTAATGTGTGGGCACACATTTACAACAATACATCTAGGTCACCTAGAGCCTTAAAGGCTCCAAACTAGCAATGTTTGTTAGTTACAAAAAAACTCATAAGAAGGTATTAGTTCTACCATCTCCAGGTGGTTAAACGGGGTTTTGGCTAATGCATGCGTCGATACTGATATTTTCAACTCTCACTCCACCAGGGCTGCTACTACATCAGCTCCAAGGGTAATGTACATTATGCTGGACCACATCCTAGCAGCTGCAGGTAGGTCAAATGAACATACTTTCCAAACATTTTATAATAACCCATTGCCAGACCAGGGGTATTTGCCAACTCCATTTTAGATTCTGTTTTATAGTTTCCCCCTGGATGAGAGGGGTCACTATTATTTTTCATTTGATGATTAAAGCATCAGCATTGTTAACAAACTAAGTCATGTTTGAATGCATTAATCGTTTTCACTCATCCATGGTCACTTCAGGCAGTGTGTCACGCATGGACTCGTTTCCGGCATGAAATCACAGAGCTTTGAAATCTTCACGTAGTCACTCATGTGACTTTGAAGTAAAATAGTAAGATTAAATGAGAACTTACCAGTTTGAAGTTTGATCTTTATTTTATGAGGAGTTACGATGAGTGATTGCGCGCCCACCGGTCCCAACCCTCGTATCATAAAGGTCATATGGTAGTTCTACTCTACTTTCACACCACTGCTTTGAAGATTGACGCACATGCGGGCTGACGGCCTTCTTCACATAATCGCTCATCGTAACTCCTCATAAAATAAAGATCAAACTTCAAACTGGTAAGTTCTCATTTAATCTTACTATTCTCATTATTATCAACTTTCATCATTGAAGGTGGCGTCAAGGAAGGAGCATTCCCGTCGTGGCCCTGTTTCCACCAATCTTTCCACCACCACGCACAAGAAGCACGAGAAGCGGAAGACAGACACCATTATATGCAGATGCCGAGAAGTGTGTTCAGCACTAGCTGAACAATAACGAATCTTGTGTGTGGACTCGATAAGAAGAAGATCTTTGAAGGTACTCCATCCTTTATCAGCAGGAGGAGACTGTGACAGGTCACAAGCAGAATGGTTAATTAAATTTAAAAGAGGAGCATGAAGGTCAGAAAGAATGAGGAGGAATAAGACACACTCAATTGCACAGTTCTTAAAGAAGCAAAGGAACTGATGTGTAGAATATGTGCTTTGCATGTTAGAGTATTGTGTTCAGTTTTGAGCACCATATTGCAGGAAAGATGGAAATGGGTGTAGGGAAGATTTACGAGGATGTCGCTGGAACTCGAGGGCCTGACCTGTAGAGTTCGGACTCTATCCCTTGGAGCACATCATCTTATGGAGGTGTACAAAATCATGAGAGGAATAGATCCGATAAACACACAGAGTTGCTTGCCCAGAGTACGGGAATTGAGAAACAGAGGATATATAGGTTTAAGGTGAGAGGGGGGGAAAGATTTAATAGGAACCTGAGGGGTTATATTTTTACACAAAGGGTGTATGGAATGAGCTGCCGGAGTACTATTGCAATGTTGAAGAAACATTTAGGCATTATATGGATTGGATAGATTTAGTGGGATATGGACCAAACACGGCAGGTGGGACGAGTAAAGATGAGACATGTAGGCCGGTGCGTGCAAGTTGGGCCGAAGGGCATGTTTTCATGCTGTATGACTCCATATGTGCACGCATATATTCTTGGTGGTTCAGGACATGTCAAGTAAGTGATTTGTAAATATTAGGGATTATTTGCTACATAAGTAGAAGTTTGCTAGTAGGAAGCAGAGACATAATGCACATGTTTAGGTCATAACTGAAGTAACACCTACAATTCTAAGTAATGCACATTCAGAAGGATATGAATACATCGTGCAAGAGATTTTGTAGAATAATTCCAGAAATTAGGAATTTCCATTGTAAGGATGGATTGAAGAAGCTGGAGTCGTTCTTTCTTGAGCAAAAGAGACTAATAGATTTAATAGAGTGTACAAACTTATGACAAGTTAAAGAAATGGTAATAGAAAAAAAGACCAGGGACACAGATTTGACATGATGAGCAAAAGCTGCAGAAGGGATGGAGGGAAATGCATTAATGTACAAAGTGATTATAACCGAAAACTCCCAGTTCTCAGTTCTTATTATCTTGCAGCTGTGTCTCAGTAATGGTTACAAAGTACTAATCTAAGATCATAGAGATCTTTGGTCCTAATCTCCCAAAGTTTAATTTTCGGTTTGTTTTATATTCTGTTATTTTGTACAAAGAAAGTTTAATTGGCCACACACCCTTTTGTTCAAAAGCTTTTTTGTTGCTCCTCATTGATGTGCAGTACTTCTTTTTAACCTTTCCATTCAAACGTAGAACCGGATGCCCAAATACTGACCATTGAGGTATTCTATTCATTTTCAGTTTATCACTTCTAACACTTCTCCAATTGAAACCCTGCCTCTCCTATTTTGTCGTTTAAAGTTGCCATATAATATTTTTTGCAAGAACCCTGATCCTATCCCATTTCATTTGAAGTCTAGAATCATTGCACAGGCATAGTCCTTCTATCCAGGTATCCATGCATGTGTCCCATGGAACAGATACCCTCTTTCTCACACATTCCTTCATCCAAGTGTATAACTTCCAAATCCGTCCACTGTATTCAAGTTTACAGTACATGTGGCACATTATCCAAAATGTATAACCTCAGAGGTCCTGATTTGTGTTACAGTTCTCACTTGCTCTGACAAAAGTTCTTATCCATTTGTAGATTCTAGAAAATAGAACAGTACCAGACAGGAAAAGGCCTTTTGGCCCACAATGGCCTTTTTGTTCCATGCTGAACATGATGCCAAGTTAAACCAATCTCTTCTGCAAGCATGTGATCCTTATCCCTCAATACCCTGCATATCCATTGCTATTGCAATATTATTGATCCAACATTAACCAGAGCAACTTGATCTTCCCACTTCAATGATCTTATGATCATAAGATTATGTGATAGTAGAATTAAGCCATTTGGCGCACCAAATCTATTCCACCATTCAATCACAGCTGATCCATCTCTTCTTCCTAACTTCATTCTCCTGCCTTCTCCGCATAACCTCTGATACCAGTACTAATCAAGAATCTACC
Organism: Raja brachyura; assembly: GCA_963514005.1. The sequence goes on from OY740781.1 coordinate 118,895,201, forward strand.
TCTCTCTGCCTTTAAAATATCCACTGACTTGGCCTCCACAGGCAACTGCGGCAAATAATTACACAGATTCACCACCTTCCGACTAAAGAAATTCCCCCTCCTTCCTAAAATGGAGGACAAAGGGCTTGATTAGGAAAGGAAAAATAGATTATGAAAGAAAACTGGCAGGGAACATAAAAACTGACTGCAAAAGTTTTTATAGATATGTGAAGAGAAAGAGATTAGTTAAAACAAATGTAGGTCTCTTGCAGTCAGAAACAGGTGAGTTGATCATGGGGAACAAGGATATGGCGGACCAATTGAATAACTAAGGAAGACATAAATAATCTGCCGGAAATAGCAGGGGACCGTGGGTTAAAGGAGGAATTGAGTGAAATCCAGGTTAGTCGGGAAGTGGTGTTGGGTAAATTGAATGGATTAAAGGCTGATAAATCCCCAGGGCCAGATAGGCCGCATCCCAGAGTACTTAAGGAAGTAGCTCTGGAAATAGTGGATGCATTAGTGATAATCTTTCAAAACTCTTTAGATTCTGGAGTAGTTCCTGAGGATTGGCGGGTAGCAAACGTAACCCCTCTTTTTAAGAAAGGAGGGAGAGAGAAAATGGGGAATTACAGACCAGTTAGTCTAACATTGGTAGTGGGGAAACTGCTAGAGTCAGTTATTAAAGATGGGATAGCAGCACATTTGGAAAGTGGTGAAATCATTGGACAAAGTCAGCATGGATTTACGAAAGGTAAATCATTTCTGATGAATCTTGTGGAATTTTTCGAGGATGTAACTAGTAGCGTGGATAAGGGAGAACCAGTGGATGTGGTGTATCTGGACTTCCAGAAGGCTTTCGACAAGGTCCCACATAAGAGATTAGTATATAAACTTAAAGCACACGGCATTGGGGGTTCAGTATTGATGTGGATAGAGAACTGGCTGGCAAACAGGAAGCAAAGAGTAGGAGTAAACGGGTCGTTTTCACAATGGCAGACAGTGACTATTGGGGTACCACAAGGCTCAGTGCTGGGACCCCAGCTATTTACAATATACATTAATGATCTGGATGAGGGAATTGAAGGCAATATCTCCAAGTTTGCGGATGACACTAAGCTGGGGGGCAGTGTTAGCTGTGAGGAGGATGCTAGGAGACTGCAAGGTGACTTGGATAGGCTGGGTGAGTGGGCAAATGTTTGGCAGATGCAGTATAATGTGGATAAATGTGAGGTTATCCACTTTGGTGGCAAAAATAGGAAAACAGACTATTATCTAAATGGAGGCCGATTAGGAAAAGGGGAGATGCAGCGCGACCTGGGTGTCATGGTACACCAGTCATTGAAAGTAGGCATGCAGGTGCAGCAGGCAGTGAAGAAAGCGAATGGTATGTTAGCTTTCATAGCAAAAGGATTTGAGTATAGGAGCAGGGAGGTTCTACTTCAGTTGTATAGGGTCTTGGTGAGACCACACCTGGTGTATTGCGTACAGTTCTGGTCTCCAAATCTGAGGAAGGACATTATTGCCATAGAGGGAGTGCAGAGAAGGTTCACCAGACTGATTCCTGGGATGTCAGGACTGTTGTATGAACAAAGACTGCATAGACTCGGTTTATACTCTCTAGAATTTAGGAGATTGAGAGGCGATCTTATAGAAACTTACAAAATTCTTAAGGGGTTGGACAGGCTAGATGCAGGAAGATTGTTCCCGATGTTGGGGAGGTCCAGGACAAGAGGTCACAGCTTAAGGATAAGGGGGAAATCCTTTAGGACCGAGATGAGAAGGACTTTTTTCACACAGAGAGTGGTGGGTCTCTGGAACTCTCTGCCACAGAGGGTAGTTGAGGCCAGTTCATTGGCTATATTTAAGAGGGAGTTAGATGTGGCCCTTGTGGCTAAGGGGATCAGAGGGTATGGAGAGAAGGCAGGTACGGGATACTGAGTTGGATGATCAGCCATGATCATATTGAATGGCGGTGCAGGCTCGAAGGGCCGAATGGCCTACTCCTGCACCTAATTTCTATGTTTCTATGTTTCTAAAATAATGTCCTTTATTCTGAGGCTATGACCTCTAGTCCTAGACTCTCTCACTTATGGAAACATCCTCTCCACATCAACTCTATCCAAGCCTTTCATTACTCTGTACATTTCAATGAGGACCTCCTCATTCTTCTAAACTCCTGCAAATACAGCCCCAGTGGCGTCAAACGCTCATCATATGTTAACCTACTCATTCTTGGGATCATTCTTGTAAATCCAAATATTCTTGTAAACTTGTGATCTGTCAGATGTCAATCATGCCAAAAAACAATTAATCTTTCTGAATATCCTTAATATTTAGAAACATTGCGATACATTCCAAAAAGTTTTTTAAAATGTTAAAATATGTAAACACATCTATACACTGAAAAATTGTAAAACAAATAAAACATTCAAAATGACTTGAAACATTTAAGTAAACAGAATTGATCCATTTTAATGTATATTGTTGATTAGTACAGGTGGCAGAGTTTATGAGGAGAAGGCAGGAGAATGGGGTTAGCAGGGCACGATGAAAGAAACATAGAAATATAGAAAATAGGTGCAGGAGTAGGCCATTTGGCCCTTCAAGCCTGCACCGCCATTCAATATGATCATGGCTGATCATCCAACTCAGTATCCCGTACCTGCCTTCTCTCCATACCCCCTGATCCCCTTAGCCACATAGGCCACCGTCCCAGCACCGTGCTTTGGGGTACCCCATTAGTCATTGCCTGCCATTCTGAAATGGACCCGTTTACTCCTACTCTTTGCTTCCTGTCTGCCAGCCAGTTCTCTATCCACATCAATACTGAACCCCCAATACCGTGTGCTTTAAATTTGCATACTAATCTCTTATGTGGGGCCTTATCGAAAGCCTTCTGAAAGTCCAGATATAACACATCTCCAGGTTCTCCCTTATCCACTCTACTAGTTACATCCTAAAACAATTCTATAAGATTCGTCAGACATGATTTACCTTTCATAAATCCATGCTGACTTTGTCCAATGATTTCACCACTTTCCAAATGTGCTGCTATTCCATCTTTAATAACTGACTCGCAGTTTCCCCACTGCCGATCTTAGACTAACTGGTCTGTAATTCCCCATTTTCTCTCTCCCTACCCTTTTAAAAAGTGGGGTTATATTAGCTACCCTCCAATCCTCAAGAGCTACTCCAGAATCTAAAGAGTTTTGAAAAATTATCACTAATGCATCTACTATTTCTGGGGCTACTTCCTTAAGTACTCTGGGATGCAGCCTATCTGGCCCTGGGGATTTATCGGCCTTTAATGTATTCAATTTACCCAACACCACTTCCTGGCTAACCTGGATTTCACTCAGTTCCATCTCATTTGATCCCCGGTCCCCTGCTATTTCCGTCAGATTATTTATGTCTTCCTTTGTGAAGACAAAACCAAAGTAGTTATTCAATTGGTCTGCCATGTCCTTGTTCCCCATGATCAATTCACCTGTTTCTGACTGCAAGGAACCTACATTAGTTTTAACTAATCTTTTTCTCTTCACATATCTATAAAAACTTTGGCAGTCAGTTTTTATGTTCCCTGCCAGTTTTCCTTCATAATCTATTATCCCTTTCCTAATTAATCCCTTTGTCCTCCTCTGCTGGACTCTGAATTTCTCCCAGTCCTCTGGTGGGCTGCTTTTTCTGGCTAATTTGTATGCTTCACCTTTTGTTTTGATACTATCCCTGATTTCACTTGTTATCCATGGATGTACTACCTTCCCTGATTTATTCTTTTGCCAAACTGGGATGAACAATTTTTGTAGTTCATCCATGCTGTCTTTAAAGGCCTTCCATTGCCTATCCACCGTCAACCCTTTAAGAATTAAGATTACTGATTTCAGGTCAGGTCGTGGATAGATTTACATCTCCGAACAAAGATTTGAACATTTCTTTTTTAAGGGTCTTTTTCTCCTATTTCTACTTTCTACTTTTTCTTTTCTTATGTACGCACTTCACGCTTTTCTTTCTACTATCTATTTTTCCTCTTTTTTCTTCTCTATTTTTTGTCTTTTTTTAATTCCTTTTCAAAAACATAAGATTAGAGGTTGTACATAGAATGTATGTGCCACTGTATTGTTTTGTACTGTATTAACTTCTAATAAAATAAACAAAAAAAAAAAAATCAATTGCCAGTCATCTTGGCCAATTCACGTCTGATATCCTCAAAGTTACCTTTCTTTAAGTTCAGAATCCTTGTTTCTGAATTAATTATGTCACCATGATTGAATAGTGGAGCAGACTTGATGGCTGAATGACTTAATTTTACTCCTATCACTTGTCATACATAGGTTAATTGGGCAGAATTCCACATGTAAGTCCTGGAGATGTAATGCAAGTCTAATTGTTGACTCAATGGGGAGTGTACTGTTGGAGTGGAATTGAGAAATTGCCAATCTGAACAGTCAGCATGTCAAGGACTCACATGTTTGTACAGGGTATCATGAACCTAGTTGCATTGAGAAATGCTGGCAGCTGCCTGGTATTCACAGCCTGAGATGTTCAGGGAGGGAATTCCAAAAGACAACATGACTTCCTGAAAAACTCATTAAATTACTATTGGTTATCCGAAGGATTACTTAAAAAATCTGGAGCAACTATGAAAATAAACAACAGGTCTTGAGTTAAATATTCAACTGAGGATTTTAAAAGGATTAAATATTATAGGTTCCATTTGTTTTGATAGCTAATGTATATTCTACTTTGCTACTTTTATAAACTTTTGACATGTCCTTTTTGATTATGTCATTTCTAAACATGAGCACCTCTAGTTTGTTGCAATCTGAGGTTTTAGAATATTTCCATGTGTGGCTACACCTATGATTATCAGGGGCATGAAGCTTCTCCTGTGAATGTGTCCAAAACAGGGTACACTAGGGGTAGACCTTTTCCTTTACCTTAATTTGAGCTGTCATGATGGATTGGAAAATAGCAAGGAAACAGATGTGTTGCATTTCTCCTGATTTTGAGATTTAGCTATTTAAAGGGAGGCATCTCCATGGGAAATGTCATAAATTCTTTGACATTGGGGAATGCCCCAGAGGTAAAGAATTGGTATGTTAAGGAGTCCCCACTTCTCCAACTGGGTTGGTGCCGAGCAAAGGAGTGGAAGCCAATTTAGGCAGTGAGATGGTTTACCAAACCTCCAGTAAGCGTAGTTGGGCCCTGTTACTGATGCTCTAATAAAGGTTCTTTATTAGATGCCCTGATAGGGATGAGACTGATCAGACCTCTGCACACTGCATAACTGAAGGAAATGTGAGACTTTAAAAGAAAAGAATAGATCAGAACTTGAGAAAAGAACTGAAGATGAAGACACAGTGATCCTTAAAACATACAATTGGAGGCAGGCAGCAGCTTTTCTGGCTGTTTAGGGCAAATGGGAACTTGCAATGCGCTAATAGATGCATGAGTAGTTTCTGATTGGATGTCGAATAAAGGATCAAGAAATATTAATAATACATTTACCATAACCACTCATCTTAAAGAAGTATTTTTATTTAATTTTTATATGTTTATTTTATTGGACGCAATTGTAGAAGAATAAAGCAATCGGCATGAGAGTTATACAATATTCGTACATCTTTATTTGTAACATTTTATAAATTGATACATAAATTGAATAAAAGAGAAAAAAAGAAAGAATAAAGAAAGAGAAGAAAGATGCAAAAGAGAGAGAAGAAAAGATCCCTAAACTACTAAAGAAGTGCGAGAAGGAAAAAAAACGGAGATATGCCGCACTGTCCTCCCCCACCCACCCCGCTCACCCATCTCAAGCATTGGTTTTACATTTGTGTTCAACCATTCTGTTGTTGAAGAAATTCAGTGAAAGGAGGCCATGTTTTGGAGAATTGGTCTACTTTATCAGCCAAAACAAGCCTATTTTTTTCTAAATGTAGTGTCTCGGGCATTTCCGTAATCCACATCTTCACTGTGGCAACTGTTATCTTTTTCCAGAACTTGAGTATGAGTTTTTTCGCAGTTATTAAGCTGTAGTCAAGGAAACGTCTTTGAAATATTGTTAACTTAGAGCAGGCCTCTAATTTTCCTAAAATTTTTAGTTTTGTATCTGATTCCAGTTTAATTTTAAGTGTTTTAGAGTAGATATCGAATATTCCCAACCAGAAGTTTTGTATCTTTATACATGATGCAAAGGAATGGGTTAAGGTAGCTTCTTGGAGGAGACATTTATCACAGATAGGGGAGACAGTTGGGAAAATCTTATTCAATTTAGTCATTGAATTGTATAGCCGATGCAGAATTTTGAATCATATCAGGGAGTGTCTGATATTGAAAGAACAGCAAGCAAATAAGTAGTTTTAAGGACCTGTTGGAAATTCAAGTGCCAATTCACAGTTGATAATTTCACAAATTAAAATGGGATTATAGCTAATAATCCATCTCATTGTTTGACATGCCAATGTTGATCAAAATGCACATGTGAAGATTTGTTTGTGTTATGGCAACATTTAAAACCATCTTCAAGTGTACGTAGCATCATGATTTAATCTCCCATCAGAAAGCTGCACTTCCCTTGATACAGTACCCAGCAGCTCCAGAGATATTTGTGCACAAGACTCTTGACTTGCAAGTAGAATTCTCCGATTTAAAAGGCAAGGTCATTCCCAACTGAACCATCAGTAACTGTTGAAAAAGACCTACCCCCCCCTTCCATATCATTGCTGATTATATCAAATTATAAAGGTATCAGATCAGAGGGTACTGATGAATGAAATCCTGGCCTTGCTTCTGATGCGAAGCCCACCGATTTTCAAGTCTCTTTTGTAACTCAAAGGAAATAAAATAGTACTATTTTCAAGGAAATCTGTTCTGCGGGCTTTTTTTGTTTGTTCAGAGACTGCTACTTTTTTATAGTGCATCTGGAAGCAAGTGGGAATGTCAGTGGGAAGTTAAAGGTCGATATTTTAATTATTCCTACAGGAAGGAGAATGGATATACTTGAGTAAACAATATTACAGAGGAGCAAAGATAACTGAAAATATCCAGTTATAAATACAGAATCGTGTAACCATCATTCCCATTTCAAATCATTACCTATGGGGCCGGTCTTATTCGCTACCAACCAATCTATAGAAAATATGGGCAAAACCTGATGTTTGGACAATGCTGGTGAGTTTGTATCATAATTTAGAGGTAGAAAATCACTTGCAAATTCAAAAAGCTATAAATGCTCAAAATCTGAAATAAAACAGAAAATGCTGGAACCAATTAGCAGGTAAGGAGAATCTGCAGAGACAAACAGTAATTTCTTTGCGTCAATGACTCTTCATCAAAATTAGGAAAGAGTAAATTAAAGTTAATTTTGAGCGGCAATGAAGATGGGGTATAGCTGGGTTGAATAAAATGAATATCTCTGATAGGATCGGACCAAATTACCAAACGTGGCAGTTAAGTAGCAGACTATGTTTCTTTCTCTGTTTCATGTGTTGGGATAGTAAGGTAGCAGCCCAGCAGGCCAGAAAATAGAAAATCTGAACAAAAACAACGACAGGCAAAAATGGCCAATTCAGATATAGAAATAAAGAGTTTACCTAAATTTGGAGAATTTGATATTGAGTCCAAAAAGAAGAGGTGGTGTTCCCGGTGCTTGTGGTGGCATCCTTGTAACACTTCAAGATGCCATAGACAAAAAGATCAAAGACCAATGACCTAAAGTGGTGGGCAATGGGAAGCTCTGGGTCACTCCTGTGAACTGAATGCAGGTGCTCTGCAAAGTGCATTTGGTTTCTCCATTGTCCAGAAAGCCACATGGTGCACATTGAATTAAGTTAGCCAGGTTGGAAGAAGAACAAATAAAGCATTAATTCACCTGGATCCCTGGGAAGGAATGAAAGAATAGATGTTGAATCTCCTGAGGCTGGATAGGATAGTGCCATATACTAGGGAATGTCAGGTGGAGTCAATGGAGTAGATCAGGGAGTTGTGAGTGGAGTGATTCCTTCAAAATGCTGAAAGTAGAGGGGAGAGGTATATGTATCAAGTGATGATCTTCTTGGACCTGTTCAGCAGAGAAGATTATTGGCTGCAACCTTCCGTCCATTGATGAACTGTACACTGCAAGGGCCAGGAAGCAAGTGGGCAAGATCATCTCTCCAGCGTCACGACGTCTGCCCCCTCCAGTGTCACGACGTATATCCGCCCCTCTTCAGCGTCACGTCGTCTGCCCCTCTTCAGCGTCACGACGTCTGCCCCTGCAGCGTCACGACGGCTGCCCCCTCCAGCGTCACGATGTATGCCCGCCCCTCTCCAGCGTCACGACGTATATCCTGGCCACAAACTCTTTGAATCACTTCCCTCTGGAAGGCGACTCGGACTGTCAAAGCTGCCACAGCCAGACATAAAAACAGTTTTTATCCACGAGTAGTTGTTCTACTCAACAGCCAAAAATCTGTAGCCTCCCTTTGATCTGGTATTTTGTTGGTTCACATGCTTGATCAGTGGTATTTTATCATTAATGTTTTATTATTATTAATGTTTAGAGTTTTCTGAGTCATTCGTAACTGTCACTGTATGTCATGTTGTTACTTGTGGGCAGAGCACCAAGGCAAATTCCTTGTATGTGAATACTTGGTCAATAAACTTACTTACTTACTTACTTGGAAATTCATCTGATTTAGACAGAGGTGAAATTTTTCAAACTGCTGATTGCCAATGTAAATAAAACATGTGCTTTCAAAACTAATAATTGTGAATGAGGTAAAAGGAGTTTTCCTAAAACATCTTTACATCTTCACAATTACTGTCCAAATCTATACATTTTTATGATGTATGCCAATTCTGTTAAATGGAAGAGTAAACTTCCAGCAGTCATCAAAATGAACATTACGCAAGTCAAAATGGTCGAGCAAATTGTTTACAAGTTGTGGATTTAATATTTGTTAAGATATTTTGAAAATTTCCTTTTGAAAACACCCTTTGTCTACATATTATTCTGTGGAGGACTTTCAGGATTTTAAATCTACAAATATCTTTTTTACAAAAAAACCCGTAAACGTTGATATTAAGCAGGTTAACAATTGGTCCCATTTATCAGAGAAAAATAATACCATCATAATTACTATTGAAGGTCAAGGTGCATTACATATGTTTGACAGGAGTTCTGTAGTACATAAATAGGGTCGTAGCGTTTAATTAATTTTCCTGAATGCTGCAACAATGTATTGAAGCATCTGGAAATCATCAAACGGTATTTCAAAGTATCCCAAAGTTTGTGCAATAATGTACTTATTACAGCATTGTAATGAAACCCAAAGTCCTAAACACATCAGGCATCTTTACAATGATTGGTTTATATGCATGGTACTTTAATAAGAATCTAAGGATAAAGCAATTTTTACCTGCCTCGTTAACTATCATTGAACCATGGACCTGTACAGCATGGAAATAAACAATTTCCTAATTGAGACTGATCTGGCTCTTTCACCAAAAATGGAGTTGGACACACACTCCTGATCTTTCCTCAGTCCAAGCATTTTATTTTAAAACATTTATGCAATTGCCTTTTGAAGGCCACTACTTGACCTGTATGCCTTATTCCAAATCCCAACCGCGGTGTGAGAATTGTTTCTCCTCCTGTTTCTTTGCTGGCCACCTCAGATCTGTTCTCCCGTCAATGACCTTCCAACCTCTTCTACCTAAACCCTTTGTTACATTAACCATGTTAGCCAAATGCAAAGTGATCCCAACAAATCTGTGTTGTTCCAATTATTAGTGAATGTTTGTCCAGGTGGCTGTTAATTTTCTCCAACGTTATTGTATCAAAAAGCTAACTCTTCATCAGAGTGAGGGGGCAGGCTGCAATATTCAACTTCATCAATTTTTCTTTCTTTGAACTATGTTACAATGTTTGCAAACATCCTGTACTTTGGCCCCATTCGTGTGAGGTAAAGTAGTCCCCAGGTTACAACAGGATTCCATTCCTGAGGATTATTTATAAACCAAACTGCTCGTAAATTGGAAATGAACAAAAACAATACGTGGGAGAGGATCACAGAAACAGCTGTGATGGGAGAGCGAACAGGTGATAGAAGAGCGGGCGCCAGCTGGCCTCACTGACTCGGTGGGTGAGCGACTAAGTCTGCTTTGCGCTCCCAGCTCTGCTCGACTCAACCCAGCCGTTGATTCTTTCAGCTTGGAGAGAAGGAAATCAGAAATGCCACGTACCAATCTGGCAGAGAATGCCTACAGCCTCTCAGGAACCAGCAAACCCCTCTCCATTAAACCTACTGGTCTTCCTAATGCTCGTTTATATGTCCCATAGGTTGGGCACATAACTTAGAGAGTTTGTGTGAGGAGGTATGCAACAGTGTGGCCAGCTCCTTTTCTATGTTCCCTCAGCAGATGGGACTGGGTAATTTAATAATGTTTAGTATCCATCATTTTAATTCTTCCTCCTTATCTTCTCTAGTTTCCCAATAACCTACTAATTTACCATAGGTTTAGCAAATTAGTTTTCCTTGGTTAAAAACTTTAAAAAAAATAATTCTCATTCAGTCTCCTAGCCATTATTTTCTATCCAGCAATAGATTATTGTTATGACTTTAATCAATCTATTACTCACTTTACGATGCAGCGATAATCTGTTTGTGGAAAACTTTGAATTACTTTTCATATCAACTACCAATTGTTCTCATACTTTGTTTTGTCTCATTTATTTTTTTCACTTTTCTACTGTATTGTTCATATTCAGCCTGACATCTCCTCGGAATATTATGTCGACATCTGTCATCTGTCCTCTTTCCTGCTTCCTCCTCCCATTTTCCTGCTTTGTCTTCCATTTGTCCTCTACGTAAGTGTATTCAGATCAGGTCTTTAATGGTCACCAATTGTTTATTACTTCGAGTAGAGCATTATGGATTGGAGGGAATTGGATTATCCCCAATCTCAGTTAGGATGTGCAAGACGGCTGCAAGAGGGCGTCAGTTTACTTGGACATATACAGTACATCCAGGAATGAGGGGGGAAGGTTAGAGAATAAGTCTATGCTTGGCTTTTCTTCTTTAATGTCTAATTGTGTGAGTAAAAGTTGCTGTAAGTCCTCCAGAAATAGTATTAATTTGAGCAAACCAAAAGCATAGCAGGAAAGGAATAAACTTACTTTGCAATAAAATTTGCCATGTACTAGTACCCTCTTGCTGCCACAAATCACTTCTATACAATATAGGTAATAATAGGGCGACACGGTGGTGTAGTGATAGAGTAGCGCCCGAGATACGGGTTTGATCCTGACCATCGGTATGGATTCTGTACATTCTCCCCCGTGACCTGCAGGTGCTTTCTTCGGGTGTTCCGGTTTCCCCCCACACTCCAAAGATGTACAGTAATTGCCAGATCATGTACAGATGTAGGGTAATTGCCGTGGTAAAGTTCTAAGTTGTTCCTAGTGAGTGTAGGATGGTGTTAGTGTGTGGAGATCGCTGGTCGGCACGGACTTGGTTGGCCAAAGGGCCTGTTTCCATGCTATATCCTTAAACTGAAAAAAAGGTATCGCTTTCTCCAGCAGTTGGCTTATAGCAAAATTGAAAAAAAAGCATAAATATAAGAAAAACAATAAATATCCTTGCATGTTTATTGATTTCCCACCGATTTTACAAATGATTAAACAACCCTTTGGGTGAAAACAATTACAAGTAAAAAATGGGTTATTATTTTCTTGTTCTAAGATGCTCAGGTCTTTCTTCTGGTGATGTGATCATAGATGACAACTTGAACATAAAGTTCAGTTTCAATTAAACTTCGAGTGGTATTATCCCCAGGAGATGCCTGTCAAAATAATCAAATGCTGGTTAGAAATGCATGGTATCAGCTTGGATAATATTTCAAAGATTAACTTGTCTTTAACTTAAAGGCTCTTTTATCAATGTATTAAAAATAGAATATAGAAAAGTAAAACACAGGAACAGGCCCTTCGGCCCACAATGCCTGTGCTGAACATGACGCCAAGATAAATGAATCACATCTACCTGTACATGCTCCATACCCCTCCATCCCCTGCATATCCATGCACTTATCTAAAAGCTTCTTAAATGCCAGGTATTCCAGGCACCCACCAGCTTCTGTGTAAAAAGTAACTTGCCCCACACATCTCCTTCAACCTTTGCCCCTTTCACCTTAAAGTTATGCCTTCCAACCTATGGCATTTCCACAATGGAAATCTGATTCTCTACCTTATCTATCCCTCTCATAACTTTATATTTTACATGCTGAATGTTCTTTAAAAAACACAGAATGAAATCAAAGGTTATTTCAAATAACTCTGCTGTCCTATTTATAAACAGGTAAACTGGAAATATTTACTGAACAGATTCTGCACATAGCACAAGAAACTGTTGCTCTTCCTCAGAGAAAACAATTTGCGGTCCCAGTAATTGAAATTCTACCTTTAGGCCTATTCTATATTTTCAACACACAATGTTATTCTGTGTCAAAGACAGGATAAATCCCACCCCCATTACTGTGCGTCTTTCCCCAAGTCATCGACCTTGCTGAGCAGAATGCCAGTTCATGAATACAGGCCCTATAGAAAGACCAGGGGAAGTCAGGTTGTAGAATCGCTTGAAAATCTGAACACTCTATTGCTGGAAATAAAAAATAAAACCAGAAAACTATGGCAATAGACAGCCAGCCAGAATTAATCTGTTGAAAGAGAAACAGAGTTAACGTTTCAGGTTGAAGACCTTACCTAGTGGGAAGGAAAGAAACGCAACTTATCATACTAATTTTGACCTTGCCCATCTCCTTCAGCTCAGCACAGAGATGTCCACTTTGACTTCCTTGTGGCCCTATTCTCTCTCTAGTCACCTTCTTTCCCTTAATGAATTAATAAAATCTCTTTCGAATTCACTTAATATTATCTGCCAGAACTGTCTCCTGCCCCCTTTTTTTCCTTCTGATAGCCTTCTTTAGTGTGCTCCACAGTTCCCGAAACTCCTCCAGGGATACACTTGATCCCAGCTTCCTATACCTGCCTCCTTTCTTTTCCCCATCAGAGCCTCAATTTCATTCATCATCCAAGCTACCTTACTCCCACCTGTGTTGCCCTTCAGGGCATGAAACAGAAACATGCATGCCCTGAACTCTTGTCACCACACTTTTAAAAACATCCCATTTACCGGATGTTCCGTTGTCAGCAAACAAACTTTTCCAATCAATTTTAGCAAGTTCCTGTTTAATACCATCAATTAGCCTTGGCCCAATTCTGCATTTTAACTCGTGGACTGCCCTGTCTTTATCCATAACTATCCTAAAGCTAATAGAACAGTGATCATTGGTTGCAAAAGGTTTACCCACCATATTTCAGTCTCTTGCCCGTCCCAATTTCCTAAGAGTAGATCCAGCTTTGCCAACTGCTGTATAGGGCCCGCTACATATTGTCTGAGGAAACTTTCCTGAATACATTTTACAAATTCCACCCCACCCAGATCCTTGGCACTATGACAGTCCCAGTCTATATTGGGAAAGTTACAATCTCCCACTATGCCTACTTTATTAGCCTTACAGCTGCCTGCAATCTCATGGCATATTTTCTCCTTCAATTTCTGTTAACTATTTGGGGGCCTGTAGTACACTCCCAACAAGATGATTATCCCCTTGTTATTTCTTAGCTGGACGAACCATCTTGAACTACTACTGTGACATTCTCCTTAATCAATCAGTCAATACCCCCTCCTCTTTTACCCCCATCCCTATCTCACCTGCAGCAACTGTACCCTGAAGCATTAAGCTGCCAGTCCTGTCCCTCTTTAGCCAGGTTTTCATAATGGCCACAGCATCCCAGTCACATGTACTTATCCACACCCTGAGTTCATCCACCTTACCCATGAGGCCACTTGCATTAACTTACATATGTCACACTCAAAAGAAACACAAAATTGTGGATAATTCAACAACAATCTTGTTCTCATATTTAGTTTTTAGACTGTGCTCTCTCTGTATGTCTTTTTCTCTTTTCCATTTTTTATCTCATTTCCATTTATATTTTCCTATTTTTTTAATAATGTTAATCTGTGTTATCATTTTTAACCAAAAGCCCTACTAGGGACAAGTGTTGTGATTTAGCTTTGGCTAAAACACTATGATGCAGACATCAGATGACTGTTTCAAGTGTAGCTATGTTTTTGTACCTGTCCCTATTTAAATAAACCTTAATCAATCAATCAAAATAAATGCAATTTCATCCACCAGTCCTTCCTCGCTCCCTCTCATGTATTTTCTGTCCACTGAACTTTCTTCCATCACAATCCACACTGACTCCCAGCCTCTTTCCTGCCTCAGTCCTGCATCCCCGCCCCAGCAAATGTAGTTAAAACCCACCCGAGTAGAACTACTAAACCTGCCTAACAGGATATTGGTTCCCCTCTGGTTCTGGTGCAACCGTATTGCTCTTGTACAGGTCAGCTTTACCCAAGAAGAGATCCCAATGGTCCAAAAATCTGAAACTTTGCCCCTTGCATCAACTCCTCAGCCATGCATTCACCTGTCCTATCTTCCCATCTACCTTCACTAGCACATGGCACTGGGAGTAATCTGGATATCACTACTCTGGATGACCTGTTTCGTAACCTTTTGCTAACTTTCTATAATCATTTTGCAGGACCTCATCCCTTTTTCTATTTATGTCATTTGTGCCAACATGCACAACGACTTACGGTCGTTCACCCTGCACATTGAGAATGTCATGTAGCTGCTCTGAGGCATCCTGAACCCTGGCACCAGGGCAGCAATAGACCATCCTGGAGTCTCGATTACTGCCACAGAATCTCCTGTTCGTCCTCCTAATTAAAGAGTCACATAATTAAAGAGGCTTTGCCTGACATCACCCTTCCCTGCTCTGCCTCAGAGCCAAGATCAAAGCTACTGATAATGATACTGTTGCTCAACCCTGATGGGTCATAACCCCCAACAATATCCAAAACTGTATACCTGTTTTGAAGGAGAATGGCCACAGGGGTCGCCTGCACTCTTTGTCTACCACCCTTCCATGTGGTCATCCACCTACTCTCTTCCTGGACTTTAGGCATGACCACCTCATTATAAGACTTATTTAAGAAGCTCTCATTCTCCCTGATGATACTGAGGTCCTGCTACTGCAGTTCCAGTTACCTAATACAGGCTGCACCGAACCGCACCTGGATACAATTATAAGTGTGATCATCGGGGATACCAGCGGTTTTCCTGACTTCCCATATACTGCAAGAGAAACCATTCTACCTGCCATCTCTACAGCACTGACACGAGAAACAAAATGCACAACAATCACGCACAACAGGCTATACAACAGGCACAACAGACTATAGCTTTACCTCCTGCCCCTCTCTCCTTGGTTAGTTAATTTTCAGACGACAATAAAATTGGTGGAATTGCAGATAGTGAGGGAGGTTATCAAAGTATACAATGAGATGTCGATCAGCTAGCGAAATGGAAGATGGAGTTTAATCTGAGCACGTGTGAGGTGTTGTACTTTGGGTCATTTAATATAAGGGGTAGGAATATAATGTGTAGGAAGGAACTGCAGATGCTGGTTTAAAACAAGGATAGACACAAAAAGCTGGAGTAAGTCAGCGGGACATGCAGCATCTCAAGAGAGAAGGAATGGGTAATGTTTCAGATCAAAACCCTTCTTCAGACTGAAAGTCACAGGATAGGGAAACGAGAGATATAGACGGTGATGTAGAGAGATATAGAACGATGAATGAAAGATATGCAAAACAGTAACAAGCCATTGTTAACTGTTTGTGGGGTGAAAACGAGAAGCTGGTCCAACTTGGGTGGGGGAGGAACGGAGAAAAGGGGAATGCCGGGGCTACCTGAAGTTAGAGAAATCAACATTCATACCATTGGCTGTAAGCTGCCCAAGCGAAATATGAGATGCTGTTCTTCCAATTAACGTTTAGCCTCACTCTGACAATGGAGGAAAGAATTTGAGGAACAGCACCTCATATTTCGCTTGGGCAGCTTACAGCCCACCCCGGCATTCCCTCTCTCTCTAGTGCTCCCTCACCCAAGTTGCATGAGTTTCTCGTTTTCACCCAACCAAAAGCTAACAGTGGCCTGTTTCCTTTATCATCGTTATGTTTTTGCATATCTTTCATTCATTATTCTATATCTCTCTACATAATTTTCAATATCTCTCGTTTCCCTTTCCTGTGACCATTGGTCTGACGAAGGGTCTTGACCTGAGACGTCACCCATTCCTTCTCTGCAGTGATGTTGCCTGTCCCACTGAGTTATTCCAACTTTTTGTGTCTATCTTTGTCTATAAGGGGAAAGAATACAGTTGATGGCAATACCCTTAACTACAATGATGTTCAGTGGGAGGTCTGAGTCCATAGCCCCCTCAAAGTGGCAAAAAGGGCATAAGATATGCTTGCCTTCATTAGTTGGGGCATTGAGTATCTGGATCGGTTCCTGTGGATTGGAGGGTAGCTAATATTATCCCACTTTTTAAGATAGGAGGGAGAGAGAAAACAGGGAATTATAGACCAGTTAGCCTGACATCAGTGGCGGGGAAGATGCTGGAGTCGATTATTAAAGATGTAATAGCGGCGCATTTGGATAGCAGTAATAGGATCGGTCCAAGTCAGCATGGATTTACAAAGGGGAAGTCATGCTTGACAAATGCTTGGTAAATTGAACGGATTGAAGGCCGATAAATCCCCAGGGCCAGATAGTCTGCATCCCAGAGTACTCAAGGAGGTAGCCACAGAAATAGTGGATGCATTAGTGATAATTTTTCAAAATTCCTTAGATTCTGGAGTAGTTCCTGAGGATTGGAGGGTAGCTAATGTCACCCCACTTTTTAAAAAAGGAGGGAGAGAGAAAGCGGGGAATTACAGACCAGTTAGTCTAACATCGGTAGTGGGGAAACTGCTAGAGTCAGTTATTAAAGATGGGATAGCAGCGCATTTGGAAAGTGGTGAAATCATTGGGCAAAGTCAGCATGGATTTACGAAAGGTAAATCATGTCTGACAAATCTGATAGAATTTTTCGAGGATGTAACTAGTAGAGTGGATAAGGGAGAACCAGTGGATGTGTTATATCTAGACTTTCAGAAGGCTTTCGACAAGGTCCCGCATAAGAGATTAGCATACAAACTTAAAGCACACGGTATTGGGGGTTCAGTATTGATGTGGATAGAGAACTGGCTAGCAGACAGGAGGCAAAGGGTAGGAGTAAACGGGTCCTTTTCAGAATGGCAGGCAGTGACTAGTGGGGTGCCGCAAGGCTCAGTGCTGGGACCCCAGCTATTTACAATATATATTAATGATTTGGACGAGGGAATTCAATGCAACATCTCCAAATTTGCAGATGATACCAAGCTGGGGGGTATAGTTAGGTGTGAGGAGGATGCTTGGAGGCTGCAGGGTGATTTGGATAGGCTGAGTGAATGGGCAAATGCATGGCAGATGCAGTATAATGTGGATAAATGTGAGGTTATCCACTTTGGTGGGAAAAACATGAGGGTAGACTATTATCTGAATGGTGGCAGATTAGGAAAGGGGGAAATGCAACGAGACCTGGGTGTCATGGTACACCAGTCATTGAAAGTAGGCATGCAGGTGCAGCAGGCAGTGAAGAAAGCAAATGGTATGTTAGCATTCATAGCGAAAGGATTTGAGTATAGGAGCAGGGAGGTTCTACTGCAGTTGTACAGGGTTTTGGTGAGCCCACACCTGGAGTATTGCGTACAGTTTTGGTCTCCAAATCTGAGGAAAGACATCCTTGCCATAGAGGGGGTACAGAGAAGATTCACCAGACTGATTCCTGGGATGTCAGGACTTTCATATGAGGAAAGATTGGATAGACTCGGCTTGTACTCGCTGGAATTTAGAAGATTGAGGGGGGATCTTATAGAAACTTACAAAATTCTTAAGGGGTTGGACAAGCTAGATGCTGGAAGATTGTTCCCGATGTTGGGGGAGTCCAGAACAAGGGGTCACAGTCTAAGGATAAGGGGGAATTCCTTTAGGACCGAAATGAGGAAAACATTCTTTACACAGAGAGTCGTGAGTCTCTGGAATTCTCTGCCACAGAGGGTAGTTGAGGCCAGTTCATTGGCTATATTTAAGAGGGCGTTAGATGTGGCACTTGTGGCTAAAGGGATCAGGGGGTATGGAGAGAAGGCAGGTACGGGATACTGAGTTGGATGATCAGCCATGATCACATTGAATGGCGGTGCAGGCTCGAGGGGCCGAGTGGCCTACTCCTGCACCTATTTTCTATGTTTCTATGTTTCTAAATCTTCTGGAATTTTTTGAGGATGTAAAAAGTAAAATGGACAAGGGAGAGCCAGTGAATGTAGTGTACCTAGACTTTCAGAATGCCTTTGATAAGGTTCCACATGGGGGATGAGTGGGCAAAATTAGAGCACATGGTATTGAGGGTAGTGTACTGACATGGATAGAAAATTGGTTGGCAGACAGGAAACCAAGAGTATGGATTAATGGGTCCCTTTCAGAATAGCAGGCAGTGACTAGTGGGGTGCCACAATGATCGGTGCTGGGACCGCAACTATTTACAATATACATTAATGATTTAGTTGAATAAATTAAAAGTAACATTAGTAAATTTGCAGATGACACAATGCTGGGTGGCAGTGTGAACTGTGAAGAGAATGCTGTGAGGATGCAGGGTGACTTGGACAGGTTGGGTGAGTGGGTAGATGCATGGCAGATGCAGTATAATGTGGATAAATATGAGGTTATCCACTTTGGTGACAAGAACAGGAAGGCAGATTATTATCTGAATGGTGTCACGTTAGGAAAAGGGGAAGTACAACGAGGCCTGGGTATCCTTGTACATCAGTCACTAAAAGTAAGCATGCAGGTACAGCAGGCAATGAAGAAAGCTCATGTTGGCCTTCATAACGAGAGGAGTTGAATTTGGAGCAAAAAGGTCCTTCTTCAGTTGTACAGCGCCCTGACGAGACAATACCTGGAGTATTGTGTGCAGTTTTGGTCCCCTAATTGGAGGAAGGACATTTTTGCTATTGAGTGAGTGCAGCGTAGGTTCACTAGTTTAATTCCCGGGATGGCGGGACTTTCATATGATGAAAGAATGGAGCGACTGGGCTTGTATTCGCTGGAATTTAGAAGGATGAGGGGATCTTATAGAAACATATAAAATTATTAAGGGATTGGATACGCTAGATGCAGGAAACATGTTCCCGATGTTGGGGAAGTCCAGAACCATGGGCCACAGTTTAAGAATAAGGGGTCGGCCATTTAGAACTGAGATGAGGAAAAACTTTTTCACACAGTCAGTTGTGAATTTGTGGAATTCTCTGCCTCAGAAGGTAGTGGAGACCGAATCCCTGGATGCATTCAAAAGGGAGTTATATTGAGCTCTTAGGGGTCTATAAATGGATGATCAGTCATGATCACATTGAATGGCGGCATTGGCTCGAAGGGGCGAATGGCCTACTCTGCAGCTATTGTCTATGTATCAATGAGTATACGTCAGGAAGTTATGTTGCAGATTTATAGGACGTTGGTTAGGTTGCATTTGGAGCATTATGTGCAATTCTGGTCTCCCCATTTACAGAAAGCTTTTAGATAGGCACATGGCTATGCAAGGAATGGAGGGATATGGATCATGTGCAGGTAGAGTAGATTATTTTTACTTGGCATCATGTTTGGCCCTGTCACTGTGGGCTGAAGGGCTGTTCCTGTGTTGCACAGTTCTGCGTCATTCTATTTGTCACAATATGCTGTAAAAAGCTCGATAGGTAATAACCGACTACCATATATATGGCCATTTTTATTGTTCAGCTGTATTGAATTGTGAATCCTTGCAAGTCATGGGAGAGGCCATATTTATAAATTATTTTTAGTGGTGTAAATCCCACCAGAACTCAACGGGATGTCTGTTTTTGGTCTTTGTACAGAATCTGAATATTTCTAGTTACAGCTGAAAGTAGTTCAGGAAGTGAGCATAATTCATATCCACGTGCAGTAAACCATCGTTTTGCCCTGGTATGGACCGTCACATATTGTAGTCAAAAACAGTTGGTCTCAGAAGGTTGATTGTTGCAGAAAAATGGAAGAAACAAACACATTGTCATGGTGAGATTCTCCTGAGCTTAGAGCTGTAGTACAATGAAGGAATTTTGATTTATGTAGTTATTAAATAAAAAGGGTTGTGTTGAGAATGTTGTTACACATGGTAACCAGAACAGCTCTCCCTCTTACTGAGGCAGCATACAGAGAACTATTTTGTTTCTGGCTAAACTGGACTTGTTGATCATGTTTGATGCTGACAGTATCCCCTCCCCCACAAAAAGTAGTGGTTCTCATCTTCTATCATTGACCTTCCTCACCTTGTGAATTACAAAAATATATCTTTAAATATTAGAAAATAAGTCGGTACAAAATGGGGAAAGGAGGTAAAGGTGGGGGCGCAGATGCGACGGCTGGTAGGGTGGAAGGTGAGGACAAGGGGGATTCTGTCCTTGTTACGAGTAGGGGATGTGGAGTGAAAGCAGAGCTGCGGAATATAGAGACCACCCTGGTGAGAGCCTCATCTATAATCAATGAGGGTTATGGCATGAGTGCAGGCAGGTGGGACTAAGGGAAAAAAGTTGTTCGGCACGGACTTGAAGGGCCGAGATTTTGTTTCCGTGTTGTAATTGGTATATGGGTGTATGGTTATAAGTGTAACCAAAATATAAACATGCCTTTTGTCAACCCAAGATCTATGCAACTACTGTACATCATTTTTTTAACTTTAAAAATGCTCTGTTTAATCTACTACTTTGCCTTATCACCTTATTTGTGAGAATGCAAGTCTATTTGGCTGCTTGTGTGAATAACTCCCTTTCCAATTAGAGCCGTGATATTAATACATGTTTATGTTGCTAAATCATTATGTTGTCAGCAATTGCCAATTAGATGAACAAAGCTCCATGTCAAATCTTGAGTGTTTCCAATTTTTTTTGAGCTGTACTCATCTTAATTTAATTGTAGAGCAAAATATAAACTGCCCATCCTGGAACTCCTGAACAAAAATTAAAAAAGATGGAATCTGAAATCTGAATTTGCCAATTGCTTGCTTTCATGCCGTCTGTCTACGAGAGTGTTCTAATGTTTTCAGCTTTTAATGTTTGTGATGTTTTCAACCTCAGAAGGGAAAATAGATCAAGTAGTTTGGGGGTTGATCAGAAAAGAATAAAACAGACCCACCTTTGGATCCACATTTATTACTTTACGATCTCTTTTGTTTTTGAAAAGGAGTCCAGAAGCATTGTCCGTGATCACATGATAATATGGGCTGGAATTAGACGTGGAGTTTTGGGTGTCCCAGTTGTAGAAGCTGTCATAAAATAAAGATAAATGATTGTGCTGAGTTACAATTGTTCATTCCAATACATTTCATCATCTGCCATTTGAGCAAGTGCTCCTTCCAAGCAGTCCAAGTAATATCCTGAAGAGAAATTTAAAAAAAACCTGAAGATGCTGAAAATTTGAAATAAAAGCAAAAACACTGAGAATGTCAGGCAGCATCTGTGAATATACAACTAAAAGTTATGTGTCAGGTCAGAGATCATTTGTCAGAGTTTAGTTTAGAGATACAGCAATGGAAACAGACCCTTCGGCCTACTGAGTCCATGCTGATCACCCAATCATTCGCACTTAGTTGTATGTTATCCCATTTTTCAATCTCCCCCCTACACATTAGGGGCAATTTACAGATACCAATTAACCTACAAACTTGCATGTCTTTGGGATGTGGCAGGAAACCAGAGCACGCAGAGGAAACCCACGTATTCACAGGGAGAATGTGCAAAAACTGCTCAGACAGCACCCGAGGCCAGGATTGAGCCTGGGTATCTGGTGCTATGAGACAGCAGCTCTACCAGCTGCCCCGCTTTGCTGTCCACTACTTCTTCAAATATTGAGCTCTCTGTTCAGCCATGTTATGTGACGGAAGAAAATTGGAGTTGTGGCCGGCGGAAAAGTACACATTTCTTTGTCACAACTATGTCAAGAATAAAGTAAAATACTTCAGAATTCTCCTGTTCTGAGTACCAACTGCAATCTTCTCTGACGACAGTAATCTATACTTGTAGCTATTAATGTTGTACTTTATGAGGGATTACGATGAGGGATTACGTGAAGAAGCCCCGCCAGGCGCATGCGCGTCATACTTCAAGCAGGGGCATGAAAACACAGAAACTATAGCCAAAGTGATATAGTAAGACTCAGAAGACTAGAACTACCAGATGATTATTGCGATTATGAGGGCCGGGAGCGGAGGGCACCTAATCCCTCATCATAACTCCTCATAAAATAAAGATCAAACTTCAAACTGGTAAGTTCTCATTTAATCTTACTATTTTACTTCCGAGTCACGTGAGTGACTACGTGAAGATTTCAAAGCTCTGTGATTTCATGCCGTAGATCTATTCCATACGACACACTGCTTCAGTTGACACAGTAGTGAATAAATGATGTATTGAACATTGCTTCAAATTATCCAATAATCATCTTTTAAATAACAAACAGTAATAACCCCTCTATCCCAGGGCAGAGGAACAACTCCAGGACTGT
Source organism: Raja brachyura (assembly GCA_963514005.1). The sequence continues at coordinate 118,917,791 of OY740781.1, forward strand.
TTGGAGTCTGTAGACTGGGCAACGGACTCGGCAAAGGACTCGGCAACGGACTTGAACGTATACGCCACAGTCATTACAGACTTTATAAAGAAATGTGTGGAGGACTGCATCCCTACAAAAACCTTCCGAGTGTTTCCCAATCAGAAACCTTGGATGAACTTTGATATCCGCACTCCTCTGACGTCCAGACACTGGGCATTCACATCCGATGATACAGTGGATCCTCGACTTCCTCATTCACAGACCACAGTCTGTTCGTATTGGTGGAAATGTGTCAGCCTCGATAACAATCAGCACGGGAGCACCTCAAGGCTGCGTGCTCAGCCCCCTGCTGTACTCACTCTATACTCATGACTGCGTAGCCAGTCACAGTGCAAACTCCATCATCAAGTTCGCTGATGACACTACTGTTGTGGGACGTTTCACTGATGGGGATGAGTCAGAGTACAATAACCTGGCCCTCAACACCAGCAAAACCAAGGAACTGATTGTGGACTTTGGAAGGAGTAGGATGGGGACCCACAGTCCCGTTTATATCAACGGGTCGATGGTTGAAAGGGTCAAGAGCTTCAAATTCCTGGGCATGCATATCTCTGAAGATCTTTCCTGGTCAGAGAACACTAATGCCATTATCAAGAAAGCACATCAGCGCCTCTACTTCCTGAGAAGATTACGGAGAGTTGGTTTGTGAAGGAGGACTCTCTCTAACTTCTACAGGTGCACAGTAGAGAGTATGCTGACCGGGTGCATCGTGGTTGCATCGTGGCTTGGTTTGGCAACTTGAGCGCCCTGGAGCGGAAAAGACTTAAAAAAGTAGTAAACACTGCCCAGTCCATCATCGGCTCTGACCTTCCTTCCATTGAGGGGATTTATCGCAGTCGCTGCCTCAAAAAGGTTGGCAGGATCATCGAGGACCCACACCATCCTGGCCACACACTCATCTCCCTGCTTCCTTCAGGTAGAAGGTACAATACAATACAATACGGTTTTATTCATCACAATGCACATAAAGTGCAAGTTAAATTAATTTGCCAGCAGCGGTACAATGAAAAAGAACACACAATACACAATAAAAAATTAACACAAACATCCACCATAGCATTCATCACTGTGGTGGAAGGCACAAAAATTGGCCAGTCCTACTCCATTTTCCCCCGTGGTCGGGACCTCCACCCTCCGCAGCCATTGCTGCGGGTGTCCAGATGTGCTGACAAGGTAAAAAGTCCAGGTAAGTCCTGAATCGGTGCCTCCCCACCGGAGACCGCGGCTTCAGGCTGGTGTAGGCCGCAAACGGCGGTGGGAGATTTAAAGTTTGCGCTGCAGCCAGAAGCACCGCAGACTGCAGGGCCGGCGGTTTGGAAAAAGGCGCCTCTCCGTGGAGGAGGCGACCAAAACGGTTTCCCCCTTACCCCCCCCCCCACACCACCCCCCACACAAGACACACAAAGAAACATTAAAAAACAGACATTAAACTACTAAAAAAACAAAAAAAGTTGAAAAAAATGAACACGCTGCTGACAGGGCTGCTGACAGGAGCCTGAAGACTGCAAGGTTCAGGAATAGCTACTTCCCCACAGCCATCAGGCTATTAAACCTGGCTTGGGCAAAACTCTGATCATTAATAACCCATTATCTGTTATTTACACTTTACCAGTTTATTTATTCATGTGTGTATGTATTTATATAATGATATATGAACACACTGATCTGTTTTGTAATAAATGCCTACTATGTTCTATGTGCTGAAGCAAAGCAAGAATTTAATTGCCTTATCATGGACACATGACAATAAACTCACTTGAACTTGAACACTTGAACTTGTATTCTGCAGTCAATGCCCATCATTCTTTACCTCAAGCCTAATTAACAACTTCAGAAAGGCTGAAAACTCTTTATCTGTAGCTGCTTGGAGAGAAACTCAGTTGCGCTTAAAGCCTCGGTCAAAACGTAGTGACATTGAACAGCTGCAACAGCAATAATGTGGCAGCGAACTTGGATTAAGACGGATAGGTTCTTTAATCCAAGTTCACTGTCGGTGTCTGCATGACGTTTGCTGCTTTTAACTTGTTTATGTTTTGGTGTGAGACAATGCCTCGGGTATGTGACAAAAAATCTCACACCTAGGATTTGAGTTGTTGACAACTCTGAGCTCCAGGAACAAATCACTTGTCAAGCTCTTCAGCCAAACAATATTTTGTGATTTAAAATATGAGGGGCCAAAGTTACCTTAAAAAGAAATTAAGACTGTGCTGGATCTAATTAAAGGTGTCTGCATCTTGTTGAAATCAGGCCTCCAAATAACTCAAGAAGTATCACTGCCATTCTGTACTTTACCAGGAATTTCAATTCAGTGCTTATTGTGCTGGATGTTTATAGTTTGGGCTTTGGCCATAACAAATCCTTCGTGCCAACTGAGTAATGCACCCCCACCAGTTTAATAAAAAGTTGGTTTGTGCTGCCTGAAGAAAATGTTGGATGAATTAACAAGTTTTTGGAACTAGTTATTTTATTATGTTCAAAATCCAGCTGAGTTCACAATCACATCTGGTGATGCAATATACTGGGTGGGATGACACTGCTGTTCCCTCACATCAGATTGTTGCTCTTTGCAGTTGATGCCGTTTATCAAGGATATCCCTCCGAATGTGAATTGTTGTTCCATTCAGATGCACAAGAAATTGTCCATGGCCTTAAATATAGATTGATGGTGTAGTTTAAAAATGTGGAAAGCTGCAGAAATGTGTTTTAAAAGGCTGCCCCGTGGCACTGGTGGAATACCAGAAAAACGCAAATATGTGCTGCAGTGAAGGAAACCTTCTAGCTTTATCCACTCTGACCTACATACAGTTGCTCTGCTCCCACATCAAGATGATCAACGCTTAATGGTTTCAGAAGTGAGAAAGCATTTGTGTGTAAAAACACTGCCACAAATATCATGTGGACTGCTTCAAGTAGGAGGCTCACTGCCCCTTACTTGGGTTACTAGCGATGAGCAGCATTTACCGCCCTGCTACTGATATTTATACTCTGTAAATAACTAAAGAAAATAACAAGATCCTTACACAAATATTATTTTGCCTTGATGTGCTGAATAGTTTTACAGATAAAAGGAGCTATCCAAGGAACCTATGATGCATTTGATAAAGATAATGAATGTGGAAAAAAAACTCTTTCCACTAACAGAAGAATCACAGAGCACAGATCTTACATAATTGTGCTGTATTATCCCATTTTATTTTCAGAATGCTCTGAATTTGCAATGAGAATATACAATGGGGCTATTAGAACTTGCCTTTAAAATGGTTTAGATCTGACAGCCATTATTGGAGTGCACAGCCACGACAGGCAGTTATATGCAGAAGTTCAGAAATTGCTTTTAGATGTAGCCGACTTCTACAATGTGCTTTTTTGTAGGCCTTACTTTTGAAATGATTGCAATAGCATTAACTTGTTCACCAATAAAGAACACAATGTGCAGGTCAGGCAGAATCCCTGGATAAGATGGATAGGTGACATTTCAGATCAGGGCCCTTCTTCACACGGTAGAAATTTAAAGAAGGGTCCCGACCCAAAATGTCACCTCTTCTTGTTCTCCAGGGATGCTGCCTAACCCGGTGAGTTTTGTTCCCTTTTTTGGTGCACCAGCATCTGCAGTTGCTTGTTTATCCAATAGTAAAGGACATGTGCGACAATTTGCCAGTTTTTTAAGGGTCTTAATGTGGCCAAATGTACAAGGACATCCATCTTTAATTTACATTCTGTAGAATATTTAGGTATAATTTACGTTTTGCATGTGTGACTGAGGAGAGCAGACAGATTTGTTGAAGACCCTCCATTGACTGATAACATGATAACATGACTGGGGTGGGAGATTGCAACCTTCACATGGTCTGCTCTGTTTCGACAAAAGCAATCAACCCGGCATGCACAATCAAATAAGATCAAATAGAACAACTTCAATAAGATTGAAGAAGGGTCTCGACCCGAAACGTCACCTATCTCCGTCGATCCTTAAATGCTGCTGCACCCGCTGAGTTTCTCCAGCCTTTTGTGTACCATCAAATAGAACAAGTTGTTCGACAACTTTAGGCTGTGCATGCCGTACGCAAAAAGAAGAAGAAAAAGAAGAAGAAGAAGATAACATGATTGCTTCAGACTAACTATGAAATAACAGCAGATAATATTGGAAATATACACAAGAATAAGTAGCTTTCTAAGATGTAATGTTGGTAATCAATTCAATTTGGCCTTCTATCATCATAGCTTTTGTTAATGGTTTTGTTTAAAATGTTTCCCTTTCAGATGCTGAATTATCTGGTATGGACTTCCAACATTTACATTTCTTTTTAGATATCCAATTTCATTTCTATTTCAATAACCACTGGAAGTGCTTATGGAAATTGATTAGTTTGAGGCATGGAAACAAAGTGGGAAAGCTGAAGATTCTTGTTCAATTGTAGAATCAACCTGGTAATGTTGTGTTGTAAATTGCTCATTTCTTCCCCCCCAGTCTAGTTTCCGTAAAACACCGAATCAAGCACTTAAAACAACTACATTTAATTTTAACAAAAGCGCATTACAGTTCAACTACTGTACCTATCCCACCGCGGGTTCAATCCTTGTATCTGCCTGTTCAAGACCTCTCGGCTTTGCTCAGACAGTGACACTCCAAAAGTTCACACAGTCTGAAGCGCTCTCCCAGAAGACTGACGCTGGACCTCGTGGTAGCGGACTTTTATATGTCCCGGGACCTCGAGGGGCATAACCACATGGGGGTGGTCTCTTAATAACCCAATTACAGGTATTGATTAACCCCATACATAACTGACATTTCTCTAACCCAATAATACAACAGCTCATACATTGTATAAGAAAGAAAGCTCTCGAAGGAAGCTAACAAGAACAAACATTAAAACATGTGCCCTGAGATTCAAACAATTCCTCCAAGGCTCAACAGTTTGACCAATCATCAACTAACAGAATAACCGCCGTGCAACATTATTCATAGTGTTTCACAATGTTTTTGCTGCGACCCAATAGAAATGATGCATTTAAGGTTAGTTTGAAAAACCGCTATACATGTTATCAATTTAAGAGAAACATGGAGAACACCTGGACCCCTTACCATCCTGCATATCAGTCTGAGCCTAGACTGGCTGGTGCCAATCAAAGCCTATAAAGTTCAGCTGACAAGGGTTAAGCAATTCTGAAAGTGCAGGGATCTTCCATTTTATGGTGTCTTTAATTTTGCCAATATTAACAGTGTAATCACAACTTATTTTCTGTCACAATTATGTCACAATTATGCACCTTAACTTTTTTTACTGAGAAGATCCAGGAAGATGTGGAACTGAGGCACATGAGTTGTGATGTCTTAGGTCATGTATGGGTTAGCAAAGAGAAGACATTGGCGGTTTCATATTGCATTTTACTTCGGAGTCACATGAGTGACTACGTGAAGAAGGCCGTCCCCATGCATGCGTGTCATTGTGTCTGACGCATTGCGCAACGACTGGCTGGCGGGCGCGTCGCTCCTTCCAGCGGGTAAGTTTCAAATGCTCAGGTAAGTGTTTTTTAAAAACTTAGCTAAAGTCGTTGCTCCCGGTCAAGAGTGTGTTTTGTCTTACCGTATTTCAGCTTTGGATTGTGGGAGATATGTCCAAAGTAAAGAGGCGAGCCACAACCAAACTGGCTGCGGAAGACCACGGGCCTGCGGGCAGCATGCGACCGCCGAATTCGCCTACAGGGCCGCTGGCAGAGCAGCCAGCGGCTACAGACTTGGTGCTGCCAGAAAGCACCTTGACTACTCCACAGGGGAGAAAAGCCACTAAAAAGTCTGTGAGGGCCCTGGACTCAGAGGAGTCGGGCCAGGAGGTGGAAGAGTCCCCTCCTTCTATGGGCAGTGTTATTGACAGGCTGGCCCATATGGAAAGCCTTGTGGAGAGGTTACCCCAGCACGATATGCTCCAAAGGACGGAGCTATCGGAGCCTGGGGAGTTTATAGAACCCGAGGCAGCAGCACCTGTGTCAGGGCTGCATAATATCTCCCTGTCAGATGACGGGAGCGTATGAGGTCAGTGCTATGCTGACCCAAAGTACGGAGGCACAGTTCGGCTAGAGCGACAATCGGGTGTACCATCTATGGCATCTAGATTTGCGGTCCCTGCCCTAACAGGTGAGCCATTGGATGAAGAGGTCGCAGTGAACATTAATTATCTGGCTTCCCATCCACTTCAAGAACAAATGATGGTGGAGACAACTGCCAGGTATAACACTCCACTAAACGGTGCCTCACTGAGTGTCTCCATTGCTAACCAATCCATTTGGGGCACATTGGAGAAGGGGTCCGAGCCCAAGAGGATAAAATCCAAAGAATACTCCGGCTACTCGCCTCGGGCATCACGTCCTTTGCTAGGCCAGTGGAGGGGGCGCCTCTCTCGGATACACAGCAGGACGTGATGGCATTAATGTGCAATGCACATTTTGAAATCAATTGCATTAGAAAGAATGCCATCCATCCTGCTAAAAACCCTAAATTTGCTGGTCTATGAAAGCCAGGGAATGTACAACCCCCAAACCTCCTGTTCGGAGAGGACCTGACCAAACAGGTTAAAGAACTCGATGAGGAGTCAAAGACTGTTGGCTTCATGAAGGTGCCTCCGAAGGTATCGCCTTTCCAGGAGACTGTACCCCTACCCTCCTCTGCAGACAAAACGGTTTGCTGGATATGACGGACATGGTGCTGAGCAACCTACACAGAGGCCTTTTTTAGGGCAGGGCCCGAGCTGGGCCTTGTTCAAGATGCGGCACCATCCAGCAGCCCTACCCCCCAGACCTCGGGGGCAGAAGCAGCGACCTTACCGCCAGTAAACTCTAAGGTAAGTGAGACTGCGATGGATACATTACAAGTTGGGGGGAGATTGCAATTTTCTTACATGAATGGCAGTGGATAACATCTAACCCGTTTATACTGCATAGTATTCAAGGTTTCGATATTGAGTTCATTTCTGACTTGCCTCCACCCACTCAGCATACACCTGGCCATACTTTTGTGTTTTCACAACAGGAGTGTATTAGTGCACAAAGAGAACTTGACTCTTTGTTCAAAAAAGGGGTAATTGAGAGGGCGAGGCATGAGTCTCATCAGTTTGTGTCCAATATCTTTACTAGGCAAAAGAAGGATGGAGGATGTCGAATTATCCTAGATTTGACAGAGCTTAACACCTTTGTGCAGTATAAACACTTCAAAATTGAAACCTTTGTCACTGCTAAACAACTGCTTTCCAAGGGATGTTATATGGCAAGCATTGGCCTCAAAGATGCTTACTATTCAGTGGCCATTCATGAAAAGCACAGGAGATTTTTTAAGTTTAACTGGATGGATCAGTTGTGACAGTTTAAAGCATTGCCTAATGGATTAACCTCAGCTCCCGGACTATTCACAAAATTGCTCAAACCAGTCACGGGGTTACTCAGAGCACAGAATCATATTGTCATGGCATGTTTTGACGACATTTTAGTCATTGGGAGGACTTTCGAATTAGCTGAATTATCTGTGTCAGCTACAAAACTCATTTTCGAAAAGATAGGATTCATAATCCATCCAGTTAAGTCTAAATTGGTGTCATCTACGATAATTGACTATTTGGGATTCACCATTAACTCAGTACACATGTCAGTGACTCTGCCTATTAGACATGTGGCTTGGGTAATTGGAAAATTAGAGGCAGCGTTCCCAGCTGCTCAGTTCGGGCCTTTGTACTACCAAAACCTACAGTGTGCATAGGAACAGGCACTCAAGCTTCAGAGAGGTTGTTTCGATAGACCCATGCAGCTACCAGCTGAGGTTCTGGCTGAGTTACAATGGTGGATTGCCAATATTCAGTGCTTCTCCAGTACCATTTTGGTCAATACACCATCAGTTATCCTGCAGACTGATACCAGTGCACTAGGATGGGGTGCTACCGATACCGTCTCAAGCTGTGGTGGCAGATGAGATCTGCAGGAAGCATCCATGTTTTAATCACACCGTATTAACTATTTAGAGTTGTTGGGAGCACTCTATAGGTTAAAAGTTTTTTGTACCAACAGGCATCATGTGCATGTCTAACTTCAGATTGACAACACTGCTGCAGTAGCGTACATTAATCACCTGGGTGGCAGTAAGTCTGTATCCTGTGATAGGTTGTTTAATCTCATCTGGCACTGGTGTATTGCGAGGAACATCTGGGTTTCAGCTATATATTTACCAGGTAGATATAACACAGTGGCAGACACCAGATCACGAGAGGTCAATGAGAACAAAGAATGGATGTTAAATCACAAAGTGTTTAATGATATTGTCCTTCGTTATGGTGTACCGGACATTGATCTGTTTGCTTCCAGGCTTTATCATCAGTTACCGATTTATGTGTCATGGGAACCAGAACAAGGGGCAGTAGTGGTAGATGCATTCTCGCTACACTGGGGTGATAAATTTGTGTATGTTTTTCCCCCATTCTGCCTTATTACTCGATGTGTGGCAAAGATATAGCAAGATTCCGCCACTGGCATATTGGTAGTGCCAGACTGGCCCACTCAGCATTGGTTCCCTCTGGTTCTAGCCTTAATTACACAGCCTTTTATGGTAGTGCCCAAGAGCAGAAATCTGCTGGTGCACCCAGTGACTGGGGAAAGCCACCCTCTTCATGACCGTATAAATTTGTTGGTCTGCAGATTGTGAGGAGACTGTTCCTGGGGCTCGGCTTTCAGAGCATACCATTGATGTCATCGCTGCGGCCTGGAGGAAGAGCACACAGAAACAGTACATCTCTCAAATAAGGAAATGGGAGATGCACTGTTCTCGCTCGCACATTTCATATCAAACAGCTTCAATCACGGATGTTTTGGAATTTCTTTTGTCACTTTTTCACGATAACAAACTTAGTTACAGTATCATTAACAGTGCCTGGAGTGCTTTGTCCAATTATTTACGGCTGGGGTCAGCGAACCACACGGTAGGGTCCCATCCTTTAATAACCAAGTTTATGAAGGGCGTTTTTAACTCCACTCCACCTAGACCTAGGTACACGGACATATGGGATGTCAGCATGGTCCTCACGCTGCTCCATCAGTGGGCACCAGTTTCATCTCTTTCCCTACACCATCTTACACTCAAAGTGGTCATGCTCATGGCGCTGGCCTCAGCACAACGGGTCCAGACGCTACAAAAACTCAGACTGGATAGTATGAGTTCTTCCTGCAATAACATCACCTTTTTGTTCGGGACCTCGTCAAGCAGAGCAGGCCAGGGGTACAGGGGCTCAAATTGAGTTTTATGGCATACCCCTCAGATCCACGAGTGTGTGTAGTGTCATCTACAACCCAATAGATAAAGGTCACTAAGAGCTTGAGAGGCTTGGAACTCTCCTTCTTTCTCAGCTACACCAAACCTCACAAACAGATTACAAACAGACACAAACAGACTATCTCTAGATGGAAAAACAGGTTCTGTCATGTGCAGGAGTGGATACTGACATTTTTAAACCTCATTCCACCAGGGCTGCATCCACATCAGCAGCAAGCGATATGGACGTACCTCTTGAGCACATCCTGGCAGCTGCGGGATGGTCAAATGAGAGGACGTACCAGCGGTTTTATAATAAGCTTATCGCCAGATCTGGGATTTTTGCTCATTCTGTTTAAAGTTCTGTTTCACAGTTCCCCCCTGGGTGAGAGGGGTCACTGTTTTATTTTCTTTCTTGTTATTATAGCATTAGTATTGTTAAACATGTCATGTTTTTGAATGATTAAACGAGAACTTACCAGTTTGAAGTTTGATTGTTATTTTATGAGGAATTACGTTGAGGGATTACGTGCCCTCCGCTCCCTACCCTCGTAACATAATGATCTTTCTGTAAGTTCTAGTGAACTATAGTCTTACTATTTTAGTTCAATAACTTTTCTGTGACTTCACACCGCTGCTTTGTAGATTGACACGCATGCGTGGGGATGGCCTTCTTCACGTAATCCCTCAACGTAACTCCTCATAAAATACCAATCAAACTTCAAACTGGTAGGTTCTCATTTAATCTTACTATTAAAGTGGATAAATCTCCAGACCATGACTAACTGCATTCTTGGATCTTGTGGAAAACTAAGGAGGAAATTGTGGAGGGTCTTGCAGAGATATTTTCATCGTCTTTAGCCACAGATTAAGTTTCAGAAGACTGAATGTTGTACCATTATTTAAGAAAGGCAGCAAGTACAAGTTAGGGAACTACTAACTGCTGTGGCTGATGTCAGTGGTGGGAATACTGTTGGGGGATTCTCCAGGACATGGTCTACCAGCATTTGGGTAGGCACAAATTGATTAGAGATAGTCAGCATGGCTTTGTGCATGGAAAATTATCTCTCACAAATCTGATGAGCCTCCTACTTAATGCATAGCAGTCTATATTATATTTGTCACACCTTTATTTTGTGCACAAATGTTTTATCACTTCTGGAACCTGTTTCCATGCTGTATGGCTGTACGTATCTATGAAGTTTGCATACAGTGGAAATTGGATCAGAATTGCATACAGTGGAAATGTGTGAGAAGTAATTTAATGCAATGGAATGAGATGTGGAAATATCTTGAGGGCACTACTTTTATAATTCCCAATGCACAACGTTGTGAAATGCTGACTTCATTATTTATTGGCTTGGCTCTCATGTCAAGTTTCTCCCCTCAAATCTTGAAGATACTCGGCAGGATTTCCCATTGTAGTGCTTGGAGTCATAAAGCTTTCACTGAAGAGGGTGCACAAAAACTGAGCCCACCTTATATACTGTTTAGTCATTTAAACAATTGGATAACTATTGAACATCATAAATGCATGCAGTCCTCCCTGCCATCTTACTTCTGTGCTTTGACCAAGCACTGTTTTACACTCAAGTGCTGGGAGGAAAATTACACAATGCCTAATACTCGAATATTCGACATTCTGAGTTTTCACAGCATGAATCTGATTTGTGTTTTTTAGTTTGCATACTCTGGCATAACTGGACTGTCATGAAGGAAACACAGGAAACTGCAGATGCTGGGATCTTAAGCAAAACACAAAGTGCTGGCAGGACTTAAAGGTTCAGGCAGCATCTGGGGAGGGAATAGGCAGGCCACCTCGACCTCAAATGTTCCTTGACCATTCCTTCATTGGATGCTGCCTTCCCTGCTGAATTCCTGCAGCAGTTTGTGTAATCAAGAAAATTGTGATTAGCTTTCCATTTCCCCGGCCATTGCTACTTAAATGGATCATGTTTGAGATTAGCTACCTCACCATAAGATCAAAGAAACTTAGTTTAACAATCTTTCAGAAATACTGCTCAATTTTTCCACCTGACTGGCTAACTGAACAATGAAAATTCTGACCCACCGTGACTGTCACTCTGCTCCATTCCCCTCCTCTGTACGCATCTCCCTCCTCTCCCATCCCTTATACCACTATTAAGCACCCTTCACGTCCCCTCCCCCACCCAGATCCCTTCCATTGATATTCCTCCCTCTGGATTTACTTTTCACTCCTCCTCTCCTTATCTGTTACATTTTCATCTCTAGCTTTTATCCCTAACTGCACTCATCTGCCAATTAACCACGTTCATCAGTATTCATTTTTCACTTGCCAGGTTTTGCCCCTCCCTCACTTCTCTTTTGCATCTCTCCCCCCTCCCCCTATTGCTTCAGTTTGAAGAGGGTCCTGATCCAAAACATTGCCTGTTCATTCCCTCCCTGCCTGATCCATTGAGTTTCTTTAGCATTTTGGTTTTTGTTCAAGGATCCAGCAACTCCGTTCTCTTGTATTTCAATGAAACGTCTTTGTCAAGTTTGTTTCCTGTATTTCTGACCAGTGAACCCTCTTTTAGCATTGTCTGTTTTTATTTCAAATTTCCAATGTATGCAATATTTTGCTTTACTATCAATGCTTGACGCCCCGTTACAAAAGTGCAAAAATTGCCTTCCCTCATGCTTTCATAAAATTGCCTTTATTGTCTCTTGCTTTCATAACATATCTTACTGAAATCAACAAATATACATGGGCTGCTGGGCTTTAAAATTAATGAAATTAAAGTTTCAGTCACTTGGTTGGCATTAGCAGATGGCCATGAGTCAATCTGGGCTGGGGAAATGGATGATGTGAAAGAGGATTCAGTGCTTTGGGAATATGTATGCACCAGCATTTTCTGTTTTTGGTCTGTAAACACCATGGTGCAATGAGCCAATGTGTGAGCTTTTGTTTAGCAAAAAACTCCTGTGGGCCAAATGACTCAAGAAGGGATGCTCTGTGCAAATATGGACAGACAATCTATGTTTGCCATTGAAAAATCTTGACAAATCAAGGTAGAGTACGTTCTGAATGTTCTGTTGGAAACAGCCTGCGGCTTTGATGTGTGTCACATATGCAGAACAGTGCAAGAAACATTGGCTACAATAACGCAACAACATGTGTTTGCCATCAGCAGCTGTTTGCATCAAAGGTCCATTATTGACAAATTTTGAAACCATTAACACCACACTTGGGCAAAATTGTAATGTGGTTTAAGGAGGTTGGGAGTTTGAAACTGTTAAGCGCTTGACATCATATTCCACATGTTGGCTCCAGGTGTTACATTCTCTTTGCATAGTAATGTGGTTGAGTTCACATACTAGTGTGTGGTTTGTTTTAACTCACCCCCACTCTGGAGTACTAATTCTCTGAAGATTTGGTTTTTAATTTAAGGTTTGGAACATTGCAATTAAAAGCGATGGTGAAAATTATCAGCATTATTCACGAGAGGGGCAATTTTGACCCATATTAGCCTTGGGGAATAGATGGAGTGCAGGTACAATTGGATCAACCGTGATCTTTTAAATGGCAGAGTAAGCTCAAAAGGCTGAATAGCCTACTCCAGCTCCTAACACGTGTGTTTTGCATGTTATAACCTTTCCCTCAGTCTTCCAGAACACTTTTGCTTCATGCTACGGTTTTGGTTTATCTTATGTACCTTGCCCAAGTGTCTTTTCTTTGGGTCCTAGCTTTAAAGTTTTCGTTACCAATTTACTTTGGAAGAAATTAGAACTAAATCCAATGGTCAAAGATACAATTACATTTCAGAAGGGGCTGTCATACAATGATCAGGACAGTAACTTCTCAATGACTTTATCTTTCCTTTCCAAAGAAAGGTAACGGTGTCAGTCATTAACACTCCTATCATGAGTGCAATCTCAACAAATGTACAAATCTCCTGTTCTGTGCTGGTCACCTGTATTTTATGAAATTATTTTTTTTAAGTGAGTCATTGAAGTAGCTTTCCATTTTGCATGCACTTGAGAAAATCTAACTATTTATTTTTGCCATGTATCCTACTTAAGTAAATGATATATTTATAAAATATACAAAACTATGCTCAGCATTTGACCTGAAGTGGTTAAACATTTTACTGTAATGAGTTTGAGGAATTTCCATTATTTTCAATGGGAACTGGCCAGCCATTTTTGGCTTGGTATTTTTGGATGAGAATTGACACATATAAGTGTAATATCAAGAAGTACATCCACATTTTAAAACAAAAACAACAGGGTGACCAAAATAATAGATTTGTTCCAAGTATGGAATTCCATTGTATCAAATCTCTTCCCATTCATTCTCATCATACAAAGTTCCTGATTCAAGCATAAAATTCACCTCAGTTATTCAGGCTTCAGCACATTGAATCTATCCTTTGTCTAACTTCGGTTACATACAATTAGGTATGTTGCAAAACTTACCTTTACCGGCGCTGCACTTCTGCCGCTCCCCGTGTGCGCGACTTTCGCCTTGCAGAGGGGGGGCGGGCTTAAAGTGCCGTTTTTCCACAGGCCTGGATAATCGATGAATGTCGGGCGATTTGGTTGCTGAAGAAAAATCGCTCCGACATTTAATGAATGGTGGTATTTTTAAATTACTCTAGATTATTTATTAACTAGAGTAATTTAAAAATCACCTTCAAAAGCCGTGACTGCAGACAACCGGAAGCATTTTGCGTAGGGAAGAAAAAAAGGTAAATACTTTATTTTTATATTAAAAGTTGGTTTTTCGGGAGGCATTAATAATATTTTTATGTTGCGAAATGGGTTCCCCTAAAAATGTATGAACCCCCCAGTATTTTTCCCCCCGACTTCACTGCTAACCGCAACGTTCTAATCCACCGTATTCCGCTAAAACCCACTCGCTAGTTGATTTAAATGGCCATTAATTTACAGCATAAAACACTAAATTCCTTCCATTTGGCCAGAAATTCATGAAAATTAGATTTAAAAATTATGTTATATTGTGGATTATTGTGTGAATGTTATTTGGACACTTAGGCAATTTTAAAAAAGTTTATCTTTTCTTAAGAAATGGATAGATGTTTAGATCTACTCATTGAATTTTGTAATTAGCTACAATTAGATAACTAACTAATTATATGCTTTAATTTCAGGTAATCCAAGTAAGATTGTTTAATATTTGTTTCAGAATGCTTCAATCTATAATAACTGAAATTTCATTGAGTTCTCTTAATTTTTAAGAATGTTATGGACATTTAACTTTTTCAGATCACAGCTTTTGAGTTAAGTCAATTGAAAGGCAATGGGAAGCAAGATGCTCATTTCCGAGTATGAAAATGGTCATAACTTCTAATACTGAAGATATGAAAGTAAATTAGGTGTCAAATTAAACTTCTTTTTATGCTTTATCTGATGGGATAAATTGTAGACTTGATTTTTAAAATCTCAAAATTTTGTAACATTGCTAATACAATCATCTGTCTTCTCAACAAATCTTACTTACTGGTGAAATACTTTGGAGGGATATTAATTGTGTGAAAACAGATTTGAAGCTCTTTAACAGCACAAGGGAAATTATGATCACTTAAGTCATATTCAAATGCATCATGACCTTGATTTTGTACATGTGACGGCAAAAATGACTGGCACAGAAAATAACCAATGCAAGATAGCCAAAATTGCTGTAGTCTACTTGAGGTATTAATCTATCTCATGAAATTTGTGACATTTTTCTATTTAACGTAACTTTTTTTTTCTATAACTTAAGGGGAACCCATTGGGTCCTGTCCCTCAATGTGCGGTTGCGGGGGGGGCGGGTGGGTGGGAGTTGGGGGGGGGGGCGGCATGCGGCGTCACACACACACTAACCACCCCCCCACACACACTAACTACCCTCCACACACACTAACTACCCCCTTTATATTATATTAATATTATTAATTTGCTTCTTTTACTCCATAACCGCCCTATCCACTGATGCATAGCCCCCAACTCACAGGCGTGTTTAGAGGGGGGGGGTTGAGTGAGGGCAGAGAGAGAAGGGGCAGAGACAGAGAGAGAGGGGCAGAGACAGCAAGAGATGGCAGAGACAGAGAGAGAAAGGGCAGAGAGAGAGAGGGGGCGAGGGGATGGTGTGGAGGAGAGGGAAGGTGGTGAGGGGGGTGGGTGGGGAAGGTGGGAGGGGGAGATGGGAGGGAGTGGGAGAGAGGGGGGAGAGAGAGGGGGGAGAGGGAGGGTGAGAGGGGGAAGGGGAGGAGGGGATGGGGAGGAGGGGGAGAGGGGGGAGTGAGTGAGAGAGGTAGGGGGAAGGGAGGGGGAGGGGGAGAGGGGGAGCAGGAGAGGGGTGGGGAAGGGGAGAAAGGGAGGTGGTGGAGGGGAGGAAGGATTGGGAGGGCAAGAAGGGGAGGGGGTGGAGGGTGGGGGAGGGGGAGCGGAGGGGGAGGGGGAAGGGGAGGGGGTGGAGGGCAGGGGGGAGGGGGTGGAGGAAATGAGGGGGGCTGTATGCCATGCCGTGTTCAGCGGCTTTAATCCAGAGCCCTGGGGGGGGGGGGGGTGGGAGGGGGAGGGCTGCACTGCGGATGGCCAGCTAAGAGCTTGTCGGCAGTGAGTCAGGAGGTGACAAAATGACGTGTCGGGGGGGGGGGGGGGGGGAGGGCGGCTGGGCCTCGGGCGGGGCAGTGCCCTTCGGAAGGCAGGGCGGTCAACTGTGAGCGGGAGGAGCCATTGTGCAAGGCCACCAAATTCAAGTGCAGTTTCATACCACTTCAAGCAGGGTGCAAGGCCACCAAATACTAGTGCAGTTTCATACCACTTCATGCAGGGAGCAATCCATCAAATTCAAGTACAGTTTCATACCACTTCAAGCAGGGTGCAAGGCCACCAAATTCAAGTGCAGTTTCATACCACTTCAAGCAGGGTGCAAGACAACCAAATTCAAGTGCAGTTTCATACCATTTCAAACAGGGTTCAAGGCCATCAAATACAAATGCAGTTTCATACCATTTCATGCAGGGTGCAAGGCCACCAAATTCAAATGTAGTTTCATACCATTTCATGCAGGGTGCAAGTCCACCACATTCAAATGCAGTTTCATACCATTTCAAGCAGGGTGAAACCACGACAAAACCATACAAAACACCACAATACACCACATAAATGCCACACTCACAGTTCAGTAGACATTCAGTGTGTTCAGTTGATTCACAGCTCGCACAGAGTTGTGACCTCTCCCTCCCCCATCTTGCAGAGACTGTGCGCCACCAACACTTCCGGGTTTTATAATCCCTCCCCACTCCCACCAGAAGGCGTCATGGCATGACAGAAGAGAGATTCTCAACATTTTTTAAACACTAATAACACTTTTTTTTTAATCGATGGGAAAAATCCTCTTGTCCTGCACAGCGGAGGGGGACTGAGTAAGACGACCAAAATTCACATCATTGAGTGGCAGCGTTTTTTCTAAAATCAATATGCAGAACAACAGAAAGTGGTCAAGACTTTTAATAATATATATAGGAGGATTTGCATATGCTTCACCTAGTGCTGGGTCCAAACCCTCCACGAGGGACATGGTGCTTCAAATATTTGAATAAATGGGAGAGGTTGGTGTTGTATTCCCGACAGCAGAGACCCTTAACAGAAGACTTAGAGTCATACAGCATGGAAGCAGGCCTTGTGGCCTGTTAAATCTGCATTTACTCTATCTATTCCACTCATGATTTTTTACAACTTTGTAAATCACTCATCAGCCTTCAGTGCTCCAAGGAATAAAGTCCTAGCCTGTGCAGCCTCTCTCTATTATTCTGAACCTTAAGTACTGGCAACATCCTCGTAAATATTCTCAGCAATCTTTCCACCTTGACGGCATCTTTCAAAAGCAGGGTGACCAAAACTGAACACAATACTCCACATCTTGTACAACCATGACATAACGTCCCAAATCCGTTAACTGATGCAAGCCAGCATGCCAAAAGTCTTCTGCACTTCCCTATCTACCTGCAATGTTACTTTCAGGGAACTATGTATGTATACACCTAGATTCAAATGCCCAATAACACTTGTATAAGAAGGAACTGCAGATGCTGGTTTAAACCAAAGAAAGACACAAAATGCTGGAGTAACTCAGCGGGCCAGGCAGCATCTCTGGAGACAAGGAATGGGTGACCTTTCAGTCTGAAGAAGGGTCTTGACCTGAAACGTCACCCATTCCTTCTCTCCAGAGATGCTGCCTGTCCCGCTGAGTTACTCCAGCTTTTTGTGTCTATCTTCACCCTATAACACTTGCCAGGACCCTACAATTCACTGTGAAGGTTCTGTCCTTGTTTGACTTCCAAAAAAGTATCATCTCACATTATGCATGCGGCATCACACACACTAACTACCTCCCCCACACACACGCTAACTACCGCCCTTGATATATTAATATTATTAATTTGTTCCTTTTACCCCATAACCGCCTTATCCACTAACGCATAGCCCCCAACTCGCAGGCGTGTCTAGAGGGGGGGGGGGGGGGTAGAGAGTGAGGGCAGAGAGAGAATGGGGAGACACAAAGAGAAAGGGGCAGAGACAGAAGGGCAAGATATAGAGGGAGAGGGGGGTGGAGGGGAGGAGGAGAGGGAGGGTGGGTGAGGGGGGGAGGGTGGGGGAGGAGGGGTGAGGGAAATGGGAGGACAGAGAGAGGGGAGGAGAGAGAGGGCGGGAGGGGGGCTGAGATGGGGGAGGGAAGGGGGAGGGAGGGGAAGGGAGGGGGAGGGGAGGGGGAGGGTGGAAGGGAGGGGGAGGGTGGAAGGGAGGGGGAGGGGGAGGGAGGGGGAGGGGATGGGTTGGGGGGAAGGGGTAGGGGAGGGGTGGAGGGGAGGGGGAAGGGGTTTAGGGGAGGGAGGGTGGGAGAGGGCAGGGGGATGGGGGAAAGGAAGGGGGAGAGAGAGAGAGAGAGAGAGAGAGAGAGAGAGAGAGAGAGAGAGAGAGAGAGAGAGAGAGAGAGAGAGGGGAGAGAGAGATGGGGAGAGAGAGAGAGAGCAAAATGCAACTGTGCATCACGCGTTCAGAATGTTCTGGAAATGAAGCGTGCGCGTCTCATGCACGAAAGCTGTCGGCAGCTCTATGGAATTCAGGGGAGCAGCCTGCCGCGTCACACATACACTAACCACCCCCCTCCTCTCCGCACCTCCTCTCCTTTCCCCCTTCCCCTCTCCCCCCTCCCCCCTCTCCTCCTCGCCCCCTTCCATCTCCCCTCCTCCCCTCCTCTCCCCCCTCCCCTCCCCCTTCCCCTGTCCCCCCCTCCCCATCTCCCCTCCTCCCCACACACACACACAGCGGGTCCGATCTTAGCTGTCAATGAATACAGCAAATATATTTTAAAAAAACACTTTGAAATTAAAAGTTAATATTAAGAATTAGTGATGCTAAGTGACAAATAATTCAATTCAATTCAATGAAAACCAATGGAATCTACAACCTGGCAGCTGGGGGGGGGGGGTGGCGGGGCCGGGCAGGGGCCACCAGACAGACAGACAGACAGACAGACAGACAGACAGACAGACAGACACACACACACACACACACACACACACACACACACACACACACACAGACAGACAGACACACACACACACACACACACACACACACACACACACACACACACACACACACACACACACACACACACACACACACACACAGTTTTAAAAGTATATAGATAGGTACCACTGTTCAAGATTTCCCTTTCCCTGTAAGCCCTCTACACATTGCCTGTCAAATTTCACCTTATCTAAGCCCTTGGCACTATGACAGTCCCAGTGTATAATGCAAAAGTTAAAATTACCTCAATGACAACCCGACCTATCTACCAGTCTCTTTCAATATCCCAGTATATTTGTAGCTTTTATTCCATTGATTATCTGGGGGTCTGTAGTACAATCTCAACAAGGTGATCATCCACTTTTTATTTCTCCTCTGCACCCTTATGGCCTCACTGGACATCTATACTCTGGACATTAAATTGCCAACCCTGTCTTTCCCTGAGCCAGCTTTCTACAATGGCAATAGCGCCCTTGTCGCACATACCTATCAATGCCCTGAGTTTATCCATCTTATCTGCCAGGCCTCTCGCAATGAAATTAATGCAATTTAATCCAACAGTCCTGCCTTACTCCCTGCTGTGCTCCTGCCTATTTTATCTATTTAATTTTGTGTCATTGACATCTGTGCTGACTTCCAACCTCCCATCTGCCTCCCTACTGCATTTGATCTTGGGCCCATGCCAATCAAGATTAAAGTTTCCCGAGCAGCACTAGCAAACATCTCCACCAGGATACTGGTCCACCTCCAGTTCAGGTGCAAACAGACCCTCATGTGCAGGTCAGAAGTGATCTCAATGGTATCTGAAGATATAATATGAATATTTGCACCTCGCACCAACTCCTCAGTCACACATTCACCTCTCCTAACTTCCTCTTCTTACCCTCACTAGCACATGACACCATAGTAATCTAAAGATGGGGTCAAGGAAAGAGAGTTCACGTTGCGGCCCTGTTTCCACCAATCTTTCCACCACCACACACAAGAAGCGTCAAGATGGACACCATCGTATGTAGATGCTGAGAAGTGTGTTCAGCTCTGGCTGAACAACTTCTAATCTTGTGGGTGCACTCGATAAGAAGAAGAATCTAACGATTACTACCCTAGAGGTCTTACTTTGTAACCTTTTACCTAACTTCCTATATTCACTCTGCAGGACCTCTTTCCTTTTCCTACCTGT
The DNA here is from genome assembly GCA_963514005.1 of Raja brachyura. Next base: position 118,937,863 of record OY740781.1, read on the forward strand.
GCCATTTGTGCCAACATGTACAATGACTTTTGGCTGCACATTCTCAAGCCACTTCTAAACATCCTGGACCCTAGCACCATGGAGGCAATATCAAGACCCATTTACTGCCTCAGAATCTCCTGTCTGCCCCCCTAACTAATGAGTCCCCTATCATTATAGCCCTGTCTGATTTCATACGGTCATAAGGAATAGTAGAATTAGGCCATTTGGCCCATCAAGTTTATTCCACCATTCAATCACCATTTAACCCACTGGAGGTCATGGTACCCTCTTGTGTCTCAGAGGCCAGGAACCACAGACCTGACTGACTGCTGCTGCTCTCCTCTAAATGTTCATCCCCCCCAACAGTATCTGGAAGGGTATTCTTATTTTTGAGGGGAATGACCAAGGGGATTCCTGCACTCTCTGTCTTCTCCCTTTCCTGATGGTCGCCCATTGACTTTCATCCTCTACCTTTGGTGTGACCACCACGTTATAACTCCTACCATGCTCTCATTCTGAGGTTATCCAGCTACATCTCCAATTCCTGACGTGGTCGGTCAAGAGCTACAGCTGGATGTGGTTCCCACAGTTGGCGGGGATAATGGAAGTTTCCCTGATTCCCCACATACTCCAGGAGGAGCTTACCAGTGCACTGGCTGCCATCCCAATTGCAATGACTAAAAGCAGAATTGGTGTGAGAAACAACTGCGCCTTATACCTCTGCTCAGCCGCCTCGTTAAAGCCTTTGATAAACAAAATAAGGAGAAACACTTTCCAGTGGCAGAATATTTTTGTAACCAATGGTCAAATAAAACTCAGCCTTAAGCTGAGTTGCAAAAGACCTAAAGATAACAAGCATAATCAATGGTGCTGAAATGAAGATGGTCAAAAGCTTTAAATTCCTTGATGTAAATATCACTAACAATTTACCCAATTCCATCCATATTGATGCTACAGCCAGGAAAGCACACCAACTCCTATATTCCCTCAGAAGGGGGAAAACATTTGGCATGTCTCCAATATCTCTTACCAATTTCTACAGAAACACCATGGAAAGCATCCTATCCGGATGCATCACGGTGTGGCAACTGCTTTGCCCAAGACCACAAGAAATTGCAGAGAATTATTATGGAATCAGCCCAGTCCATCACCCAAACCAGCCTTCCTTCAACCACGCTCCATCCACTATATCTATATTTCATGCTGACTCGGGGCAGCAACCAACATAACAAATGACCACTCACACTCTAGTTATTCTTTTCTCTCCGCTCTCCTGTCGGGCAGAAGGTACAAAAGTTTGAAAGCATGTACCATCACATTCAAGAACAGGTTCTGCCCTGCTGTTATCAGATTCTTGTACAGACCTCTCAAATGCTTGGGATTAATTCCCGATCACCCAATCTACCACGTTATGGCCCCTGCACTTTAAAAAAATCCAAGCTTTCTCTGTAGCTGTAACTGAGCTGCACTTCGTTTATTTTTCACTTTTGCATCGCCATCAATCATGTCATACATGTCACATTCACATATGACAGCATTTGCCTGGATGGCATGCCAAAAAAAGTTTTTTTCCAGTATCTATTTTCACACACAACTACAAGAGCAGCCCCGCCTGCCCCCACAGTGATATCACACTGGCCAACGAGCGAAACACCTTCTTTGCCTGCTTCGAAACTGGCAAAACTACCAGGAGTGGAATAACTCCGGTCATGGCGGAGGGACAGGTCTTCACATTGAGCACACAGGATGTACAGTGCGCTCTGCGAAGGATCAACCCACGCAAGGCTGCAGGACCAGACGGAGTCCAAGGAAGGGTACTAAAGGACTGTGCTGCACAGCTGGCTGCGGTATTCACAAGGATCTTTAACCTGTCTCTATCTCTGTCAATGGTCCCTAAGTGCCTGAAGACAGCTATCATAGTGCCGGTGCAGAAAAGGTCTAAAATCACCAACCTGAATGACTACCGTCCGGTTGTCTTAACTCCTATACCAATGAAGTGCTTTGAAAGGCTGGTCCTCTCACACATCAAATTCAGCATCCCTGCCTCACTGGACTCACATCAATTTGCCTACAGGGCAAATAGGCCCACAGAGGATACCATCTCTCTGGCTCTTCATACTGTTCTGACTCACCTGGAAAGACAGGGTACCTACGTGAGGATGCTCTTCATTGACTATAGCTCTGCCTTCAACACGGTCATCTCCACCAAGCTCACCACCAAACTCCACCAGCTCGGCCTCAGCTCGCCGATATGCGACTGGAACCTGAATTCTCTGACGGAGCGACCACAGGCAGTGAGACTGGGCCCGCACCTGTCCTCCACTACCACTCTGAGCACCGGCACACCACAGGGCTGTGTACTGAGCCCCATGCTCTACTCCCTCTTCACACACGATTGTGCTCCTACATTCAGCACCAACACCATTGTCAAGTTTGCTGATCAACAACCATGATGAAACAAACTACAGAGCGGAGGTGCAGAACCTGGCGGATTGGTGCTCATGTAACAACTTGTCCCTAAACACCTCCAAGACCAAGGAGCTGATTATCAATTTCAGGAGGACACATAAGGGGGAGTATGCTCCAATCTCTATCAAAGGGGACAGTGTGGCCAGAGTGTCCAGCTTTAGGTTTCTGGGCACACACATTTCAGAGGACCTCACATGGTCCACCAACAACGCTGCGTTAGTCAAGAAGGCACAGCAATGACTGTTCATCCTGAGAACATTGAAAAAGACTGTTCTGTCCCAACAGCTGCAGACAACCTTCTACCGCTGCACCACAGAGATCATGTTAACATATGTCATCTCTGTGTGGTATCTCAGCTGAACGGATGCGGAGAGGAGAGCTCTTCCGTGCATCGTCCACAGAGTGCAGAAGATTATTGGGACACAGCTACCAGCCTTGGAGGGCATCTACTATACACGGTGCCTCAGGAAGGCTGTCAGCATCCACAAAGACTCCTCACACCCTTGTAATAGTCTGTTCGAGCTCCTACCTTCCGGCAGACATTCTACGCCTGCACCTCCAGACTCAGGAACAGCTTCATCCCCAGAGCTATAGCTGCTCTGAACCGGCCTTGCTGAGTGCCCCCCCGCCCCCATGAACTGTCTCCCTCGGATGGTCACGTCGCACATCAACCTGGCACAGACCTATTTGCACTTTAGACTGTTTTACTGTTTTACTGTTCTTTTTTATAAATCATGTTTCTCGAGGCATCTAAATTTTATTAGTTGTTTAAGTCATGACATCGGATGGAAGCTGCATACCAAATCTCGTTACATCTATGTGCAATGACAATAAAATATATTATTATTATTATTATTATTTATTATTATCTCCGTACATGTTGATAATAATAAACCATTACCACTATCAATTGTGAATAAACAGGCTCTTTTACAAAGCCAAATGTTGTGATCTGCAATGTGTGCCTGAAAAGATGGTAAACACAGATTTACTGATAATATTAGCTGAAGAATTGTATGAAGGGAAGATGCCCAAGACTACTAAAAAAGAGTGAGATTAAGTACTGTAGATGGATAAAAGGAGCCAGCAATGTGGGACAAATTGTTTTTTTCTATCTATCATTTACATCATTCTATAATTGGTGTTTGGAGCCGAAGTATAAGGCCTTGAAGATTTAAATTCAGGAAAATTAAAAAAGCCATATTAAGAAATATACAGGGAAATGACCCTATATCTCAGACTGTGATGGATTGTGATTCCACAATATTTTGTTAAGCTTTGAAGATTTGAAACCATGTAAGCAACAAAAAGATCACATTGTTTAAATATTTCAACCCTATCATAGTTCAAACAGAACTTTACTAATACGCTTGACAGGCATGGATTATCGCATTATTTCAATCCAGTCAAGGGATGCAATATAGAATTTTTTATTATAATACATGTTTAAAAGGAATAACCCTGGAGTTATGCTAGTGATCCCTTCAGGATGGAGCAGATTTTGAAGTAATTTCTTTACGTTGCTTTCTACGTTAAATAATTTTAACCTGGAACATTCAAGAAGTGAATTTTAATCATGTAGTCTCCGTGAGCAATCCTGGTTCCACTAAGTAAAAAAACCATTTGATTTCTATAAATATCATTTTGTTAAATAATTCCATACACTAATTAGACACAAAGTGCTGGAGTAACTCAGCAGGCCAGGCAGCATCTCTGAAGAAAAGGGATAGGTAACAAACATCACCCATTCATTTTCTCCAGAGATGCTGCCTGACCCGCAGAGTTAAGGGCCTGTCACACTAGCGCGCGATTAGACGCGACAAGCGCGACCTACCGTGGTCGCTTTAGTCGTCCGGCCTCGCGTGACCCTGTCCCACTGCGATCGCCGGAGTCTCGTGGAGTTCCGCGGACTCGTGTGGAGCTGGTGTCGACATCGCGCGTAGTGTCCAAAAACCGACACTGCTTAAAAATTACGCGCGGCAAAATCCTGTCGCGCGGAACGTGATGACGTTTTGACGTTGTGCGTCTTCAGCGTGGCGTTGCGTGATGACATCACTGCCCGACGTCGTGCAACGCGCATGCTCATGCGCATCGTCACGTGATGAAAAATAACGTCCTTCCTTCGGACGTCGCGCGTGTAATCGCGCGCTAGTGGGACAGGCCCTTCACTCGCACCGGGATCGCCTGACCCCCACGCGACCCCCGCGTCCGAATTTGTCGCGCTTGTCGCGTCTAATCGCGCGCTAGTGTGACAGGCCCTTTACTTCAGCACTTTGTGCCTAGCTCCTGTATAAAGCATCCTCCACGGTCAATCTTTCAGCATAAGCTAGCCTGGTTGAAATGTCCACACATGTCACTTGAAAATCAGCTGCACACAATCAAATGTTAATCAGTCATGTTGCATGGGGAAAACTTGCTCCAAGATATGGTAAGTTTAAAATTAACGTTTCAGATTAGCTGAGATGACGATAAGATACAAACTAGAATATAAGCTAGGTGTTTGGAGTTAGTTTAAAAATCAATTGCAAAAATGTGGCCAATAGACTAGGTCACCTACAAATACTCTAGGTCTGAATGGGAATGGGATGGAGTCACTTTATTTCTCCATCACCCTGCATTAGTAGGGCCTGGCATACTGAGCATCTATTATAGCTCTGCATTTCATCACTTTTACACGTTCCTTTGTTTCAATATCTTTTTCTCAATGATCTCATTAATCTATCAATCAGATGACTTAATCACCATAGTAATACTGAATTGAATTGAATTCAATTGAACTTCCTTCATTGTCATTCAAACAAGTTTGAAAAAAATTTCGTACCACGCAGTCATGACAGTACAAAGCGACAAAACACCCAATTAACACAATTTAACACAAACATCCATCACAGTGAATCTCCAGGCACCTCCCCGCTGTGATGGAAGGCAAAAAGTCGTATCTGTTCCTTGCTTCTTCTACTCGATGTTGAGCCCCCGCCGGGCGATCATAGACCATGCGGCCGATCTTAAGCTCTGCGAACGGGCCGATTCAAACGGCGCGGCTTGGGGCGGATGAAGCTGCTGTTGTGGGAGCTCCCAAAAATTGGCCACCAACCAGGGACCTGCGAGCTCCCGATGTTACCATCCACAGGGTTCGTGGCCGAAGCCTCCAAAGCTCCGAAGTCGGGTCGCAGCCACAGCGCCACCACAGTCTCCGAAGTCAGCCAGCTCCGCGATGGTAAGTCCACAGGCTCTGCCACTGGAGCCCTCAAGGTCGATTCCAGTTGGAGGCTGCCAGCTCCACGATATTAGGCCTCAGTGCAGACGGAGATGGAGATACGCCAAGGAAAAGGTGCATCCCCATTGAAGGAAATTTTTTTTTTAAGTTTCCCCCACCCCCCACATAAACACAACTAAAAATAGACTAAAACATACTTCTAACGAGACAAAAAGAAAACAAAAAGATGAAAGACAGACGGACTGAATATGACCAATCGTCCCATTCCCATACACAAACCAACCTTTCTGTCCTGGGTCTCCTCCATTGCCAGAGTAAGGCCACATGCAAACTGGAGGAACAGCACCACATATTCCACTTGGGTAGATTACAATCCAATGGTATGAACAATGAATTCTCCAATTTTAGGTAACTAAGCTTCAAACAATCCCCTCCTTCCCCTCCATCCACCTCTCTTCCCTGTGCCCCACCTGGATTCACACACATTTATCCCCTTGTTCCTCCTTCTGGCCCTTGCACCTCTGTTCCTTCCTCTGGCTTCACAATGTGCACCTCTCCTACGCTTATCTCACAGCTTTATCTTTTCATCTCTGGATTTTGTCCAACTATCTACCAAAAATAAAATATAGACTCTCACCTGTACCCACCTATCACTTGCCTGACTTTGTCCTGACCCCACCTCTCTTGCAGCTTTCTCCATGAGATGTTCTTCAGTTTGAGAACATCACCTATCCATGTTCTCCAGAGGTGTTGCCTGACCTGCTGAGTTACCCCAGCACTTTGTGTCTTTTTTGATCTATTTCTTCCCCAATCTCTCTGCAAATTTAACTTGTTTTCCCTCTTGCACAATTCTGACGATAGGCCTTCAATCGGAAGAACCACAACTGTTTCCCTTTTGACAGATTATATCTGATCTGCTGGGTTTTTCCACCGTTTTGGGTTTTTGCTTGTTTTTGGCAGTTTTTAATTTGATTGTTATAGACCATTTATAATTATTTTGTCATCATTCACCAATGATATTTATAACAATGTTATCACTAGTGCAGCGAAGAGCTTGTATGTGAGGAGGGATTTAAACCATGGCTAAAGGGATCGTAGACTCAGTTTGTGGGTTAGCACATTTAAGACTGAGATGAGGAGTAATTCCTTTACTTACAGTGCAGGGTGATGAATCTGTGCAATTCTCCACCATAGAAGGTAATTGAGGACAATTTCTAGTAGATAATTATGATTAAGGTCTCTGGCCACCACATGATGTGAGGCACCAGGAGACTGCAGATACTGGAATTTGGAGCAAAAAAACAAACTGATGGAGGAACTTATCTGGTTGAGTTACATTTGTAATTTGAATAATTGTTAATGTAGAGGCATGGGGAGGGAGGATCAGTGGTGATCATATCGAATGATAAAGCAGCCATAAGGTTGGAATAACTAATTCCTCATTTTATTGTTCATGTTTCTGTGCAGATACATATATTTCCTGAGAACTTCACCCTTATTTGATGTGTAAAGTACTTTTTTTTTGTGCTGCATTAAATCTAAGCAGACACCAGAATAATCATGAAATTGGGACATTCCTGCTTTACAAAATCAGGTTGGGATACTCTTTTACTTAAAAATGCTAAAAAATAAGCTGGCATTTATGGTTGGCAGTTGCCTTTGCAGCTTTTTGCTGTGTCATTCTTTAGCCGATCAATGGGAAGAGGGTCAGTGCTGTTAAAGTACACCACCCCTCATATTCCTTTTTGCTTTGCCATTTGTGCTACCATCAATGGAAGGAGGAAGAAATTGAAGTGAGCAAGCATTGCTGACTCTCCTATTTTGTCTTCTTGTCACCTTGGCAGCGGCATTCACTGACAAAGGAAATGTAATGTGTGAAAAGTCTCTGGACAAGTTTCTGGCTGAGATGGTGTTTTTGATTCTCCGAGATGACATGGCAGCCGGTGGGTCCAAGCCATCAGGGATCATAACAGCTTGTGAACCAGTTTCTCTCCTCATGCCTTGCATTTGCACACATTCATTTGTTCAATGGATAGCACAAGATCTACTCAGACTTCCCCAATCATTGTGAGCAAGTTTGAAAGGATAGTACCAATTACTAAGAAGGACTCCATCATGTGTACGTTTGCAGAGCTTCTGGCTGATGTTGAAGAGCAGCAGCCAAACCCTTCAACCACGGCAGTCATGGCTGATGTTAGAGACTTCCGAGGTTTGCAATGGTGGCCAATTTTTCTGCATCAGTTCTGAGAACAGGGTTTTGTCAAAGGCCAAGCTGCACTGGGTGGATGAGTGTAACATGATAATGATTTGGCCAATCAAATTTGGCTCGTGGACTAGCACAGTGCATATTTTTGTTAACTATAATTAAAGACATCAGAGAGGAAAGGAATCAAACACGCTAATTAAATAGATATGAGGCATTGATAGATGAGATCTGGTACAAATCATTTATGTGTTCCATCTCAGCAAGCTTTCCCAGCGAACAGTGCCAAATTAAAGTGGCCACAATTCTGGCACAGTTAATGGCAGCCAAAACCAAATAAAATATATCACCAGTCAAGCCTTATGAAATTAAACATTGTGATTCAAAGCAACATATTTTCTATGTAAAATTGGCAGATGTCACTTAGCATTGAGTAAAATCCTGAGTAGGTAATAAATGGAATTTAGATTTGCAAGTTGCTAAATCAAAGCAAAAGTTACAAGATATGTTCGGCTCCATCTTAAGATTCAAAGAAAAGACGAAAATAGATAAGGGCATTTTTGCAAACTCGGATCAGATGATATTTGGCATATTGATACTATTTCCACACCACCCCCATCCTACTACTTCTCTGTTTCTGATGATGAACAAATGTGCTGCCAGTTTGCAGCGACGTTAAACACCATGTGGAGCGGAAGAAGTGGTTAGAGATGTTGTGGCTAATGAGATTGGAAGGTCAAGGCTGGAGTTGTGAGGAAAGTGAGATGTTGACACAGTCAAAAGGACAAGGATAATACTCAATGAGAGAGAAGGAGAGAGGCAGTATTAACTAGTGTGGTAGTCAGGGCAGAAGCTGGTTAAGTTTGTGTATAATGGAATGTGACTCAGTAAGCAGCATTTGCCTCATAATTTGGAAGGGACTGAATATTGGGAACGTTTGGCTAAATAAGCAAAGGTGCAGGGCAAGAACCAGCAGAACCAATCTTGAGTGAAAATAAACAAACTGCTGGAGGAACTCCGCAGGTCAGGCAACACGTGTGAGTGAAATATACAGAGAATGTATCAGGCCAGTCTTTTCTTGGGAACCAGCTGCCCAAAAGTGAACATGTGCTGGTTAGAAGGAACTTTGTTATAGGTGAAGGAAGTGGAAGAATGGAATAGTGATCTGAGGATATATTTGAGGAGTCAATGGTGATTTTCATCCCTTCAAAATGATCCCAGATAAGTGGGCAGTTTTGACAGATGTTGGGTGAGGTGAGGGGTAATGTCCAGGAGGATTGAATGTGTTCAAATCATGGAATTGTTTCATGCAATACATCATAAGTAACATTTTAGTAACGTTTTGCCCCTCAAACTTAAAAGGAATGACAATGTGAACCATATCAGGTGATATTATTGTCAGGGAAGTTGTTTTAGTGTCAAGGACTTAAACATTGGGAACCTGGATCTTTGAAATTCAAATGTCATTCTTCTTATCCAGTTTACTGCAGCAGCAATGGAAAGAGGAAACCACAGTTCATTGCTCATTCACTTCAGGAATTCGACTCCTTTGACCACATTTGGTCATGGTTACAATAACGACTGTAACTAAATAAACTTTAAAACTAAATAGCATTAACCACGTTAAGAATCAACAATGAGTTATTACTGACTAAGTATCATATGGTACCTCTGTCACTAATATCTTCCAATATTTTGCTGATTAAGAGTTGATTGATTAGACAGCAGCTGCCCAGATTGGATTTATCCTCTTTTTGTGGACCGGACATGCCAAGAATTTTTTGTGGATGCCAATATTGTTCTTGCACAAGAGAGGCTAGGCCACATGTGCAGATCGTTATGGAGCACATCTTTAGCACAATGAGCATAGCATTTGTGCATCTAGTACACTGTGTCAGCTCTTAATGACACGAGAAGTCACGGGAATGAGTGGCACAGTGGCACAGGTGGCAGAGTCGCTGTCTCACACCACCAGTGACCAAGTTCGATCCTGACCTTGGGTGCTGTATGTGTGGAGATCTCCCTGCAACCACTCCCTACATGAGTACTCCCCAGTGCTCCAGTTTCTTCCCATATCCAAAGAAGTGTGATCGGTAGGATAATTGGCTGCCGTAAATAGTTTGTGTAGGTAAGTGGTAGAATCTGGGAGTTGATGACAATATGGGGAGAACTAAGAAAAAATGAATGAATGTAGGATTAGTGTAATGGTCAGCATGGACTCAGTGGGCCAAAGGATGATGAGAAGAGTCAATAGTGTTTTATTGTCATGTGTCCCGAATCGGAACAATAAACATAGTGCTCTGTAAACACCATAATAAACAACAAAAAAGTTCATTATTATTATATATATCTGTGACTCAATGGCTTACTGTCATTTGCTCCTGGTTGATAAAATATTGACAATTCTATCAGCTATTTTCTGCAGTTTGTAACTTTTGACAGGTGCTGATTAACAGTCCTCCTTACATGCTTCAGAGTCCACAAATGCGGAACATTGCTTTTCCCAGTTCTGCATTGCAAGTAAGCGTGAAAGGTTGAGTACTATTCCAACTGCCTGCCAGTGACGTGATAAAGGCACGTTTTGCCAATCCACCAGGAAGCTTTATCGTTTGCCTGCACTGGTATCTTTCAAAGCCAATCAGGACAAAGTCCTCATTAAAAATAAACTTGAAAAGTAATAAGGACAAGAATGGGTATCTATCAAGCTCAGGACTTTTGAAGTAAATGGGGAAGAGCATGCTGCCAGTTTTTATCTATGCCATTTCCCTACTTTTCCACCAAAGTACTGCCAAAGCGATGGCAGATAATTGGAAAAATCCTGCAGGAAATTCCATGTAGGTAGTAGTTTAAATGATCAGTTAAGAACATGTCTAAAATGATTTACAATGTTTCACCTGCATTCCTGAAATTTCAGTTGTTTCCTACTAGTTCTGGAGTAATTCAGCTTTTACCCTTTTAACTGGGTAATCTGGGTGATCTCCCCATGGGACACTAGGACCCAAAATGTATTACATTCTCATACACATTTTGTTTGATAATATTTGCAAATGCCTCAGACTGCATGTTGCAAACAAAGGTCCAAAATCACTTTTCATAGATGTGTGTCTGGTACTGTCATCAAAAAGGAATGGCTAGTGCATGAACCACTATGATAAACTACCTGCATAGGTCAGAGAATGAAATGGAATGGAATAAGATAAGATAAGAAGAGCTCACACGGTAACCATAACACTTGGAACAATATTAAATTTACTGACTTGCTGGTTTCTTGTATGATTTTGGTGATGCGAGAGATGGGGCAAAATTTCGAACACTGCTACTAGGGTTGGGGAGGAGAAACATTTGAATACTACGAGTAACTTTAGAGTACTTGTTGATGTATGTTGGCTCAGGTAAGGTTGCGTTTGGATGCCAGACTCTCCACACATAGTTTGCTGATGTCCACTGGTTAGGTTCCATTTGAGAGAAGGTGTAAAGTACATTAGTGCTCGTGGAAATGTGCCGTGACAAGAGCCAAAGGCTTCTAGGGGCTAACTTGATAGTTAACAAAAGGCTACTTGAGTGCAGTACCAATGAAAATATTCTTATCAGTAATTCAGAAGTTGAGGAATTTCATAGCCATTACGTGTATTTTATGATGTTTACTTTATGAGATTATTTTCTGCTAAATGCTCCCACCCATCATTCTTAGCTGTATAACATTTATTCACTTTAACCTTCCAACACGTTTTGTGAACATCTAACAATTTTGTGATGATGTTGTAAAGTACATTTTATGATCATGAGTATTGTCATTTTGTGAAGAGGCTCATTTGAGTACTTTAACCTTTAAATCTAAGGTACAATTGCTAAGAACAGCATATATCTGGCCTCTAAATGATTTTCAATCTTGATTGTGGTGTTGGTCTCACTCTCTTGGTTAAATCAAATTGGATTTGTCCCACCACCTATACTTGGTTCCCTTGCACAATGCCTACCCAGAAATACCTAGGCAGAAGGCAGGTGGATGACTGAACAGTCAGATACACTCCCGCTTCACACACAGTTTGTGTCTGCCACTGAGGGCCTGCAATGCTGTTCCGTATCTATCTACTGTATTTTGCATTGCAAAGTCATGGAGGAAGGTGGGCAGGAGTGCCAAGGCAGTAGTACAAATCCAGATTTCCCTTGATTTTCCCGAGAAAGTTGGAATTCAAGTTACAAGTGTCTGTGAGAAGTGAGAAGTTGGTGCCTTACAACGTCAGAGACCCAGGGTCTATCCGTACCTTGGTCTCTGCTGACAATACCTGCTGTCATTACAAATTTCATATGTTCTCCCTGTGTCCATGTGTGTTTTCACTAGGTGCTCTGGTTTCCTCCCACATTCCAAAGACGTGCATGTTTGGCAGATAATTGGCTTGGTATAAGTAAATTGTCCCTAGTTTGCAGGATGGAGCTAGTGTATGGGGTGATCGCTAGTCGTCACAGACTTGGTGGGCCGACAGGCCTGTTTCCACGCTGTATCTCTAAACTAAACAGAAACTAAAACAGAAAACGAAGAACTAGCAGAAATGTTAATTCAATGTCTTCATTGTGGAGACCATTGCAAATATTCCTGAGATAGCAGATGGGCTAATAATAGGCAGAAAGTTGTAAAAATCCCGATCACAAGAAATATAGTATTAGAAAAGTTCATTCAAAATATAAAATCCTATGATGGCTTGACAGAATAGATATTGAGACATTTTCACAAGTAGGAGAATCTTAACAAGGGGACGTAACTAAAATAACCAGTGGGTCTGTGGGCATTTATTCTCTTAGGGTGTAGTGAATCTCTTGAATTCACCATCCCTGAAGGTAAGATAGAGATCAGATCATTAGAAATATTTAAGGAGGTTCAAAAAATTGAGAGTTATGTGGAACTAGCGCAGAAAAGGAATTGAGGCAAGCATAGATCAGCCATGGTCGTATTGAATGGCAGGGCAGGTCTGTGGGGACTGGTGGCGTACTCTTGTTTCTGTAGATGATAGTTTATACCGATGAAGGACACAAAATGCTGGCGTAACTCAGCGGGACAGGCAACATCTTTGGAGAAAATTAATAGGTGATGTTTCGGGTTGAGATCCTTCATCAGACTGAGGAAGTGTTTCTATTTCCTTGTGGTCGTGTGTTACTCTGGAGTCTTGCTCTGGCCAAATTGATTGTGGCTCTGCCCTTTGTTGGAACAGTTGCCACGCTATAAAAATGCTTCAAAAGAATACTGCAGGTGCACTTTTGAATCGTTTGCGTTTTTAAAATTTGGTACATGAATGCATAACATTTTCATTGCATATTAGCAAATAGTGAAATACAATTTGCTGGGTGGAATTTATGAAATGTTATGATCTTCAAGACCTCCCTATCTGTTACTAGTAAAATTATAAGTGGCACAGTTAGGTCGACCGTCAATCTTTTTCCCAGGATGGAAATGTCAAAAACTAAAGGACATAGCTTTAAGGTGAGAGGGGCAAAATGTTAAGGAGATATATGGAGCAGGGTTACTTTGAAAAGAGAGGTGGATGCCTGGAACGTGCCGCTGGGCATAGTGCTGGAGGCAGGTACTACGTGGTATTTAAAAGGTTTTTAGATAAGCATATGGATATGTAGGGAATAGAGAGATGTGAATCACGTACAGTCAGAGGAAATTAGTTTAACCTGGCATCATGTCAGTATGGACAATGTGGGCTGAAAGGCCAGATCCCCTGCTGTATTGTTCTATGTTGTTCTATGTAACATGCTCCAAATACATATTTATGTAATAGGCGGGATCAGCGGGTTACAATTTTAGGAGGTCTCTCGTTGGTCAGTGAAATCGGAAAACTATTCAAAAGCAGTTTATTGGCAACTGCTGACTCAAAATATTTGTGTCAAAAAATCATGGAAACCAAGTTGATTAAGAAATTGCCTGATATATTTGGAAGAATTTAATTATTGAGTTGAATTCCTTTTTTGAATTTATCACATTGGTGATAATTGCAGAAGTGTCCAATTAGAAACTGCAAGGGATTGGTCCATGACTACAACTTCAGCACAGAAAAGGTGAAATGTTAACTAGAAAGATGATGTAGAATGAGAAGTGGTTGTTGGGGGGCTATAACCAAGATAATTTTAAAGGTCTATGCTTTACCATGTTGCCTCCCTCGTGGCTTAACACCATGGATTGGAGCGGCCTTTCCCGGAGATGGGCCTGGACTTTCAGCATCGTGCGCAGCGTGGACATTTCATCACGGAGCGGGCGAGCCCTTGCCAGGGGTTGCCAGAAGGGAGTGCTCCAATCGCTGGCCCGCGGACTGTTACATCCTGAAGCCGTGGTCTGCGGTGCTTCTAGCCACAGGCGTGGACTTAACATCTGGAGTGGGTTCCCTCGCCGGGGATAGCCAGAGAAGAGCTCCAACTGCTGGCTTGCGGCCTACATCCTGAAGCCGCGGTCTCCGCTCAGAAATGGGACTTCCAAGCCGCAGAGTGTGTTCGGCCGTCCCGACGAGAGGGCCTGTACATTCGGACGTCCGTAGCGGTGACTGCGGAGGTTTATGGCCCCGACATCGGGTGGACAAGGAGGAGGACTGACTGAACTTTGTGCCTTCCACCACAGCGAAAAATCCTGTGGTGCATGTTTGTGTTAAATCTTATTGTGTATTGTGTATTCTTTTTTAATTGTACTGCTGCTGGCAAATTCATTTCACTACACCTTCGGGTGTATGTTACATAAAATTGACTATTGACTATTGACTATTGACATTTGTATAGGTATTCCTCCATTTACTAACATTGAGTTTTTGAAAAACACATTGTATCCTTGGACTTGTCTTTATGAATCTATTTCTTCCCATAATGGAAAGCAAGCCATTGTCTGCTCACAGGCAATCATTGTACCATGATATCCATAAAGCATTTTAATTTTATAAATTTTTACTTTACATAAAAATGTCAAGGAATATAACTCTTCTGAATTAAATTCAATTTAAAATGTGTATTTTCATTAGGTATAGGAAATTGATTGCTGGGCGCAAATGCAGTTCTTCATTACTGGAATTTGGTGATCAATGGCAAGACCAGCATTAATGGCCTATTATTAATTGCCCATATTAAAGTGATAGTGAGCCCATATGATCAAGGTGCTTGCACAATGTGTAGCACTTTTGCTACTACTGAGTAGTTTGCCAAGAATAACTAAGATTTAATAATGTTGCTATCACCCTTGAGTGTCTTACATGACATTCTGCATTAGAACCGCATCTTCGTTCCTGAGGGATGTGAATCTAATGGGCAGTACAGCATGGAAACAGCACCTTCAGCCCAACATGTCTGCACAGACCATCAACACTAAGCTTATACTAACCCATTTTATTCAACAAATAAATTATTTCAAAATTAATAGTTTGTTTCATGGCTCTTTGCTGCCATGATGGGATTTCAACATATACATTGCATCATTCATCCAAGCTTCTCGATTATTGATCTTGGGTCTTGACCCGAAACATCACCCATTCCTTCTCTCCAGAAATGCTGTCCTGCTGAGTTACTCCAGCTTTTTGTGTCTATCTGCAAAGTCAAGCTCTATTTCTTTCAAGCTCTATTACAAGGGTATACCCCTGGCAGTGGTAAACTACCCTATTTATGTACTGCAATCTCTGCGCGTTTACAGATAAGCTCCCAACAATTTCAGATGTTTTGATTTAAAAATTATTTAATTCATATGGGGAAGGTTATTTGAGGCACTATTTTTAAAGCCATTCTGGTATTAATTGGATAGTAAATGTAGTTTAATTTTTAAACTGATACCTAATCCTCCACAATCAATCAATCAATCACAGGTGGCGCAGTGGGAGAGATGGAATTGGGGTTTAGGAACTAGGTACTCTAAGATCCGTGAGGCTGAGGTTGGGAAGGAAGTGGGGGGGGGGGGGGGGTGGTATGTGCGGTCATACCCATGTAAGAGTACAAAAATGCAAAACTTTGTTATTGTGGATTTATATTATAGTTAATTGTGTATTATATGTCATAGCTGCTTTCTTGCATCTCTCTCTCTCAGACAAAAGCAATGATCATAGAGTGGAGTAGATGACATTTCGGGTCGAGACCCTTCTTCAGACTGACAGTCAAGGGAAAGGGAAACGGGAGATATAGGCATATCTTCCTCATTTGTCCTTAGTACCATCTACATCTCTTGTTCCTCTTTCCCCTGACTCTGAAGAAGGGTCTCGACCCAAAATGTCACCTATTCCATGATCTTCGGCTGTCTGTCTGCTCGTTCGCTCGCCCTTGGATTAAGTAGCGCAGGATAAAGCTGTGAATTCACGCCATTCCCCTCCCATTCCCAATCTGACCTTTCTGTCCTGGGCCTCCTCCATTGTCAGAGTGAGGCCCAGTGCAAATTGGAGGAAAAGCACCTCATATTTTGCTTGGGTAGCTTACACCCCAGTGGTATGAATATTGACTTCTCTAACTTCAAATAGCCCTTGCTTTCCCTCTCTTTCCATCCCCTCCCCCTTCCCAGTTCTCCCACCAGTCTTACTGTCTCCGACTGCATTCTATCTCAGTCCCACTAATCCCTGACATCCCAGAAAGGGTCTCGACCCAAAACGTCACCCATTCCTACTCTCCAGAGATGCTGCCTGTGCCATTGAGTTATTCCAGCATTTTTCCAAGATACATATAAAATAAGCGCAGGAGTAGGCCAATCAGCCCTTCGAGCCATTCAACGTGATCGTGGCTGATAATCCACAATCAGTACCCAATTCTTGCCTTCTACCCATATCCCTTGACTCCACTAGTCCTAAGAGCTCTATCTAATTCTCTTTTGAATGCATCCAATGAGTCGGCCTCCACTGCCTTCTGAGGCAGGTATTTCCACAAATTCACAACATTCTGGGTGAAAAGGTTTTTCCTCATCTCAGTTCTAAATGGCCTACCCCGAATTCTTAAACTGTGGCCCTTGGTTCTGGACTCCTCCAACATCGGGAACATGTTTCCTGCATCTAATGTGTCCAATCCCTTGATAATTTTATGTTTCTATAAGATCCCCTCTCATCCATCTAAATTCCAGTGGATACAAGCCCAGTCGTTCCATTCTTTCGTCATATGACATTTCGGCCATCCCGGGAATTAACCTCATGAACCTATGTTGCACTCCCTCAATAACAAGAATGTTCTTCCTCAAATTAGGAGACCAAAACTGCACACAATACTCCAGGTGTGGTCTCACTTGTGCACCGTACAACTGCAGAAGGACCTCTTTGCTCCTGTACTCAAATCCTTTCATTATGAAGGCTAACATGCCATTTTCTTCACAGCCTGCTGTTTCTTGCATGCTTACTTTCAGTGACTGATGTACAAGTACATCCAGGTCTCGTTGCACTTCCCATTTTCCTAATCTGACACCATACAGAAGAAGAGTCTCGACCCGAAACGTCACCCATTCCTTTGCTCCAGAGATGCTGCCTGACCCGCTGAGTTACTCCAGCAATGTGCCTACCTGCCATTCAGATGATAATCTGCCTCTTGTTCTTGCCACTAAAGTGGATAACCTCACATTTATCCACATTATACTGCATTTGCCATGCATCTGCCCACTCACCCAACCTATCCGTCACCCTGCATCCTCATAGCATCCTCTTCACAGTTCACACTGCCATCCAGCTTTGTGTCATCGGCAAATTTGCTAATGTTACTTTTAATTCCTTAATCTAAATCATTAACATATATTGTGAATAGATGCGGTCCCAGAACCGAGCCTTGAGGCACCCCACTAGTCACTACATGCCGTTCTGAAAGGGAACCATTAATTCCTACTATTTTTTTCCTGTTTACCAACCAGTATTCTATCCATGTCAATACCCTACCCCTAATACCATGTGCTCTGATTTTGCCCACTAATCTCCTGTGTGGGACCTTATCAAAGGCTTTCTGAGAGCCCAGGTACACTACATCCACTGGCTCTCCCTTATCCATGTTACTGTCTACGTGAACTTAGTTGTTAGGGATAACATTCATTTTACTTCGGAGTCACGTGAGTGATTCCGTGAAGAAGCCCTGCCAATGTGCCTGCGCGTCATTACGTCAGACGCGCTTGGCACACCGACAGGCTGGAGAGCGCAGCTCCACCAGCGGTAAGTAAAACACCCACAGGTACGTGTTTTTTAAACTTGCTGCGGTTTGCTAGGTCTTACAGAGCCAGCAGGGACACTTCCAAAGAGAAAAAATATTAACAGGAAAAATAAGGCGAGTGTGTCGCCTATAAAGTAAAACCTAGGCTACGGTCAGTGGGTGTGCGGCGGCTTTGAGACTCTGACTTCAGAGCCGCCGGCAGTTCAGCCAGCGGCAGCAACTCCGGCGCTTCAGAGCACTGTGGCCACTCCTGTCAGGAGGCAGACCAAGAGTAAATTGTCCAGGCCTGTCGACTCTGATGAGTCAGCCCAGAAAGACGTTCCCCCTTCCAAAAATAAAGGTTGGGGATGTGTGGACAACGTGAAACACCTCATAGATAAAATGATCAACCAGGAGGTGTTCCAGCCGGGGTTTTATACCCCCAGGGTTCCCCAGCAGCTTTAAGCAGCAACCTCTAGCAGAGGTCTGTATAGCAAAAGAGCTATACACGTAGGAAGAATAATATGCCTACGGGTCTGCATGGGGACCCATAACAGCAGCGCCTTTTTAAGGGCTGCATGATACCTCCCGTGAGCATGGGCCGGGAGAGCCAGGGCAGAATATTACTCTGAGCCTTAAGTTGGTGACACTGCAGAAGAGCATACACCAAAGCACATGAGGTATGCTCCAGGTGTGCCGGATGTGGCAAGCAAAATTTGCCATACTGGCTGGAACTGGTGAACAGATGAAAAAAAACCTGCCGGCAATGTTAACTATATGACCTCTCACCAGTTCCAGGACTCCATAATGGAGGAAACTTTGCAAGAGATATCAGACACCTGTTTACTGTGCATCAAGTACAAGTACTGGACTAGTCCAGGATATATCCTCTAGAGATCGGTCACCGGTCGGGGGTAGGTTGCAATTGTTCTATGATACATGGTGCTGCATAACATCAGATCTATTCATACTGGACTGTATCCGGGGGTCTCGAATAGAATTTATCTCCGAAGTACATCCATCCGTACAAAATACACCTAGTCGGGTATTGGGTTTTCAATACCAGATGCTCTACAGGTGAATGATGAAATTGGAATATAATCAAAAAAGGGGTAATTGAAAGGACGGCATATCAGCCTCAACAATTTGTGTCCAATATAATCCCCAGGCAAAAGAAAGATGGTGGGTGTCGAGTCATTCTGGACCTAACCAGATTTAACTCTTATGTCCAGTATAAACATTTTATAAGGTAAACTTCCAGTACTGCTAAGCAACTGGTATCAAAAGGGTGTTATATGGCAACCATAGATCTGAAAGATGCATATTATTCAGTACCAATACCGTAGATACTTGAAATTTAGTTGGATGAGACAGCTGTGGCAATTTAACGTTTTGTCCAATGGGTTAACCTCAGCGCTAGGTTATTTACAAAATTGTTGAGACCAGTATCAGGGCTACTCTGCGCTCAGAATCACATTGTAATGGCATACTTGGATGGTGTTTCTGATCATAGGCAAAACTCAGGAAGCAGCGGAGGAATCGATTTCAGTTACCGAACACCTGTTGGAGAGTTCGGTTCCTCACCCATCCAATTAAATCCAAATTAGTACCATCTAGAATGATTGACTATTTGGGGTTCATCATTGATTTAACTAACATGTCAGTTACTTTGCCTACGGCCAAAACTGTAAATTATGAAGGCCTGTAGAAATCTGGTTGATGAACAACAACCTTCCATTCGATGAGTAGCCAGTGTTATTGGTAAATTAGTGGCGGGTTTTCCCTGCAGTACAGTTCAGACCTCTGCACTATCAGAATGTGCAACGAGCTAAAGAACAAGCACTGAAAGAACGTGCAGGTAATTTCGATAGACCAATGCAGTTGTCAGCCGAAGCTATCGCTGAGTTGCAATGGTGGAGAGCTAATGTCTCACGATGTACTAGAGACATTCAATAACCTTCAGTTTCACAAACTGATGTGAGTGCTTCGGGATGGGGAGCCACTGATACCGAGTCTAGCTGTGCAGGCAGATGGAATGTGCAAGAGGCATTAATCCTGCAGAGGCATGGGATAAACTACGTAGAATTGCTGTGTGCAGTCTATGGCCTAAAAGCATTCTGCTCAACAATGCATGATTTGCATGTTCAGATTAACAATACCACAGCTGTTGCATATATCAATCTCATGGGTGGAATTAGGCCATTATTATGTGACAATCTGGCTAACCTCATCTGGCACAGGTGCATTACGAGAAACATTTGGGTCTCAGATATCTACCTATCAGGTAGAGATAACGTGAAAGTGGCAGACACCAGGTCATGTAAATTCAATGACAACACAGAATAGATGCTGAATCCAAAAGTTTTCAAAATGGTTGTCAGCCGGTATGGATTGCCAGACATAGATCTGTTGCATCCAGGTTAAATCACCAGTTACCTAAATACGTCTCATGGGAACCGGATCCAGGGGCAGTAGCGGTGGATGCATTCTCGCTACATTGGGGACGTACGTTCTTTTACGCTTTTCCCCCATTCTGCCTCATCTGTCAATGTCTCACCAAAATAGAGCACAACTACGCTTTAGGCGTTTTGGTAGTTCCTAACTGGCCCACACACCCATGGTTCCCATTGGTCCGGATACTGATGACACAGCCATTCATGACTATCCCCAAATGCAGCAACTTTTTGGTTCACCCTGGGACAGGAGAGAGTCACCCTTTACATGATCATATTAATCTGTTGATTTGTATCTTCTGACCAGGCTGTTCCAGGGACTCGGAGTATCGAGTAGGACCGTGGATGTGATTACGATGGCCTGGAGAGATGGTACTAAAAAACAATATGTATTTCATATTAAGAAATGGGATTCTGTTATGTTCTGTTCGGTTAGCAGTCAAATATATCTTATCATACTGCAAGCATACCGGATGTATTGGAGTTCCTTGCTACATTGCATTTTGACGAGCAGTTGAGCTATAGTGCCATTAATAGTGCTCGAAGTGCTTTGTCCTCCTATTTAGGGCAAGGGTCCGGACAACACTCTGTCGGATCTCATCCATTGGTGGCCCGATTCATGAGAGGTATTTTACCAAAAACCCTCCCAGACCTAGATATACGGAAATCTGGGATGTGAGCATAGTTTTCATACTGCTTTGGCAATGGGCTCCAATTACATCTCTGCCTTTCCAGAAGTTAACACTCAAAGTGGTCATGCTCATGGCGCTAGTGTCAGCGCAACGGGTCCAGATATTGCAAAAGCTACGACTGGACAGCATGCATTCTTCTGTAGATAATATTCTGTTTTATGTATATTAACTTATCAAACAAAGCAGGCCTGGGACGGCTGGAACCAAAATAAGCTTTAAAGCATACCCCACTGACCTGAGACTATGTGTAGTTACGCACCTGAGTCAATATATCAAGGTAATCAAGAGTCTCAGAGGCTCTGAAACAGCCATGCTCATCAGCCACAAAAAACCTCATAGAAAGGTGTCAGTACAAACTATTTCTAGATGGCCAAAACAGGTTTGGATTATGCTGGAGTAGACACTGATGTGTTTAAATCTCACTCCACCAGGATGGCGTCAACGTACGCAGCAAAGGTGCAGGACATGCCTTTGGACCAAATCTTCACTACAGGATGGTCCAGTGAAGGAATCTTTTTCACGATTTATGATAAACCTGTCCTCGCGATGGAAGGATTTGGGCATGCTGTTTTGGGTTCTGTTTTAGTTCTCCTTTGTAATTTCCCCTGCGAGAGAGGGGTTATTACTGTTCTTTTATTGATTAAGACAGTCATTGGATAATTTAAACAATGTTCAATACATTATTTGTTTATCCTGTGTCAACCGAAGCAGTGTGCATATGGAACTGTATCTACAGCATGAAATCACAGAGCTTTGAAACCTTCACGGAATCACATGTGACTCCAAAGTAAAATAGTAAGATTAAACGAGAATTTACCCGTTTGAAGTTTGATCTTTATTTTATGAGGAGTTACGGTGAGTGATTACGTACCCTCCGCTCACGGCCCTCATAATCGCAAAGATCATCTGGTAGTTCTGGTCTCCTGAGTCTTACTATATCACTTCAACTGTAGTTACTGTGATTTCATGCCGCAGCTTTGAAGATTGACGCGCAGGTGCACTGGCGGGGCTTCTTTACGTGATCGCTCACCGTAATTCCTCATAAAATAAAGATCTAACTTCAAACTGGTAAGTTCTCGTTTAATCTTACTATTTCTTTTCATTCATTTTTGAATGGCAAATAATTTCAATTCAATTCAAAATGTACAGGTCTATTACCAAGAAAATCTTGGAACATTTCACATTATTTGTCAATGCTCTGCATAGTCTACACTTCTGCCTCACTTTCCCAAAGTTTACTTACATTTAGAGCCTTGTTTTCTGACTCATCCTCCCTCTTAACCAGTATATCAAATTCCATTCAATGGTGACTGCTAGCCAAGCGTTACTGCACCATTAACTAATTGACTAACTCAGACTATTGACTATTCATTATTTTTGTTAGCTAAAGGAAATATTGTTCCAGAAAAATTGAGTACAATATTCTAACTATGGCACAACCAATGATTTATACAAGTTTTCTATTAGCTTCTTAAGCATTATTTCCCATTTGAAAATGTAGCATATAATTTGCTTTTGAAGGTTTATATATCTGAACTCTGATTTTTTAAATGTGCACATTTTATGCATCTCCTTTCTCCAAAATACCTCCCAAAATACATCATCTAGTTTACAAGAGCGGGCAGAGCGGGGGAGAGAGCGGAGAGCGGGGGAGTTTATTCAAATGAACGCGATGTTAAAACACAATTACATTTACTGAGGAATGTGGATCGATGTATTGATGACACATTGTATAACTACTGTTAACTACTGGCCGTTAACAAGTGCTAACAGTGGCAGTTAACAAATCGTCTTCGTCTGAGTTGAATAAAGTGAGAAACGGCTCGAATCTTTCTGAAGTACTTAAACCCGAGCTGGAAATTGAAAACTAGGGGAACATCGTACCCCTGCGTACCCCCCCCCTCCCCCATGTCCATCACTGCTTACAGCGCTTGCAGCGCCGGAGACCCGGGTTCAATCCTGACCACGGGTGCTGTCTGTATGGAGTTTGTATGTTCTCCCCGTGACTACGTGGGTTTTCTCCAAGATGTTCAGTTTCCTCCCACATTCCATAGACGTCCAGGTATGTAGGTTAATTGGCTTGGTGTATGTGTAAATTGTCCCTAGCAGTAGAATAATGTCGACGTGCAGGGATCGCTGGTCGCTGTGGACTCGGTGGGCCGAATGGCTTATTTCCACGCTGTATCTCTAAACTAAATCTAAACTAAAAAGATCAGCTTTTCAATTATTTAAACTTGTGCCAACGTTTTAAGTTTTATTTATTTTAAAAATTCACTGACAGCTTTCCTGAGGTCATTTCTGGAAGAATTTACATGATGGTTGTCCTTACCACGAGGATACCTAACCATATAACCATATAACCATATAACAATTACAGCACGGAATCATGCCATCTCGGCCCTTCAAGTCCGTGCCGAACAACTTTTTTCCCTTAGTCCCAGCTGCCTGCACTCATACCATAACCCTCCATACCCTTCTCATCCATATGCCTATCCAATTTATTTTTAAATGATACCAATGAACCTGCCGCCACCATTTCCACTGGAAGCTCATTCCTCACCGCTACCACTCTCTGAGTAAAGAAGTACCCCCTCATGTTACCCCTAAACCTCTGTCCCTTAATTCTAAAGTCATGTCCTCTTGTTTGAATCTTCCCTATTCTCAAAGGGAAAAGCTTGTCCACATCAACTCTGTCTATCCCTCTCATCATTTTAAAGACCTCTATCAAGTCCCCCCTTAACCTTCTGCACTCCAGAGAATAAAGACCTAACTTATTCAACCTATCTCTGTAACTTAGCTGTTGAAACCCAGGCAACATTCTAGTAAATCTCTGTACCCTCTCTATTTTGTTGACATCCATCCTATAATTGGGCGACCAAAATTGTACACCATACTCCAGTTTGGTCTCACCAATGCCTTGTACAATTTTAACATTACATCCCAGCTTCTATACTCAATGCTCTGATTTATAATGGCTAGCATACCAAAAGCTTTCTTTACCACCCTATCGATATGAGATTCCACCTTCAAGGAACTATGCACGGTTATTCCCAGATCCCTCTGTTCAACTGTATTCTTCAATTCCCTACCGTTTACCATGTACGTCCTATTTTGATTTGTCCTGCCAAGGTGTAGCACCTCACATTTATCAGCATTAAACTCCATCTGCCATCTTTCAGCCCATTTTTCCAACTGGCCTAAATCACTCTGTAGACTTTGGAAATCCTCTTCATTATCCACAACACCCCCTATCTTGGTATCATCTGCATACTTACTAATCCAATTTACCACCCCTTCATCCAGATCATTGATGTACATGACAAACAACAAAGGACCCAACTCAGATCCCTGAGGCACCCCACTAGTCACCTGCCTCCAACCCGACAAACAGCCATCCACCATTACCCTCTGGCTTCTCCCATTCAGCCACTGTTGAATCCATCTTGATATTCCTGCATTTATACCCAACAGTTGAACCTTCTTAACCAAACCTTCCATGAGGAACCTTGTCAAAGGCCTTACTGAAGTCCATATAGACAACATCCACTGCTTTACCCTCGTCAATTTCCCTAGTAACCTCTTCAAAAAGTTCAAGAAGATTAGTCAAACATGACCTTCCAGGCATAAATCCATGTTGACTGTTCCTAATTAGACCCTGTTTACCCAGATACTTATATATATTATCTCTAAGTATCTTTTCCATTAATTTGCCCACCACTGAAGTCAAACTAACCGGTCTATAATTGTTAGGTTTACTTTTAGAACCCTTTTTAAACAATGGAACAACATGCGCAGTACGCCAATCCTCGGGGACTATTCCCATTTCTAATGACATTTGTAATATTTCTGTCATAGCCCCGGCTATTTCTACACTAACTTCCCTCAATGTCCTAGGGAATATCCTGTCAGGACCTGGAGACTTATCCACTTTTATATTTTTCAAAAGTGTCAGTACTTCTTTTACTTTGAAACTCATAGTATCCATAGCTACTCTACTAGTTTCCCTTACCTCACATAATTCAATATCCTTCTCCTTGGTGAATATCGAAGAAAATAAATTGTTCAATATCTCCCCCATCTCTTTTGGCTCTGCAGATAGCTGTCTACTCGATCTCTCCAATGGACCAATTTTATCCCTTGTTATCCTTTTGCTATTAATATAGCTGTAGAAACCCTTTGGATTTTCTTTCACCTTACTTGCCAAAGCAACCTCATATCTTCTTTTAGCTTTTCTAATATCTTTCTTAAGATTCTTTCTACATTCCTTATACTCCTCAAGCACATCATTTACTTCATGCTGCCTATAATTATTGTAGATCTCCCTCTTTTTCTGAACAAGATGTCCAATTTCCCTTGAAAACCAGGGCTCTTTCCAATTTTTACTGGTTCCTTTCAACTGAACAGGAACATAAAGATTCTGTACTCTTAAAAATTCCCCTTTAAATGTCCTCCATTTCTCCTCTACATCTTCCCATAAAACAAAATGTCCCAGTTCACTCCTTTTAAATCATCTCGCATCTCGTTAAAGTTAGCCTTTCTCCAATCAAAAATCTCAACCCTAGGCCCAGTTCTGTCCTTCTCCATAATTATATTGAAACTAATGGTATTGTGATCACTGGACCC
Organism: Raja brachyura; assembly: GCA_963514005.1. The sequence continues at coordinate 118,963,606 of OY740781.1, forward strand.
AAAGTGCTCCCCAACGCATACCTCCGCCACCTGCCCCGTCTCATTTCCAAACAGGAGGTCCAGCACTGCCCCTCCTCTAGTAGGCACCTCTATGTATTGCTGCAAAAAACTATCCTGCACACATTTTACAAACTCCAAACCATCCAGCCCATTTACAGAATGTGTTTCTCAGTCTATGTGTGGAAAGTTGAAATCTCCCACAATCACTACCTTGTGCTTACTACTAATATCTGCTATCTCTTTACACATTTGCTCTTCCAATTCTCGTTCCCCATTTGGCGGTCTATAATATACCCCTATAAGTGTTGCTACACCTTTCCCACTTCTCAGTTCCACCCAAATAGCCTCCCTAGATGAGCCCTCCAATCTATCCTGCCAAAGCACTGCTGTAATATCTTCCCTGACTAGCAATGCAACACCTCCACCTCTTGCCCCTCCAATTCTATCACACCTGAAGCAACGAAATCCTGGAATATTTATTTTCCAATCACAGCCCTCCTGCAACCATGTTTCACTGATCGCCACAACATCATACTTCCAGGTGTCTATCCAGACTCTAAGCTCATCCACCTTTCTCACAATGCTCCTAGCATTAAAATATGCACATTTAAGAAACCCCCCATCTCTTATTCTCTGTTTATTTCCTTTTTTTTCTTTCTCCTCGTGTGTCCGAGTGCTTCCCTTTTCTGCTTCCTGCCTCCCATTCTGTCTACTAGCTTTTGCTATTTGCATCCCTCGCCCCAACCATTCTAGTTTAAAATCTCCCCAGTGGCCTTTGCAAATTTCCCCGCCAGGATATTGGTCCCCCTCGGGTTCAAGTGCCACCCATCCTTTCTGTACAGGTCACACCTACCCCAAAAGAAGTCCCAATGATCCAGAAACTTGAATCCCTGCCCTCTGCACCAGTCTTTCAGACAAGCATTTATCCTCCACCTTGCTCCATTTCTACTCTCACTATCTCAATGGATAGTTGTTGCATCCATTCCTAATCCACAGTAGTAAAAATTAATGTGTAAGAAGGCGCTGCAGATACTGGTTTAAATAGAAGATGTCCAGTCAAGACCCTTCTACAGACATCTTCGGTCTGAAGAAGGGTCTCAACCTGAAACGTCACCCATTCCTTCTCTCCAGAGATGCTGCCTGTCCCGTTGAATTATTCCAGCTTTTTGTATGTACCTTCAGCAAAAATTAATGACTGGATTTCCTTGTTGAAAGGTTATGATAAAAAAGCCCTTTATTAACCAAAGATGTGGCCTCCCAGCCAGATTTCATCATTCACTCTCCAGATGACAAAGAATGTCAAAAAAAGGAGTGACCAGGAACAATCACAAACCGATAAGAAAGATAATGAAAACATAAAATACATTGGAAGGAATGGCAAACCCCCCCCCCCCCCCCACAAAAACACAGATTAATTGAATTTGAGCCCATGTTGTTAACTGTAAAAATACAAAGGAAAAATTGTTACCATGTTTCAATGCACATTTTCAATGGCAAAAGTAATTAATCATGGTTGAGGACTAAAATCCTTCATATAAAACCTAGTAAACTGTGGGAGAAGGGACAGAACAAAGAATGGTAGCAGTGCATGAGATGCAACAGAATATGTTTCAAGAACCTTATACTTTTGATGTCATAATTCAAAACTTCATGTTATGTGTTCAAAAGGAAAGTGGGAGATTTTTTCTGCTTTTAATATTCCTGGTAAGGAAGTCAAGAATTCCTACGATAAACACATTATTATGATCGCTATTATTACTGTTATTGTAAGGCAAAAGTCATATCTCAGACCAGCTGATTTCTGAATAGAACTCAATCAATAACCATGATTCGAAAAATCTGTTGAAGTAGTGTTTAAATATACTAGACTAGTGGAATTTAATATAATCCAGGAGTTTTAAGTCCTGTGTTATTGGAACATTTGAGAAGCAATGGCTTTATAAAACTGTGAGAAAGGACATATTCCAAATTGCTTGACAAGGTCATAAATGCTCACAGTTCAAATTTTTACATTTTAGCTTAAGCTTTACATGTTTGGAATAGTTTTTTTTCCTGTCTAAATAATATTTGATGATACTGTCATGCTGCAGATCGATTATATGGTAGACTGGGTCAGTCGGCTGGGCGATGTTCTAGGATACAGTAACGGTCCTGAATGAATTTGCCTCGGCTGTTACCGACTACATAAGGAAATGTGTGCTCCATCTGAATATTCCCTAAGCAGAAGCCTGGGATGAACCAGGAGGTTTGCAATCTACTGAGAATTAGATTTTAGGGAATCAAGACTGGTCATACAGGGTCATACTGTATATGAAGTCCAGATAAGGCCTGAAAAAGACCACCAGGAAAGCAAAAAGACACTTTGGATGGGATGGAAATTCAGCAAGTGTAGCAGGGCTTTCAAGCCCTACTTCCTGCAAGATGAAACTGAAAGTACTGGCTCAAGTGACACGATGCATCACTCTGCATGAGCTCTATGTTTGTTGGGCTCACTTCAATAGGGAGAACATTGATATACCTTCTCAGGGCCCCACACATCCCAATGACAGTGTAATCTCAGTTAACGAGGCTGATATCAGAAGACCCTTCACAAGAGGTACTCAGAAAGTACTTCACAAGAGGTACTCTCAGAGGTACTCCCGCTGATGTATGAGATGTATGAGATGTGTACAAGTGTGAAGATGGTGTACCTGGCTAGGTTCTTACAACCTGCACAGGTCAACTGTCTGGAGATGTTGCAGACGTCTTTGACCACTCATTACTATGATTTGAGGTCCCCATTGCTTTAAAATGACACCAATAATACTGGCAGCCAATAAGAGTAAAGTGACATGCTTTAATGACTTCCGACCGGTGGCACTAATGTCCATGGTGAGGAAATGCTTTGAGAGATTGGTTATAATGCATATCAATGCCTGTTGTAGCAAGGAGATGAACCCATTACAATTTGCTTAGAATATAGAACAGTACAACAGAGGAACATGCCCTTCGGCACACAATGTTTGCACTGATCTAATCTCCTCTGCTTGTATGTGATTTATATCCCACTTTTCTTTGCATATGTATGTGCCCAATAAAAACTATCTTAAATGTCACATACCCACCACCACCCCTACCATCCAGGCACTCACCACTGTACAAAAACCTTTCTTGCACATTTCCTTTAAACTTTGCCCCTTTCACTTCAAATCCATGCCTTCTAATCTTTGACATTTCCACACATTGTTAATTGGTCTGTTAAGCTGAGGCAAGTAAGAATTTAGTTATTCCATTGCCAGTACATATAACAATTAAACACTCTTGACTCTTATTTTCAGTAGGTCGCCGTGGTGAGCCACAGAGCTTGGTCCTGTGGTGCAACTCTATGAATCCATGGTTTCTTCTCAATAATATTTCCGTACAACCATAAGTCCTCAAAATTTTATTAAACTAAGTTAGCAGTACCTGGCAATAGTGGACAATGGAGTAAAATCATTAAGTATCATCCTTAACCTTTTCTCTCTGCAGCTGCAGATTGGTGTACTGGAACTGATAATCTTTCACTCTTAATTCCAACTTTATTTTTTTGTCATATTTTTTTTACTTGTGTAAAAAAAAAGCTCCAAAATGTGACAGAAATAGCTCTTCCTATATGAATGTTGTAATCAAAATATATGGCATGTTGTTATTGAAAGAGAATTAAAAGGAAACTTTACAGCTTACATATAAAAAACTATAAATCACGAATCAGCTACATTTATAAAAAAACTATTAACAAACATCCAGCTCCCTTTCCAAAAATCAAATACTGTAGATATTTGATATTTGATATTTGAACTAAAAAAAGAAAACGCTGGAAACAGTCAGATATTCAGGCAGTGTATAGGGAGCAGAGAGTCATGGATGTAGTCTGTTCCATCACACAGGCCAGACTCCCCACCATTGACTCAATCTACATTTAATGCTGTCTCAGGAAAGAAGCCAACACAATCAAAGATCTTTCCCAACCCGCTCATTCCTTCTTCTCCCCAGTCCCATCAAGCCGAAGATACAGAAGTTTGAAAGTGCACACCATGAGACTCAGGAGCAGCTTCATTCCCTCTGTTATCAGGCTTCTGAACAGTCCTTCCATTATCTAGGGTACATTCCGATTCTCCTTTGCTTAATTGTGGACAATGGACTTTGCTTCTGGAAATGTTATGCAACAATGTTGAAAACTATATTTTACGCTGTATCTTTTCCTTCACCCTACCTATTGTACTTAAGTTTGGCTTGATCACAATTATGTATAGTATTATCTGATCTGATTGGATAGCGTGCAAAACAAACCTTTTCACTGTACCTCAGCACACGTGACAATAATAAATCTAAACCTAAATGTAAAGAAAAAGCTGAGGAACAATTTCACCACGGTGTTCTACGGATGGGGCATTTCAGTTATGAGGAGAGACTGCATGGGTTGAATTTGTTTCCATTGAGCAGAGGAGGCTGAAGGTGAACTGAATGAGGTTCACAAAACTATAAGGGGGAATGGATAGGGCTGACAGGACTTAGATTTAAGATAAGGTGTAAGAGGTTTAGCGGGATCTGAAGAAATGTTTTATTCAACCAGAAGGTGGTTGAAATCCGGAATGCATTGCCTGAAGTAGTGTTGGAGGTTGAGTTTCGTACAACATTTAAGAAATACAGTATCTAGAGAAGCATTTGAATTTCCTAATCAGAGAAAGCAATGAGCTGAAAAATGGAGTTGGCAAAGATGGTACTTGGTGGTCGATCAAAGTCTGACCTAGCCGTGTGATGCTTAACATTATGACTCTAAATTATCCTTTTGTCCTTCAATGTAGCATCAAAAAACAACCAGGCTTTCTTCCCATTTTGCAAAACAAAAAATCCAGCAGCTGGCTTCAAATAATAAATTATGGCACTGCAGTCATCGTGATTTACAATTTTATTTTCTGATTTAGAAAATTTCAAAACAATGTTTATAGTTCCACATGATGTTTATAAAAGTTCATCTTCATACTTACAGAAAGGATCAGTATCCAAAACTTGGCGTTACAAAGGGTAAACACCATATTTTATTAATTTATTCCATATAGTTTTCTTAATGTAATCTTTGTCGTACTTTATCTTAGTAAAATCTTGTTATATTTGCATATGCTAAAATTAACCAAGGAATATGCATTTTAATCAAAACTTTTCCAGTATTGGGATATTTTCATTTGAGAAACAGGCAGTACTGACATATTTATATTTGCTAATCTCTTACTGCATGGTCAGTAAACGGCAATAAAATGTAAAGCTTTCCTTTGCTATATTAACAAAATGTTCTAGACTATTATTGGCTGGTAAATTTTTGATCTTTTGGTGTAATGTTAAACTTTATGAGGTAACGTTAGAAGCAGAGCAAATTTCCTGACTACTTCTCAAATGAAGCCACATTTTGTAAACGTTAAGAAGCTTCCTTGTGCCACTGCACAGTTTATGAAAAGGCTTGTTAATGCCATGATGACGTCAAGAAAAGAAAATGTATGATTTTCAACAATGCCGCAGAGCAAAGTGTGATGCTACAAAAACCTTTGCAATATTACTTTTACCAGCAGTGGAATCAGTCTTATTGCCAAAGATGTAATTTAAACAGTCCAGTCCTATTACAATGGCACCCGTCAATACATTGACACAATACCAAGTACTGGCTGAAGAACGTAGTATTAGGAAGCTATCTATTCTTAGCATTCTGTTTGGTTTCTGATGCAGTATTTCTGATATGTCAACAGATACAGACTATACTGCAGTGGAAACTCTTCTTTCTTTTTAAAATTAAATCTCAAGAATCATGATTGTTTGCTGCATGGCATTGCTACAAATCTACTCTAAACCTAACTCTACTCAGTGTAGATTAAGAATAATTAAGATAATATTGCCCACATTAAATCAGGATGGTCGGTACTGAAACGGTAATTTAGCCTAGTTTGGCAGAGACCAATGGAAATAAGCACTTGAGCTCTGCTATTTCTGTAACCTTTGTTGCACGTCCATAAAATAAACAGTTCTTGCCATATACCACTGCTCATTTTTTTTTGTTTTTAAAAAACACAAAGTAGAGTGCATTTCTTTAAATTATATGGTGGGTAAATGTCATCAGTGGTGCTGTTTTGTGGTTTGTTTTTGATGTGTGAAACTTAAACCAGCTACTCCTTCAATATTATTCCCTTGTGGAAATGCGAAGAACCTCAAATGTCTGATAGCCTGCTTGGTAAGTCATCCATGTCATGCTCACGTGTTGATGTCACCAATGTTAAATGTAGACGATAAAATGGGTTCTTCCTTGGGAGACTTCCTAAGATGGTGGCACAGTGGCGCAGCGGTAGAGTTGTTGCCTTACAGTGCCAGAGACCAGGGATTGATCCTGACTATGGGTGCTGTCTGTATGGAGTTTGTACGTTCCCTATGTGACTGCGTGGGTTTTCTCAGAGTGCTCCAGTTTTCTCTCACACTTCAAAGGCATACAGGTTTGTAGGTTCATTGAGTTCTCTAAATTGTAAATTTGCCCATGTGTAGGATAGTGGTAGTGTATGGTGTAATCGCTGGTCATGGCGGACTCGGTGGGCCGAACGGCTTGTTTCCATGCTGTAACTCCAGAATCTAAAGTTTGTTAAAATCCTGCTGGATATTTTCTTTGAATGAATACTGATATGACACAAGGGTTTGGCCAAGAATATAGTCTATAGTACCAGGCTGTGCTTCCATTTATAATGAACATGACAATTATCACTGGTTGAATATTGTTTTCAGCCACTTACAGCTGCATGATTTTATAAGTACAAATGCTATAATTGAAATGCACATTGCTTGTGGGATACTATTTTAAGATTTTTTTAAAATGCACTTAGTTAACAAATTTCACAGCCTCAAGGACCTGTCCCACTTGTGCGACCATTTTGGCAACTGCCGGCATCCGTCATAGGTTGTCGAAAATGTTCAACATGTTGGAAATTCAGCAGCGACCAAAAAGACGCTACGACTCGTTGGGTGACTAAGAGACCTCTCACGACCTTACAGGCGACCCCTGACGGCATGTCGCGGGTGTCGCAAGGTGTCACCAGGGGGCATGTAGCCAGGGTGTCATCTGTATGGGCATGAGAGGTCGCCATGGGTTGTCTGTATGGTCGTGAGAGGTCACCTAATCACCCAAAGAGTCGTAGTGTATTTCTGGTCGCTGCTGAATTTTCAACATGTTGAACATTTTCGGCTACCTATGATGGGTGCCGGCAGTTGCCGAAAAGGTCACATGAGTGGGACAGGTCCTTCAGAATATATATCTCAAAGTACTTTTGAAGTGAAGTCACTGTAGTGCTTGAAAATGTGGAGCAAAGTAATGCACAGTACTGAGCAACAAATGACAAAAATCAAAGATACAAACTACTGGAATAGTTCAAAGGTCAGGTAGTATCACTGGAGAATATGGACATTTCAAGCTGGGAGCCTTCTTCAGGCTGGTTTCCAGATGCGTTTCTGGGGAACCTAATTCGGGTCCATCTAGGATCTCAGGTACAAACACTGAATCCGCTGCTATCTGCAATAGTTCTCTTTACCTGCCCTGCATTCTACACTCTCCACCATGCGCCGGCACCCGCAGGCCCTTACTCTGCCTCTCCTGCAGGTCAGGGCCACACTCATCCAGACTCGTAATGAGACTCCAGACTCTACTTTATTCTCCACAGGATCCACGTCTTTAATCAAGAATCTGTAGAAGGGTCCCAACGTAAAATAACACCTATGCATGTTCTTCAGATGCTGCCTGACCCGCTGAGTTGCTCCTGTACATTGTGTATTTTTTGTTTACCAGCATCTTGTGTCTCCAATTTATCAAGTTATCTGTTTTTGTGGCATTGGTGGAGGGATAATTTACCACTGGGCACCATGTCTGTTGCTTTTCTTCAAATGATGCATTGGGATACATTATTGTCTCCATGGGGGAAGGCAAGGTTTTTAACAGGAATGTGTTTTCTCAGTGCTGAACTCGTACATCAGCTTCAATAGCTTATTCAAGTCCTGCAGCAGAGACCCAGGTTCGGTGTTGACTATGGGTGCTGTCTGTTTGGAACTTGTACGTTCTCCCTGTGACCTCATGGGTTTTCTCCGGGTGACATTAGACAATAGGTGCAGGAGTAGGCCATTCGGCCCTTCGAGCCAGCACCGCACCGCACTGGGTGCTCCAGTTTCACCCACACTCCAAAGATGTACAGGTTTGTAGGTTAATTGGCTTTTGTTAATTGTACATTGTCCTTAGTGTGTACAGTGTGTGCTAGTGTACGGGGTTTTCACTGGTCGGCATGGACTGTGGACCAAAAGGCCTGTTTCCATGATATATCTCTAAAGTCTGAATGACTTGGTGTCTCAGTGATGATATTACTGCAACTGAGGGAGGGTGAGAGCAAACCTAGGATGCCTGGCAGTGTCCCCGGAATACAACATTACACAACACGGACATTTTGTAATGAACTTACATCAACACAGTTTGCCAATTCCTGTTGCCAATGTTCATTAGGACAGTTTAAAAAGAAGATAGTTCTTGATAGTTTGGGTCTACAACAGTTTAATTTATTGTACCGAGGTACAGTGAAAAGTTTTTCGCTGCGTACTATCCAGTGTAAATTTATTTCTGCACATTCTATATTATCATGTCCTGAAGCAAAGCAGAAAGCATATGAGCTGCAACAAGATGTTACGGCGGCATGATTTGATAAGCACACTCATGCTATAATGGAAATGCATATTGCTTGTGGGAAGGGTTTTTAGAATTCATGCCGGAATATAAAACCTTGGTAACTTCACAGATAACATAAAACCTAAGCACCTATGTACAAAAGATTCCTTACTGGGCCTCTACCAGAGCAGAACTGAATCTGTTTAAGCCTCTGATACAGTTCAGCATGTTCAGCAAGGATGAAAGAGCCAGTAAGCAGAAAATTCTTCCTTAAGTGCTTGTGGCAGGTGCTTCTCATGCAGAACGATGCTGTTGGCTTATCTTAGTAAATCTATTCAAACCAGATATCTTATATGCTTCCATGTGCTGGCAATGCAGGCAACGAAAATGACACTTTCTGCTAATTGTACACAGTTGTGCAACACTGGACTCTACTTCAGGTACTGAATGCCAATATGTCCCACTCTCCTTCACTAAGCAAGGCCGACATGGCCTCATCTGTGAATTTGGCATGTCTCTGTCTGGCATTCTTCAGCAAAATTACTGTGGTAACAGCTGGTCTGCATTATGCTATAACTTTAAGTGCATCATCATTGCATTTATCTAGTGCTTCTCCATATTAGTTAACATTAATATGTATGCGTGTTAAAGCACAGGTTTTAGCACAACTACTAAATCAGCCATCAGGTATCAATTTAAGCATCTTTTTAGTCACCTGCAAAAAATCAAATCAATATTTCATAAACTCTTTGAAATCCAACATTTCAAAGTTTATGTCAGTTGAAATGCTAGATTAGCTAATAAAAAGTAATTAAAGGGTTGGGGTTTCTACATGAGTGCCACAATGTATTTTGTATCGCACATCTGTTTACAGAACAGAATTGTACTATTCATCCCCTTTCATGTGTACCAACATTCTGCCAGAAGAATAAAAAAACAATCCTAATCAAAACCAATCTTATTGCCCACTCATATTAGTTTTCTGTAATCGTCTTCTTCAGGTATCTTCCATACGCCCACTCAGAAAAAAACATTTAGAGCCCTGGTTAAGCTCACCTCCTCCCTGCCCCTCATTATCAAAGTAACAATTCCAATGCCCTCTTAATCGATATTCCCTGCTCATCTTGTCAAAACGTATACATTACAATTGTCTGTTAAATATGTTAATCTCTTTGCCACCATAGTTCCTCAGCGTGTTTCGCCTTATAAATATTGTACTCCATCGCTAGTATCATGCTACGAATCCATAATGCATTTACTCTATGAAATGCAAATTCACCTTCACCATGTGAACAGTAATTTCCGTGAAATAAATCCATGTTGATTTTCTTTTTATGGATTTCTGTAGAGGTCTTTAGCAATTCCACTCAAAACATGAATAGAATTTGCATGTGTCAAAAATTCCTTCTTGAATGTTGTGACTAGGGTTGAACCTTAAGGGATAAGGCCTTAATGTGCACATTGCTTTGCGTGCTCTCATTATTTTAGAGAATAGCTACTAATTGTCTATTTAAAAGTCTGTCCAAAGTTTACCTCAGTCAGGCAAAAGGTGCAGAACATATGTAATCCCCACCAGATTTTTTACTGAGACATTTAGTTTTCAGATGAGAATACTCCTTTTGAAGACTGATTATGAATATATTAAAAAAAAATAGAATTGTCTTGATCAAGTGAAGGCACATCCTCCTTCAGTCAGAGCTCATCGAATGAGCTTACTTACTACTTGGGATCCATTCTATAGGGGCACTGAGAATCATTGGATATCAGCATTATGAATGTGTAATATTGCTGAGGTGGTACCTTCGAGACTTCCCATTGTCACACTATTATCTATGTTAAAGGCTTGAACTGCATGGTCCAAAATCATTCAAGATTTGTCTATGGAGATAGAAACAGAATTAGTCTTTCAGGTGAATGACCTTTGATCAGATTGTTAAGTCTGCAGATGTTGTCTGCTGAGTATTTCTGGAATTTTCTTCTTTTATTTCAGATTTTCACATCTGCAGTGTGTTGCTTTTGGACCAGTCAGGTTCAGTGTTCCGTGAGTCCCATAAGTTGGCAGGGTCACAATGCACAATGTGGACCTCCAGTATGGTCCCAGGGAATGAGAGCGCTTGACCTAGAGTTCACCGCCTACACCTGGAACTCGCTGACAACAGGAATGTTGAAACAAAAGAAGATGAATGATTTTAAAAGAAAATTGGATAGAAACATGAAGGAAATAAACTTGGAGGTCTGGCTCATTGAATTGTTCCACACAGACAACCTGAATATAATGGGCTGAGTGGCTTTAGGACTCCAGAATTCTACTTTAGAATGGGGAGAACATTTATTACAGGTATTTACATAATAATTATCGGGTTAAGTCCAAAGACAAATGTAAAAGTGTTTGCTAAACAGAAATATGCTCCATTTCTAATTAAGATGTGTATGAGATGCTTTTTATCCTTCTTGTTTACCACTTCCACTCTTCCATCCAGCGCCAGCAAATTCCACTCTATTCCACTTAGTTATTCCCTTGCCCTTTCTAACATGTTCTCCTTCCCTACTTTCCTCATGCTCCATATTCCTCAAATTCCGCTTCACTCCTCTAACTCTTTCCCCACATCTTTAATAAGCACATTTCAAAAGAAAGAAAGTAAAATTGGCTAAGGATATACTCGCATCAGAATAATACACATAAATAATGCAAACCACACAAACCACTGTTCATGACACGAAAAGAACAAAAGCCACAGCTGCAGTGAAATGTTGCTAATAAGACAAATGGCTAAAGTGAAATCCAAGCAAATTGAATTAATTTGCTCATAATACCAGGACTAGTAAAATAACCTTGGATCTGAAAATGAATGAACACAGCCATAAGGAAGCAGTCATCAAATTGAAGAGAATCAAATCACCAGGAATGCTAAGAGTTAAGCTGAGCTGAGTCACAATACTAACAAAAATAAACAGGGAAGATTGTAGTGAGCCTGCATCAATAATGTTAGTTGGAGTAGGTTTCCAGCATGGTTCCTGGTCTTAAATCTATCATTGCAAATCTGTCAACGGTTGTAGACATTTCCTGCAGTGGGTGGGAACAGCAAATATACCTGATTATATATTAAACCACTGAATGGATCACTGAGTGGTAAATGGGGTTCATCTAAAACAGAGGGAACAAACAGCTTTAACTGGCACGATAGACATCGAGGAATCAATCACAGCTCCATAGAAACCAGTGGAGTGAAATATGATCATGGCAACATTCCACCACACAGTATGAAATTAATTAATATTAAAATACTCAACCATATCACGCAACATGGACATAGAAAATAAGACAAACTGAAAATAATGGGATTAAATTGGGTCTTCTATATAGCAAGACACAGTATTGCATAGTTTGATTAACTCATGTGTATTGCTCCTTATCTTAGCAACATCTTAGCTTTCTGATGCTTGAAGATGCTATGATTAATGATTGCCATTAAATAATCACTGAACTTCTTGGAGGTGATACTGATATGTAGTAGACTCAAAATTGTCAGTGTCCAGCACTAGCAAGTCAAATGGCACCATTGTGGAGATAAGCTCCATTTACAGAGGTTAGGAAGCTCTTGAGATAAATTCTTCAGAGGCATTGGCACCAGATAATTGTGGCAATCAATGGCCACATCCAAATCAAAGATAAGGATCCAGTGCTGCATGATGCTCAAAGGACTTGCATTCAGGACTGAATGCATCCTCAAATGCCATATCCTGTTCCTTGCACCATTAAATTCCCTGCCTCAAGTACCTCCTCTGGCAGCTCATTCCATGCAACCACCGCCATTTCTGTGAAAAGGTTACCCCTCATATGCCTGTTAAATCTTTCTCCCTTCACCTTAAATCTAAGTCCTCTGGTTCTTGATTCCCCTAATCTGGGCAAGGGACTCTCTGCGTCTACATAATCTATTCCTTTTATGATTTTATACACCAGTATAAGGTCATCCCTCATCCTCCTGTGCGCCAAGGAATAGAGCCCCAGCCTGCTCACTCTCTCCCTATAGCTCAGACTCTTTTTCACGTTACGATACAAGATAACTTTAATTATCCCAGGAAGGATATTGGTCTGCCACCAGTCATAAAACACAGCAGGATGCATGAAACATGAAATTAAAGTTATGAGTGGGAAGTCCAGGATTGTTGGGGGCGGGGGGGTGGGGGATGTAGAGGGGAGTCAGTCTACTCCACGACAGAAGGGGGAGGAGTTGTACAGATTGATAGCCACAGGGAAAAAGGATCTCCAGTGGCATTCTGAGCTGTATCGTTGTGGAATCAGTCTGTTGCTGAATGTGCTCATCAGTGCGTCATGGAGGGGGTGGCTATATTGTCCAAGATGCCCTGCAGTTTGAGGTGCATCCTCCCCTCCAAGTAAATCCAATAAATCCAACTCCATCCCCAGGATGGATCCAGGTTAATTCTGTTGACATCCGCGGCCTTCGCCCTGCTACCCCAGCACATGACAGCGAAGAAGATAGCACTGGCCTCCACCAATTGATAGAACATCTGCAACTTCTTACTGTAGACATTGAAAGGGCAGAGCCTCCTCAGAAAGTGCAGATGGCTCTGTCCCTCCTTATACAGTGCCTCAGTGTTCCTGGACCAATCCAGTTTACTGTCCAGGTAAACTCCAAGGTACTTGTACTCCTTGGTACCTTTTCACTCTTCATTAGTCTCAGTAACACTCAGTGCACCAGCAATCTGTCATCTGTCTAACACTGTTGCACCATCAACTTTGCACCATTTTAACAACTATCATGCAAATCACAACATCCACAATCACACATCTCTGAGAAAAAGGTGATCGGCAACAAGAAACAGCAGCAAATAAGCAATGGCGAATAGGTGCCATGGGAGACACTACCTGCAATCATTGGAGAAGCTGCTATGGCTACTATTGGTATTGTATTTCTCCTTCTCATATCCCACTTGCATCTCCTCTAACGACTTATCTGACTAGCAGACTGCATCTCCTCCTCACACTGGGCACAACCACTGTCCTGTAACCTGACATGAGACCCTTGGTATTTTCAGATATTCAAGAACTCTAGTCTGACCTAATCGTTGTGCAAGAACAAAAAATGTATGAATAAAGAAAGAGAGAAAATGAAGGACTTAAATGAGAACTTTGATGGGACAAGCATAACAAGATAGATGTGGATTCACAATGAAATGCTTGGTATGTTTTCAAGACTACAAGAAAACCTACAGTATAAATGTCAGAGACCATGAAGTCTGGCACCAACTTTGTAAAGATACAGCTAAGAGGTTGAAGCCCATTCTTTCCAGAATGGAGCTGGTGGGCAACTCTGCTAGCATATTTGTAGACTCCAGCATCAAGTTTTATCTTTGCAGTACAAGATGTCTCACAATATTTGAACATTGCTGTGGAAATCTACACCTCAGTCATTAGATTGTTACAATGCAAGTTGAATCTGCTGCCAGTGTGGCTTAGAATGCCAGTGTTCAATGGGGAGAAAGGGTGTCACAGCAGTGTAGTTTTATATGATCCAACTAATTGTTAGGTTGCCATGGTGCTACCCCAGGGGAATTACAGTATTTCTGTAGTGTGAAAAACTCCTATCTTCCCCCAAGTGAATAACATTTGTTAATCTTGCTTCTTCTAGTCCACCAAATCCTTGGAGACACAAGTGACTGCAGTTGCTGTAATCTGGAGCAAAAAGAAAGTTGCTGGAGGAACTCAGTACATTAGGCAGCAAATGTGGAAGCAAACGGATGGCATATCTCTTGGCACTCAGAAGTCATTCTCTGATGGTGGCTGAATTGCTGGTGTCATTACAGACAGAGACAGAATGAAGGCTTTATGCATGGAACTAGGCATTGAGCTACATAACTTGCTGCCAATAATTGACCAGCGGTGGAAATATAATCACTTTTAGTTGTGGTACCTGTAAGTCGTATGTGCAATTAATGGCATACAAAGGTATTTACAAATTGGGAAAGGTTTATATGTTTTCCATCAATTGTTGTTTGATAAAAGAGATTGAAATGTAATCGATTCTCTCTGAATAGAGAGTGTCAGCGACCATCCTTTCATAGCAGAGCACGAGAAATTGCATATATTTTCAAAATGCAGTCCATAAAGAGCATAAAATTAAAATGGTGTAACACCTTGATCGCACCAGTGTTGTAGTTTTTGCTTGGAAGTTACAGCCATAGTTGTACACAATGCTAGATTTCAGTAAGGACATATTGAGGAAGGGTCTCGACCCGAAACATCACCCATTCCTTCTCTCCAGAGATGCTGCCTGTCCTGCTGAGTTACTCCAGCTTTTTGTGTCTATCTTCTTATTAAAGTATAGATTGCTCGTACACAGCACGTTATTGAAGAATTCCTTCTCCAACTCCTCCATCCTTATTCCTTCTCCCAGCATCATACTGTCCTTGATTATGTGAATGGATAGTTTCCAGAAAAAGTTTAAGAGGAATGCCTACAAGTGTACTCATGACTGGTTTACCAAGAAGCCTTGAGGTTATGTCACATTCCTCAGCATCTGCCACACTCCACGTACTTGAAGAACCTTGATAAATTCTAGCACGCACCAAATATTAGCAACACCAGGTAGAAATTAAACAACAACCAATTTGCAAGTTGTTCATTGTCTCTTTAGAGAGCCCTACGTAGCTAAAATAGCTCCAAAGTGGCAACACTGGCATCAAGTCAGCATTGTACACAGACTAATGTTATGATCAGCCTAGTCTGTTGATGAGTGTCAGCTGCACATATGTTAACACTTGTATAAGTATAATATCTGGCACGATTCACACCACAACTATGTGCACATGGTGGACATTTATTACCTAAAATTGCACATATGGGCTCAAAAAATGCACATGCCACAGAACATAATTTTGTACTCATTGATATTCTTCTAATTTTGTTTGAGGATCTGTAGATTCTGGAGTCAACCTATCTACCAGTGTCAATTATTTGGAATCATAGAATCGAAGAACAGAAGGAAATCACGTGGCTCTTTATTTTTGTGCTGATGAGAGAGAGCTACCCAACTTAGTCCTGGTCCTGCAAGTCACAACTCTTTGTGCGTACGTATGTATTTCCATATGTGATGTTGGTATCTGCTCCTATTACACTATCAGCTGCTGAATTATGGAATCCTAACTGGGTTCAGTTAGATGCCATTGGATTTTAGGGAATTTTGTGGTCGGATTGAACATTATTCCCAAGATTGACATCAAGGATTGAAATTTCAACCCAGTTCGTCAATTAGAAAGATCTACCCAAATGTGGAAAGGGAGCCAAACTCCATCAGGTTCTACTTTAAATAAGAAAATGTAAACTGCTTATTCCCCTGAGAAATAGTGTGAGCTGCTGTGGAAATAATAGCAAACAGTGTGCTGTACAACATCATTTCATAATTTGTGGCAGGGAAGAGAAGTGTGATTGAGACACAAGAGATTGCTGGTTTCTAGAGAAATGAAATGTCTGCTGGAGGAACATAATTGATCGGACAACCTCTGTGGGAGAAAATGAATTGTTGACATTTAGGATCAGAACCTGTATCCGGGTGATGAATTGATTTATGCTGCCCGATTCTTAGTCACACAAATAATAAGTTCAAAATATAAACAAAATATAAGTTCAATGTCAAACACCTCCCACCCTCATTCAGCATCAAATTAAACAGCACAGAGTGTTAGAACTGATATGTAATGGACCATTCTCATGATGTGAGTTATTTTCCTGAAAAAAACTCAGAGCTCCAGAAGAGGAAAATTGAAACCATGAGGACTGATTCCCTCGTGCCAGCAGAAAATAAATTGCTTTTAGCAGTTTTATAATTTGAATTTTACATTTACGTTTCATTTTTCCTCTCCCTCCTTTGTGGGCATCACAGTGGTGCAGACTATGGAGCTGCTGCCACACAGATCCTTCAACCTGGGTCTGATCTTGACCTTTGGTGCTGTCTTTGTAGAGTTTGCATGTTCTCACCATGACCAGATGGGTTTCTGCTGACTGCTCCGGTGTCCCGGCACTTCCCAAAAATATTCCATTGACTCCATTTACACCACATTGCCTCGGCAAGGCCACCGGCATAATCAAGGATGTCTCACCCTGGTCACTCCCTCTTCTCCCCTCTCCCAGCAGGCCAGAGGTACAGAAGTGTGAAAACACACACCTTCAGTTTCAGGGACAGTTTCTTCGCAGCTGTTATCAGGCAACTCAACCTTACTATTAATAACCAGAGAGTGGTCCTGAGCTACTATCTACCACATTGGCAGCCCTTCGACTCAATTGGACTTTATTTTGCACTAATTGTTATTCCCTTTACTATGTATCTAAACTGTGGATAGCTTGATTGTAGTCATGTATAGTATTTCCGTTGAATGATTAGAATGCAACATGCGATTTTCATTGTACCTCGGTACACGTGACAATAAACTAAACTAAACTAATCTAAACCAAACTAAGTAAAACAAAACTAAAGTAAACTAAACTAAACGTGGGTTAGTCGGATTACTGACATAAAATTACCTGCAACATTTCATTGAGTGGTACAATCTGGTAGGGAGGAGGGAAGGGCGGAGATTTATGGGAATATGGGGAGCATAAACTGGGATTTAAGTAGGATTGGTGGAAATGGGAGTTTGAAGGTCAACACAGACTCAGTGGGCTGAAGAGCTTTATCGATGATGTGTGACTCTGACTCACTTTAATTCTCGATCTGAGCTTGTGTCTTACTGAACAGGTTTCTCCTGACATTTCAAATCAGAACGCTCACTGCCTTGTGAGTTAATTGGGATTTCAGGCTTTGTATTGGCACATATTTGGATTTTAAAAAATCATTAAAGAAATATGTTGAACCCCACCAATCACATACATTGTAGTGGCAGATTTTTATATAGTTCAAGAGATTATTCCTTCTAGCCACTAAGTGGACTACATGATTAGAGAGAATGTCGTTATATGCATGTGAGCTTTCCGTCAGAGACCTTCAGTGCTTCTTCACATATAAATCTTCATAACACAGTATTTTGATTAATAGATTCTTTATTGTTGATGAAAAACAATGTTATACATCCAAACTTCTTCCGACTCGTACACAATAATCTTCATCGAACTCCAGCATATCGCTTTAAAGGTTAGGAAACTCCTGGTATCTCCATTACGCTTTGCATGGTCAAAGGGTATGCCTTCCTCATGCAAGTCCAAAACACAACTAAAAACTAAGCTTCTGCGCAAGAATCGTAGCTCCAAACATGCCCTAGAATACGTCATAAATCCCACCCACATAATTACAGGTAGTCTAAAATTTAAAGACACATGCCATAATTAATGACACACAAAACAAGCCAAATGGCCACTACATACTGTGCTCTCAATTTTCCATTGAAACACGAGAAATACCTTACAATAAAAAACAGTTTGAACTCTACTCTCAAAAATCTGCTGTTCTTTCTGTTTTTAATTTAGCTTATCTTTATCTAATTTTCTTTTTCTTTTTAAAATTTTCCATCATTGGCTGGATTTTACATATACAATGAAGATTTGGTTCTCTTTGGTCTCCTTGAGTATAAAGAGAACCAAGGCTTCATTGCCCAGAATGACCAAGCAATCTGGGGTAGAAGATTGCAACCTTCACATGGTCCACCCTGTTTCAATGAATGCAATCAACCTGGCATGCACAAACAAAAGATCAAACAGAACAAGTTGTCTCACAACTTTAGACTGTCCACACCATACGCAAGATGAAGAAGAAGACCAAGCAATCTATATAATAATGTGGAATAAAAATAGAAATTGCTGTGAAAAAAACCCTCAGTAGGTCAAGCAGCATCTGTCGAAAGACAAACTGTTAAATTTTCAGGTTTAAGAATCCAGTGGATTTCCAGCATCTGTAATATTTTAATTTAATTTACTGTGTGAGGTAGGTTTCTTTTTTTCAGATGTTAGTTGTTGTCAGATATAAATTCTTAGATGTCATAGAAAATAGAACAGTACAGCGCCAGAATGGGTCCTATGGCCCACAATGTCTGTGCTGAACATGATGGCACATTAAACTAATTTAGTCTAACTGCATGCGACCCATTTCCTTCCATTCTTTACATATCTGAGTACCTTTCCCAAGCCCTCTGAATGGCAATTTTGCTTCCAACACCACCCAGGCACAATATTCCAGGCTGCCACCAGTAACAATCCTGCTCTTGCATTCTACAATCTACATTTTTTGAAGCTGACTAAGAGTCTGTAAAGAATGGGTAGACGTTTAACCCTTCCATGATTATTTAACTCCTTAGCCTCATCACTAACACCACTCAATTGCTGATTGACATAAACCTTTGTTTTACTCATAACCCCATAATCTTCAGTTCCTGCCTGCAAACTGCCTTAATGTTGTTCGAACTCTCATGCAAGAACCCTCATCTAACTTCCTGCAATTTCCAAATCTTTTTCAATGTTGAACTGTGAGCTATGGGCTTAATGCGAGCAAATGGGGCCAGTTCCATTTGCCAACTTGGTCGGCATGGACAAGAAGGGCCGAAAGGCCTGTTTCCTTGCTATACAACTCTATGATTCTCTGATTCTATGACACTGTTATCTCCGAGTCATCCCATGCTTGTGATCCCTCTTTTGCAATATTGCAATAATTAGCTCCAGAGTTGCTTTATTATCTGACAGGAAGGCAAGCTGCGAATCAGTTGAGAAACTCATTGGGAAGAAAAATCCTGCAATTAATTCACACAGGATGTCTGGTTGGCCAGAAAGCACCACTCCCCCATTCTTTTTCTAGCCTTCACAATTTTAACAAGAATTAACACATTTATAATAATTAATGGATTCATTTATTTCACTGAAAAATGTCAAATATATGATCATATTAAGAATCTAGATGCAAATATCAACAAGTGATTTCGAACTGTGCAAATTTAAGATCAAATTTAAGTGTTTTAAGATTATTGCCCGTAATGAAGGAAGTCATGGACACATGCACTAGCTCCAACCAAAACAAATACTTTGGTTTCATTTTTTTAGTTTTATTTCGTTTTAGAGAAATAGCCCGGAACAGGCCCTTCAACCCACCGAGTCCAGACTGACCAGCGACCCCCACACAGTAACGCTATCCTACACACACTAGGGACAATTTACACATTTACCAAGCCAATTAACCTTCAAACCTGTATGACTTTGGAGTGTGGAAGGAAACCAAAGATCTCGGAGAAAACCCACGTAGTCACGGGTAGAATATAGAAACTCCATAGAACCAGCACCCGTAGTCGGGATCGAACCCGGGTGTCTGACACTGCAAGCGCTGTAAGGCAGCAACTCTACCGCTGCACCACCGTGCCACCCCTGTTTTGTGTAGAAAATCTCTCTGGAGTAAAAATGGTGAATCTATATTCCTGTGACTTAACATAATTATGAATGTTAATGCATAAGTACGGCACGTTGAGGACAGGTATCTCCTCTGATGAAAAATGTTCAAAAGTTAGGAAAACTTACCAAACAAAATATGACCCCCTGCCACACTCCTGCCTCTTGAGTTTAAAACAAGGTATTGGATTGGAACAACAAATGTGTCAGTATCCCCTAATAGTACTGAAAACGACACAGTGAATCAGATCAATTGAATTCCTCTTTAAATGGACCGCACCTTTATGAAAATACATTTGACAAACATTTAAAAACAATAGTTGAAGCTGCCTTAAAACATTTAATGTATCATCATTTCTGCATGACATTCAACTCCATTGATTTTTCTGTCTTCACAAACAAAATAATGTTGCCATAATTTTTTTATTTATAACAACAGTTCTCTTTCTTTATCAGAAAACTCGGTTAACTCGCCCTCTGTCTGTATTCCAGCAATTAAGTTCTGCCTTTTGTTTCCGTTGGATTGGGTTGGTTCAAAGAAATGTTTGAAGTTGCCTGATATGGAGAGGAAGTGAATCATCCTCATCTGGCAGGCAGGTAGCAGATTAATTCCCATGAGAATCATTAGTAGATTAGTAACAGTAAAAATGCTTGTCGGAATCTGCTTAATAAGAAATTTAAAGATATATGATCTTAAAACTGTCTTCCTTTGGAATAGTCCAGGTTACTTCGATTTCAAAGGACAAAGTTGAAAGAATCACTGGGTTTTACATGAGCAATTAACTAATGCCTACCTTCTCCAATTTGCACTTGCACAGATTTTGAAGTCTTTCAGAATTTGCTTCATTGCAACCACAAAATAATAGCAAACAACTTACTGACAAGTTTCCAATTTTCCCATGGCATACTAGGAACATTCCCTGTGTCAGGACTTTAGTTTAGTTCAGAGATACAGCATAGTATCTGTTTGATTAGTACAGTTGTCAGAGGTTATGGGGAGAAGGCAGGAGAATGGGGTTAGGAGGGAGAGATAGATCAGCCATGATTGAATTGCAGAGTTGAATTGATGGTCTGAATGACCTAATTCTACTCCTATTCCTTATGACTAGAGTCAGGATTTTGCCATAAATGCCATGTGCCTTTTCATGCCTTTTCGATGATTTCAGGAAGATAATGCCTTTTTCATGATTGAGTGCTTAAAACAGCCTTTTTTTTGTCATTTTAACGTAACTTACAAGAAAATTTACACCCAAAACTAGAGATGCTTTATGTAGGTGTGAAGTGGTGATTGGGGAGGCGTCGGTGGGGAAGGATCTAATCTTTTCAAACTGGAGTCAGGCTGTGAGTAGATGTGAAGTGTTGGTTGGGGAGGGGGTGTGGGGGTACCAGGGTTAAGTTTCTGTTTATCGAAACTGCAGTAGACTCGGTCAGGTCGTTGGTCAGCTGATGATTGCCCAAGAAGCGAGGGTTTTTCCTCTTGTAGCTTGTGATTACTTGCAAGCCCTTCCACACTGAACAAGAGTAATGTGCTGAGAACTTGCTCCTCAACTTCTCAGAGTACCTTTCCATGGCAGCTCTGATTCCTCTTCTCAGCTTGCATTTTGCTTGCCTGTAGAGGTCTACATCCCCGTTCCTGTGGGATCTACCACTGAAAACGTCAAAATGGCTAAAGTCAAGTCAAGGCCTTGTCAAAAAATGAACGATTTGGTGAGAGTGTACTAGAGTGATATATTCTCTACAGACAACTGTGTGCTGTTTTGCAAAGCATGTGAGAAAGCAGTGAATCATGAGAAGAAATATTTTGTCTCCCAGCATGTACAGAAAGCTAAACACAAGTCAGCGGCAGAGAAACTGAAGGTAGGAAATACGCAAGCTTGTCTCCTCAAGATTCAAGATTCAAGAGCGTTTATTGTCATGTGTCCCTGATAGGACAATGACATTCTTGCTTTGCTTCAGCACAACAGAACATAGTAGGCATAGACTACAAAACAGATCAGTGTGTCCATATACCATTATATAAATATATACACACATGAATAAATAAACTGATAGTGCAAATAACAGATAATGGGTTATTAATGTTCCGAGTTTTGTCCGAGCCAAGTTTAATAGCCTGATGCCTGTGGGGAAGTAGCTATTCCTGAACCTGGTCGTTGCAGTCTTCAGGCTCCTGAACTTTCTACCTGAAGGTAGCAGGGAGATGTGTGTGTGGCCAGGATGGTGTGGGTCCTTGGTCCTTTTTGAGGCAGCATTCACATCATTTACTGCTGGCTCCAGTCGCTAATCTGAGTTTTCGAGTGATCTGTGCAAAGCATTCATTGATGCTGGAATTCCGCGGTGGAAATTGGAAAACAAATCTCTCAGAGGTTTTTTAGAGAGATACACAGAGGAACATATACCGAGCTAGCCATCATTACGGAAAAATTATGTTGACAGCAACTTAAACATTGTTGTGCAGAAAATTAGAGATGAAGCTGCATGCAAAAAAATATTGATTTCAATAGACGAGACAACCGATGCTGTGGGGGGAGACATTGCCAATGTGTTCATCGGTACACTGGAGGCAGGTCAACCATCAAAGGAGTATTTGTTGACATTGGAAGTATTGGAGAAGTCAAACAAGCTCAACTATTACTCAGTTGTTTACATCTTCACTTGCTGTGTTTTGGCCACAAGGTATAAAACACACGAATGTTCTTCTGTTTGTGACTGATGCAGCTGCGTACATGAAAAAAGTTGCTTGTGCTCTTAAAGTTTTATTCCCCAAAATGTTGCATTTGACGTGCTTAGTTCACAGAGTCCATAGAATTGCCGAGCACATACGTAGCTTGTTTCCAAATGTCGATCGCCTAGTTTCCAATGTCAAGAAAATCTTCCTCAAAGCACTTTGCCCATATTTGAGATTCCACTACATCCTCAGCCTGTTTTGACTAGTTGGGGTACATGGCTCTGTGCTATACTCTACTATGCTGCAAATTTTGAAAAGATAAAATTAATCATCAATTGTTTTGAAGAAAAAGAATCTGCTGCAGTCAGGATCGTCAGTGAAATCATGCAGAAAAAGTCCCTTCCCGCGATCTTGTGTTTATTGCTTCCAATTTTGCAAACTTCCCACAAGCTATTACTTCCCTTGAGAAACATGGCGAAACATTAGTGAATAACTTGCAGGTTTTCACCAAAGTAACTGACGATATTCGTAAAGTTCCTGGCGATGTAGGTAAAGACATACAAGGAAAATGTGAGAGAGTGATTTTAGCTAACAAAGATCTTGAAGAAATACAAAACATAGCTAAAGTTCTCAAAGGTTGTTGTTATTCACAAGATATCAACATGAATATAGAGTTTGTAGCTTATTTTGGGTATGCACCAGTGACCTCAGCTGGGGTAAAAAGAAGTTTTTCACATCTGAATCATATTCTGTCTGACAGACGGCATAGTTTAACACCAGATAATTTGACAAAAATGCTAGTAATTATGAGCAACAAGGCAACTTTGGCCATTTAATGTAGTATACATTTATAATTATCATTTTTAACCATATTTTGGTGGTGGAAATTAATGTCTTTTATGCCTTTTTTGTCAATAAATGCCTTTTTGGTTATTTTATTATGCCTTTTTGCTTGCCTTTTTCAGATTTTTAGCGCCTGAACATTCTGGCTCTACTTATGACCTTATGACTTCAATAACAGGTCCTTCAGCCCATCAAGTCCACAGCGATCATTGATCACCCATTCACACTAGTTTTACTGTATCCCACTTTCTCATTTACTCGCAACACATTAGGGCAATTTACAGAGGCCAATTCACCTACAAGCCTGCATGTCTGGGATGTGGGAGGAAACTGGAATACCTAGAGGAAAACCACGCAGTCACAGAAGAGAGGGAGGAGAACGTGCAAACTCCATACAGTCAACACTCATGGTCGAGATCAAACCAGGGTCTCTGATTGTTGTGAGGCAGCAGCTCTACCAACTGCACCACTGTGCAGTCTAGGCTGAAGGTAGGCTGATAATATGGCATATTTACTATGAAAGAACTTGGGTCCTTACTACAGCAGGTCGCTCCCTTTCCCAAGGTTGAACACATTCACATTTAACTGAGGATTTGCTGCGGGCAAATGATTTTCTGACACTTTGATAATAATTGCAGACCCTCGGATTCCAAGGACTGAGAAGATATACTAGCATGTTGTTCCCAGCCAAATAGCACTCTGGAGAAAACATTAATCTTTTGGCCAAAAGTTTGAAACTTTAGGGGAGATATAAAAGTGTGGTTGAAGATTGTCTGTCTTCAATGACATCTACCCGATACACTGTACACTGATTGGACTGGGAGAATTCAGCTTGTATGAAAATTCCCCCCAAATTGAAATTGTTCTCCATGTTTCCTATCTGAGCATTCTCGAAGAGGTCCAAAAAAAGTAAAATGCTTAGAAAGGAACTGCAGATGCTGGCTTACACTGAAAATAGACACAAAATGCTGAAGAAACTCAACGGGACAGACAGCATTTCTGGATAGAAGAAATGAGTGACGTCACCCATTCCTTCTATCCAGAGATGTTGTCTGTCCCACTGAGTTACTCCAGCATTCTGTGTCTATGTAATAGTAAAATGCTTATGATGAGTGAAATGCAGTTAACATTTCATGTCCCAATCTTTCATCAAAACTGCGAAAGGTTTGAGACGTAGCAAGATAGAACAAGCAGATAGGAAGCAAGCACTTCTGACTCAATTTTTAAATGCTGTTAAATTGAAGTCAATGAAACAGACTTTTACATAATCACCTAAGGTTAACTTGCAGATAGAGGAAGAAGAAGAAGGCTCTTGATCCTAAACGTCAACTATTTGTTTTCTCCAGAGATGCTACCTGATCCGCTGAGATACTCCAGCTTTATGTGTCTGTCTTCGGTTTGAACCAGCATCTGCAGTTCCTCCCACACAATGAATGGGAGCTGTTGGAAGTCAATTATCCTGGCTAAATGACATCACTACAGCAGTTCTTCGGGGAAGTGTCCTGCCAAACTATTTTCAGCTGCTTTATCAATGGCCTTCCTTCCATCGTAGGGCCAGAAACAATGTTCAATGTTCAGTTCCACAATGACACAGAAAATAAAGTAATCCATGAGCAAAACTTGGAAGATATTCAGGAATGGACAGATAAGTACAGATAAACTGTCATACAAAACATGCACCATCCTCAAGAGAGAATCTAACCACCTATCGTTGTCATTCAATGGAAACATCATTATTGAGTCCCCTAACTTTGACACCATGACCAAAGTATGGAAATTTCACATCAATGTTGAGAATGAAAAGTTGTAAGTATATCAAATTACAAGTGACTAGAAATTTAATTTCAAAGCACAAGAATTGAAGAGTAAAATGCATCGCATTGAACAACATGCATATGTAATTTCCATTTATCTTTTCAACATAGGACTATTACAGTGCACCATGTTCATACTGGCTCACAAAACAATGCCATTCACAACTAATTTTTTTTGTGTAACCTGTTCTCTCCAGTTTTCCTCCAGTCAGACTTTCTCTGGATCATGTTTGTATCTGAGCCAAGTCTATTGAAACCTTCTGCAGCAGATTCCCCAATAATTTCTGTTAGGGAATCTGCTGCAGAAGGTATCAACAGATCTGGTTCAGTTGCAGACATGGACCAGATATCTGATCATTACTCATGTGACAGCCCCAGGTTACAACAGAGTTTCATTAAGGTCTTGTGTCCTTTTCCCGGGTATCCACTACTGTTACCATGACCAATTTACAATTGGAAAAGAGCTTCCATTCCTTACGACAGTTAACCTCAAGCAGCTCAACTCCCATCAGCAAGTATTCCAATTAAAAGCTGTGAGAGTTCCAGCTGGAATAACACGTTGCATAAAATCTTTAATGACTCACATATAAAAAGGTTCAAAATCTTGTATTTTATATGCAGAATAGATTACACATGCATAAATATGACGATCACATCCCAGAACAGCTGGACCACATAAGGGTAGATCCACCATGTGGCATCATTCTATGCAATGATAAATTCCTAAACTGAGGTGCTGTTTTAAATGGTTCTTCTGCACTTCATTGAAAGAGTGCATAAAATCAGGAATGGGATGGAAAACTAAAATGGCACGTGAAAGGAACTGAGGTATTCTACAAATTACCATTTGGTTTCCAGAATGTAGGGGAAATTGTGTGGTGTGTAGCGTGTACATGACACTCAATTAAAAAACATAAAATAAATCCACAGTCTCACCAGATAAGAATGTGTGGGGGCTATTGCTTGATTGGAAAGAAGAAGATAAAAAGGGAGTTGAGTTACTGAACTCCTGTGCTTGCAAAGAAAGGATCTGTGGGGAGGGGAGTGGCTACCGGCTGTTTCTGATATGTGTTCTCTCACAAACCCCTGAGTGTGTTGCGAAGGTATGGGCTCTATGGCATGCTGACAGATGATACGAGGGGGAAATTTGTTTTATGGTTTTATCATGTTGGTAATACAGGCGTGATGCAGCACAGCCTAATGACTGTGAGGGATGGTTGGATGGGAAGTTAGGATAGATAAACCTTATTATAATTCTGGGAGGTGGCACAAAGGATGAAAGAAACAAGCCTGTTGACGGTGTTAAGGGTCTGTCGAACTTACGTGATTTTTTCGGCGACTTGCCAGCACCTGTCATAGTTGCAGCAGGTCGCTGAAAATGTTTTAAATGTTGAAAATCCAGCGGCGACCTAAAAAGGTACGACTCTTTGGGCGACTACTCACGACCAAACAGGCGTCACCCCGCGTCATTATTTTAAGAGGGACAAGCCCTTTACATCTCTAATATTTTCCACATCTGACAATAAATTATCAATGGAAAATGTTAACACTGCTTCCTGACCTGCTGAGTAATTCCATGGCTTTATGATGTATAATTTCAATTTTACAGGGTCTACAATATTCAGCTTTTATATGAGTTAAAAAGAGGTCGTTTATGATCAAATTAGTTCTTCACATTGGACTTTATTAACCTTATTATGGACCTTATTAACAATATCTGTTTTGACTCAGCATTCAGGAGCAGTAATGTTCATTTTGGCTTGTGGCCTTTTCAAAAATACTTTTTGCAGATATAACTTAAGTATTTCAGTTCACACTTTCAAGTCTGAGACACCATATCTATTTGAAGACCCCTATGGGTGAAGAACAAACCAGAGAATCTCCTGCAGTCATCTACCCAAACAAACAAAAGCCTGACACCAGTGTTTGGAAGAAATAGATAATAATATGTAGCTAAAATAATGACTGTAAACCAAATGATATAATACTGACACAAACAAAGAGGGAGAAATCATCTGACACTTAACTAAAACATTTGGTATGCAAAACACCCTGTTTCCAACATGTATCATGCACTAAATTGAGCATAAGAACATTCTGTTCAAAAAGAAATATGCATCAAATTATTCAATTCACTATTTTAATGGAAGCCTGAATCTGTTTATTTTAAATAAATTAAAGCCTTAATAGGGCAGAGAGCATGAAACAGTGGAGAGGACTTTCTTACAAGAATATTTTGTTTCTTCTGATTATATTTTTGTGCTAATGTCTTGCTTTTTTGCACAATCTACTTTCTTTTAGAATTTTATGTTGTAAGCTATATATACTTACTGAATATTTTTTGTTTGTGTATTTGTCTTGAGTCTATGTGCTTGTGATGCTGTTGCAAGCAAGATTTATTTTCATTGTAGCTGCACCTGTTATATGACAATGAACTTGATAAAACTTTATATATACAGGCTATGTTGGAGTATTTGGTTATTTGATTCCCCTTTATCATCAACAGTAGAAAATCAAAGTCCATTTTATCAACTGGTATGAAAAATTAAGCTTAATGATAAATAAATGGAATAAAAGCTGAAAATTCTGGAAAGACACCACAGTGCAATCATTATTTACATAAATAAATGGCTTGTTAACATTTTGGGACTAGGTGTATCAGAAATCTGAAAAAAAGGATCAATGAAATTCAAAAACAGGCAACAGATTATGAAGGAAGCAGATAGGTGACATTTGGGGTTGGGACCCTATTTCATTTACTCCAGCACTTTATGGTCTATGGAAGATTCCAGCTCTGCCGTTCCTTGTGTCTTCACGAGGATGTTGCCTGTGCTTGTTGGCTTGAGATAGAGGGAAGAGGTTGGATAGACTGGGACTCCTTTCCTTGGCGAGTAGGAGGATGGGTGTTGACCTTATTGAGATGTACAAGATCATAATGGGCATAGTCATACAGCATGGAAACAGGTTCTTTGGTCCAACTTGCCCAAACTGACCGAGGTGCCCCATCTAAGCTAGTCCCATTTGCCTGTGTTACCCTATATCCTTCCAAACCTTTCTTAACCATGTAGCAGTCCAAATGTCTTTGAAATGTTGCAATTGTACTTGCCTCAACTACTTCCTCTGGCATGGATAAGGTGAATACTAACAACCTTTTCCCAGGGTAGTGTTCAAACATTAGATGGCACAGGCTTACAGCTAGATGGGAAAGATTTAAAAGGGACCTCAGGTGCAACTTTCTCACCCAGAGAGTCATTTGTATTTGGAAGGAGCTGCCAGAGGAAGCCATTGAAGCAAATATAATGACAACTTTTAGAATATATTTGGACAGATATATGTACAGGAATGGTGTAGAAGGCAAATGGGATTAGCGCAATGTGCCAACTTGGTCAACATGGACGAGGTTGGCAAAGGATTTGGTTCCATATTATACATCTCTATTACTAAGTCGCAGATTTATAACGTGTGCATTGTGAAGCAATTATCAGTTAAATATCCCTTTTTATTTATTCTGCTTTAATTTAATAAGTTAAAACATTTGTGATAGTTTATTTTTTTACACCGATTAACTTGTATTTTAATGGTTTGTAAATATCTCAGATCACAGAGATATTTAAAAAAATGTTCAAACCATTTAAGCAATGGCAGGGTTCACTTGAGTCTCACTTCTGTGTCAAAATCTACACACAAAGCTTGCTGATGACCGGTCACTAATCAGATCTTACTACTCGAAGAGCAAGACCAGCGTCTGCATCTGGCCCAGCTAATTGCATGTGTGCACGAACTTCAGGCAACAAGATCGGACTGTGTGTTAACAATAGACAATTGACAATAGGTGCAGGTGTAGGCCATTCAGCCCTTCGAGTCAGCACCGCCATTCAATGTGATCATGGCTGATCATCCCCAATCAGTACCCCGTTCCTGAGTTCTCCCCATATCCCCTGACTCCACTATCTTTAAGAGCCCTATCTAGCTCTCTCTTGATCTGGTTGGACCCAACCAGATCCGCCCAATATGATTAGAACTTTTCCTCATATGTTTTGTGTGATTTTCCAGGTTTAGTGGTATGTGCTCAGCTAGGAAAAAGGAGCAGCACATTTCTTTCAAAGCTTTAAGCACTACAATTTTATTAGCAGTTATATATTATATCTGTAATGAGTTGAGTCAAACACATATCAGGATACAACACATGTTTATTAAATGTACTTACAGAATCAGTCTGCAGGACATAACAGTTCCTAGCAGCCACTCATACTGAATGGCGGAGGCAAATTCTTACTAATATAAAACGCATATTGGGCGGAGCAACTACTAACAAGCATTACAATTGGCTGGTAGGAAATAACCAAACTACATCTTTCCTTGTAGAAACCAAAAAGAAAGCATTGGTACATAGAAACATGGTGGCTAAGCAATATAGGAAGCGGAACACTAATAACACATATGGGGCAGTTTATCTGGTTACTCAAAATCACCATATCTAATGAGTAGCCTGCTAACCCGTCCGGCACGTGTGTGGTATGAAGCCGCTTCACCTCCTTTCACGGGAGAAGATACCGGGGAGGGAACGCGAGATATGACCAGGGACCCGACGGGACGGGGAGGTGGTGACATAGGCGAGTGAGGCACCGAAAGCCGCGGGGTGGCCGCGGTGGAAACGGTCTCTGATAGTGGAGGTAATGGGAGGGAATACAAAACGCGAGACATCTGGATATGGAGTCGCAGGACGTGGTTCCTTCACTGGAAGGATATGTTGACGGTTGCGTCTGTAAATGGCCTTGTCCGCTTCAACCAGATAAGAGCGCAATTCTTTGGCAGGGCCGTGGATGTGACCCAGATGGCCTTAGCCCTTGTTGGTCTGGAGGCAAACCACGTGTCCACTGGTGAGAGGTTTAAGTGGCTTACTGGATTTGTCAAAAAAACGTTTCTGTGTATTGCATTTGAATTGCAGTTGTTTCGGGACTGCAGCCGGAGAACAAACTTGTGGCTGCAAAAGCTGCTGGGACACAGGCAGGGGAGCACGGGTTTGGCGAAACATCAGTCGCTGGGCTGGGGAACCCAGTATGGGATCGCTTGCAATGTTCCTTAAGTTGAGCAGGTCTAGGTAGACATCCGATTTTGAAAGGTATGAACGCTCCATTAGTTGTTTTACGCTTCGGACGGCTCATTCGGCGAGTCCGTTGGACAGCGGAAACTCAGGGCTGCTGGTAATATGTCGGAGGTACCATCGTTTTGCAAAGTTTTTGAAAGACTGGCTGGTGAACTGTCTGCCGTTGTCAGACAGAAGACATGCAGTGGAGCTGTGCACGGAGAACAGGCACTACAACTTTGCGATAACCGCTTCAGATGTAATGGCTTGGAGTAGATCTATGTCGAACCAGCCCGAATAAGAATCAACAAGAACCAGATAGTGATTCCCATGCACTTCGAATATATCGGTGGCTAACGTGGACCACGGGAGTGGAGGAACCGGGTGGGGCAGTAAGGGCTGCTTCTGCTGATGTGGCGTCAGGCTTTTGCAGATGGCGCAGACTTCAGTTTTGTCACGTATGTACATGGTCATACCAGACCAGTAAAACATGCTTTGTACCCGTTGTAGGGTTGCCTCCATGCCGGGGTGGCCCCTGTGGATGGTGTCCATGCCGGGGTGGCCCCTGTGGATGGTGGAAGTACTCGTCTTGTCCTGTAACACCAGTTCGTCGTGAACCAGGAAGTATGGGCGAATCGCGAGCGGGGTGCTGTGTTGTTTATCCGGTCAGCCACGCCGGATGACTGCGGACAGCAATTGTAAAGTTTCGTCAGCAGCCATTTGTTCTGCCAGGCTGCTCAAGCAATCAGTAGGAACATGCAATACCTTCATTACTGAGAACTGGTCCTGTTCAGAGAGTTGTTGTTCGCTGGTTTTGCGCAGGGCTCTTGATAGCGTGTCAGCTATGTGCATGTCCTTGCCTTTCTTATAGACACTGTTGAAATCAAACCACTGCAGTTGCATCATCATCCGTTGTAGGCAGGCTGGGGCAGCGTGAATGGGTTTATTCAAAATAGTGACCAGCGGCTGGTAGTCAGTTTCTACATTCACAGACTTCCCAAAAATAAAGTCCTTGAATTTTGTGCAGGCGAAAACCACTGCGAGCAATTCTTTTTCGATCTGGGCGTAACGTTGGTCAGTGTCAGTTAGTGTGCGAGAGGCGTAAGAAACAGGCTTGCAGTCGCCATTGGTAGTGGTTTGCAGGCAAGCAGCGCCAAGTCTGCACTGGGACGCATCACAGGTGAGCGGCACTGGTAACTCCAAAGCAAAGTAGGTAAGAGTTGGCCTGAGGTGCTTGGACCACAGGAATGACGTTGGGATCAATGACAATGTGGTATTTGAGGGGCAACTTGCCAAGCTCAATGTTAAACAGTTCTTTGTATTGAGAGAGTACTTGCTGAGTGGGTCCCTCAGTGAGAAAGAGGTGATGGACAGCCCCGCCAAAGTATTGATATCGAGCAAAGTCTCTGAATTCCCCTTGACGATATAAAACATTAGGGTATGGGGCTGCGTGACTATGGTGTATTTTAAATTCGTCTGTGCAAGTAGGTGTATAACATCACCCCCGTAGGCCCGAAGCGTGGCCGAGGCCTTTTCAATACGTTCAGCATTACAAATGTTTTTAAACTCTGATGACGAGATGATGTTGCATTTCGCGCCCTTAACAACCTTGGCGATCACAGATCTGTTGTTCACAAACATGGTTACTTCAGGGTGAAGTTGCTCGTTAGACGAAGGGAGGAGAGAGTGGATGGCTGAACAATTATCTGTACTTACCTGTTATCTGTTAACAGAGAGCTGAGCGGGGGATGGCAAGTCAGGCTCTTGGTATTCGTTATCAGCAAGCTCATGTCGTAACCTGTGCAGGCTCTGAGTCGCACAGGAACTGCAACATCTTGCAAAGTGGTTTAATTTCTTGCAGAAATTACAGGTTTTACCATAAGCATTTTGCCATGTAATGGGCTGCCACCATTGTCTGCCATGTAATGGGCTGCCACCATTGTCTGCCATGTAATGGGCTGCCACCATTGTCTTACCATGTAATGGGCTGCCACCATTGTCTATTTATCCTTTTATCCTTTTTATCCATGCCTATCCTTCTGTTAATTTATCGTGTTGCACAGGGAACCAAATGCAACGTAATTTCGTTTGGAACTGCATATATCAATGTATTTCTAAATGACAATAAAGTTTGTTTGACTTTTGACTTTTGAAGCAATACAGAACTGTCGACCCATAGCATGAAAATAGTTGCAATTAGGACATCGAGCAGCAGACAATCTCTGCTGCCAGGCCGGGGATGGCTGGGAATGGCTGTTACGAGAGGAGGTGTCTGTAAGATTGACACTATACAGCGAACGTTGACCGGAGGACATAGACTTAGTGTGAGAAGATGTTATCTCAGCAATCCGGCAGGTGTGCTCGGCTTGATTAAGGGTCAGGTCAGTGTTACGGATCTGTTCATCCCTTAACTTGCTATCAAGCATACCTCCAACAATTTTGGCATGGATGAGTTCATCGCACGGATCACGAAACTGGCAGCGTGCAGTCATGTGTTTTAAGCCGCTGATAAAACGTTCAATCGGTTCATCAATCTGTTGCATACAAGCATAAAACTTGGTAGTTCAATAATGTAGTTTGAGGGCAGGCCACACAACTGCCTGAACTTTGCAAGTAAGACGGCAGGGTCATCAATCGTCTCTGCAGGCACTAGGACCTGTCCATTTGCATCTAAAACGGCAGCCTCAAATGTGAAATTGCGGGCATGATTCATTCCCTCTGGGCCAGCTAAGTTGAGTAATACAGAAGCACGCACATCAGGAGGGTCGTTGCGATGAACGATGCGAACATAGTGAGTGTAGTCATGCTCGAAAAGACGCCAGCATTCAGCAGTGTCCGTCAAAGATCAGGGGACTAGGACAGCGAGATGAGTTTGCCATGATAGAGATAACTGGCACATAAACTATTTAAAAAAAAACAAAAACCCGATAAACGTGAATGGAGTAGATAAGACTCACTCTCTGACATCATGTAATGAGTCACGTCAAGCACATATCAGGATACAACCCATGTTTATTAAATGTACTTACAGAATCAGTCTGCAGGACATAACAGTTCCTAGTAGCTACTCATACTGAATGGCGTAGGCAAACTCTTGCTAATATAAAACGCATATTGGGTGGAGCAACAACTAACAAGCACTACAATTGGCTAGTAAGAAATAACCAATCTACAATATCCATGATGGAATGATGTTCTGCACTGATTTTGACGTAACGAATTGAAATCACTGTACTTGACAGAGGCAGTGTTCTACACTTGAGCAATCAAAGGTGGTATTTGTTTATTAAATATGGATATATTTTACATTCAGAAAGCTTCTTCCAATAGCCACCCCACCAATTCAACAATACATCCATGCTCCTTACAACTATGAACGCATCAACTATGCTATGCATAGTTGTCTAGAATGAATCAATGAGGTTATGGGGAAAAGGCAGGAGAATTGGGTTAGTAGGGAGAGATAGATCAGCCATGAGTGAATGGCGGAGTAGACTTGATGGGCCGAATTGCTTACTTCTACTCCTATTGTTTGTGACCTTATGAAAATGCTGGACATGAAGTTTGGACTGAACATCAACTGTAAAGGAATTATGTTAGAAAATGCCAGCATTTAAAGTGGTTAGTTGCTGATCTATCATTCATCACAGTGTTTTACTGCTCCACAGCTGTTCTATGACTTCACGGAACCGCACAGCTTTGCTCAAGTCCTCTGAATAATGGCAATCAGATCCATTTCTGTACGGTAGACAGCAGAGCTTGCATGAAGCAGCATCTATTATCACCACTGACTCACAGTCAATGACACAGACAACAGATTTCGCAATATTGCAGCCAGTGCCTGCAGCAACTGTCATTACTGGAACTGGACCAGTCATCTCACAAGGACTTTAAAAATGTTATGATTTTGACAGCTGTGCCTCCTACATTCAAGAGTGCTGATCTCCAATGATCATCTGCTTGTTTCACTGCTGTGGCTGTCTACAGAATGGAGATGGAAGACTAAATAAAGCTTTAAAGTAAAAGCAAAAGAATCTGTTGACAAAAGAGAAGGAGCTAATGGGAATTCACATAACAAATTTTCGCTTCTCTCAGCGCAGCGCTTGTTTCCATAATTGGAGATAAATTCATAGAGTCATAGAGTGATACAGTGTGGAAACAGACCCTTCAGCCCTTCTTGCCCACACCGGCCAACATGTACCAGCTACACTCGTCCCACCTGCCTATGTTCTCTGGTCCTCGAGACCCCCACTCTGGGCAAGAGATTCTGTGCATCTACCCGATTTTTTCCTCTCATTGATTTCATACACCTCCATAATATCACCCCTCATCCTCCTGCACTCCAAGGAATAGAGACCCAACCTACTCAACCTCTTCCTACAGCTCAGACCCTCCAGTCCTGGAAACATCCTTGTAAATCTTCTCTGAACCCTTTCATGCTTGACAATATCTTTCCTAAAACATGGTGCCCAGAACTGAAAATAATACTCCGTAATGCGGTCTCACCAATGCCTTATTCAACTGCAACATGATCTCCCAACTTCTATACTCAATGCTCTCACTGATGAAGACCAATGTGCCAAAAGTCTTTTTGACCACCTTATATTCCTGTGACTTGACTTTCAAGGAACCTGCATTCCTAGATCCCTCTGCTCTACAACGCTCCGCAGAGTCCTACCATCCACTGTGTAGGTCCTGCACTTGTTAGATGTCCCAAAATGCAACAACTCACATTTCTTTGTACTAAATTCCATCAACCATTCATCAGCCCGCCTGACCAATCGATCAAGATCCTGCTGCAATTTTTCACAACCATCTTCACTATCTGCAAAACCACCAATTTTGTAACATCAACAAACTTGCTAATCTTGCCCTATATGTTCTCATCCAAATCATCAATGTAGATGACATTATTGTAGATAAACACTTTTGTAGCAAATCAGTGCATTATTCTGCAAAACAATAACATATTATTGTTATTCATTTACTGCCCTTTACAACATTTGAATTGTGGAATTAAGCAAAGTTGGTGTCTTTGATGGATATTCCTGAAATGTGTTGTGTTGCATTCTACATTTAAATGAAGGATAAGACAGTATAATGCAAAAAATTATTACATAAAGTATGTTTCTGAACAATAGCACTTGAGATAGACTGAGGAAGGATCAACCTATTCCAGGGAGGTACAAACAAATTGATCAACATACATTTCTGTCAATGCTTTTTGCATAGCATGCCTTTCAATGTCATAGGAAACCAGAATAATATATATATTCAGGCATAGTTTATCCCAATCATCACCAGTCTTATGCAATGGAATTTTCAATGAAGTGAGTGGATAAATTAGTCTATCTATTTAGAAATTTAGAAATTAGTCAAGAGAAACTTTGTTTCTTTACATTTTTAGGAGCGCATTCAAATAATCACGAATGAGCAATTTGTACATATATATTTCTATTTTCTAGAACCATTGGAAAATAATTTTAAAGATTATAGATAAACATAAGAAGGGCAGTTAAAGAAGGGAGAAATAATGGGTAGTTAAAATGTTCTGTGAGCAGCGTCTCCAGTGTACTCACATCTTCCAGTGTCGGACTGGAGTTGTACAGAGCACTTGAGCTGTTTATATGGTTTTTAGTATAACCCTCCTTCTCTTATACACTTTGCCTTGGAGTTTATATTCAAAAAATCCTCAAAGGAAGTGGACAGGTTGGTATAATGGTTAAAAATACATTTCCAATGCTTTCCTTTTCTTGTTTGCCAAGAGTGAAGATATTTATGGACCATGGATCAATGGTGTGAAGATATCAATGATGAGTATAAACATGGCAATTAAAGTTCCTCAAAGCCGTCTCTAGTGCTATATATCATATAGTATGGTGCACCGTACAGTAACCCTGACCAAACTGGATTTTATATTCCAGCATGACCTCTCTGCTCATATATACCCTGGGCCTCAACCAATAAAGCAAGACCTAAAATACCTCTTTACCACTCTTTATAGATTACTTATCTATTCCACCACTTTGTGGGATGAGTGGTCTAATGATTCTAAGGTACATCTGTCCTTCTGCACTTATTAGGATCTTGCAATGGATTGTGTGTTCTCTCACCTTGTCTGCCCTGCCCAATTATGGTTGCCTTATACGTTACTACATTTAATTTCTTTGCCACTTTTCAACCTCCTGAATAGTCCATTAATATCTTCCTGCAATCTAGAATTTTCTTCTGCAGTATCAACCATCATACCAATTTTGTTGATATCAGAAAGCTTCTCATTTGTCAACTGTACATTTATATTTAGGTATTTTATATTTATCATGGCAAGCCAAGGTCTTATCACCGAACTCTGTGGAACCTCTCCTGTCACAAAAAAATCCTATTCACCATTACTCTTGGCTTTGGCCCACTGACTCTTGCTAAGCCTATCTCATTTGTCTGCATTTGGCCCACATCCCTCTAAACCTTTCCTATCCATATGTTTGTCCAATTGTCTTTTAAGCATTGTAATTGTTTCCACCTCTACCACTTCTTCTGTCAGCTCATTCCACTTACCTCTCACTCTGTGTGAAAAACGTTCCCCTCACTTCCTCTGTAAATCTTTTCCCTCTTATCTTAAGCTTCTGAACTCTAATTTTAGGTGCTCATTCTTGTCATAGCAGAAAACGTGAGCATCCTCCTTATCTATTCCCCACATGATTTTATAAACCTCTAAATGAGTCACATGCAGACAGAGGAAATTAGCTTAACTTGGCATCATTTGCAGCACAGACATCGTGGGATGAAGCGCCCGTTCCTGTGGTGTACTGCTCTACGTTCCAGATTCTGTATAGTCCACCTATCAGGCTCCTTCCCTCCGAGACACCAATCACAACCTATTCAATATCTCCTTGTACCTCAAGCCCTCCAGTCCTGGTAATATACTTGTTCGTCTTTTCTGTGCACTCTTAACCTTAATCACATCTTTCCTATAGCAGGGTGAACATAACTGCACACAGTTCTCCACACACAGTTAAATCAATGTATTGCTCAGCTCTACCATGATGTCCCAACTCTCGTACTCAATGCCCTGACCAATGGAGGTAAGTGGGCCATCTGCCTTCTTCATTGTCCTGTATAAAGCTTTACACAGCATTTTACATGTTGTTTTTTTGTTTTCTTATTCTCTAAATTCTCTCAATATTTTATCAATATCATCCGCATATTGCCATGGCAAACCTAGCTTCAACCTGTCAAAGATATTGAAGGTCTGAAGAAGGGTCTCGACCCGAAACGCCGCCTATCTCCTTCGCTCCTTAGATGCTGCTGCACCCGCTGGGTTTCTCCAGCCTTTTGTGTAACCCTCGATTCTCCAGCATCTGCAGTTCCTTCTTTAACAAAGATATTCTTCTTGCATTTTCCATGTACCTTTGGGGATGTATACTCCAAAGTAATCTCTAACTTCTCGGTAACTTAAAGCTAACCTGTCTCTTTTTTCCCATTTCTGATGAAGGGTTATCAACATTAAACATTTACACTGTATCTCTTTCACAGATGCTGCCTGATCTGCCAAGTGATTCCAGCATTTTTCCTGTCTATCATAGTTTTCCATCACCTGTAGTGTTGAGATTTTTGTGAATTCTCATGTCGGGTTTCATTGTATGTTACTATTTGTAAAGTATGTTAAAGCATTAATGTCTCACAGTTCCGCCATGCACGATTCAATCCTGACCCTTGGAAATTGCACATTCTGTGTAGTAAGCCCCAGGTTTTAGTTTATAGAAACATAGAAAATAGGTGCAGGAGGAGGCCATTCAGCCCTTCGAGCCAGCACCGCCATTCATTGTGATCACGGCTGATCGTTCCCTATCAATAACCCGTGCCTGCCTTCTCCCCATATCCCTTGATTCCACTAGCCCCTAGAGCTCTATCTAACTCTCTCTTAAATCCATCCAGTGATTTGGCCTCCACTGCCCTCTGTGGCAGGGAATTCCATAAATTCACAACTCTCTGGGTGAAAAAGTCTTAAATGACCTCCCCTTTATTCTAAGACTGTGACTCGCCCAACATTGGGAACATTTTTCCTGCATCTAGCTTGTCCAGTCCTTTTATAATTTTATATGTTTCTATAAGATCCCCCCTCATCCTTCTAAACTCCAGTGAATACAAGCCTAGTCTTTTCAATCTACTGCACTGCCTCAATCACAAGGATGTCCTTCCTAAAATTAGGAGACCAAATTTGTACACAATACTCCAGATATGGTCTCACCAGAGCCCTATACATCTGCAGAAGAACCTCTTTACTCCTAAATGAAATCCTCTTGTTATGAAGGCCAACATTCATTAGCTTTCTTCATTGCCTGCTGTACCTGTAAGCCGACTTTCAGTGACCAGTGCACAAAAACGCCCAGATCTCGCTGCACCTCCCCCCTACCTAACCTAACCCCATTGAGATAATAATCTGCCCCCTTGTTTTTGCCGCCAAAGTGGATAACCTCACATTTATCTATATTATACTGCATCTGCCACGCATCTGCCCACTCACTCAACCTGTCCAGGTCCCCCTGCAACCTCCTAACATCCTCTTCACAGTTCACACTGCCAGCCAGCTTTATGTCATCCGTAAACTTGCTAGTGTTGCTCCAAATACCCTCTTCCAAATCATTAATATATATATGGTAAATAGTTGTGGCCCGAACACCGAGCCTTGCAGCACTCCACTCGCCACTGCCTGCCATTCTGAAAAGGACCCGTTCACTCCTACTCTTTGCTTCCGGTCTGCCAACCAATTTTCTATCCATGTCAACACCCTACCCTCAATACCATCTGCTCTAATTTCAGTCATCAGTCTCCCGCGCGGGACCTTATCAACGAAAGTTTAGTTCAGTTTAGTTTATTGTCACGTGTACTGAGGTACAGTGAAAAGCTTTTTTGTTGCATGCTAAACAATCAGCAGAAAGATCCATTTACAGTGCATAGATACATGATAAGCAAATAACGTTTAGTGCAAGTTAAACCCAGGACAGTCCGATCAAGGGTAGTACCAAAGAAGGTTACCAAAGAAGAAGATAGTAGTTCAGCACTGCTCTCTGGTTGTGGCAGGATGATTCAGTTGCCTGATAACAGCTGGGAAGAAACTGTGCCTGAATTTGGTGGTGTGCATTTTCACACTTCCATACCTTTTGCCTGATGAGAGAGGGGGAAAG
The DNA here is from genome assembly GCA_963514005.1 of Raja brachyura. Next base: position 119,003,268 of record OY740781.1, read on the forward strand.
AGGGAGTAGCCAGGGTGCAACTCATCCTTGATTATGATGCTGGCCTTGTTGAGGCAATGTGAGGTATAAATTGAGTCAATAGAAACAAATGTGGTTTGTGTGATGTTCTGGGCTGCCCAAAGGCACACCCCAAAGGCATGCTGGTGGTAGGTTAATCAGCTACTGTAAACTATCCCTCGTGTAGATGATTGGTTGTGGAATTGAAGGTGGAGTTGATGGGAGAATAGGTTACAGAATAATAGATTCATTTCATAGGAGTAGAATTAGGCCATTCAGCCCATCGAGTCCACTCCGCCATTCAATCATGGCTGATCTCTGCCTCCTTATCCCATTTTCCTGCCTTTTCCCCATAACCCTTGACACCTTTTCTAATGAATAAGTGAGAGGAATGAGATTGATGAGATTGCTCTTAGAAATGGCATTGACGCAAGGCAAAGGTCTCTTTCTTTTTCATGAATATATGAATATGAAAATATGGAAATATAAATTGCATTAAATCATGAATGGTGCTGTGCAAGTGCACGTTTTTATTTAGCTTGGAAATCAGTTACTACTCAAAAACCTAAAACTTTTCTATCAAATAACAACCTTTAATGTAGATTGGAACAAAACAGAACTTCAGTTTCATTTTCAGTTCTTGTGGATTTGCATACAATACCAGTTATCAGACTAATTTGTTTATTCAACAAAAAGCCACAATTACAAGAAATGAAAGAAACAGCACCACAATTCCATTGTAAAGAAGTTGTCACAGATTTAATGGGTTTACAAGGCATAATTCCTACTTGATTTATTATTGGAAATGGAGAAACACAATGTAATGTTCTCCTTTGTTTCTTGGCACAGACAAAATGAATATTCACTCTGTCTGGCCAATAAAGTAGCAATTGATAAATGTGCTAACATCTCTTGCTATGGCTATTATCTTTAAGACTTGGATCAAGTAAGGTGGCAATGAGTCATTGAATTCTTTTGACTTGCTGGACAAAAGATTTACTTTAATGTAGTAGGTTAAAGGATTGTTCGGCATGAATCTCCATGAGCTTTTTTTGTTATGTTTTGGTTAATAAATGTTTTTGATTAGTGTTTCATTAGAAACCAGGGTCATGGAGCAGGCTCTTGTGACTGTAATATGTTACTTGTAAAACTACACTAATAAACTTCAAATCTAACTTTAAATCAGTAAATGGCTGCTGTATTCATTCTGATTCTAATCCCGCTGCAACAAATTTCAGATTTTAAATCCAACGTTTTAGGCATCAATTGACACTCACATACTTTCCTTTGAATGCTACAACATTGCAGACTGCAGAAAGGGAAGTCTTGCATAATTCTGGGCCGAGGCAGGGTGCATGCATCGGAAGTTGGAGTTAGGGTCAGGAACCTTGGGACCTTTGATCGGAATCAAATCAGGGAATGGAGAAAATGAGGCCAGAGGTGGTGAGCAGAGGGAGGGGGGGTGTATTTTGAAGGATTGTAGAGTCAAGGCATGGGTTGGGAAATAACAGTCAGTTGGTATTTAGGGCTGTGGATCATCATCGTGAATGACCTGGATATCAGTGTATTGTGAGGGTTAGAAGCCCGGTGAGAGAGGATGGAAGCCGAGAAAGATAAGCTCAGTAATGAAACTTTTCCGAATATAGGCTGTCAGCCCTGCACAGGCACCTAATGAGGGGTCAGTTCTATTAAATCGCAGTTGCTCAGAGAATGTCTAATGACAGCACACACCTTGGAACTACATGATCTAATTTCCCAGGCAATGCATCAAAGTAGAGTTTCATAGGGAATTATATAAAAATATACACATCTGACAAAATTTATGTCAAGGTGCATATGTCAATACCTGCCTGTTTGAATTTCTGCAGCTATGTTTTGAACCAAACTCAATGGATCGGAATCCACTCAAGATTGCTTATTTTAATGAACAAGTGGTTGAAAATTTATTTTACACTTTTAAAGGGCATGACACATGAAAATAACGACAACTATCTAAAGACTCTTCTTGGGTATTCCTCATTCGGCCTTCTCACGCTTAATGAGTGGGCAAGTAGCATCAAGGACCAAAGGATTACCTCTATAAATGTTCAGAAAAATACTTGAATGAAATAGATCTGTAAATCTAGTCGAACAAGTTTTATACTTATGAAGAATGGGAATTTAAATAAAGAATTATATGCCATTCCTCTGATGTTGATTTTGCACTTTAACATGTCGACATTAAGAAGTACAATAAAGGCAGCAAAGATAGATATGTTTAGAATTCTGCTGGATTAATATATACAGTCTGACAACTGCAAGTGAAAATCTGCAGCAACATAAACTTTACTGAAATTTGTCAACTGCATAGAAAATTGATGGCAATATCTATTAGATTCAGTACTCAGTTGGCAAAAATTGAACTAGTATAGTTTAGAGATATTGCATAGAAACAGGCCCTTTGGCCCACTGAGCATGCTGACCATGAGATTCAAGGAGAGAAAGCTGAATGGATAGAATTCAATTCAATTCAATTCAATTCAAGTTTAATGTCATTGCACGAATACAAGTATAGGTACAACGAAATGCAGTTTAGTGTCATTCTTAGTGATAGCGATATAAAAAAATAAATACAGAGTGCAGTGGTAGCAGTACGGAATTAAATAAATACAGGGTACAGACAAGTCTATCAGCTGGGCTCCGAGTTCAGCAGTCTGATGGTGTAGTTGAAGAAGCTGTTCTTCGTCCTACTGGTGCGGGACCTGAGGCTCCTGTACCGCCTCCCTGATGGGAGGAGGGCAAACAGTCCATGGTTAGGGTGTGAGGGGTCCTTGATGATCTTCCCGGCCCGCTTCAGGCACCGTTTTCGGTGGAGGGCATCCATGGCAGGGAGCGGGGCACCGATGATGTACTGGGCGGTTTTCACCACCCGTTGTAGTGCCTTCCTGTCTGCCACGGTGCAACTGCTGTACCATACCGTAAAGCAGGTGGTCATGCTTTCAATGGTGCAGGGGTAGAAGTTCATCAGGATCCGGGGGGACAGGTGGGCTTTTTTGAGCCTCCTCAGAAAGTAAAGGCGCTGCTGTGCCTTTTTGATCAGCTTTGAGGTGTTGAGGGACCAGGACAGATCCTCCGAGATGTGTACCCCGAGGAATTTGTAGTTGGAGACCCTCTCCACCTCAGTCCCGTTTATATGGATGGGGGTGTGTCTGCCCCCTCTGTTCTTCCGAAAGTCAACAATTATTTCCTTCGTCTTCTGGGAGTTGAGGACGAGGTTATTGTTGGCACACCAGGTGGCCAGGTGCTGGACCTCCTCCCTGTAGGCTGATTCGTCATTATCACTAATCAGTCCTACCACCGTGGTGTCATCGGCAAATTTTATAATGGCGTTGGAGCCATAATTGGGGATGCAGTCATGCGTGAAGAGGGAGTAGAGGAGAGGGCTGAGCACACAGCCCTGTGGCATGCCGGTGTTCAGTGTTATAGTGGAGGAGGTGAGGTTGTTGACCCTAACAGACTGTGGTCTGTTAGTGAGGAAATCCAGTGTCCAATTGCAGTAGAAAATTAGCTTTATGGAAGGAAGCAGAGGTTGATGGTGGAAGATTGCCTTTCGGACTGGTGGCCTGTGAGTAGTGGTGTGCTTCATGATTCGGTGCTGGGCCCATTGCTGTTTGTCATCTATATCAATGATTTGGATAAGAATGTACATGCATAACTGCTAAACTCTAGTTGAGGACCAATGCCTTTAATATTATATGGAAACCGGTACTATTACAAATTCCAAGATTGATTAAGGATATGAATGGATGAGCTTGCTATGGTGCCTGTGAATAAGATGCTTCTATGATAGAATGTTAAGAGGATCTGATGTGATGCAAATAGAGGTTAGGTGATTTGTATTTTGTCATTTTGCGATTGTCTTTTATGTGTCTCTTTGTTTTGTCTGTATGTGTATTTCGTTATGTCAATAAATGTTGAGTTAAAAAAAAAGAATGTACATGGCATGGTGGGCAAGTTTGCGAATGACACAAAAGTAGGTGGTATTGTAGATAGTGAAGATGGTTGTCAAAAGTTGCAGCAGGATCTTGATCATTGGGCAGGTGGGCTGAGGAATGGTTGATGAAATGTAATACAGAGAAATATGAGGTGTGGCATTTTGGGAGCACTAACATGGACAGAACCTATACCGGATGGCCGGGCTCTGGGAGATGTTGTTGCGCAGAGGGATCTGGCAGTACAGGTCCATAGTTTGTTGAAAGTGGCAACACAACTAGATAAGGTGGCCAAAAAGGCTTTTTTCACATTGGCCTTCTTCAGTCAGAACATTGAGTATAGAATGTGGAGGAAGGAACTGCAGATGCTAGTTTAAACCGAAGATAGACACAAAAATGGAGTAACTCTGTGGGACAGGCAGCATCTCTGGAGAGAAGGACCGAGACCCTTCTTCAGATTGGTCAGTCTGAATAGTCTGAAGAATGATCTCAACCTGAAAAGTCACCTATTCCTTCTCTCCAGAGATGTTGCTTGTCCCACTGAGTTACTCCAGCTGTTTGTGTCTGTCATTGAGTATAGAAGTTGGGAGGTCATGTTACATTTGTATAAGACCGCATATAGAATAGTGTGCTCAGTTATGGGTACCATGTTATAGGAAGGCTATTGCCAAACTGGAAAAGGTGCAGAGAAGATTTACAAGGATGTTGCCAGGACTTGAGGGTCTGAGCTATAGCGATAGGAGTGATCTTATAGAGCTGTAAAATAACATGAGAGGAATTGATCGGGTAGACTCATAGAGTCTCTTGCTCAGAGAAGAGGAATCGATAACCAGAGAACATAGGTTTAAGGTGAGGGGAGAAAGATTTAATAGGAACCTGAGGGGTAACTTTTTCACGCAAAGGGAAGTAGGTGTAGAAACGAGTTGCCGGAGGAGGTAGTTGAGGTAGGTACTATCGCAACATTTAAGAAACATTTAGACAGATACATGGATAGGACCGGGTTATAGGGATATAGGCGGGACTTGTGTAGATGGGACATGGTGGCCAGTGTGGGCAAGTTGGGCTGAAGGTCCTGTTTCCACATTATAAGACTATGAGTTTCGAAAATGTACAAGGCAAATTATGGTAAGCAAAATTTGAAAAACAATGTTCTTGTAAGTTATTGGTACAAGTTCAAATTGAAGAGGAATATGATTTTCCTTTGGGAGGAATTGTGACTTTGAAGTGTAGAAATGTGAAAAAAAAAGCTTTAATGTTATAAGGCTGCTTATCATATCCTGTCAGCAGCATTCATTGATATGTCAGCCAGGAACAGAGCCTGTGGGACCAATTAGTAGCTGCAAGAACTCCGCCGTTGGAACTGTGAACCCGAGACTGAATTACTGACCAAGCAGCAGAAAAAATAAATGTACCAGATGTACTGTTTTACTTGATCTATTCTGAAAGACAGTAATTATTAACTAAACCAGGTTTAACAGATAGACAAGTAAATGGGGAAAGAACTGGACTGTAAAAGATGAATTTTATATTTTGAAATTATTAGAATTCGAGCGAATTTGATCCTCCTTTAATTAACAGTTGTTTGAAATCAACAGTGAAGAATGGTCAGGTGATATTTGCAACCACAAATGTTGTCCTAGTATCCTTGATCTTTGTTGAAGTTTCATCGAGTGGCACAGGTCACATTAGCATCTGCATGTGTAAACTTATTTTATTACTATCTGAGTAGTTTATGGTTGTGGACCTGAGCAATCCTGTGAGAAGGAAGTCATCAATGAGCAGTGGAAAGAGAAACTGATGATGGAAAGGGAGGAAGCCAAAGAGGCAAAAGGGATTCACCGTGTCGAAACTTCAGGAAGGGAGAACTTTGATTGAAACAATAAATATACCAATTACCAATTACCAAATATACCAATACTGAAATTGCACTATTAGCTATTTGTAATATTTGTACCAGCCAGATACCACCAACACGTTGGCTCAGAATGCATTCTTGAGAAAGGAGTGGAACTTGAAGTTCTCATATCGCTCCAAATTGCTGTAAATTTGACCAATGTCATTAGCTAAGAGGGCATCTAGGAATGTTAAGATTTTAACCCAAAAGGTTAAGTTGTTTTATCTTTCCACCGATCAATGTGTTGGAAAGAACTACAGGTGCTGATTTAAATCAAAGGTAGTCACAAAATGCAGGAGTAACCTAGGGGGACAGGCAGCATCTCTGGAGAGAAGGAATGGGTGACTTTTCGGGTCGAGACCCTTCTTCAGACTGATGTCTCTGTCTCTGCCCCGCCCACTCCCCTGACAACACTCTCCCTTGACCCTGAGATGTAATCATCTGATTTTTTTCCAATTTCTGGACATCCACTCTTTTACTCTAATTCTGTGCCTTCTAGATCCTGAAACCTCCAACTGTTAATTCATCTGATCATCCCTTTTATGGTCTCTTAGAAGTATGGAGTAAGTGCACGCTGTGATAGGAAGATTATGCATGTGGGCTATTAAAAGTGTGTCTAACAAATTCACAATCTACACCAGAACAGTGGTGTAGCTGGTAGTTGCTACCTCACAGCACCAGAGATCTGGGTGTAATCCTGATCTCGGGTGCTGTCTATGTGGAGTTTGCACGTTCTCCCTGTGAACAAGAGTAAATTTACAACTGGAGCTCTGGTTTCCTCCAATATCCTAAAGTCATGCTGGTTTATAGTTTAATTAGCCTCTGTAAAAACTGTCCATCACATGTAGGAAATGGATAAGAAAATGGATAAGAAAATGGAATAATGTAGAACTAGCATGAATGGGTGATCAGTGGTCGGCGTACACTTGGTGGGCAGAAGAACCAGTTTCCATGTTGCGTCTCTAAACTAAAATCAGAGGATTTTGTTTAGTTTACTGATTAGACGACAGGTAGAGGAAACAACTAGAGGGCAGGCCATCCTCGACTGGGTATTGTGTAATGAGGGAGGATTAGTTAGCAATCTTGTTGTGCAAAGCCCCTTGGGCAACAGTGACCATAATATGGTGGAATTCTGCATTAGGATGGAAAGTGACATGTTTAATTCAGAGATTAGGGTCCTGAACTTAAACAAATTAGACTTTGAAGGTATGAGACGGGAATTGGCTAGGATAGGCTGGCAAATTATACTTACAGGGTTGACGGTGGAGATACAATGGCAAAGATTTAAAGAGTTACAGATTTAAAGACCGCATGGATGAACTCCAAAAATTGTTCATCCCAGCCTGGTGAAAAAATAAAACGGGGAAGGCGGCTCAACCGTGGCTAACAAGGGAAATCAAGGATAGTGTTAAATCCAAGGCATATTAATTGGCAGCAAACCGGAGGACTGGGAGAAATTTAGAACAACAGAGAAGGACAAAGGGGTTAATTAAGAGGGGGGGGGGGGGGGGAGAGCATGAAACAAAGCTTGCGGGGAATATAAAAACTGACTCTAAAAGCTTCTTTAGATATGTAAAAAGGAAAAAATTAGAGAAGACAAATATAGCAGTATGTCCTTTACAATCAGAGACAGGTGAATATATATTGGGAAACAAAGAAATGGCAGAACAGTTAAATGAGTACTTTGGTTCTGTCTTCAATAAGGAAGACACAAACAATCTCTGAGAAATACTAGGGGACCGATGATCTAGTGGGAGGGAGAAACTGAAGGGAATCCACATTAGTCAGGAAATGGTGTTAGGTAAACTGTTGGGACTGAAGGCAGATAAATCCCAGGGCTGGAAGGTCTGCACCCCAGAGTACTCAAGGAGGTCACCCTTGAAATCATGGATGCATTGGCAATCATTTTCCAATGCTCTTTCAACACTGGATCAGTTCTTGTGTACTGGATTGTAGCCAATGTAACCCAACTTTTTAAGAATGGAGGGAGCGAGATAACGTGGAATTATATTGTATTGCGTACAGTTTTGGTCTCCAAATCTGAGGAAAGACATTCTTGCCATAGAGGGGGTTCAGAGAAGGTTCATCAGACTGATTCCTGGGATGTCAGGACTTTCATATCAAGAAAGACTGGATAGACTCGGCTTGTACTCACTGGAATTTAGAAGATTGAGGGGGATCTTATAGAAACTTACAAAATTCTTAAGGGGTTGGACAAGCTAGATGCAGGAAGATTGTTCCCGATGTTGGGGGAGTCCAGAACAAGGGGTCACAGTCAATGGATAAGGGTGAAATCCTTTAGGACCGAGATGAGGAAAACTTTTTACACAGAGAGTGGTGAGTCTCTGGAATTCTCTGCCACAGAAGGTCGTTGAGGCCAGTTCATTGGCTATATTCAAGATGGAGTTGGATGTGGCTCTTGTGGCTAAAGGGATCAGGGGGTATGGAGAGAAGGCAAGTATGGGATACTTAGTTGGATGATCAGCCATGATCATATTGAATGGCAGTGCAGGCTCGAAGGGCTGAATGGCCTACTCCTGCACCTATTTTTCTATGTTCCTTTGTTTCGATGTTTCTATAAAGCAGTAAACCTTACATCGGTAGTAGGGAAGACGCTTCAGTCGATTGTTAAAGATGTTATAGCAGTGCATTTGGAAGGCAGTGACAGGGTCGGTCAAAGTCAGCATGGATTTATGAAGGGGAAATCATGTTTGACTAATGAGGATGTAACAAGTAGAATGGATAAGGGAGAGCCAGTGGATGTGGTGTATCTGGACTTTCTAAAAGTCTTTGACCAGGTCCCACACAAGAGATTTGTGTGCAAATTTTGGGAACACATTGTATTGGGGGTAGGGTATTGACATGGATAGTGAACTGGTTGGCAGACAGGCAGGGCCGGCCTTAAGCCAATTGGACCAATTGCTCCTAATTGGGCCCAGCGCTTAATGTGGCCCCACGCCAGAGTAATCTAGGCTCGGGTAGATCTACCCCGAGTGGAGGGGGGAGAGTGGGGTGGAGAGAGAGTAGAGGGGTGGAGGGGGAAGAAAGGGGTAGATGGGTAGTGGGGGTGTGAGGGAGAAGGGAGAGGGGGAGGTGGGTCGTTCCCTCACGGTCCCGTGGCAGCGCTCCCGCCCCTCCAGTCACCGTGCTTCACGCACACAGCCCGGCTCCACCCCTCTCTCCCCCGGGGAGAGGTGGTGAACAATAGAGGAAAGGCCGGGCCGGGGATTGGGGGGAAACAATGTTTACAAACCTCGGCCTCAGCTCACACCCGGACCCCGGCATCCATTCCCGTCGCCGGCCCTCTCCCTCTCTTCTCTCCTTCCCTTCCTTCCCTTCTTCCCTCCCTCACTTCTCTCCTTCCCTCCCTCCTTCCTCTCTCTCTTTTCCCTTCTCTTCTTCCTTCCTTCTATCTCTCTTTCCCCCCCTCCCTTCACTACCTCCCTTTTTTCTCTACTTCCCTCCCTTCTCTCCCTCCCTCCCTTCTCTCCCTCCCTCCCTTCTCTCCTTCCACACACACACACAAACGCACAGACAACTAACACACACAGACACACACACACTCACACACACACACATAACTAAGTTAGGATGGGGTAGAAGCCCAAAGGGTAGGATGGGGCTGAAGCCCAAAATGTAATGCCTGGACTGGTTTTTCGCCGATGGTTATTGATTTTCCAGGATCTAGTTAATTAAATTACTTTCTTTTTCATTTCACAGTCGCTAAAACAAGTGGTATTGTAACTATGTACTTTTCATAGGTGATCTGCACATTTTGTTTGTTACTTGTAAGCTTACATGCATGCAATTCTATATTAAAATGTAGTTTAGATATGTTTGGTCCATTAATTCGCATGCACTTTTTAAGCGCACATTTTGATTACTTTCCATTCTACCATAGAGATATAAAGTCTATAATAGACATTATTCATATTTCTATGATTCTACAGACCTTGGCTGGGAACCTGGGGCTCACCAAAATTGTTCTCAATTGGGCCCCGCACCTCCGAAAGGCCTTTCCCAGTTTCACAACCTAATTCACGACGTCTGCCGAGTTTGCCCTTGACTCATACTCGCAGCATGGCCGTCACGAGGTCATAGGAGGTCGTAGATAGGTCGTAAGTAGGTTGTGATGTTAGTCGTGGGTACTCGTGGCATCAAGTAGGTCGGGGCGTTTTTCCAGCCTGATGAAAAATGCCCACGAGTAAAAAAGGTCGTGAATCAGGTCGTGAAAGTGGGACAGGCCCTTAAGGCCGGCCCTGCAGACAGGAAACAAAGAGTAGGAATTAACGGGTCATTTTCAGAATGGCAGTCAGTGACTAGTGGGGTGCCGCAAGGCAGGTGCAGGGACCCCAGTTTAATACAATATTTAATTTACAATATTGATTAACGATTTAGATGAGGGAATTAAAGGTGACATCTCCAAGATTGCGGATGACACAAAGCTAGGTGGCAGTGTGAGCTGTAATGAGGATGCTATGAGCCTGCAGGGTGACTTGGATAGGTTGGGTGAGTGGGCAGATGCAGTATAATGTGGATAAATGTGAGGTTATCCACTTTGGTGGCAAGAACAAGAAGGCAGATTATTATCTGAATGGTGTCAGATTAAGAAAAGGGGTGGTGCAACGTGACCTGGGTGTGCTTGTACATCAGTCACTGAAATTAAGCATGCAGGTACAGAAGGCAGTGAAGAAAGCTAATGGCATGTTGGCCTTCATTGCGAGAGGATTTGAGTTTAGGAGCATGGAGGTCCTACTACAGTTGTACAGGGCCCTAGTGAGACCGCACCTGGAGTATTGTGTTCAATTCTGGTTTCCTAATTTGAGGAAGGACATTATTGCTATTGAGGGGGTGCACCGTAGGTTCACCAGGTTAATTCCCTGGATGGTGTGACTGACATATGATGAAAGAATGGGTCGACTGGGTTTGTATTCACTGGAATTTAGAAGAATGAGAGGGGAACTTATAGAAACATATAACATTCTTAAAGGATTGGACAGGCTAGATGCAGGAAAAATGTTCCTGATGTTGGGGGAGTCCAGAACCATTGGTCACAGTTTAAGAATGGGTCACAGTTTAAGAATAAGAGGTAGCCCACTAGGACTGAGATGAGGATCATAGAATCATAGAATCATAGAAAATAGGTGCAGGGGTAGGCCATTCGGCCCTTCGAGCCTGCACCGCCATTCAATATGATCATGGCTGATCATCCAACTCAGTATCCTGTACCTGCCTTCTCTCCATACCCCCTGATCCCTTTAGCCACAAGGGCCACATCTAGCTCCCTCTTAAATATAGCCAATGAACTGGCCTCGACTACCTTCTGTGGCAGAGAATTCCGTAAGACTCACCACTCTCTGTGTGAAAAAAGATCTTCTCATCTCGGTCCTAAAAGACTTCCCCCTTATCCTTAAAACCTTCTTCACCCAGAGAGTTGTGAATCTGTGGAATTCTCTGCCACAGAAGGTAGTGGAGGCCAATTCACTGGATGTTTTCAAGAAAGATAATTACCTCTTAGGGCTAAAGGAATCAAGGGAAATGAGGAAAAAGCAGGAACGTTGTACTGATTTTAGATGATCAGCCATGATTATATTGAATGGCGGTGCTGGCTCCAAGGGCCAAATGGCCTACTCCTGCACCTATTTTTCTATGTTTCTATATTTCTATGATTTACATTAGTACTTTAGAGATACAACATGGGAACAGGTCCTTCGCCCCATCTAGTCCGCGCCGACCTGCAAATGCTCTGTATACTAGCACTATCCTACACAATAGCGACAATTTATAATTTCACTGATGTCAATTAACCTGCAATTGTGTACGTCTTTGGAGTGTGGGAGGAAACTGGTGCACCAGGAGAAAAACCATAGGGAGAACATAAAAACTCCATGCAGACAGCATCCATAATCAGGATCAAAACCAGGTCTCTGGCACTGTCAGGTAGCAACTCTTCTACTCTGTCACTGTGCTGCCTGATTGTAAAGGATGGTGCCCCTTTTACTACATAGGATAAAAAGTGACTTGTAATTTTTAGTATGGAGGCAAATACTTTGTAACTATGGGCCTCTTGGGGAAAAGGTCATGCTTAAATATTCTTTAAGCTATGTGAATGGTCTCTGGAAAGATAAATACACACCATCTCCTTTCCCATAGAAGCACAGCTGCTGAGAGAGGACCACCTACATTAATGTCTATAGAAATCTTGTCTTCCTCTAAATGATACATCAATATTGACAGACGCAGAGAGATACCCGCACTGAGCTGTCCTTGTGCTTCATGAGGCCAGCTGAAGGCAGCAAGAAAAGTAGGTTTAGAAGTGCTATTGCATAGTGCAGTGTTTTTATGTGCTATATGGTCGATTTGTTTTTATGTGTAAATGACATGCTGAAAACAAGTTATAACTGTGTGCATGTAAACTCTCTTTTTGAAGTTTACCTACTTAATCTTCCCAAAGAGAGTTCTACATGCACAGAGTTGTAAACTGTTTACCTACTTAATTCAACATTTTTCCTACTTAATTCAAAGTCTACCTATTTAATTTAACATTTATATGAGAGACATGCCAACTACCTTGTCCAAGACGTTTGCATATGCAGATAACCTTCAACTTGCCTATCAGGGAGCTGCCCTTGAGGATATCAGCAGAGTGCTAACCCAAGACTTGAAGGGGATGGAGGAGTACTTCACCTTCTGGCGACTTCGTCCCAACCCATCTAAGACAACTGTCACTGCCTTTTACCTCAGCAATCGGCTCGCCAATGCAAAGCTCTGAGTGTCCTTTTGTGGTAAGCTGGTGAAGAATGAAGAATTCCCCAAGTTCCTCGGAGTCACCCGGGATCGCACTCTCACCTATCGTGAACACCTGAAGAGGGTGGCTGATAAACTGTAAGCAAGGGTCAACATCATCAGGAAACTTGCAGGCAACAGCTGGGGATCCAATGCACACACCCTCAGTACCGCAACCTTAGCCCTAGTCTACTCAACAGCCGTGTTTTGCTCAACAGCCTGGATTAATAGCTGCCATGCCAAATGAGACGACACTGTCCTTAACTCTGCAATGCAGTCATCACAGGGATGCTTAAGTCAACACCTTTGCAGTGGCTCACTGTCCTCTCTCATATTGCCCCTCCCAGCATACGCAGAAGGGAGATGATGAATGATTGGTGCACCATCGAGGCTAACCCTGAACCCGATCAGTATTGAACGAGTTACAAGAGTAGTGAGATAGCAGCATTAACTGTTATACCACCATGCCACATAGTTACATTGTGAAATCTTTGTTAAAGAAGGAACTGCAGATGCTGGAGAATCGAGGCGATTATCTCCTTCGCTCCTTAGATGCTGCTGCACCCGCTGAGTTTCTCCAGCCTTTTGTGTACCCTTGTGAAATCTTTGTATATGTGATGTTTAACATATTGAGTGCCGGAGCTACAGTGTAGAGTCATAGACATAGAGTGATACAGTTGGAATCAGGCCCTTCAGCCCAACTTGCCCACACTGGCCAACTCCGAGCTACACTAGTCCGACCTGCCCGCGTTTTGTCCATATCGCTCCAAACATGTCCTATCCATGTACAGTATCTGTCTAACTGTTTCTTAAATGTTGGGATAGTCCCTGCCTCAACTACCTCCTCTGACATCTTGTTCCATGCACCCACCACCCTTTATGTGAAAAGGTTACTCCTCAGATCCCTATTAAATCTTTTCCCCTTCACCTTAAACCTATGTCCTCTAGTCCTCAATTCACCTACTCTGGACAAGTGACTGGGCATCTACCCGATCTATTCATCTCATGATTTTATACACCTCAATAAGATCACCCCTCATCCTCCTGTCCTCCAAGGAATAGAGTCCCAGCCTACTCAACCTTCCTAGAGCTCCGACCCTCTAGCCCTGGCAAAATTTGTGTAAATTTTCTCTGTACCTATTCCAGCTTGACAACATCTTTTCTATAACATGGTGCCCAGAACTGAACACAATACTCTAAATGCGGCCTCACCAACGTCTTATACAAATGCACATGGCTTCCAAACTCCTACAGTAACTGTAGTTATAGAGATAGACAGCATGGAAACAGAAACTGAGTCCATGTCAACCTATAAGCCTAATTTTTACCCTAATTCTACACCAACCCATGTTACTCTGCCCACTTTCCCAGTAATGTTAATCACCGTAAATGCATGATTGACATAATTGTTGCAGCTTTCAAACACATAGGGGTGGGTTCAGTGGCACATCTGGTAGAGCTTCTGCCTCACAGTGTCAGATACCCAGCCTCAAACCTGACCTTGGGTGTTGTCTGTGTGGAGTTTGCACGTTCTCCCTGTGACAACACGGATTTCCTCCCACATCCCAAAGGCATGAGTGTTTGTCTGTTAATTGGCTTCTGTCAGTTGCCCTTTGTGTGTAGGGAGTGAAAACAAAAGAATATATACAAACTAGTGTGAATGGGTGATTAATGGTTGGTGTAGACTTGGTGGGCCGAACAACCTGTATCCAAGATTTATCTTTTAATCAGTCAACGAATCAATCATATACAAATTTCAGGAGCTTTCCTCAAGGATGAAGGCATGTCCATGCTAGTTGGAGGGCTCTTCCATGACCGAGCCTTTGCTGCGGAAAGCAGAGAAACCAGAAACAACTTCAGGAATTTTCAAGAAGAGTTCTCATATCCCCCATGTCCAAGGCAGGCCTTTCTTTCTTTTATGGTGGTAGCCCTTGCTTCAATTGTGCAGCTCCATTTGAAGAATGTCCCTACACCTGTCAAAAATGTGAGTGGCTGTCCCCCATCATCAAACTATCACTTAACAGCAAATGTATCTCAAAGCAGCCCCACAAATTGAAGTGGAAGTCCACAAACACTTCCATTTGATGGTCATGTGACAGATAATACATTGCAGAGCTACAGTGGCAAATGGGATGGAAAAAAATCAAGCATATTACTAATTCTCTATTTTGAATAAAAGTAGAGAAATCTGGTAACTAAACAGTAAAGGGCAGAAAATATTGGTAAGAAATGCCTGTTGGTCCCAGAAGAGTGGTGTGTGATGTATGACATGGTATAAATGAGGAAATGAGAGATGCATATAACAAGAATAGCACAATTATCTTAAGAGCATTTAATGCAGGCCAACATAGGGTAAACCATTTTAACAGAAATAGTGTGGTGGCCACATTTGTACAGTATGCAAACTATATCTATATCAATGAGGAACCCCAGATAAAATGACATGCACCATAAGATTTTGGGGGAAATAGCTATGGTGATTGTAGAGGCACTGGTTGCCATCTACCAAAGTTCCATTTTACTACAGTGATCACCCCATATTGGAAGAGAGCAGACAGACCAAAGACAAAAGAGAATGGCACTTCGGTTAATAGGAAAAATGCCAAAAATTGTTTTTAATGAAGGACTAGCAGGCAAGTTGCTTTCTGTTCATCACCAAAACTACCTGACCTGCAGGGTATTTTCAATGATTTCTGTTTGAGTTCAGATTTCCAGTAAATGCTGTATCTCACAGTTATAGTATTATTTTGTTTTCACTCTGCTTCTCTATTTTCATCTATTTACATCACTTTCAGAGACACTAGCTGCAAATAACGGCCCTTCACCACCCTTCTCAACTGGCACCACCATCACATCTGACATTTAATACCTCTTGGTCTGTAGAAACAAAGAGCTGCAGATGCTGGCTTATACCAAAGATTGACACAAAGTACTGGAGTAGATTACAAGAGAGAGTTAGATTTAGCTCTTTGGGCTAAAGGAATCAAAGGACATGGGGAAAAAGCAGGAACGGGGTACTGATTTTAGATGATCGGCAATGATCATTTTGATTGGCGATGCTGGCTCAAAGGGCCGAATGGCTTACTCCTGCACCAATTTTTCTATGTTTCTATGAATAACTTAGTGGGTCAAGCAGCACCATTCTTCAGACCCGGAACACCACCTATCCTTTTCCTCTACAAGTTCGGCCTGACCCACTGAGTTACTCCAGTACTTTGTGTCTATCCTCTTGTTCTATACCATGTTACAAACATTCATTCTATTTGCTCCAACCTTCCTCCTACTTTGCAACTTCAAACATTTTTGATTTCTCGTGCTGATGAAAGATCATTAATCTGACACATCAACTCTTTCTCTCTCAACAGTTTCCACCTGACCTGCTCAGTAGTTTTTGCTTTTCTTGTTTTATTTCAGCTTTCCAAAGACTCCTTCTTCTTCATCACACCATTCATTCTGATCTCTTTTTGCTCCTTTTTCATTAGGACCAACAGACTATTTGGCTGATAGACCTTCACGTATATAATTGTATGGACAACAATTTAATAATCATTCTTTGCTTAATACAAAGTAATACAGAAACTAATGTATTTTATGCACTGTAGCAGATTGACTTGTATCAGAACGTCCCGCATGAAACTTCATCACTAATGAGAAATTATTATTCTCAATCAATTAGTTAATTATTAATACTTAATGAATGACAAATTATTATTAATGCTGTGAGGATGCAATGTTAAATTATGTACAGCACATTTAGTATGACTACTTGAACACACGCCACGTAAGCACACATACTGAAGAAACCATGTGGTCTTCAACTACTTAATATAGTGGCTTCCTGGAGAATGGTCGTTAGACAAATTTTCTACCATGGGAGTAGATGTTAGAATATACTCGTCTCATGTTTCCTGATTCTGACTGCACAAGGCTGCACTGACTGCATGAAATTGGGAGTCGTTGTTTTGCATGACTCTGCTCACAGCTCACAATTCATGATGCTTATGTGCTTAAAAGCCTTGTACACAAGTAAATTGATCCCTTGTATTTTGCCTCATGCAGTCAGAATTTAATATGTATTACCATATCCCGCATAAGAGATTAGCATACAAACTTAAAGCACACGGTATTGGGGGTTCAGTATTGATGTGGATAGAGAACTGGCTAGCAGACAGGAGGCAAAGGGTAGGAGTAAACGGGTCCTTTTCAGAATGGCAGGCAGTGACTAGTGGGGTGCCGCAAGGCTCAGTGCTGGGACCCCAGCTATTTACAATATATATTAATGATTTGGACGAGGGAATTCAATGCAACATCTCCAAATTTGCAGATGATACCAAGCTGGGGGGTATAGTTAGGTGTGAGGAGGATGCTTGGAGGCTGCAGGGTGATTTGGATAGGCTGAGTGAATGGGCAGATGCATGGCAGATGCAGTACAATGTGGATAAATGTGAGGTTATCCACTTTGGTGGCAAAAACATGAGGGTAGACTATTATCTGAATGGTGGCAGATTAGGTAAGGGGGAGATGCAACGAGACCTGGGTGTCATGGTACACCAGTCATTGAAAGTAGGCATGCAGGTGCAGCAGGCAGTGAAGAAAGCAAATGGTATGTTAGCATTCATAGCGAAAGGATTTGAGTATAGGAGCAGGGAGGTTCTACTGCAGTTGTACAGGGTTTTGGTGAGGCCACACCTGGAGTACTGCGTACAGTTTTGGTCTCCAAATCTGAGGAAAGACATCCTTGCCATAGAGGGGGTACAGAGAAGATTCACCAGACTGATTCCTGGGATGTCAGGACTTTCATATGAGGAAAGATTGGATAGACTCGGTTTGTACTCGATGGAATTTAGAAGATTGAGGGGGGATCTTATAGAAACCTACAAAATTCTTAAGGGGTTGGACAAGCTAGATGCTGGAAGATTGTTCCCGATGTTGGGGGAGTCCAGAACAAGGGGTCACAGTCTAAGGATAAGGGGGAATTCCTTTAGGACCGAAATGAGGAAAACATTCTTTACACAGAGAGTGGTGAGTCTCTGGAATTCTCTGCCACAGAAGGTAGTTGAGGCCAGTTCATTGGCTATATTTAAGAGGGCGTTAGATGTGGCACTTGTGGCTAAAGGGATCAGGGGGTATGGAGAGAAGGCAGGTACGGGATACTGAGTTGGATGATCAGCCATGATCACATTGAATGGCGGTGCAGGCTCGAAGGGCCGAATGGCCTACTCCTGCACCTATTTTCTATGTTTCTATGTTTCTATATGCTGCACAAATCGTAGCAATATTTTTACATCAAAGAATAAAAGAAAATGTATTGCCACTAGCAAAGAATGTAAATTGAATTTGATTATAAACACAATTTAAGAAATCCACATATATATTTTCATTTCTTAACATAGCTATTTGTACAGAAAAATGTTTCATATCAATCATTATCATTAAGTACAAAGCAATCAAATATATCATTCCTGTTTCCTCTTATTCAATCTTGGGCTGTCTGATCTTTGACTTTAAAGGGAGAAGTTTCCTTTAATTAGTCATAAATCACCTTCTAAAGATTACCATCAAAGAGAAGCAATAAAGCTATTTGCCTTACCCCAGCAATTCAATACAGACACAATTATAATTACGAGTATTTTGTTACCAGATCATCCATTTATTTTAAGACTTGTCAAACGTAACCCTGCATGTTTTCTATTTTGCAGACTCAAGGCAGGTTATTTAACTTACTAATATCATAGATAAATGATCATCAAAAATAAAATTATCTAATAGCAAGAAGATTTATTAGATTTAAAATTGAAATACCATTGATCAATGAAAAGGATAGCATGACAATATAATTCCCTCGGTCTTTGGCCATTTTAAATGAAAGATTAACTGGTATATTTAGCAATTTGTGACATCAACACATTTTAACCAGTTTTTGGATTACAATATTTTTAGGAAACAAATTATTACAACAGTACAATTGGTCCATTGCTGAGTTAATTAGTAAATTATGTCTTCGTTTTCCTCGTATCTGTGAAATATGTTAGAACATTTTTTTCATTATCAAATGGGATTGCAGATTGTTTTAATATAAAAACAGAAGCGATGAAATCAGATTCAAAGCGAGGTTCGGTTTGGTATTTGGAATATGCCTGACTGTCATCAAAGATAAGAAATATTGTGTAGAATTAATGATAGAGAATAAAACTATTATTGCTTTCGAGAACAAATTGCTGAGACGTAATGGAAATGATGTTGCACAGGCATTTTAAAAGTAAATGTTTCACAGTTGAAAGGTCATCAATAGATTTATGAAGCCAACTGCTATTTGAGATTACAATGAATTATGGACAGCCACTAAAGCTTGCCTGATTGCCACATAAACTGAAGAAGAATTGGTTATTTTTTTCCTCAATTATATATTTTCTCCAAAGAAACAGTGTGGCAGGCAATAGATGCAAAAGTCTACATCACCCCTCATGGTCATGGACCTGACATGCTAGAAACATTTTGACTATCAGTTGTTTACAGGAAGTGAACAGAAAACACTAATTAATCCAGTAATTGAGAAGGTTTAAATCTAGGCTATAGTTTTCCATTTTCAAATCCAGTTAAGATATTTTATTGGGTCTTTATGGAAACAGGAATATCCATATCTGTGTAAATATAATTTGTGCTCAGTTTGAATAGAAAGGTGCATAAAGTGACCATATCTAACTTTCTGGATGTCAGAACAACTGGGTTGGGAGTCTCAGGTTCAATGAAGAAACCATGTTTGTAATATTCACCTTTGGTTTGAAGCATCATTCAGTGAATCTAAATGTTCTGTGGATGGCTATTAAATCTATCATGTCCATAGCCTTCTGTGTTGGCTCTTGTGTGACTGTATCGAATTTTGCTGACATTAGCTGGCTGCCACGTTAAAATTGGGTTTTTGGCATCCATCCTAACTGATGTGACTTCACTGAAGCACATATAACTCTAACCAAAGCTACCATCAGGACATCAGAATCATTTTCAGATCTGGAGCTCATATATATGCCATAAAGGAGACAGAATTCCCAAAAAGGAGCTTTGCCAGTTGTGTAAAGGTGAGGGGTCAAACTGCTCCTGAACTTAACCAGCCAGCTGCTTGGGCTGGGATGTGGGTTGGTGGAAGCAGTGGCAGTTGAGGAAGGGTGAGAGGTCACATCAATAGTCAAAGATGAATAGAGTTTTATTGTCATGTGTCTCGAAACATAACACTGAAATTCTTACTTGCAGCAACACAACAGAAATGTAAACTTAGTACTCAGTGGACACCAGAATAAACATCAAAAATAAATAATCGATATATAAAGCCAAATAAACAGTCTAGTGCAAAGACAAAAAAAATGCCCCCAGTGCAATCAAGGCAGTTTGTAGTTCGGAGTTTAGTTGGAGTTTGTAACATTCAATAGCCTGATGGTTGTTGGGAAGAAGCTGCTCCTGAACTTGGACTTTATAGTTTACAGGCTCCTATACCTTCTTCCCGAGGGCAGAAATGAAAGTGTGGTCAGGGAATGCTTGTCCCTCATGATGCTTGGTGCTTTTTTGAAGCAGCACCTTCTATGGATCCCTTCGATGGTGGGGAAGTCAGTACCTGTAATAGACTGGGTAGTATTCACCACTTTTTGCAATCTTCTTTGTTCCTGGGCATTTGTGTTTCCAAGCTCCAGGCCACAAGTCAATCGGTGTACTGTATTGTACACCTCTTCTGTACACCTGTAGAAGTTCATAAGGTCCTTGGTTTTAATGATGGGTTGTTGCTCTGGCACCATTCCATCAGACGAGTGATGTCTCTCCTATACTCTAAATCATCATCATCGTAAGTTGTATGACAAAGGTGGTGTAATCAGCGAATTTAAAGTTGGAGTTGGAACTGTGTCCACCCCTATAGTCATGGCCATAGAGTGAGTAGAGCAGGGGGTTGAGCACAGAACGCCTTGAGGTGCTCCTGTGCTGATGGCTATTGAAAAGGAAGTGTTGCTGCCAATTCGTACTGAATGTGTTCTGTTGATGAGGAAGTTGGGGGTCCAGTTGCAGAGGGATGCACAAAGACCCAGTTCCATGAGCTTTGTCACCAGTTTGGAGGGGATGATGGTGTTGAACATTGATCTGTAGTCTATGAACAACAGCCATATGTGATTTTATTGTCCAAGTGGTCCAGTACAGAGTGGAGAGCCAGCAAGACCACATCCTTCATTGATCTATGTGGTGATGGGCAAATTATAGAGGGTCTAGGTTGTTGTAGGAGTAGGATTTGACATGCGCCATAACCAACCTCTCGAAGCACTTCAACACCATAGATGTTAGTGCCTCACTAATGAGAGGTTGACGATGCCTGCAAAATCTCCAGCCAGTTGGTCTGCACAGGTTTAGAGAATGCAACCAGGTATACCATCAGGTCTAGACACTTTACGAGGGTTCATCCTCCTGAAGGATTGATCCTGAACTGAAGCAGTTTGAGCTGGGATGTGAACTGGTGGGATTAGCGTCAGTGACTTCCAGCTGGCGGTCATAACTTTACAGTTTGAATTGTGGAGAGGTGACAGGAAAATGATTGAGTACTTCCATGTACTGTATTTCCCTTGAGAAATGGGAAACTTATCAAGAGATCATACTATCAAATTGTGAAAATGGTGAATAATGGATGCGGAGAGGAAAAAGTATCAAAAATAATGTTCCAAAATATTACTAATATATCAAACAGGAAAATAATTACCTCTGCAGATTGATTTGTATATATAACACATTACCATAGGAAATGGCTGAGGCTCTGTTGTTTTCAAAAGGAAACTGCCAATCATGTGAGAGAAAAGGTTATAGATACTGTACATGCTGAAAGAGAGAAATAATGTAGTTGAAGTGGAAGGCGATGTATTTGAATTATAAGCCTCAGCACAGTTAGACAGGCTGGTTCCATGTAATTTCATGCATAATGGATGTCACTGCAGAAACCCTGCACTGTTTATATCTTGGAGAACAGGCTGTGATTGCACTGCAGATTTAGGGTATGATGGTGGTACTTCCATAATTGGATTAGTCCAGAGAACTAAACCCAAAAACTCAGGGATATGAGTTTACATTTATCACAATGGCTATTGAATTACTTCAGTTAAAAATCTTGAATTTGGAAAGCAACAACTTGTCTACGTAATGACAACAACCAAAAATACTAGATTATTCTAAAAATCCAACAGTTTCTCAAATTCTATTTGGAGGAAATCGATCATCTTATCTGATCTGTCCTCTGAGAGTTCAGACCTACCACATATGGTTGACCCCTAAATGGACTAGCAAGCCAATCAGTTTAAGGCCAGGGATGGGCAAAAAATGAATTAACAGATATTGAAAACAGGAACAGAGCTATCTTGTCAGAATTTCCATGTTAAGTTTTCATGCTATACGTTAATTTGGGAATCATTGTAACATGACAAAGATATTATTAAATCTCCTAAAATTATTGCAGAATATATATCCTGTATCGTAGGTTTGAGTTTATATAACATGGTAATAAGGGTGCAAATTATTGTACAAATATTAGTTTCATTACTAGTGTTTGCTGTAGAATTAATTGTACTATTTAGAATATGCTTTTAAAGAACTGAGACAAACTCAAAATAGCTTCAAACCCATTTATAGGTAGAAACATGAACCACTAAGTACAACACAAATCCTTTAAAGGATAGAGAGCAAACAATATATAGTAATAGGAACAAACTGTAAATTATGGAGCCTGGCATATGTAGTTTCAAGATTAATATTTCACAATGTTTGTGTGCTGCTATTTGGAGAGGTATATATTTCAATAAAAACTTGCTGGAGTTAATTTCCCTTTATATCTACTGCTATATTAAGATTTCTGTTCGCCTAGCACTAGTTCATTTACTGGCTACACTTCTTCACAAGTTGATTTTTGGGCTTCCAGTACATGTTGAATAACGTCTTCCTCTTGGTGTTCTTAAGATTTATTTCCTATATATACAGTTCTGATCTGGCCTTTATAATTGGTAAGAAGTTATTCAGCAGTTGTCACTTTCCGTCTATGCCTGCCTTGGTTTAAAGGTACAGCATGGAAATTGGCCTTCAATGTTATCCCACTTTTGCATTAACTCCCTACATACTCCGTGGATTGTCACCTTGTCTTGGTGGAGAAGGTTGTGTGGACCTGAGCTCCTGAGAGCGGTGCCGTCTGGAGCTATGCTCCTGGTAGGGCCACCCATGGCGGTAAAGTCGAGGGGGAAGTCTATGACAAAGAGCAATCCAACCAAGACTTCAACGGTGGAACAGGCGGAGGATGATGGCTGACCTGGATGGATGAAGGCTGCAGCAGAAAAGGGTCTCCGGTCGTCTTGGACTCCATGCCACTGGATCCTGACCCAGATCTGTCAAGGACCATAGGATGGCTGTCCGTGCATCAGTCTCCCCACATTAAACAAAGTCACGGACAGATGTCCTCCATATAGGGAATAACACCCATGGTCAGCCATGACCGAGGGGGGCCTTAATAGACTAGGGGAGATTTACAGAGGCCAACTAACCTACAGACCAGCATGACTTTGGGATGTGGGACAGAACCGGAGTTACCACAGGAAATACATGCAGTACTAGGGAGAATGTGCAAACTCCACACAGACAGCACCCAAGGTTAGGATCGAACCTAGGTCTCTAGCGTTGTGAGACAGCATCCATACCAGCTGTGCCACTGTGCCACATAGGACCAATGGAATCATCCTTGTATCTACTGAACTCCAATCCCAATTCAGATCCAATTCCCATTGTTTAACATTGGCCTAATGATATTTTTCCGATAAACCGGGTTATTTTCCTATATAAAGCATCTGAAATACAATTTAAATATAATTAGAATCGGTCAATCAGTGCTTGTTAAATCTCAATAATGGAAAAGGTTGCAAACAGTCGGCGATAACTCTAAATGATTAATGTCCTAAACTTGCATTACCACAGCAAAGAATCTCAATTACTAAGATATTAGTGGGTGCAATTGAAGAATTTAATCAATTCAATAAGGAATGCTGAATTCTGAACACGGAGATCTGTTTTCTTCAGTAATTTAGACTGGAATCTGAAAATACAACCACAAATTCTTTGTTTGATTCAATTATTTGACCTAACGTTGTAGAAGCATAATTGGGATCCGAAGTTCAAAGTTTTCCATATCCAGTATTTTATTAGAGTAAATGAATTAAGAAACATTTGAAGTATTATAAACCATGGACAGGATGCAGTTGATCTCATAGTCATTGTTTATTGGTAAGCATGGTTGTTTTCAAAGGACTTAAGTGGAATGCTGAAGCAATCTTGTGGGCATTATTTCTGCTGCTGGTTCATAGATAACTAATTCTCCAGCTTTATTATATAGGATGAACCATCATGAAATCTTGTTTATATGACTAGTTTGCAAAATCCTAGACCTAGCTAAATTAAACATTTGATTTATGGGTAAAGAATACTGTAATCTACTGTTAGATTGATAGTATTGCACAGCAAAGAAATGATCAAGAATGCAGTAGCCATTTAGCTTAACTCAGTATGTTATAACTATAACCAGTTACTGTTAAATCTTATCTTTTTTTTTAAAATAATTTTTTTAATTAGAAGTAAATACAGAATCAAAAGCATTTTGTTTGTTGTAGTCATACATTATTAATATTATTTATATTAACAATTGTATAGTAATTGTACTTCTATATATTTTTTAATTTTTTTTATAGATAGAAAGTAATAGAGAGGGGAAAAAACAAAAAAAAACAAAAAAAGAATGGAGTATTCAACTGATTATGCATCATTGGAGATATGTCTGCGGATTATAAAATGTAATTCTTCATCTATTCCTTGATTCAGGTTTCAGTCAGATTCTCGTGCCGAACCAGTTTTCCCCTTCAAATATTCAATCAATGGGGACCATATTCTAGTAAATAGTTCTTGTTTGTCCATTAAGACAAATCTTAATCTTTCCAATGTAGGGTCTCCGACATTTCCATAGTTCACATTTTAATTGTGGGGGTTATAGGGCCTTTCCAAAATGTTAATATTAATTTTTTCCCAATTATTAAACTACAATCGATAAAAGTTCTTTGGTTCATTGTAAATAATTGATTTTGTTCAAGTATTCCTAATATTATTAATTTTGAATCAGGGACCAATTTGGTATTGACGACTTCCGATATTATCTTAAAAATTTCCATCCAAAAATTATTAATTTTTATACAGCTTACAAATGTGAGGGTTAAATTAGCCTCTAAGTGTTGACATTTGTCACAAATAGGGGATACGCATGGGAAGATTCTTTTTTTTTTGTAATATCTTTTTTTATTAAAAGTAACCAATTATAATGCTTTTAGCAACTTTTCAAACATCAACTTAATTCCATTATTTTACAGATAATGCATTAATAATTCTTCTTATACTCTATTTTTTTTAGAAATATAGATAGAAAAAGAACAGAACAGTTATAAATCATTAAAGGTGTGATTAAATAATAATTTGATTATATATAAGAAAGTGAAAAAAAAAGAGAAAGGGAAAAAAGTTATCAAAAAAAAAAAAAAAGAAAGAGTATTATATATATATATATGTAAACAAGACAACAGTATACATTATCGATAAAGCTATTACAGATAGTAATATCCATAAAAACATGCATGTTAATCCCAATGTGAAAATGAGTTATTCCCGCCGAATCTCTTTAGATCCCGCCAGATTCTATTTAATTTGGTTTTTGAATAGTGCAATCTATGTAATACTTTAAATTGTATTAAAGAATGTCTAGCATTTAACGAACAGTGATGTATATGTTGTAAGCTTTCATCCCATATTTCTGGCCTTATTATTTGACCTAGTTCGTTTTCCCATGATTGCCTATATATTTCCGTCATGGGTGCATCATTATCAAATAGAATATTATAAATATAAGATATCAATTTTTCTGTGTTCAGGTGTTTATTCAAACATTCATCAAGAATTTCTGTCTTTCTATTTCTATAGTCCTGTGTATTTGACTTAGCATAGTCTCTAATTTGTAGATATCTAAAGTAGTCTTTTGAATGAAGCCCATAAATTTGTTATAGTGCCTGAAATGAGAGAAATGAACTATTCCTATAGAGATCACCCATGTTTGTAATTCCGTGATTTTTCCATTGTAAAAAACCTTTATCCATCATTTAAGGTTTAAATGTAGCATTGTTTACAATGGGAAGAGATAGTGGTCAATAATCCAATTTTAGTGTCTTCTTTAATTGTTTCCAAATGCATATTCCACTGACTATTATAGGGTTTTCTTTATAGGTTTTTTTGCTTAATTTAGTAATAGCAAATAGAATCAACCCAATTTCAAA
Source organism: Raja brachyura (assembly GCA_963514005.1). Next base: position 119,029,280 of record OY740781.1, read on the forward strand.
AGGTAAACAGTCTTCCTTTTCCATTTTTAACCTATCTGGTTGTTTGTCCAGTTCTTCCAACCAAAAATTCATATTTTTAATATTACCTGCCCAAAAATAAAACATAAAATTCGGTAGTGCTAAACCTCCATTTATTTTTGATTTACATAAGTGTTTTTTATTTATTATGTGGTTCTTATAATCCCAGATAAAATTGGTGACTATAGTCAATCTTTTTTTTAAAGTTTTTGAGAGATATATCGGGATTAATTGAAAGAGGTACAGTAATTGTGGGAGAAACATCATTTTTATCGCATTAATTCTACCCAACATTGAAATAGGTAATGTTTTCCAATGTAAAATATTCTTATGTAATTCGTTCAATAAAGGCGGAAATTTAGATTTAAATAAAGAAGTATATCTCTTTGTTACATAAATTCCAAGATATTTGAGTTTTTCATTTACTATTTTAAAAGGGAATTGTTGTAATATATATGTGGGTCACTTTCCATTATTGGCATGATTTCACTTTTATTCCAATTAATTCTGTATCCTGAAAACGAGCCATATTGAGTTATTAAATAAGTTAGGGATACTAACTTCAGGTTTTGTGATGTAAATTAATACATCGTCTGCGTATAAGGAGATTTTTTTTTTCAGTATCTTTGGTTTTATACCCATTTATTTCAGGATGGGACCTCATGCTTTCTGCTAATGGTTCTATTACAAGTTCAAATAATAGCGGGATAACGGACATCCTTGTCTACAGCCTCTAGATAAGTTAAATTTAGTTGATAACATTTGATTTGTTGATATTCTAGCTGTTGGATTAGTATATAAAAGTTTTACCCATGTACTAAACTTCTCGCCCAGTTGAAAAATTACCATAACCGAAAATAAATAGGGCCATTCCACCTGGTCGAAAGCTTTCTCAGCATCTAACAAAATAATTGCTAGGTCTTTGTTAATACTTTTTGAGTATATAATATTGAATAATCATCTCGGGTTATATGAGGAATACCGTTTTGGTATAAATCCTGTTTGATCCGGGTGTATTAATTTATTGATCACTGTACTTAATCGTTGTGCGAGGATTTTAGTTAATATTTTTTGATCAGTATTTAGAAGAGCTATAGCTCTATATGATCCTGGATCATCCAGATCCTTATCTATTTTTGGTATAAGTGTTATAATAGATTCATTTAGCATTTCTGGTAATTTCTGTTGGGTATAGATATGTTCGTACAGTGTCTTTAAACACGGAACAATCAGTTCATAGAATGTTTTATAAAATTCCGAGCCAATGCCATCTGGTCTCGGGGATTTACCATGTTTAGAGATCTGATAGACTCTTCAATTTCTTTTACTGTTATTTCAGCGTCTAATAATTCTCTATCTTTCAAATCTAACCCTTTAAGATTGCATTTTTGTAAGAATGCTTCTATTCCTGTCCGGTGATCTATCGTTTTAGCAGAATAAAGGTTTTGATAATATTGCAGAAATCTCTCGTTAATATCCTTAGGTTGTACTAGTGGTTCTCCTTTGTCTGATTTAATCCTATGAATTGTTTTTTCCCCGTCCAGTTTCCACCTTTAAATTTTATCTGCCTGTAATTATGTGGGTGGGATTTTTACGTAGTCGGAGGCGTGTTTGCGGCTGGGATTCTCGCGCAGATACCCTTGTAGTTTTTAGTTTAATTTGAAGAATCATGGGGGAGAGGTCACAGCTTTTGACCATGCACGAGTTTGACTACGGGTGAACTCAAAATGTACTTAAACAAGAAGAAGTTTGGATAAATATCTTACTGTTTTCACTACGACAATAAAGAAACTATTAATTAAGAGACTGTGTTTTGAAGATTTATCTTTCAACGGCATTGAATGTCTCGTGGAGAGCTTGTGAATGCGTTTTGATAATCTCCTAAACCCCTGTCTTCAATCATAGTGACTTAAAGGCGGAATCCTTGAAATGATACAAAAATCTGTCACTACAAAGAATAGCTGATTTTTTCACTTTTCTGGGAGATCTGGATGTTGGTGGTGATTTATTTATTGCCCATCCCATATGCTTCTGAGGGAAAGTTGACAGTTAGTTGGTCCTGTTAAAACCATGACCAAAATGCTGTTGAGGAGAGAGGTTCCAGATTCACATCCAACATGATGATGGAATGGCAATGTAAGGATCCAAGTAAGGATCATGTGACTTGGAAGAGGACCCGTCAATGTGGTATTTTCATGTGCCTAGAGCCACTGTCCTTCAAGGTGGTAAAACTTGTGGGTTGGGAGATGCTATCAGAGAATCCTAGGTAAGTAAAGACAGTACATTCTGTGGATAGTGCACAATCAAGCCGCTGAACATTAGTGGGAGAGAAAATAGAGTCGGAACGTTGGTCCGAAGGGCCTGTTTCCACTCTGTAAGACTCTATGACTCCGAGTCTTACAGAGTGGAAACAGGCCCTTCGGACCAACTTGCCCACACCGGCCAACATGTCCCATCAACACTAGTCCCACCTACCTGCATTTGGCCCATACCCCTCTAAACCTGTCCTATCCATGTGCCTGTCTAAGTATTTCTTAAACATTGCGTTAGTTTCTAAAATGGATAGGATAATGGATGGAGTACTAACCAAGCAGTTTGCCTTGTCCTGTGGAGTTTCTCGAGAATTGTTAGAGCTGCACAACAGCAAGTGGAGAGCATTCTATCACATTCTTGTTGTGCCTTGCAGGTGTTGGAAAGGAGTATGGGGTCAGGGAGTGAGCTACTTGTCCATACAAATAATGAAACTGCTATATGCATTGTGAGAGGTATCTCATAGTCTTATTCTTACAGATAATATGAAAGACTTATTTACAACGTCGGGATAGGTCCTGGCCACTTGTGGGCAAATCCACCAGAAGGGAATGGCACGGAGATGTACAGGCAATATTGTGTAACTCTGGGAGTCCTCAACATTGAATGCATGTGATCTCAGATCATCAGGTCAATCACATGCAAGTAAATCTCCTCCTGATTACGCCCTCAGAAAATGATGATAAGTGGTTGTCCAAGTTCAACAATGCTAGGAGAAGCACTGAATGTGACAAGTAGGGCATATTGTGCTCTGGCTCGGGGTCTTCAGTGTTCATCACCAAGAATGACATGGTAGTACCAGTAGCAACTGAACGCTGAATCTTATCTGGCATTGCAGCCAGATGAGGTTGGCAGCAGGCTATGAGTGAACCAAATATGAGGGCTAAACAAGCTTGACCTTGCCCTAACTATTGAAAAAGGCTTCTCGAGGAAACACTTCTCTAATATTTCCATCTGTCCTTGTTCAATATTTTTGTGCACATTAAATTATGGATAATACCACCCACACAGCCAACTGCTTGTAACTTGTAGGTGCATTGTGACTCAAATGTCTGCAGAGTTAAATATATAAAGTACTAATTTCAAATTTAAGCTGATGTAAAACTCACAATTGATTGGCAATAATGTCAGAAAAGTAATATTTGAATCTAGGTTATGGATCAGGGCCTCTCATTTGTAAACATCAGTGTGGGTTTTCTCGAAGATCTTCAGTTTCCTCCCACACTCCAAAGACATATATGTTGCTTGGTATGAATGTAAATTGTCCCTAGTGTGTGTAGGATAGTGTTAGTGTGCAGGGATCTCTGGTCAGTGTGGACTCGGTGGGTCAAGTGCCTGTTTCCGCGCTGTATCTTTAATCTAAACTAAACTTTTACAATATAAACACAACTTTTATATTTTTATTCCTAAACTATTAAGAATTGCAGGAACATAATCTGGCTAGATAATTTACAAACGTTTTCATGTCTCATTCTGAATCTATGTGGTTCTACCATATTAAGGGGCTGTCCCACTTGGGCGATCTAATTGGCGAGTTTAGAAGAGTTTAAGAGAGTTTGAAAAAATGTCACGTTGAAGACTTCCTTCGACTATGTAGAAGATCTCCTTCGACCTCTTTCGACTATGTTAAAGCCTAGCTTCGACTAGCTACGGCTAACTTCGGGAAAATTGGACACCGAATAGTGGAGAGTGAAGATGACCTTCGATCTCCTTCGACCTCCCTTTGACTATGATGAAGACTATCTACGACTACCTTCGACTACCTTTGACTACTCTCGATTACCTACGACTAACATGCCTACCTACTACGACCTACTACGACTAAACCTAGAGGAAAAAAAGTATCAATTTTTTCCATGGTGACCTTTTTTTACTCGCGGCCTTTTTTTTAACATATTGAAAAAAACGCCGGGACCTAGCTGAGGCCTCGAGTACGCGGAGACCACTCTTGAACATGAAGGAGAGTTACGAAGACGTCCTACGACCTCGTGCTGACCATGCTGTGAGTATGAGTCGAGGGCAAACTCGCCAGAACTCCCGGATTAGGTCACCCAAGTGGAACAGGCCCTTTAGTTAGTGTAAGTTAAAGACGTGACTGAATGAATTACATTGACAATATTTTGATCTATTAATGCAACATACAATCTTGTACCTCAAAACATAATATTGCATTCTAGTAGAATAAAAAAATGGCATGAATGGAGCAAACATTTTTGGATGCAGAAACGGGATTGATGTCTGCATTTGATTATTATTCATGGATGTACTTTTGCACTCTCAAAAAGGAATACAAAAATAATAGCCTGAATGATTTTACTACGGTTGTTCAGCTGCTATTTACTATGTCACACAAACTAAAAATGGCAGGTACACATCAGCATTTTTATCATTTGGAACTTTGATTAAGTAACAAATATCAAAACTATCTAATTTTTTAATGGATACTGGAAGTCATATCTCCATGGCTTATGTGTTGCATTAATAATTGTGTTAATAGAATCCATCTTCATGCCTCTCAATCTGAAAACATACAGAACAGTTCTGGCTAATCTCATCCAACTGAATTTTGTAGGTGTGGAAATAAGTGCAATTTATCACTGCCATATGACCGTTTCCAGACTCATAACAAGTTCAGTCTGGTATCAAATTAAACGCTGTTACTCCAAAAGCAAGGCAATGTAAATATTTTTAGCACCATATTATTTTAGTCAGTCAACTCTGCTTTGTTGAGTGGAAACATACTGATATAATATAAGGAAACAAAATATCAGTGGTGACAGCTTGTGAGATACCAAATCCACTTCTGTGCATCCAGTGGAGTATTACTCCTTGTGTTAAATCTTGTGTTGGATGAAAAAAAATCTTTAAAAAAAACACAGAATTAAGTATTCCTGCTGTTTGAAGTTCAGTGAAAGGATATTACTCTGAAGAAGGAAACTGGCTGTAACACCTTCCTTCATGGATATAATGTGAAAAGTTCACCAAAGTGGAAAATGTTCTGCCGTCACAGTATGAAGTTATCGTAATATTTATAAATGTAATCAGACAAAGATTACTAAGATAGGCTCTTACTTCCTTGATGTGCCTCAGGAAAGAACTGGGAAAATTTGATAACAGTGTGAAAGGGCTCGAAGTTGAAGCATTCCCAGAGACAAAAGGCTATCTATTAATAATTTCAATTTTTTAATTAAAATTTCACTATACATATTAAAAGTTCTGCTATGAATATGAATGCATTCATAACATGACATTTGTGTAAATTGGGTCATCTCAGTGGTCTTGGGATACTGAGCATTCAGCTACAAGCAGTATGTATATCTGTTATTAAAAATGGAACCTGCACATTATTATTAAATCTGATATTGAAGTAATCAGGTTGAAATGCTTTAGAGGCACACAGTTATGGTAAGTCACACACATCATTTAATCAGATATATGAAACTTATAATGTTAAAATGATGGGGTGAAAATGAGATCTAAATAACAGAGCAGCAGTTTGTTGTTATGAAAACAAGACAGCTTTTGCCAAAGTGTTAGAAAAGCTCTTTTTTGACAACATTTGTATGAATTCCAATGTATATTTTGATAGAACTGTGCCTACTTCTGACAGTTAATGTTTAGATTACATTGGAACATGACTTTTGGCATTGAAATTGTTTAGTTGCTCATCCTACTGTGTACTTTTCTGATGTTTGTTGAAGCAACTTTCTATCATTGCAATGTGTGCTTCTGAATCTTCTCCATATGTTATGGAACAGTTAAATGTCAGCCAAGTATTTCTTAGTGTGTGAGGTTTTAGGCTTTCTAAGTAAATATTATAGCATTTTTCATGAATAGCCCCTCTTAATAAAGATTCAAAATATGTCAACAAAGAAATGTTCCTCAACAACCAAATTGGGTTGTAAAGAAAACAAGGAACAGGGACGACCATTTTCTTGCGTTTTCGATGAAAATCTTACCTAAATAGGCAATAGTGTGAATAATGTAAACACGAAAATCGACATGAAAAATAGCCAACCTCAGTCTTGTCTATTCCAACTGAGGCTGCAGTTGTTATTTGTAGATGCCTGATCATGTCAGAAGAGCATAGGAACGTTGAATCCTTGATGAACATTTTGACCTGCACACAATCATATGGGATGAATGATGAAATAATTTACATTTTTCATGTGTTTCAATGTAAATTCAATCATTTCCAGCCTACTCTGCAGTAATATATATGTAATTGGATGATGTTACACTCCATTTTGCACTGGATTCATTTTAAATCTAAATAATGTCTGGAATCAGAAGAAGATTATCATGCAGGTTAATTTATGAATTAATATCTGTACTAGGAATTGTAAAAATAATTAACATCAAATGCTTCGAGACTACATGTTTTCCGTGCAAGATTATCACGTGAGGTTCAATTAAAAGTAACGATCAAAATATTTTAGTTCTGGTTAGTTTAGTTGAGTTTAGAGATGCAGTGTTGAAACAGACCCTTTGGCCCACAGAGTCCGCGCCAACCACAATCACCTGTACAATATTTACATCCTACACACTAGGGCAACCCTTACAAACATGCATGTTTTTAGAATGTGGGAGGAAACCGGAGTACCCGGAGTAAACCTCCAGATTCAGAGACAGTTTCTTCTCAACTGAACAGGCCTCCCATTAACTAGAAAGCAGTTCTGACCTCCCATCTACCTCATTGGAGACCTTCAAACTATCTTTAATCGAACTTTACCTTGCACTAATTGTTATACCCATTGTACTGTATCTGTACACTGCAGACAGCTTGATTGTCATCATATAAAGTCTTTTCACTGACTGGATAGCACACAACAAAAAGGTTTTCATGTTACCTCAGTACATGTGGCAATAATAAACTAAACTAAACTAAACTAACCCCCGGCAGTCACAGGGAGAATGTACAAACTCCACACAGCCAGCACCTGAAGTCAGGATTTAACCCAGGTCTCTGCAGCAACTCTAATGCGGTGCCACTGTGCCACCCCTAATAGCAATTAAGGGGTTTTTCAAAGGGGCCTGACATTTTAATAGAGACCCGACCAAGTGGGATCCGTTGGGTTCCGTTCGCCAATGTGGGGGGGCGGGGGGCGCACACAGCATCACAGGGGAGGGCTGGTTCTACTTAATTGGTCTTTTAATCCGATGCCATTAAATGGCGTTAGATTGTGTTAAATGATTGTCCCATTTAAAAGAGTAGTTTGACCCTAGGATGTAGATAGGACCTTGACCACCATTTTTGTATTAAAACTGAGTAGAATAAACAGTGCTCATTCACCAGCCAACATTTGCTGACAGCCCAGCAGAAAAGAAACACAAATATAAATTGAAACTCAAAACTGTAGATATGGACATTGGAAATAGAAACTGAAAATGCTGCTAATGCTCAGCAGTGAGAAAAAATCTATGGAGCGAGAATTAGAGTTAAGGGCCTGTCCCACTTTCATGACCTTATTCACGACCTTTTTTACTCCTGGACATTTTTCATCAGGCTAGAAAAACGCTCCGATCTACTTGATGCCACGTGTACCTATAACTAGCATCACGACCTACCTACAACCTACCTACGACCTCCTACGATCTCCTACAACCTCGGGACAACCATGCTGCAAGTATGAGTCAGGGGCACACTCACCAGAGGTCGTGAATTAGGTTGTGAAAGTGGGACAGGCCCTTTAATGATTAAGGTCACTGACTTGAAATTTAAACTGTTTCCCTTTCGAGAGATGCTGTCTAACCAATTTATATGTTGCTATTTATTTTTGTAAGAAGGTGAGAAAAAAAATACTCCTCCAGACCCAACACCAGTTGCCAAGGTGGTTGTCACTCCAGATCAACTTTTATTCATTCAAGGTTTGTGGGCTTCACTGCTGAGGCAGCATATAATTGCCCATCCCTTTTTGCTCTTGAGTTGAGTTGCTGAGTTGCTTTCTTGAACCATTGCAATCCTTTCAACTCAAAGTCCCATACAGACAGCATCAGTAGTCAGGATCGAACTGAATCTGAAACTGCAGGCTTTTACAATTTTCTTCTGAACTGTGTCTTAGGTTAACATCAGAGATGAACTAGGCAGAGAGTTATGGGATTTTGATCCAGCGTCATTGAAGGAAAGATGATATGTTTCCAAGTCAGGATAGTATGTGGTGTTTCCATTCTTTAGCTATGCTTGTGAGTTGTGGGCTTGAAAGGTGTTGTTGAAGGAGTCTTTATTTAGTTACTATAGGGCATTCTGCATATGCTGCTAACTGCTATCACTGTGCATTGGTGGTGAAGTGAGTGAATGGTTGTGGATGCGGTGCCTATCAAGCAAGCTGCTATGTCCTGTGTGATGTCAAGCGGCTTGTGTGTTAGAGTCACACAGTGTGAAAACATGCCTTTCAGCCCAACTTGCCATTAGCGATGTTAAGTTTAAGTGATTGTCACATGTATCGAGGTACAGCGAAAGGCTTTGTTTTGCATTCTGTCTAAACAGATCAGCGATACCATACATAGATACAATCAGTTCAAATTGCAATAGATAGAGCGAAGGGGAAGTTACAGAGCGCAGAATATTGCTCTCAGCATTGTAGCCCATTGTAGCACATTAATTCCTGTGTGTCCTCAACGGGGTAAAGGTGAAATTAACAGTACCATAACTTATGGAAGGACTGTTTAAAAGCTTTATTAAGGAGGGGGAGAACCTTTTCCTGAGTCAGGCAATGCGCAGTTTCTGTACCTTCTACCAGATGGAGCACTGAGAAGAAGGAACGACCAGGCTGGCACCTGACCCGAAACGTCACCTATCCTTTATCTCCAGGGATGCTGCCTGACCCACTGAGTTACTGCTGCACTCTATGTCTATCTTTGGTATAAACCAACATCTGTTTTTCATTGTTTCTACATCTTGGAATATGTTGGCTGTTTTTTGTGAAGTGTAGATGGAGGCAATGATGAGAAGTTTGGACTGTGCGATGGACTGGGTTACATCCACAACTCTTTGCAACTTCTTGTGATCTTGGGCAGAGCTGTTTCCTATACCAAGTTGTGATGCAATCGGCCGGTATGCTTCCTATGGTACATCTGTTGAGGTCTGTAAGAGTCACTGGAAACATGCCAAATTTCCTCAATCTTCTCAGGAAGTAGAAATGTTGGTGTGCCTTCTTGGCTGTAACATCAACATGGTTGGTACATAACAGTTCATTACTAATACTAACACCAAAGAGCTTGACATTCTGAACCATTTCTACATCTGCCCCATTGCTGCTGATTGGGGCATGTACTCCACCATGCTTCCTGAAGTCAACAACTAGCTCCATCGCCTTGCTGACATTGAGACAGAAGTTATTGGCCTGGCACATATCACTAGGTTCTCTACGTCCTTCCTGTACTCCGTCTCATTATTGCTCGTGATTTGGTCCACCATAGAGGTGTTGGCTGCAAACGAAGATAGAAAGAGCCAAATTTGGCCGTACAGTCGTGAGTTTACAGGGAGCATAGTAAGAGCCTGTAAACAGATCCCCTTGCAGGCATCGATGTTGTGAGTAAGTGTGGAGGAGTTGTTGTCACCTATCCTCACTAATTGAACTCTGAGTCAGAAAATCAAGGATCCAGTGGGAGATAGGAGGAGATTCCTAAGTTGTGGCGTTTGGCGATGAGTTTGGATGGATTCAGGCAAGCGGTGAGTATTCCATCACATTCCTTATTTGAGCATTGTAGATGGCGGACAGGTGTTGGGAAAGTTAAGAGGCGAGTTACTCGCTACAGGAGTTATATTGTAACTTGTTGCTATATTGTGTATATGCTACTCCAGTTCAGTTTCTGGTTAATGGTAATCCCCAGGATATTAATAGTGGGAGATTCAATGATGGTAACGCCATTGAATGTCAGGAGATGATGACTGGATTTTCTTTTGTTGGATATTGTAGGTTCTTGATGTTTGCAACCTATACGCCCATACCTGGCTATTGTCCAGGTCTAGCTGTATTTGGATGTGAAGTGCTTCATTATCTGAGGAATTGTAAAAGGTGCTGAACATTGTGCAATCATCCGCAAACATCCCTATTTCTTACCTAATGATTGAAGGAAGAACAAATGGAATGGCAGGAGATAATTGGACCTAGGACACTTCCTTGAGGAACTTTTATAGAGATGTTCTATGGCGAGGATGATTGACCTCCAACCACCACAACTATCTTCCGTTGTGCTCCAAGCATGGACAGATTCCAGAAGATAGTGGGGAAAGGAGGTGCAAATCATCTGTTCACAATCCAAAGCAGCACAATGGCGCAGCCGTGGAGATGCTGCCTTACAGTGCCAGAAACCCGGGTATGATCTTGAGTACAGGTGCTGTCTGTATGGAGTTTGTACATTCTTCGAGTGGCCATGTGGGTTTACTCAAGGTGCTCCGGTTTCCTCCCATACACCAAAGACGTAGAGGTTTGCAGGTTAATTGGCTTTGGTAAAATAGTAAATTGTCCCTAGTGTGTAGGATAGTGCTCGTGTACAGAGTGATCGCTGGTTGGCACAGACTCAGTGGGCCGAAGGGCCTGTTTCTGCATTGTATCTCTAAAGTCTAAAGCTGGCAAGCAGTCTTGAGGATGTAACCACTGCCTGCTTCCTTCCACACAAAGTGCAACATATCCTGAAACTGAAGGCTTTTCAATTTTCTTCTGAACTGAGTCATAAGTTAACTTCAGAGATGAATCAGTGAAGTTCACAATTGAATATAACTTTTGAAATAAAACTTACTGAAGTTTAATTATGTATAAATACTCATTCAAAATATTTATCTCTACACTCTGGTGTTATCAGACTATGAACATCACCCAGGCTCTTTTTTGCTACTATTCAATTTTATTAGCTTCCACGGTGGTCTCTTTATCATCTGCCCTGACAAAGAGACCATAAACATTGGGTCTTCCACTGTAAATCTACTTAAATCCTTTGTGCATATATCTTGAGATATCATTGCAGGAACTGTGCCTGAACTTTCCAAGTTTCATTGTTGACCATTTAGATTGTAACTCTGAAGCAATCCCCAAATACCATCAACATGTCACCGGCCCCATGTGGGGTGGTAATATTCTAGACCACTGCTACGCTATCATCAAGTAGGCCTATCACCCATCCCTCACCCTCCTTTTGGCGAATCTGATCATCTTTAGACTTTAGAGATACAGCGTGGAAACAGGCGTTTCGGCCCACCAATTCCGCACTGGCCAGTGATCACCTCGTGCACTAGCACTATCTTACATGCTAGGGACAGATTACAATTTTTTACCGAAGCCAACTAACCTAAAATCCTGTACTTCTTTGGAGTGTGGGAGGAAATCAGAGTACCAGAGAAATCCTACATGGTCAGAGGAAGAAATAAAAACTCTGTACAGTGCAGCACCGACAGAGTGAGAATCGAACCCAGGTCTCAGGCGCTGTAAGGCTGCAACTGTACCACTGTGCCACTGTGCTGCATCTCTCCGTGCTGCTCGTGCCAGCTTACAGCATGAAGTGTGAGGCACCAATAAAGTGCAAGGCATCAATGGAAAGAGTAATCAGCAGTGATCTGAGGTGGCTGAGGGTCTACTTCACAACTGCCGCAGGTCGATGGACTGGAACGTGATCAAGACCATTTATTCAGCTTGAATGAGTATAGCTCAGTCGTCACCTGTTTCATCAAGAAATGCATTTGCAACTGATTTCAGCAAAGACAATGAGGGTCAGTTATAAACTGAGATCCAGGGTGATTTTCAGCAATAATGCATCTCTACCAGGTGACTTCAATGCCTTTTTCCACCTGTTATGAACAGGCAAACAAAATTCGACCTCGGCACATCCCATCTTCCGATGACTGTTCCATATATCTTATGGCAGAGGTTAAATCAAGTTAGAATAAAAACATCTATGTCAGGACTATCACTCAATCTTTAACACCATAAAACCAATTAAAATTATGGTCATTGGTGTTATTCCCAACATTAGATACAGTAATAAATGCAGAAACATTAAATACATTCAAAGTACAGTTAGTTGTAAGGTAAGGAGAGTTATAGCCCTGTGTCACGGTGCGAGTCCACCCACGAGTGACCCCAAGTGAGAGAAAAAAAACAGACTTGTGGTTGTGTACGAGATTCCAAGTTTATGTTCAAGTGTAACCAAGTTCCCATGGATATGTCATTTCTGCGATGTTCCAAGTTCCTCTCCCGAGTTACCAAGTTCCTCTCCCGTTACTCTTGAGCCAACCGTAAATGAAGGTCTGTTTTAATAAGCAACAGTGTTAAAGAAGACATCTCCATCCTGCGGCTTTGAGTTAAAGGTAGAATTCAGCGCGGCCGCATCTATTGATATGACCTACAAAGGGAAAATGCGCACCCTCCAGTGCCAGAGCAGTTATACTTCTGATTTGTTTGAAACACACATCACGTAGTTAGAAGACCAGCAGGCGGAGGTTTGTTATATTTTAATTGAATTTACTGCCAGGTCTACACACTGTGGGGAGACGGGAGATGAAATCTTTGAATGTGGACGGATGTCTCCGCGCCTGCTCGTTCTAAGCGGAATATATTTTTAATTGCCTTTCAAGCTGGGCTTTGGTTTTATTCCTTGTTTTTGTTTATTCGCACACACTTTTCGTGTGTGAGGGTGTGAGAAGTCCATGTCGGGCGCCGGCTGTTTTTTCACATCAGTTGCACATCAGATTGTTGGGAGACGGAGCTCAGGGTTCGCCTCCTGAGCTGCTTTGGTGCCCAGGTGTGAGTTGAGGTGGAGGGAGGTTGGGGGGGGGGGCGGGGGGGTGGGGGGGGGGCCTCATTAATCTGTCTGGGGTGACAAGGCTCTTGGGTTAGACTGGGATCATTCTCTGCGGGCTGCGGGATGATCTTAGTGCGGGAGACAAGTGTAGGAGAGGTGTACTGACTGTGTGGGCAGACACTTTGGTAGTGATTGCCCACCAGTCTCAAAGGCAGCGGTGTCTACCTGTCCCTGGGATAGCAGGGGGCGATCAAACAGCACAATACCCCCTTCCCCCTCCATCGCAACACGAAGGGCAACGATCCCTAGCCTTTGGCATCAGAAACAGCAGGCAGGCGACAATCACCCGCCATAACGCTTCTGGTCTGCAGTGTGCAATAGTCACCAAAATACACTGCATCTTTAGAAAGGAAAAATACAAAATATGTCAATCCCACTGGATAGGCCTTAGTCATGGTGCTGTACAACATGGAAACAGGTCCTTCGGCCCATCTTGGCCGTGCCATCCAAGTTGGTGTCTTGGGGTAGTCCTATTTGCCTGCATGTGGCCCATAGCCCTCTAAACCCTTCCCATCTATTTATCTGTTGTTAATAACCTCAAGAAAATCCTTACTTCAGTTTCCTGGGTCCAACTCAGAGAGAAGTCTACCCCCTTTAAAGAGTTAACCGCTCCACTGTTTATGAAGTCCTCGACAGTGAACCCCATGGGCAATCACTACCAAAGTGTCTGCTCACACAGTCAGTACACTTGTCTCCCGTATTAAGTCACCCCAACCCCACCCTCCCCTCCCTCCTCCCTTCCCCCTTCCCTCCTCTCCCCCCCCCCCCCCCCACCTTTCCCTCCCAACTCCAGTCCCGTCCCGACCCCCTGGGAAACTGAAGGGAGCGACAATCAACTGCCATGGATACAAATAATGTCATACAAAAGAAAGGGCAGATGCTGGTTGACAAAAAGTGAACACATGGTGCAGGAGAAATTTGGAAACGTCATCCCGTCACCCGTTCCTTCTCTCTAGAGATGCTGCCTGCCCGCTGAGTTAAAGAGTGCCCACGGTAGACTCATGAGTCACTAAGATAAACGCACGGGCCACTACGTTATTACAACGAGTTGAAATGTTTCCAGTTTTAACTTGAACAGTAAATTTGACTCGTGGAAAACCAGACTGATTCCTGGGATGTCAGGACTTTCATATGAGGAAAGATTGGATAGACTCGGCTTGTACTCGCTGGAATTTAGAAGATTGAGGGGGGATCTTATAGAAACTTACAAAATTCTTAAGGGGTTGGACAAGCTAGATGCTGGAAGATTGTTCCCGATGTTGGGGGAGTCCAGAACAAGGGGTCACAGTCTAAGGATAAGGGGGAATTCCTTTAGGACCGAGATGAGGAAAACATTCTTTACACAGAGAGTGGTGAGTCTCTGGAACTCTCTGCCACAGAAGGTAGTTGAGGCCAGTTCATTGGCTATATTTAAGAGGGCGTTAGATGTGGCACTTGTAGCTAAAGGGATCAGGGGGTATGGAGAGAAGGCAGGTACGGGATACTGAGTTGGATGATCAGCCATGATCATATTGAATGGCGGTGCAGGCTCGAAGGGCCGAATGGCCTACTCCTGCACCTATTTTTCTATTTTTCTATGTTTCTATGTTTCTATGTAAAACCTCAAACATGTTTGAATTTTTTCAAGTGTGAACAAGTTTCACGGGTACCTGCCGTTAGCGGCACGAGTCACTAAGTTGCGCGCGCATGTTCTAAAGTTCCCGCTAAGTTAATTGTACGTGATTACTGCGAGTGAAAACTCGGGGTCCCTCGTGGGTCAACTCGTCAACTAGCGTGTAGGATGAAATGAATGTACGGGTGATCTCTGATCATTGTGGACTTGGTGGGCTGAAGGGCCTGTTTCCACACTATATCTCTGAACTAAAACTAAACTAAACTACTGTCCTGCACTGCAGAAATAAGTTATTACTGTTACCATTCTTCATTAATTGCTGCTACTTTGCTGGCAATGACGTCATTGCCTGGGGCTAATATATGAACGAACTGGTTCTTTATGTAAAGGAACCCATTTTTCACCTGGATTTCTAGCAAGAATGGATATAGTTTCAATTATAGTCTAATGGATCAGGTGCTGTGTGAGTAGAAAAGATTTACTGTATAACTAGTATCCAATATCTCTAGTGATCAAATGCTGGGATTCTTATACCAGTTCTCTATTAATGCTGGTATGCACAAGATCAGTTTCCTTGCTTTAGGATGAAAGAATGGGATGGCATTTTTGTTCCATGGCAATCGGGAGAGATTTAAACCTCTGTCCCACGGTACGAGTTCATTCCAAGAGTTCTCCCGAGTTTGCCCTGATTCGAACTCGGAGATTTACGGTAATGGCCACTCGTCGGTACTCGGGGCTCTCGTGGACATTTTTCATCATGTTGAAAAATCTTCACGAGTCTTCCCGTGCTTACCTGCCATTAGCGAGTCTTCACGAGTACCTGCCGTTAGCAGTAAGAGACGTCCCCGAGCTCCGACGTACCCGCTACGTTCATACTCCGTGCTTACCACGAATTAATTTTTTTTAAACTCAGGAGAGCTCTTGGAATTAACTCGTACTGTGGGACAGAGCTATTAGGTATTGTTTAACAGAATAATCAATTTGTTCATGAGACCACGTTAAGACCTTTGAAGTCAATTTTAAAGTTCTCATCTCCTGCAAGTTTTTTAATATTTAAAGCCCTGGCCCACGGTACGAGTTCATTCCAAGAGCTCTCCCAAGTTTGCCCTGATTCGAACTCAGAGATTTACGGTAATGGCCACTTGTCGGTACTTGGGGCTCTCGTGGACATTTTTCAACATGTTGAAAAATCTTCACGAATCTTCCTGTGCTTACCTGCCGTTAGCAAGTCTTCCCGAGTACCTGCCGTTAGCATAACGAGCCGCTAAGACACGTCCCCGAGCTCCGACGTACCTGCTACGTTCATTCTCCGTGCTTACCACGAGTTTGATTTTTTTTAAACTCGGGAGAACACTTGGAATGAACTCGTACCGTGGGACAGGGCTTTTAGAATTAACTTGTATATTTCATTGGTCAATGTGGTGTGTAACCGTAACATTACAATGCAAGATCTTCTGTTAATACATTGTCTTCTTTCATTACACTTCAATATTAATCTTATCACAAAGGCAAAACATTCCCAAAGTGCATGTGTCTCTTTCCATTTGTACAGGCACAAGCTCACCTTACATGTTATTACTTCCAACAATAAAATAACACTTTGTAGGACAAAACTAGCTTCTACATTACAATAGTATCTCACAGGGCACGATAAGTCCTTTAGAGAGCGCGGGAGGGAGGGAGAGAAGGACAGAGAAAGGGAGAGGGAAGGGGAAAGAGAAGGGGGGAGAGAAGGGTTGAGAGAAGGGTTGAGAGAAGGGTTGAGAGAAGGGAGAGAGAAGGGAGAGAAGGAGTGGAGTCAGTTTACTCCAATCCTTCTCCCCCTGTTCTCTCCCCTTCTCCCCCCGTTCTCTCCCCTTCTCCCCCCTTCTACCCCCTTCTGACCTCTTCCCTCTCCCCTTCTTCCCCCTTCTTTCTCCCCTTCTCTGTCCTTCTCTCCCTCCGTCCCTCGCTCTCTAAAGGACTTACCATGCTCTGTGGCAGCCGTTTACTTTCCTCTTCAACATGCAGAAAGCGCTCCTCCGCTGTCCCTGGCCCCCACCTTCGCGATGTGTTTGTGTGTGTGCGCGCGGTCGGCAGCAAAGATCCTTTAGGATCTTTGGTCAGTAGATGCAGCTCACGCTTTGGTTGAGGCTCTCCAGGCAATTGACCACAACCTCTGGTGACTCATGGAGAGTGACCGAAACCCCCGGGAACCTCACGGAAACCTTGGGTGGGGCACACGGTCTCCAGAGGTTTCCATTCAAGTTTCCTAAGTGGGACAAGGGCTTAAGGCAGCAACTCTACCACTGCACCACAGTGCCACTCTAGTTCCAGGAACTCTTTTAGGGATATGTGATCACACTACCTACACCTGCCCCATGCATCCTTCTTATTCCTGACCAGAGCATCATTTTTTCTCATCATCCATCATCCTTCCCTCAGCTGCCTTGCCCTTCACTCATGGGTGACTTTAATCTACATATAGATTGGGCCAACCAAATTGGTAACAGTGCTGAGGAGGAGGATTTCCTGGAATGTATATGGGATGGGTTTTTAAGCCAATATGTAGAGGAAACAACTAGATGGCAGGCCATCCTAGACTGGGTATTGTATAATGAGGAAGAATTAGTTAGTGATCTTGTTGTGCAAGGCCCCTTGGGCAACACTGACCATAATATGGTGGAAGTCTGCATTAGGATGGCGAGTGACGCGGTTAATTCAGAGACTAGGGTCCTGAATTTGAATAAAGAAGACTTTGAAAGTATGAGATGGGAATTGGCTAGGATAAACTGGCAAGTTATACTTAAAGGGTTGACAGTGGAGATGCAATGGTGAAGATTTAAAGACCGCATGGATAAACTCCAGAAATTGTACACTCCTGTCTGAAGAAAAAATAAAACTGGGAAGGCGGCTCAACCATGGCTGATGAGGGAAGTCAAGGATACTGTTAAAGCCAAGGAAGAGGCATATAAATTGGCCGGAATAATAATAATAATAATAATAATAATAATGCATTTTATTTGCTGGTGCCTTTCTTGACACCCAAGGACACCTTACAGGACATAAAATCACAATACATTATCAATATTAACAGCAAATTGATTAAAAACAAAAAACAAAAAAAACACACAAAACATTTTAAGTCATTAAAATCAGGGTGAACATGGTGGAAGTTATGTCGGGTATGCTAATCTAAACAGGTGAGTTGTGATTTGAAGTGATCGATAGTATCCAGGTGACGGATGGGAAGTGGGAGAGTGTTCCAGAGAGTACACAAAAGGCTGGAGAAACTCAGCGGGTGCAGCAGCATGTTCCAGAGACGTGGGGCAGAGCAGCTGAAGGCTCTGGCACCCATGGTGCTGAGTCTAAATGTGGGGACAATTAAAATTGCAGCTGAGGAGGAACGAAGTGACCGGGAAGGAGTGTATGGTAGCAGCAGGTCAGAGAGGTATTGGGGAGCAAGGTGGTATAGGGTTTTGAAGGTCAGCAGTAAAATCTTGTAGTTAATCCGGTGGTGCACAGGGAGCCAGTGGAGCTGAGTGAGGATGGGTGTGATGTGGTCCGATGATCTGGTGTGGGTGATGATCCGGGCTGCAGAGTTTTTGAATGCATTGGAGGCGATGAAGAAGTTTATTGGAGGTGCAAGTGAGGAGGGCGTTGCAGTAATCGATGCGGGATGTGACCAGAACGTGGATGAGGACTTTTGTATTGTCTTTGGAGAGGGAGGGGCGGAGTCTGGAGATGTTGCGGAGATAAAAGTATGCAGAGCGTGTGATATTGCTGATGTGGGGGCCAAAGGAAAGTGTACTGTCCAGAATGACGCCGAGACTTTTGACACGGGAGGAGGTGGGTATGGGTGAGCCATCAACTGAAATGGTGAACAGGTGGGTTTTGGAGAGTGCGCTTTGAGCCAATTAGCATGATTTCTGTTTTATTTCCATTGAGTTTTAGAAGGTTGAGTGACATCCAGTTGCTGATAGCCTGAAGACAGGTGGTGAGGGCAGTTGGGGGAAGGGAGGTGTTTGGTTTTGTGGAGAGGTAAAGTTGTGTATCATTGGCGTAGCAGTGAAAATTGATTCCAAAATGACGGAGAATTTTTTTTTTTTTTTTTTTTTTTTTTTTAAATAATTTTTTTATTAGCAATAAACAATTCTCAATGTTTAAAACTGAGTTATAAACATCAACTTAAATCAATATTTGTACTCTAATGATTATTATCTTTTTTTTTTTTGAAAATAAAAGTGGGTAAAGAGAAATACCATTATTAATCAATAAAATTATAATTCCTTAATAATTATTTGGTATAAAAGAAAAAGAAAAAATGAAGAAAAAGAAAAAAGACATATTATGTATATATATCAATTAAAAGCCACACAATATATTATAAATGAAACAACTACAAATAATAATATCAGTAAAGACATGCATATATCCTGGTATACCAATACATTATTTTCATCAAATCCCGCAGGGTGTCAGTCGAGCCGTGATGCCAAGAACAGCTACTTCTCTAAATACTGTATATATGGAGACCATATCTGTTGAAAAGAATTATACTCGTCCAAAAGGACAAATCTGATTCTTTCCAACTGCAACGTCTCCAACATCTCTGATGCCCACATTTTAATTGTTGGGGATAATGTTCCCTTCCAAAATTTCAATATTATTTTTTTCCCTAATATCAAACAATAATCAAGGAAATTTCTTTGATCTAGTGTAAATATCAAATTAGCCTCTGGAATTCCCAGTATTATTAGCTTTGGGTCGAGTTCTAATTTAACCTTAAGAACTTCAGAAATAACTTTAAAAATTTCTGTCCAATAATAATTCAATTTAGGACATGTAACAAAACTGTGTGTTAAATTTGCTTCTAAATTCTTACATTTATCACAAATAGAGGAGAGATTAGGAAATATACTATTTAATTTGGCTTTTGAATAATGTAATCTGTATAATACTTTAAATTGTATTAATATATGTCTAGCATTTAACGAGCACCGGTGTATTCGTTGTAGACTTTCTTCCCAATTTTCTTTGGTTATAGGTAATCCAATTTCATTTTCCCATGCTTGACGATATGTTTCAGTTATTGGATTCTCCTTATCCATAATGATGTTATATATATAAGCTATTAATTTTTCTGTGGTTGGATGCCAGTTAAACGATTCATCTAATAATCCTGGTTCCTTATTTTTAAAATCCTGTGTATTAGATTTAATATAATCTCTAATTTGGAAATACCTAAACAAATGCTGTGAAGACAATCCATAGATATCTTGTAATTCCTGAAATGAAAGAAATTTTCCATTTCTATAAAGGTGCTCTACCCTTGTAATTCCTAAATTATCCCAATGTCTGAACCCTCCATCCAATGTGGAGGGCTTAAATAATGGGTTATTCATAATTGGTAATCTAAATGAAAGGTTGTCTAAATGTAAAGTCTTGACTATTTGTTTCCAAATACGTCTATTATTATAAATGATTGGATTGTCCCTATAAATTTTTTTTTGAACTTCCTTTGGGGCAAAAATAATTGAATCTACGTTCAAAGGCAAACAATCTTCCTTTTCTATCTTTAGCCACGTTGGTTCCAGGTCCGTATTTACCCACCAAAAATTCATATTCTTAATCTGTACTGCCCAGAAGTAGTATAGAAAATTTGGAAGTGCTAATCCTCCGTTTATCTTTGACTTACATAAATGTTTTTTACTTATTCTATGATTTTTATAATCCCAGATAAAACTATTAACAATATTATCAATTTTTTTAAAAAAGGTTTTCGGAAGGAAAAAAGGGATAGCTTGAAACAGATATAATAATTGTGGTAGAAAAACCATCTTTATAGCATTTATTCTACCAATCAAAGATATAGGCAGTGTTTTCCAATATAAAATATTTTTTTTAAGTTTATCTAATAATTGAGGATAATTCGATCTAATTAATGAGTTATGAGATTTAGATACATTAATTCCTAAATATTTAATTTTGTCAGTAACTATTGATAATGGATATTGTTGTAATATGTTTAAATTTATATTAGTTATTGGCATAATATCACTTTAATTCCAATTAATCCTATATCCAGAAAATGTACTAAATTCATTTATAACATCAAACAACATTGGAATACTAATTTCAGGTTTTGTGATGTAAATCAAAACATCATCTGCATATAAGGATATTTTATTAGTTGTTCTGTCAGTATTATAACCGTATATTTCAGGTTCTGACCTAATTCTTTCCGCCAAAGGCTCTATCGCCAAGGCAAATAATAAAGGCGATAACGGACATCCTTGTCTACATCCCCTAAAGAGTTTAAATTTAACTGATAGTATTTGATTAGTTAGAATTCTTGCAGTAGGATCTGAGTATAGGATTCTTACCCATTTACAAAATTGATCCCCCAATTGAAACTTTTCCATTATATTAAATAGATATAACCATTCCACCTGGTCAAATGCTTTTTCTGCGTCTAACGATATGACTGCTAATTCCGTATCTCGTATTCTTTTAGAATATATAATATTAAACAGGCGTCTTAAATTATGAGATGAATAGCGTTTTGGAATAAAACCTGTTTGATCATAATGTATTAATTTAGAGATCACCAAACTTAGTCTCCTAGATAAAACTTTAGCTAATATTTTTTGGTCTGTATTTAAAAGGGCAATCGCTCTATATGAACCAGGATCTTCCAGATCTTTATCTACCTTAGGTATAAGTGTAATTGTGGATTCATTTAAAGAGTCTGGTAATTTTCCTTGTTCATATGCATGTCTATACACTGTATGTAGTCTTGGAGAGATCAGATCTTGAAATTTTTAATAAAATTCTGCACTCAGGCCGTCAGGTCCCGCAGCTTTTCCATTCTTTAATGAACCAATTGATTCTGCGATATCTTTCACTGATATTTCAGCATTTAACAAATGTCTCCCTTCCTGATCTAAACTCTTAATTTGACATTCTTGTAGAAATGTTTCCATTCCATCTGTTTGTCCTGTTAATTTTGATGAGTAAAGATTTTGGTAATATTGTAAAAATCTATCATTAATATCTTTTGGTATGGTCAGTATATTTCCTTGCATTGATCTGATTCCATGTATCGTTTTTTCATCATCTAATTTTCTTAATTGTCGTGCTAGCAATTTATGCGGTTTATCTCCAAATTCAAAATGCACTTGTTTGGTTTGTTGATAAAGTTTGATGACTTGATTAGAGTATATTTCATTTAGTCTATACTTTGCTATTGCAATTTTATTACTTAACTCCTTAGAAGGGTGTTTTATATTCTCATTGTCTAGTTGTTTTATCTCCATTTCTAACTTCTGTTCCCTCTTTCGGTTTTCTTTATTAAAATATGCTTGTGCCGATATTATTGCACCACGCATGAATGCCTTAAATGTATCCCAAAGTAACAATGGTGAAATTTCAGGGTGAACATGGTGGAAGTTATGTCGGGTATGCTAATCTAAACAGGTGAGTTGTGATTTGAAGTGATCGATAGTGTCCAGGTGACGGATGGGAAGTGGGAGAGTGTTCCAGAGAGTACACAAAAGGCTGGAGAAACTCAGCGGGTGCAGCAGCATGTTCCAGAGACGTGGGGCAGAGCAGCTGAAGGCTCTGGCACCCATGGTGCTGAGTCTAAATGTGGGGACAATTAAAATTGCAGCTGAGGAGGAACGAAGTGACCGGGAAGGAGTGTATGGTAGCAGCAGGTCAGAGAGGTATTGGGGAGCAAGGTGGTATAGGGTTTTGAAGGTCAGCAGTAAAATCTTGTAGTTAATCCGGTGGTGCACAGGGAGCCAGTGGAGCTGAGTGAGGATGGGTGTGATGTGGTCCGATGATCTGGTGTGGGTGATGATCCGGGCTGCAGAGTTTTTGAATGCATTGGAGGCGATGAAGAAGTTTATTGGAGGTGCAAGTGAGGAGGGCGTTGCAGTAATCGATGCGGGATGTGACCAGAACGTGGATGAGGACTTTTGTATTGTCTTTGGAGAGGGAGGGGCGGAGTCTGGAGATGTTGCGGAGATAAAAGTATGCAGAGCGTGTGATATTGCTGATGTGGGGGCCAAAGGAAAGTGTACTGTCCAGAATGACGCCGAGACTTTTGACACGGGAGGAGGTGGGTATGGGTGAGCCATCAACTGAAATGGTGAACAGGTGGGTTTTGGAGAGTGCGCTTTGAGCCAATTAGCATGATTTCTATTTTATTTCCATTGAGTTTTAGAAGGTTGAGTGACATCCAGTTGCTGATAGCCTGAAGACAGGTGGTGAGGGCAGTTGGGGGAAGGGAGGTGTTTGGTTTTGTGGAGAGGTAAAGTTGTGTATCATCGGCGTAGCAGTGAAAATTGATTCCAAAATGACGGAGAATATTGCCAAGAGGTTGAATATAGATGATAAAAAGCAGTGGCCCCAGCACCGATCCCTGAGGAACACCATGGGTGACTGCGGCAGTTGTGGATGTGACTTTATTGGTGGTGTCAAAGGCTGCTGTGAGGTCGAGGAGGATCAGGATGGATAAGTGGCCGGTGTCAGCTGCGAGAAGGAGATAATTTGTAATTTTTACCAAGGCTGTTTCAGTGCTGTGATTGTGGCACAGTCCGAAAACTGGACTGAAATGGTTCATAGAGGTTATTGTTTTGAAGGTGGGCTTGAAGTTGTGTCGCTACTGTCCTTTCCAGAAGTTTAGTGATGAATGGGAGGTTTGAGATGGGACGGTAGTTATTTGGATTGTTTGGATCAGAACCTGTTTTTTTTTAATCGGGGTGACAGAAGCTGGTTTGAGAGATGTTGGGACAGTAGCAGTTAATAGGGAGGAGTTAATTATAGACATTATGATGGGTGAGATAGAGGGCAGACAGGATTTAACCAGGACAGTAGGGATGGGATCAAGCAAACAGGAGGAGTTCTTGGACTTGGTGATGAGTTTAGTTATTTCTTCGACTGTTGGAAGCTGGAAAGTAGATAGGGTGGAGAGTGGGGAGTCCAGTGTGGAAGTCCAGGGTGGGCTGTTGTGAGCAGAAGCTGAGAAAGAGTTCAATTGGTGATGAATGCTGGTGATTTTGGTACTGAAGAAGTCCAAAAACGTATTACGCTGAGAAGTTGAGGTGAGGTGAGAAGAAGCGGCAAACCAGAGGACAGGGAGAAATGTAGAACTCAACAGAGGAGGACAAAGGGGTTAATTAAGAGGGGGGAAAAAGAGATTGTGGGGAATCTAAAAACTAACTGTAAAAGTTTCTTTAGGTATCTAAATTACTTTCGGTAGGAAAGGATTAGCGAAGACAACAGTTAAAGACAGGTGAATTTATATTGGGAAACAAGGAAATGGCAGAACAGTTAAAAGAGTACTTTAGTTCTGTCGTCACAAACAAAGACACAAAGTCAGCATGGATTTATGAAGGATAAATTATGCTTGGCTAATCTTTTGGATTTTTTTGAGGATGTAACAAGTTGAATGGATGTGAGAAGCAGTGGATGTGGTTTATCTGGACTTTCAAAACGCCTTTGACAAGGTCCTGCACAAGAGATTAGTGTGCAAAATTAGAGCACATGATATTGGGGGTAGGGTATTGACATGGATAGAAAGCTGGTTGGCAGACAGGAAGCAAAGAGTAGGAATTAACGGGTCCTTTTCAGAATGGCAGCCAGTGACTAGTGGGGTGCCGCAAGGCTTGGTGCTGGGTCCTCAGTTGTTTTACTATATATGTTAAATGTAACATCTCTAAGTTTGAGGATGACACAAAGCTGGGTGGCTGTGTGAGATGCAAGGAGAATGCTATGAGGCTGCAGGGTGACTTGGATAGGCTGGGCAGAACCATGACAAATGCAGTATAATGTGGATAAATATGAGGTTATCCAATTTGGTGGCAAGAACGGGAAAGCACATTATTATCTGAATGGTGTCAAATTATTAAAAGGGGAAATGCAACGAGACCTGGGTGTGCTTGTACATAGTCACTGAAAGTAGACATGCAGGTACAGCAGGCAGTGGAGAAAGCCAATGGCATGTTGGCCTTCGTTGCGAGAGGATTTGAGTTTAGGAGCAAGGTGGTCCGACTGCAGTTGTACAGGGCCCTGGTGAGACCGCACCTGGAGTATTGTGTGCAATTTTTGTCTCCTAATTTGAGGAAGGACATTATTGCTATTGAGGGAGTGCAGTGTAGGTTCACCAGGTTAATTCCCTGGATGGTGGGACTGACATATGATGAAAGAATGGATCGACTGGGCTTGTATTTGCTGGAATTTAGAAGGATGAGAGGATATCTTATAGAAACAAATAAAATTCTTAGAGGATTGGAGAGGGTAGATGCAGGAAAAATGTTCCGGATGTTGGGGAAATCCAGAACCAGGGTTAACAGTTTAAGAATAAGAGGTAGGCCATTTAGGACTGAGATGAGAAAAACCTTCTTCACTCAGGGAATTGTGAATTCTCTGCCACAAAAGGCAGCGGAGGCCAATTCATTGGATGCTTTCAAGAGAGAGTTAAATTTAGCTCTTAGGGGTAAGGAAAGCAAGAGACATGGGGAAAAAGACAAACGGGGTACTGATTTTGGATGATCAGCCATAATCATATTGAATGGCAGCGCTGGCTCCTATGGCCAAATGGCCTACTCCTGCACCTATTTTCTATGGTTCAATGTTTCTAAATAGGAATATGTATGCCTTGAACTCATATTAGCACATTTTTAAAAGCTTCCCACTTTTCAGATATTCAATTGACTGCAACCAAACTACTCCAATTAGCTTTAGCAAGTTCCTGTCTAATGTTGTCCTTGTTCCAATTCCAAATTGTAATTTCTGGGCCTGTCTGTCTTTATCCATATTAAGGATTAGTCTATCCAGAATATGGACAAAGACCAGACGAGCCCACAGTTAAAAATGCTGAATATGGGGGTAAGGCCAACTTTGAAGGTATGATTAGAGTAGTTTGTTTGCAGGAAAAGGAATGTCAACAGTTTCAAGCTACTGACTGTGTCTATCTCTGAAGATCTTGATTATTCGTAAGTTCGCCTTAGGAGATACTAACTGCATTTTGTTGTCTCTGTATTGTACACTGCACAATGACAATTAAAGATTGAATTGAATTGAATTGAATTGATTCTTATTTGGAAAATTGTGTATCATCACACCTAAATTCAGAGTGCTGCAATCACTTACTATTCAGATAGTATGCTTAATTTAAAATATTTTTTTCCTGCAAAATTGGATAATTAACATTTTCTAAATATTTTAATATGCCAAATTTGTGTCTACTTATTGGCAACCTATGAATTGGTGCGTTAATTGGCTGCTGTCAATTGCCCGTAGTGTTTGGTGAGTGGTAGAATTAGGTGACAATTGGCAGTAATGTTTCGAGAATAAAATGGGATTGTAAGATTGGTGTGAATGGGTACCTGATGGTGAGCACAGACACATTGGACTGATGGGCCTATTTCTATGCTATATGACTCATGATCACAACTCATTTATATTGCTCAAAAATCTCCTTATTGGTTTCTTCACACCTACTTACCTTCCTACCTTGTTTAAATGCCTATTAACACAATGTATATTAAAATGTATTTACAATGCTCTCTGATTACATGTCGTGGATTTGAAAAGTTATTTCTCTTCAGATTGCTGGCTGAGCAACTAATTATTTCAACCACATTATCCCAGACCGATACTGATCTCATCTCCTCTGGTGATCTCACCTCCACAGGCTCCAAATGTGTAGTTCCTCAGCCCTGAAATGACTGTTTCTCTCCTTCCTAATGCCACAAACAGGACTGGCCTGGCAGACCCATTGTTTCTGCCTGTTCCTGCCCCACCAAAGTCATCTCCAGATACTTCAATTCCATTATGTTCCCTCATTACTTGATGCCTTCAGACCTATATCTGGGATACTTCACACACTTGGCGGCAGCATTGAAGCCCCGTGGTGATGGAGCTTCGGCAGCGGCGAAGCCTCGCAGGTCGACCCAAAGTCAGCGGTCGAGAGCGTGGGGGAACCATTGTTAGGGGAGAGAAGAACAATGGAGGACCCGGAATGGGGAAACAAAGGAGGTGCTGATGCACTTTGTAACTTTATAAATATCCAAATATCTTTTAAATGGTGTTAGAACATAACACCATTCACCAACTCTTTGCTACATCGAAAATTGTGTCAGGGCTGCCTGCCTCCTGCTGACCAGTTGAGTTTCTCCAGCATTTTGTAAACCTGCATCTGCAGTTCCTTATAACCACTTGATCAATCTTGTTTGCCGTCTTTTGTTAGATTAAGATAATTTGACATTTTCCTCTAATCTATTTATCTTTTCCCTACAAAACCTATTTTAACAAATTTGTGTAAATTAATTACATTTTGATTAATTCTTCGAGTTGTTTTTCAGAAATGCTTAATAAATATCTCTCTGTGTAAGAAACGTGCTACAGAATGCAGAAGGAAGGATTGAAATTATACTTTAAATAGAAATAAATAAAATTAATTTTAAGCACAGTAAAAAATAGATCTGATTAATTATTACTTTCCAGAATCTGGATGAGTGGTGCCTGATCCTATGGGTACTCACTCCAGTACTACTTGAGAAGAAGGGACTACAAAACTAAGAAAGGACAAGTTACAACAAAAATAAACAGCAGCATAAATCGAGCAATAGAGGGGATGAATTTTTGATAGGTCATGCAACAATTTTTGCTGCTGATTCTCAAACCTGATTTTTAAAAAAGGAGTCACTTTGCAGATGCACAGTAGCCTACCAGTGCTGCTCTTTAAATGTGACCAAATTGACCAAGAATCATAGAGTAATGGAGACATAGAGTCATACATTATCCCCATTATTATCTCAATGGGGTTAGGTTAGGTAAGGGGGAGGTACAGCGAGACCTGGGTGTCCTTGTACACTGGTCACTGAAAGTTGGCATGCAGGTACAGCAGGCAGTGAAGAAAGCTAATGGAATGTTGGCCTTCATAACAAGAGGATTTCAGTATAGGAGTAAAGAGGTTCTTCTGCAGTTGTATAGGGCTCTGGTGAGACCACATCTGGAGTATTGTGTACAGTTGTGTTCAATTTGTGGAAAGACATCCTTGTGATTGAGGCAGTGCAGCGTAGGTTCATGAGATTGATCCCTGGGGTGGCGGGACTGTCATATGAGGAAAGATTGAAATGACTAGGCTTGTATTCACTGGAGTTTAGAAGGATGAGGGGATATCTTATAGAAACATATACAATTATAAAAGGATTGGAAGTGTTAGATGCAGGAAAAATGTTCCCAATGTTGGGTGAGTCCAGAACCAGAACACAGTCTTAGAATAAAGGGGAGGTCATTTAAGACTGAGGTGAGAAAAAACTTTTTTACCCAGAGAGTTGTGAATTTATGGAATTCCCTGCCACAGAGGGCAGTGGAGGCCAAATCACTGGATAGATTTAAGAGAGAGTTGGATCGAGCTCTAGGGGCTAGTGGAGTCAAGGGATATGGGGCGAAGGCAGGCACGGGTTATTGATAGTGGACGATCAGCCATGATCACAATGAATGGCGGTGCTGGCTCGAAGGTCCGAATGGCCTCCTCCTGCACCTATTTTCTATGTCTATGTTTCTACAACACAGAAACAAGCTCTTTGACCTAACTTGCCCATGCCGATCAAGATGTCCCTTTTACACTAGTCCCACTTGCCCATGTTTGGCTCATATCCCTCTAAACCTTTCCAAGGTACTTTGTAGTGCATAAGGAAAATGACAGATTAGCTGGATTTGGTAAAAATCGTTTTTGTGTGTCAGAGGAATGGAGTGTTAAATGCCTCGACACATCTGAGTTGTAATGACATCTCCCGTTAATTTTATTCAAAGGAATGCAAAATACTTGAAGCAAGGCAGTTCACGAAAACGATGTGTTAACTGTCACTTATATTGCTGCATCGAAATCCATTAATTATTCCTTATAATATAATTGTGTGAATTGACCTTGCATCGATCCATTCCTCTGACTCATGAAAACGATGTGACACAATTATAATTACTAAGGATGCAGGAATGGATATCGATAGCAGTCAGATGTGGGCACAATTATCATTTGAACTTTGGAGGCTGATTTACGTAGAGAAGGAATAGGTGACATTTTGGGTCGAAACCCTTCTTCAGACCCTTTGTGAACATCAAAACGTCTCACGGTCCAATGCGGAGATGTTTGAAGAGAAGGCATCCAGACAATATTTCATCTCAAAAGGAGAGACAAAGGACACTACATTCATTTTTCGTGCGTGTACCACTTTCCAAAAGGTAGATTTTAAGTGCTGATCATCTACCTATCTTTTCTCATTTTACTTTTATATATTTTGTATGAATATTATTGCATGGAAGAAACTGCAGAAAATCTACCATATTATGTACGAGCAGCCCGTTCCTATTCAGTGATATCATAAAAGAATGTTACTTAATCATATACTTTACCCTGGACTTGCACTTGTATCATTACAGATGGGCTAGGGAGGCTTGTGACATTTATCGGCTCTAGAGTTTACAATTAATGATTGGAAACAAATCTCATTCCGATGTACATTTTAGGGTCAAAGTTAGGGTCAATGTACATTTTAGGGACGGCGTTTTAAGTGCATTTGATAAACTTGTCATAAAAATAACAGAAATCATATTTACTAATTGAAACATAACTTCTGGCAAATTTTCAATGGTTTAACAATTTGAACTTTGTAATGTAACCAGCTTTTAAACACAAACTTTCCAGTTTCAACTTCTAACTGAAATATCGATGTTCTAAAGACATCGAGCTATAGCTGACTACATTTTAAAATGGCGAGAAAGCGCAACTATTATGTTCAGGTCTTCCAATGTATTTTTATTGGCCTCTGTAATAATTTGGGGGAAATAAAAATGTTGACATGACAATTTAAACACAGACACAATCGTAAACTAACAATTCACACGTGTAAATATTGATGTAAATGTGAGGACAGAATTTGTGGGCGGAATGTTCCAATGGTGAACAAAGTGACACAAAGGAAAGTCTAAGTATGGTTTTATTAAATAACTTTATAATAAGGCTTATTTGTGCAGCCCGTTTTGAAACAACTTGCAGATATCGGTTCCCACAATTCAACTTCCCCGCCTTAAAATATAAATCGTACTGAGGTGATATGTTAACTATCGGCTCTCCCTATTATTGTGGAGCATCTCAATGGTAGAACAGGGGTCGCTGATTTTTGGATCGCTCTCCTTTACTCGGGCAATGATGTGTGGCCAAATTGAAGCACTCTTGGTTATTTTCAATCAAATCCTGCCCTCCAGAAAGCAGCGGAAGAAAACAACACCAACAAAAAATAAGGCAGCAGATGTGAAACATTTGGTCATGTTCTTGTTTCACTTGTGTAGAAATAATCAAGCTCCATCAAGGCAAGAAAAGATAAGAAAAGGGGTCGTCTTTGGTGGGTAATGAAGTTTGGAGCAAAACTGGGTTAAATCAATGCGACAAAGTGGGGGATCGAGATGTTAACACGAAACAAGTGACAGTATTAAACAAAACGAACTGAGTCAGAAACAATCGGGTTGAGGAAAGCTGTTTGGTCCCGTTTCCTTAGCTTGTGTTGGGACAAATGGACTTGAGAATTAATGGCAGTGAAAAGCTGGTCGCTGACTTTTCCAGTGGTCAGCATTTAACCCCTTTGCAGGTTCTGCGATGTTTAATTTTGATTTTTAGATGACACACTATTCCTCAAACGTTATCTTGGAGACTTCTGTTCTCCCGACTAGTGTTGTTAAAGCCCCTGTCCCACTTGAGCGACCTAATCCGCGAGTCTAGAAGAGTGCCTTCGACCTTCAAGCTCGAGGGCACTCGCCTGGAAAGACTCGAGCTGGATCGACCGGCCGCGTTGAAACCGCGAGCTGGATCGACCGAACCGCGAGCTGCATCTACAGACCGCACACGCACACACAAATACATCGCGAAGGTGAGGGCCAGGGAAAGCAGAGTAGCGCTGTCTGCGCGATGAAGATGAAGGTAAACGGCTACCACAGAGTACGGAAAGTCCTTTAGAGAGCGTGGGGGGGTGAGAGAAGGGAGAGAGAAGTGGGAGAGAAGGTAACGGTCCCATAGTAGAAACATCCACGTCGTGGGGCTGGTAACTGGAAGAATCCCGAGTTAATTTTCGTTCATAGGGCGCACGGCTGAAGCTTCCAATACCTCGCGTGTGTGTGATTGTGCGCACGCGTGCGCGGCCGCCAAGAAATGGTCTCCCCTGGTCCCCTCCATGTTTTGACAGCGATTTCCATCACTGGTGAGGAGACAACACGCTCTGCTCACAAAACCAAATGAAAACAGTCAACTGGAGGCTTTGCCAAATGTCAAATCTATCTATCTTCTATACATAACTAAAACTCTCATTTGGACAATATCCATGTAATATGCATATGAGCTGTGCTCATTCTCGCACATGCTCAGTAAATCAGTCAGTGACCTTTGACTTGGAAATAAATCACTCCTGTTTTTGATTTCAACACGAGTGTGTGTGCAGCCATCTTTCTCTGTATATTATATGCTAGTTTACTTATTTTACAAGTAGACAGATATCAAAACATGGTGGCAGCGGTGAAAATGAACATTTGTGAATCAAATAGACACTATGATAATTAGAAAAAATGCTTTGAAAAGCTTTCAGGAATCAATGTTTCAACGCTCAATGATCGGACTAGCTGCATGCATGAGTGAATGCAGGTCAGTGCACACACAAAGATAAGACGCTGCGTGTAAATCAGCGTGGTGGGAGTCGAAGTTTAAAACGACATGCTGCGGGAGACTGCTTAAAGATAAAATAAGCTAATAAGAGCGAGGGAATATGCTGATACTTAAAAATGCCGCAGACCTGTCCATCTTTCCATGTGGCTCCACCACCCAATCTAAAGCTCAAAGAGAACAGGTTGGAAGAAATCTGAACAAGGAAATATATTAACTTTCAAAAGATATTAATGATAGATTTCAACAATACTATCAAAAACTATATACATCAAAAGTGACGGATCAACCCGAGACAATAGAAACGTTTCTCCAGAAATGTAACATTAATGGATTAGATCGGGAAGGTAGAGAATTATTAGATGCCGAAATATCAGCAAAAGATATTGAGGAATCAATTAGATCATTGAAGAATGGTAAAGCTGCAGGACCCGATGGTTTGGGGGTTGAATTTTATAAGAAGTTTCATGATTTGATCGTCCCACGGTTACAAATCATGTACAAAGTTGCCTACGAACAAGACCAACTTCCAGAAACCTTAAAAGAATCCACAATTACACTTATTCCTAAAGCAGACAAAGATCCAGAAGATCCAGGATCATACAGAGCAATAGCTCTTTTAAATACAGATCAAAAAATATTAACAAAAATTTTATCTCAACGGTTAAGTTTAGTGATCAATAGATTAATACATCATGATCAAACAGGTTTTATTCCTAAACGTTATTCTACTTATAACTTAAGACGTCTGTTTAATATTATCTACTCGAAAAGAATGACTGATGTTGAACTAGCAGTTATATCCCTGGATGCGGAGAAGGCGTTTGACCAGGTTGAATGGCCTTATTTATTTAGGATAATGCAGAAATTTCAACTGGGAGAAGGATTTTGCAAATGGGTTAGAATTTTATATTCAGGCCCAACAGCAAGAATCCTAACAAACCAAATGTTATCAGCAAAATTCAATCTTTCTAGGGGTTGTAGACAAGGTTGCCTGTTATCACCGTTACTATTTGCACTCGCTATAGAATTATTAGCCGAAAGGATTAGAGTAGAACCAGAAATTTATGGATATAATACTAAAACTACAATTAATAAAATATCTTTATATGCAGATGATGTTTTATTGTATATAACAAAACCAGAGGTTAGCATCCCTAAAGTACTTGAAGTGATAAATGAATTTAGTGAGTTCTCAGGATATAGAATTAACTGGAACAAAAGTGAAATTATGCCTATAACAGGAATTAAATTGAATAAATTACAAAAATTTCCATTTAAAATAGCTAATAATCAAATTAAATATCTTGGAATTAATGTATCAAAATCTTATAATTCTTTATTTAAATCTAATTTTCCTCAATTATTAAATAAATTAAAAACAAATATTTTATATTGGAAAACATTACCGATATCAATGATCGGTAGAATAAATGCCATTAAAATGATTTTTCTGCCTCAATTACTATATTTATTTCAAGCCATTCCGTTATATGTTCCTAAAATTTTTTTTTTTTTAATTGATTCTATAGTTAATAGCTTCATTTCGGATTACAAAAATCATAGAATAAGTAAAACACACTTATGTAAATCTAAGATAAATGGTGGATTAGCTTTACCTAATTTTTTATATTATTTTTGGGCGATTCAGATTAAGAACTTTAATTATTGGTTGATACAGATGGAACAAGACCCAGCTTGGTTAAGAATTGAAAAGGAAGATTGTTTCCCTTTCGACATAAGCACAATACTCCTTGCCCCTTGGGTGGTACAAAAAAAATTATATAAGGCAAACCCTATAATTTTAAATAATATATGTACCTGGAAACAAATCATTAAGACTTTACATTTAGAAACTATACCACTTTGTTTACCAATTATGAATAATCCTATGTTTAAACCTTCGACATTGGATGTGGGGTTTAGACATTGGAAAAACTTAGGAATAATAAGGATAGAACATCTTTACAGGAATGGGAAATTCCTCTCATTCCAGGAGTTGAAAGAGATTTATGGACTGCAAGCAAATAATCTATTTAGATATTTACAAATTAGAGATTATGTCAAATTAAATATGCTAAATTACAGAAATAGAGAGCCAGGTATACTGGATGAAGTACTTAACAAGCATCCAACAACAGAAAAATTAATAGCATATATATATAATTTTTTTTGGACAGGGAAATGCCAAAAACTGAACTATTTCCGACAAAAATGGGAAAATGAAATTGGTTTACCTATAACAGAAGATTTATGGGAAGAAAGCTTACAACGAATTCATCGCTGTTCGTTAAATGCCAGACATACTTTGATACAATTCAAAGTAATACATAGATTACACTACTCAAAAAAGAAATTAAATAGAATTTTTCCTACTATATCACCATTATGTGATAAATGTCAGCACATAGAAGCCGATTTAAATCATAGTTTTGTAATATGTACAAAACTTAAAAGTTTGTTGGACTGAAATGTTTTAAGTTATTTCCACAGTTTTAAAGATCACATTAAACCCTGACTCAAAATTAATTATATTTGGGGTTTTAGATTCAAATCAAATTTTAACAGTAAATCAAAGAAATTTTCTGGTTTACTGTTTAATGATTGGAAAAAAATTAATATTACAATTTTGGAAGGGACCATTATCCCCGACAATTAAAATGTGGACAGTGGAAATGTTGGAGACATTACAATTGGAGAGAATTAGATTTATCCTAATGGATAAACCTGAGATTTTTGAACAAATATGGTCTCCATTCACTGATTATATGAAGGGGTAGCTGGGCTCAGCATTGAAACTCAATGAGTACCCGGTGGAAAGATCAAACAAAAATGTTTAAGATCAGATTTATATACTTGTCTCTATATATTATAATTAGAAATTGTTCCACTCATTGACAAGTTGTATACCGTTTTCTTTTCCACAAGTATTTTTTTTTTGTTTTTTGTTTTTGTTTATTTTATTTATTTATTTATTTATTTATTTTCTTCTCTCTCTTCTTTATATTAATCAACTATTATCATACTCTTATAATTATTCACTATTCTTTCTTTATACTTTTTTCACTCTATAAAAAAAAGTGAGGCCAATATATATATTTTGTTAACATTTATATAATTTTGGAAAGATGTATCAACTATATTTGGAAAAAAATGCTATATTATTTGTTATATGTATGGCCTCTAATAAAAATATATTCAAAAAAAAAAGAACAGGTTGGAAGAGTGGAAAATGTTTAAACAAATGTATGAAAATTATGCAGTGATAACAGAACTGGATAAGAAGGAGAAACAGTATCAAAAAGCAGTATTCCTGCATACTGTTGGACCGGAGGGCATGCAGATCTTCAACACCCTGACGTTCGAGACAGTAGCCGATGAGACGGATGTGAAAGTCATCATCAACAAGATGTCTACCATCATCATGGGAGAGAATAATGAAACCTATGAAAAATCTGTTTTCAATAAACGAGACCTGAAATCCGGGGAAAGCGTTGAATCGTATGTTGCTGAGCTGAAGGGGCTTGCTAAATCATGCAACTTCTGTGATTCCTGAGAGAAAGCCTTATTCGAGATCGCATCGTCATTGGTATTGCGGACCGGTCAACAAGAAAGACACTCCTTCAGAAGCGGAATCTGACACTGCAGGGGACTGTGGACATATGTAGATCCTCGGAGGTACAGAGGCAAGAAAGCAGGTAATCGGCGCAGAGCCGATAATACACAAGGTGGAACGATTCCAACCGAGGGAAAAGATGACTGATTTTCCTGTGCAGAGGAAGAATCAGGGACTAGTCAAGTGCAAGTTCTGTTCAAGGACGCACAAGCGTTGGAATGAAGAATGCCCAGCGTATGGGAAGGACTGCAGGCGACAAAACCACTTTGCCTGCTGCTGCAAGGAGAGGAAGGACAGCACGCAGAAACGTGGTCTGCACAAGGTGGTAGATACATCTGACACAATGTCCATTTCCGACACAGGAATTTCCAACACTGATCTTGTGCTCTTCCAGTTTGCGCGTTTTTTCTATTTGCGCAAAAACTGTACGCGATAGTGCTACGATTTTTCGCCAGCTCACTCACCATTCTGTGCTGCGAGTGCACCAAGTTTTTTTACGATCGGTGGTCTATTGTAAAAGTTAGCGAGGTTTAAAAATCTTAAAAATTGCGTGTATGCAGATCAATCTCATCTCCTGCCAGTCAGCGCCGGGCAGATTGGTCTCTTCTCCTGTCACTCCGCGGGCCGGTCCACCCCTTCCTGTGCCATCGCGTCTTTACTGGAGCTGAGGTTGGCCGGCGGAGATCTCCAACTGGACACAATTCCCGGCGCGGGAAATGACGCCAAACGGAATGCGGAGAATCTGATCCTGGAGGAGGAGAGCATCCAGCACCCGCTGTGAGTTCCAAGCGCACCGCCATCACAATTCCCCACAGCTCCAGCCCCCTACCCTCCGGTCCCCATCGCTGGCTCCTGCCCCCTCCGC
The DNA here is from genome assembly GCA_963514005.1 of Raja brachyura. Next base: position 119,065,200 of record OY740781.1, read on the forward strand.
CATGATACCCATCTCTCTCCCATGATACCCCCCTCTCCCCCATGGCTCTTCCCCCGTCTTTTCTCCGAGCTCTCCTGCCCACATGCCGGGGCAGCCGTAGCTGCTGGTGCTTCTGTGCTGAGCCGAGGATCCACGCCGGCGGCTGATGCTCCTCCGGGCTCACAAGAAGGGTGAGAAGCGGCAACCTCGAGAACCTGGGGAGGGAGAGTGGGGGGGGGGGGGGGGAGAGGGGATAGAGAGAGAGGAAGGCAGGGAGGGGAGCGGAGTTATACAGGGAGGGAGGAAGTGACTGAGGGTAGGGGAAAGGGGAGGTGAGGTGAGGGAGGGATTGGTGGAGGGCAGGAGAAGAGGGAAAATAAGAGGGAGGAGGTGAGGAGGAAGAGTGGGGAGCAGGGGGATAGAGGGAGAGGAGGGGGGAGTAGAGGAGGGTGAGAGGTAGGGAGTGGGGAATAGAGGGAGAGGAGGGCAGGGGAGAGGTGAGGAAGGATAGTGGGGGGATATGGAGAAGTGAGGAGTGGGGAGGTGGAGATAGAGGGATAGGAGGGGGGTAGGGAGGGGAGAGGAGTTATGGAGAGAGTGAAGGAGTGACTGAGGGTTGGGGAAATGAGAGGCAGAGAGAGGTGAAGGGGAGAAATTGGGGAGGGAAGAAGGAAAGGGGAAAGATGAGGGAGGGGGAAGAGGAGGGGGAGAGAGTGCTAGGGATGAGGGGAAATGAGCTGTGCCTGTGCTGTTTTGGGCTTTGGGTGAGTGGTGGAATATTGCGTTGGGGGACCAAACCTCCTGTGTGACTGGGACCCAACGGTTCCCACTTAGTCAAGTTAGACACTAAATATGAATGGCTGTCAATGTTGATACCATTTAAAACATGAAAAATATTAAGCATAAACATAATCAATTAAAATTCATAATTAAAATTAATGTATTGAAACATTGAAAAGCCAACTTAAAAAAATACTTAAAAAATATAAATAGCCTAAACCTCAGACTTCATCTTCACAACTATGACTATGCATGGACTCACTGTAACTGTAACTAGTTCACTGGTTCAGTGAACAGATTCTTTGGTGCCTGGAAATCAGAACACAGAATAGTACAGCACAAGGACAGGCTCTTCGACCCACAATATATTTTGTGGACATGACCGTCTCTTATCTACCTGCCCATAATCCATAATCATCCTCCATTCCTAGCTTATCCATATGCATATCAAAAAGCCTCCAAAATGCCACCTGCTTAAACCACCGATCCTGGCAGCACATTCCAGCCACTCACCATCCTCTGTGTAAAAAGGTTTTCCCGCACATCTCATTTAAACTTTGGCCCTCTCACTAAGATATGCCCTCTCGCATTTGATGCATTCTGGAAAAAAGGTTCCGACTGTTTACGCTATCTAATGCCTCTCATAATTTTATTTTGCAGGGCCTTGTCTTCTCAGACAGTCCCATAAGTTTGAAAATGATTTTGTTTTGAAGTCGTAAATGAGACATACGGAAGCAGCAGGCGGTGGTGCCTGATGTAATGGGCAGGTTTATGAGTCAGTGCATCCTTCTATTGGTCACACTATGTTCAATGCATGGACTCAGGGTTCCTGATACCATCTTGAATGCTCCTTTTCTGATTCTCCATATCCCAAGCTGCCATGGCATTAATATGTAATTACAATGTTTTGGGGGGGTTTCAGTGATCTTGTTCTTATTTGTGTTTGCAGTTAAAATACTATATTCTACATAATGTGAGCTGTGCAGTTTAGATTTGACCCATCGTAGAAGCTACAGCTTGAGACTTCTTACGTAGTCATGGGTCAGAGGTTCCTTCGAGTCAGTGGGATAGACTGGTAGATGGAGTAGACAGTCAGAACCTTTTTCCCCAAGGTGGAAATGTCCAACTAAAAGACATAGCTATAACCTCGTGTACTGGTGTTGAGACAACAAACTTTCTCTCAATGTCAGCAAGACAAAGAAGACAGTAGTCGACTTCAGGAAGGAAAGTGGTACACATACCCCAGTTTGCATTGATGGTGCCGCAGTAGAGATGGTTGAAAACCACAAATTCCGAGGAGTCAATATCACCAACATCCTCTCCTGGACCACACTTCTATTGAAGCAACAACCAAGAAAGCACACCAACACTTCTACTTCCTTAGAAGGTTAATGAAGTTTGGCATGTCCCCTACAACTCTCACCAAATTCTACAGATGCACCATAGAAAGCATTTTATCAGGATGCATCACCGCTTGATTTGGGAACAGACCACAATAAATTGCTGCGAATTGTGGATGCAACCCAAACCATCAAAGAAACCAACCTCCCTTCTATTGACTCCATTTATACCTCATGATGCCTCAGCAAGGCCAGCAGCAGAATCAAGGACAAGTCACACCCTGCCCACTCCCTCTTCTCCCCTCTCCCATCAGGCAAAGGGTATAGGTGTGAAAATACACACCACCAGATTCAGGGACAGTTTCTTCGCATTTATCAGGCATCTATCCGACCACAACCAGAGAGCAGTGCTGAACTACTATCTACCTCTTTGATGACCCTCGGACTATCCTTGATCGGACTTTGCTGGCTTCACCTTGCACTAAACATTATTAAGGGAAATGGATCATATACAGGCAGATGTGATCAGTTAAACTTAGCATCATGCTTGGCACTAACAATGTGGGCCGAAGTGCCAGTTGCAATGCTGTATTGTTGCATGTTCTAACAACACTTAAAAGATATTTGGGCAGGTACATGGATAGAAAAGGTTGAGAGGGATATGGGCCAAATGCAGGCAGGTGGGACTAGTGTAGATGGAGCATCTTGTTCGGAATGGGCAAGTTGGGCCAAAGGACCTGTTTCAATTCTGTATGGCTCAAAATAGAATATCGGTTTTGAGAATCCATTGTTGGACATGCGAATGATATGGCCTCTCCAATATAGTTGACTGAGTGTAACTGGACCTCACTGCGAGGGATGTGGGTCGAGGAGGCCACATGGCTCTCTTTTCCTTCCGGTGAGTTTAGAAAGTGCTGCATATACAGAATCACTGATATCCTTCCAGGATCTTGAGGTTGCTGCTGTGAGTAATTCAGGTCTCAGAAACAGAAAGGTCTACAAGGAATCCAACTTCAAATTAACACCAGCAGAGTTCAGCCAGTGATTTTGGGGCCTAGCCATTCACATGAGTCCCATACTTCCTAATGACACTTTCATGATCCTGCACAGTTATATTTCCAATTTAATTGAAAGTTGAATGCTTTTTAGTATCTTGGACACTACAAAATGACACTATTGCAAAACTTTGATAATTTTGTCATAAGAGCACTCTTCCCTTTCCCAAGCAGCCATGGCATTAATATGTTTGCACAAACGCGTCAGCTTTATTCAATGATCTTGTTCTTATTTGTGCTTGATTTATGTACTTTATTCTACAGAATGTGAGTGTCCAGTTTAGTTTTGTGTCATGTTGAAAACCACAGCTTGATTTCCCTTCTGCAACTAGGTTTATAATTCTTGCTTAAACTCAAATGCAGTAACTTTATTGGCTGAACAAGAAAGAGTGAGGTGTTGATCTTATTTATTAAGATGCAAGATACTTTGCTGATTTTCATATTCTATCTAATGGTGTGAAATGACAATAGATACTCTGCACTTCCATTCATAGACCAGTACCACAAAGGAACAGGCCCTTTGGCCTACAATGACTGTGCTGAATAAGATTCGATAAGATCGTAGTTGAACATGGAAATTACATCTATTTGCTGCTCTATTGCCTTATCCTTTATTTCAACAACATTCATATGTGTCATGTCATCCCAACACATTTACCACTATTCGAGGTTCACACTTGGACGACACGGTGGCGCAGCAGTACAGTCGCTGCCTTACAGCGCCAGAGACCCGGGTTTGATCCTGACCATGGGTGCTGTCTGTACAGAGTTTGCACGTTCTCCCTGTGACTGGTTCGGTTTTTTTCCAGGCGCTCCGGTTTCCTCCCACCCTCCAAAGACATACAAGTTTAAAACTTAATAAGCTTCGGTAAAAATTGTAAAATTGTCCCGAGTATATAGGATAGTGTTTGTGTATGCAGTGATCACTGTTCGGCATGGAGTCGGTGGGCCGCACTGTGTCTCTAAAGTCTAAAGTCATTCTCATTTCAGAGATTCCACACACTGCCAGCAATTCAGCCATGAGAGTTGCAACACTTTTTGAATGCGATGTTCCAGTTCTGATAAATAATTTTGGGAGATGCATGATGAGTGCGTAAGACACTAATGGCTTGGACTGGAGCAGTTAATGGAACATGGCATTTAATATTTGTGATCAAGTTACTCATTTCTTTACAGTACTGCAAGCAGGACTTTGCATCCACACTCAATGCTGCAGCCAATTGAACTATCCAATGTATACCTCAACAAGTTTAAAGATGTAGAGTGAAATGGGCGAACAGAATAAAAGGTGAAAATGCTGGGAATATGTTAACTGTGTTTCTCTCTGCAATTGCTCCTTGAAATGATGAACACTTCTTTTAGTTGAGATTTCCAGCATCTGCAATTTTTTTTCTATTCCCATGACCTCGAAAAGATGGATTGTCGGAGAGGATAGATGTCAAAAAAGGAATGATGGTGGAAGGAATGTGGAGTTGTACTGTGACATGTAAAGAACCAAAAGATGTCTTTCAAGAGGTGTAACGGAAAAAAAGAGTAGATTCATTCCCTGAAATTTATGAATCTATCCTGAAAAAGTTATGTTTCTGATCAAAACAACAGGTGCTACCCCTCAATGGAATAAATAGCTTTCTGTGGGTGGTGAGATTGATACTTACCACAAAGAGACAAGTAGAGAGGCTCAGAAAACATAAACACGGAAGTTTGCTGGAACTTAATCGGTTTGCCGTATATATAGGTAACATATGTATCTTTGAAGAAAAAAAAGATAAATTATTTGAAGAGGAAGGAGTTAGGAAGGAGATAGTTTGGAGATAAGTCTCGAATTAATCTGCAAAAGGGTAGTAAATGTTGTGTGATTTATACGACACGATAAAACTTTATTTATTCCAGGAGGAAAATTGATCGGCCAACAGTCATAAACACAAGATACATGAAATTAAAGTGATGAGTGAAAAAGATTGGGGATGAGCAAAGATTTGGGGGAGTGGGGGGGGGGGGGGGGGGGGGTTGAGGGGCGTCAGTCTGCCCCGCAACAGAAGGGGGAGGGGTTGTACAGTTTGATAGCCACAGGGAATTCCTGTGGCATTCTGTACTGCATCTTGGTGGAACCAATCTGTTGTTGAAGGTACTCCTCCAGTTGACCAGTGATGGAGGGTGTGAGCTGTATTTTCCAAGATGCTCCGCAGTTTAAGAAGCATCCTCCCCTCCAAGACCACCTCCCATGTATCCAACTCCACCCCAAGGACGGAGCCAGCCTTCCTGATGAGCTTGTCAATCCTGTTGCCATCCATGGCCTTCGCCCTACTGCCCCAGCACACGACAGAGAAGATGATGGTACTGGCTACCACCGATTGTTGGAACATCTACAGCATCTTGCTGCAGACATTGGAGGAGCAGAGCCTTCTCAAAAAATACAGCTGGCTCTATCCCTTCTTGTACAGGGCCTCAGCGTTCCTGGATCAGTCCCGTTTACTGTCCAAGTACACTCCAAGGTATTTGTACTCCCTGGTAAACTGCATATCCACACCATTGATGGAGACGAGGGGCAGGAGAATGGAGTACAACTTTCGACCACACTTCCAATTTGATTTTCTTAATAATAAATTAAATTTCTTGTTGGTTCTCAAAGAGGATGCCTTGCAAGTTTGTTTAGATAATATTATGCAGACATAGAAGGACAGGGATTTGCAAGATGTTGGAAGCCAGTGCTAAGAGAGTATTAGTTGTAGAACCTCCACAAATTCAATGGTTCCAAGTGAAAAAGTTGCACTGATCCTATATCTTACATATTTCATATGACTCAGTGGTTATTTACACAACTGCAGAGTAGGAATCTGCAGTGAATGTGATATTGTATATGTGTTAGTTTTAAATACGATATGGTTGGTTTATCTCAATTGTAGTGCAGCAGTGCAGAATCGGAAGTGAATTGATTATCTACTAGTATTTCAAGGGGTAATTGTTATTAAATGGGCTGACAGCATAATTAGCAGACAGTTGGATAAGTAAAAGCAAGCATAGGTTTATGAAAGGCAAGTCCAACAAACTTAATTGAGTTTTTGATGAAATACAGAGTGGGTCAATGAGAAATATATGATGTCGATTATATGTAGTTTCAAATAGCATTTGACAAGATGCTACTTAATAGGTTTGCATTCAGGATCTAAGCCATGGAATGAATGGAGCTGTGGCACAACAAGGAATCTTGGTTGGATTACAGGAAACAAAGAGTGGTGTTGGAAGATTGTTTTTTCAGATTGTGGGGAAGCCTATAGTGGAGTTACCTGCAGTTGTTACCACAAAGTTTCCTCATAGCGATTAAAGGATCAGGACTTAACAGTAGAGGGCACAATTTCCAACTTTGCAGATTACATAAACTTACAGCTGTAGTGAGGCATGCGGGAGATAGGAATGGACTTCAAGGAGACATGGACAGGTTATGGGAATAGGTAACGGGAGAAATTTAATGCTTTAATTTTATTCTGAGCATATGACTTCTCGTCCTAGACTCTCCGACTTGTGGAAACATCCTCTCCACATCCACTCTATCCATGCCTTTCACTATTCGGTGACTTACAATGAGGTCCTTCCTCATCCTTCTAAACTCCAGCGAGTACAGGCCCAGTGCCGTCGAACGCTCATCATATGTTAACCCACTCATTCCTGGGATCATGATTGTAAACCTCCTCTGGATTCTCTCCAGAGCCTGCACATCCTTCCTCAGATATGGTGTACAAAAGTGCTCACAATACTCCAAATGTGGCCTGACTAGCACCTTATAGAGCTTCAGCATTCCATCCCATTATCTGTATTCTAGCCCTCTTAAAATAAATGCGAGCATTGCGTTTACATTTGTGGATAAAATGGAGAAGCTGGGGTTGTCTGCATTGCATGAAGAGGTTTAAAGTGATTTGATACAGATATTTAAAATTATGCAATGTGTTCACAAAGCATATGGAGAAAAAAAAACTGCCCTGTAGTCAGAGGGCAATGGAGCATAAATCATTGGCAATGGAACAAAATGTTAATTGAGGGATAATTGTTTTAAATAATGAGTGGTTAGTGTTGGAGTGCTCTACTAATTGTAGTGTTAGTGGAGGCAGATTCAATTATGGCGTTCAAAAGGGAGTTGGATAAGCAATGAATAGAAATCATTCGCAGGACAACAGGGAGAGCAGTGGAGGAGTGGGATTATTTAGATGTTTCTTGCAGAGAGCCAATGAGGATTTGATTGGATAAATGACCTTACATTTTCAGACTATTCTGTGGATCTGTGAAGCTTATGTTTTGTTGATCCACATGAATTATGTTTTTATCAAAACACAACCCCAGTTGAAATATAATACATGTGGAAAACCTTTTCTTGTTTCACAGTTTTCTACTGTCAGTATAATATTTTATGAAGGATGAGAAGCTTTATCATTTATCAATTGCATTTGTGACTGCATGTCCTATTTGTGATATAATATGTGTCCATTGAACCTGCATCAGAAAAAATAAATCAAAATTAATTTTAGAACTGAAGAACACTGGTGATGAATTTAAATGAATAATCTAATTATTGGGTTTGTTGGAAATTTGATTGGTAGAACGCTGTTCTTAATACTTATCCGTATTTCTTGCAAACATTTCACAACATTTTGACAAATAAGGAAAGCTGAAATATTGAATTCTTATAAAAGAGAAAGAATGGAAAAAAAAAGCAAAAAGGGGATTGGATTGTACCTCAACATAAGTGTTAATCCTTCACTATGTGTTCAGTGCACACTTATGCTGGTAGACATGATTCAAGGCCAAACCAACTGAAAATGTCTCAGTATATTGAATTCCCAGTGATTTCGTCAATAGCCGATCTGGACAATTACCTTGGAATTTTATATTGCTGTAGCCCACAAAGAAGCAGCCTTCAACCAAAGATAGACATAAAAGTTTGGGTAACTCAGCAGGTCAGCAGCATCCTTGCAGAAAAGGAATAGGTGATGCTTCGGAGGCACGTGAGTGACTACGTGAAGACCCCGCCAGCACGTATACGCGACAAATCGTCGAACGCATTGCGGAAGCGTCGCTCCTCCAGCGTAAGTTTAAAAGACAACCGGAGGTAAGTACTTACCATTCTGGAAAAGACTCTGTGTGTATTTTCACAGCCAAGAAGAACAGCATGGAGTCCAGGAAATCGAGGAGCGCAGCGGCAAAAATCGCTGCTGTGGAAATCAGCCAGCAGCGTGCCGAATCTCCAGAGTTGCAGGTGCTTCCAGCAGCTCCCGATTTCTCGCCGCAACAGACCACAGGTGCGCCACGGTCCGGCGGCATAACCACCCGGACGTCGGACAGGTCCGTAGACTCGGCTGGGTCAGGACCTGAGGACACCCCGTTCGCGGATAGCGACGGCGGGCGTCTTTCCCGCATGGAGCGAATGGTGGAGCAATTGCTCCAGCATGACCTGTTTATGCAGGGGCAGAGTCACAGTGGGTCTCTTCGCAGACCCACGGCAGCTTCCAATCAAGGACTGCCAAATGTCTCACCCTCTTCGCAGGGGAGCATTGGGGGTCAGAACTGGGCTGACCCTGAAGAAGGGGACATGGCTGAAGACTCACCTATGTTAGGGGTGCCGCAAGAAGAACTATTGGGTATGGTCAACAAATTTGCTATGCCTACCCAAAAAGGACTGCCATTGCATCCCAAGCTGGCTGCTAGTATTAATTACATGGCAACTAACCAGCTGCATGAAAAAGCAATTAACAACACGGCAGAAAAATATCTTGCGCCAGAGAATTGTATTTCTCTTAATGTACCTGCTGTCAACAACCCCATTTGGGGCAACATGAGCCCGACCATAAGGAGCCAGGAGGTGAAACTCCAAAGAATCCTCAAACTGCTAGCTGCTGGGATTACAGCAGTAGCCAGAAATATCGATGGGGTTGAGATGCCTGAAGAGCTGCAAGACACTCTAGCACTCCTGTGCAATACGCTGTTTGAAATCAACAGCTACAGGAAGAGCATCATAAAACCTGCACTCAAACCCAAGTTTGCGGGATTATGCAGGCCCAGCAGTGCACAGCCGCCTACATTGTGTTTGGGGACAACATCCCTAAGCAGGTTAAAGACCTGGATGAGGAGGCCAAGGCAATCGGCATGGTAAAGGTGCCAACCACCTCCAAAACCCTTTATCAGTGGCAGCAGCACCCCTCCACAACCCCCAGGCACCGTCACAACGAGAGACCATCTGGTGGTGAAAGCTCGAAGGCCGGCCCACCTGCACAACGGTCTTTTTTAGACCATGGCCCAGCCCGGCCTTCTTGGAAAATGCGCCAACCCTACAACGCAGCAACACAATAGAACAAGAAGCAACAGAGACAACCAACACAGCCAGCACCGCCGGTAACCATGGAGGTAGGTGGGTCTGGTTGCCTCGAAAACATTGCATGTCTAGACTCATCACGGGTTGGGGACGGTTGCACCCGTTTCGTCATGTGTGGAGCACGTTTACCTCTGATCCTTACATACTTGGAAGTATTCAGGGATATAAAATTGAATTTGTTTACGAACTCCCCATCCCAGTTCAGCATATACCTAGCCGGAAGTTTATACTATCACAAAAAGAAAGGACAGAAGGCCATGCTGAACTTTTAAGATTAAACACAAAAGGGGTAATTGAGAAGACAAACAGAGAATCTCAAGAGTTCGTATCAAACATTTTTACCAAAAACAAAAAAGACAGCGGATGCCGCATCATTATAGATTTGACCGAACTGAATACTTCCGTTCAGTATGCCTATTTCAAAATGGACACATTTGTCACAGCCAAACAGCTAATCTCCAACAAGTACTACATGGCTTGCATCGACCTAAAAGATGCATACTATTCAGTACCAATACACAAGGATCATCGGAAATATCTGAAATTTGTCTGGATGGGACAGCTTTGGCAGTATAACGCCTTACCTAATGGGTTATCATCGGCACCCAGGCTGTTTACCAAATTGTTAAAACCAGCTTTGTCACATTTGAGGAAACAAAACCATATTGTTATGGCCTACCTTGATGATATTCTCATTGTAGGGGAAAATTTAGAGTTGGCTACATTGGCAGTATCAGCCACAAAGCAACTTTTTCTAAAGCTGGGATTTATCATTTATCCAGATACCTCCACTACCATGGATTCACTATCGATTCTGTTCAAATGTCTATCACCTTGCCACCAAACAAAGTAGTAGACTTGACGGAAGCATGTAAAAGCCTCACTAGCATCAGAAAACCATCCATTGTGCAAGTAGCCAGAGTGATTGGGAAACAAGTGGCTGCATTTCCAGCAGCACAATTTGGACCACTCCATTACCAAAATCTACAAAGAGCAAAAATATTAGCTCTTAAAACTCATGCAAGCCATTTTGATAGGCCTATGGAACTACCAGGGGAAGCTAAATTAGAGTTAAATTGGTGGATAGACAATATTCAGCATTGTTCTACCCCATCACTATTATGAATCCCATGGTTACTTTACAGGCAGTGCAAAAGGTTGGGGAACAACTAATACCACCTCTAGTTGTGGTGGCAGATGGAGTGCACAAGAATTAACCCTGTTTGGAGCACTAGGGATTAATTATATAGAAATGCTGGGAGCATTTCATGGACTCCGGGCCTACTGCTCAGACATGCACCATTTGCATGTACGATTACAGATTGATAATACCACTGTGGTGGCATACATTAATCATATGGGTGGAATAAAGTTGATATCATGTGATAAATTGGTTAATAATATCTGGCACTGGTGTCTGGAAAGGAATATATGGATCTCAGCCACTTACCTTCCAGGTAAGCTAAATACAGTGGCGGACACGCAAATTCAACGACAACACCGAATGGATGTTGGATCAGAAAGTGTTTGCCGATATTATAGAATGGTATGGGACACCAGATATTGACCTTTTTGCATCCAGATTAAATCACCAACTACCAATATATGTTGCTTGGGAACCAGACCCTGGGGCAGTCATGATGGACACTTTCTCGCTATATTGGGGGATTTGTTTTTCTATGCTTTTCCCACCTTCTGCCTCATCAGTTGGGTCTTACAAAAAATCAAACAAGACACCGCTTCGGGTATCCTGGTTGTTCCCGACTGGCCTACCCAACCATGGTTCCCAGTAGTACAAAATATGGCCGCAGAACCCTGCATTCGGATCAACAAACGTCCAAGCCTTTTGGTACACCCTGTGACAGGGGAAAGTCATCCATGTCATGAATTAACCTGTTGGTTTGCAGATTCTGAACAGGCCATTTCTGGACTACGGATTCTCCGACAGGACAATAAATGTCATCACAGCGTCGTGCAGGGAGTCCACCAGAAGACAATATCTCACATATGTGCAGAAATGGGAAGTATTCTGCACCAGAACAAACACTTCATACGACACAGCCACCATCACTGAAGTGCTGGAGTTCCTGGCTACCCTCCATTTTGATGAGGGATTGAGCTACAGTGCCATTAATTGTGCCCGTAGTGCCCTATCCAATTATCTGGGGCGAGGGTGTGATCACACCCACTGGTATCTAAACTGATGAGGGGTATATTTAATTCTAATCCCCCCAGGCCCAGATACACCCATATATGGGACATAAGCATAGTGCTGACTATGCTTCGAGGATGGACACCTATATCGGGACTCACACTGGATAAATTAACCTATAAAATGGTTATGTTAATGGCACTTGTAACAGCACAACGGGTCCAGTCCCTACATAAATTAAGTATGGATGCCATGTACATTCAAAAAGACAAGATAACTTTCCTTAAACAGGGGTTACTTAAACAGGATAGACCCGGATCCACTGGCCAAAAATTAGAATTTCTGGCCTATCCTGCAGATTGTCGGCTCTGCATCGTGACATATATATTGCAATATATAGAGGTCACCAAGAGTCTCAGGGGCACGGAGAGGGCTTTACATATTAGCCACAAATGCCCTCACCATAAGGTCACAGTACAAACCATTTCCAAATGGTTAAGGGTGGTATTGGGTGCAGCGGGGGTGGATACTAATGTTTTCAAATCTCAGTCCTCCAGGGCTGCATCCACATCGGCGGCAAGGATGATGGAAGTTCCAATGGACCACATCCTTGCAACAGCGGGTTGGAGCAATGAACGGACTTTTCAGTGCTTCTATAATAAACCCATTGCTACTGCCGAGACATTTGCAGGGAAAAATTTAAGTTCTGTTTCATAATTACCCAATATAGGGGCATTATTATTTTAGGTATGAAATAAATACCTTTTTGTTTTTCAGCAGTTTCATGTCTGAAATACGTTACATCATAGCATGGCAGTGTGTGAGCATGGACTCGTTCCAGGGCATGAAATCACAGAGCTTTGAAATCTTCACGTAGTCACTCACGTGACTCTGAAGTAAAATAGTAAGATTAAATGAGAACTTACCAGTTTGAAGTTTGATCTTAATTTTATGAGGAGTTACGATGAGGGATTACTTGCCCTCCGCTCCCAAACCCTCTATTATAAAGGTCAACTGGTATATAAAGTTCTCTCTTATCTTACTATGTTAGTCAACTTTGGTATCTGTGATTTCACACCACTGCTTTGAAGAATGTCGCGCATGCATGCTGGCGGGGTCTTCACGTATCGTATCCTCATCGTAACTCCTCATAATATAAAGTTCAAACTTCAAACTGGTAAGTTCTCATTTAATCTTACCATTTATGTCATTGTGTTGTCAGTAATAGGTCATAATAGGTCTGACCATATTGTTTATTAAAATGTTTTTAAATCGTTCTTGTTTCAGGACGTCAATGAGAACTATGAAAGGGGTGACAAGAAGGCTTTTAAAAATGGAACAATGTGTGCTGCAACTGTGTTCATCTTTATCATACATATCATTTTATTTTACTTGAAAGCAGATAAATTGTGGAGGAAATGTTTTGGTCATTGTATGCCAATCCCCGAGGCATCTTGGCAATCTCCATCAGGAAGGTAATGGAACTGCCACAGGTGCAACTTGAGTAATCTGATCCACATATAAGAAGTCATCAGGAAGCCTTAGTACTTTCAAGCATCAAAATTGCTTATTGCCACCTCGATCATATAATTATTGAAAATATATGGCACAGAATGATGCCATTCAGTCTTTCATATCTGGGAGTCTCTCAAACAAATCCTACTTCCCAGCACCAGGTTCATGGTCCTTGGTGGTTAGGAATAAACAGAGGCAGGGCATTAACAAAGCTGGTTCAGAAATGGACAGAAGTTTAGTTTAGTTTTGAGATACAGCGCAGAAACAGGGCCTTCAGCTCATCAAGTCCAAGCCGATCACGATCACCCGTACACTAATTCTATCCTACACACCAGGGACAGTTTGCAGAAGCCAATTAACCTAGAAACCTGCACGTCTTTGTAATGAGGGAGAAATCGGGAGCAACTGGAGAAAACCCAAGCAGTCACAGGGAAAACGTACAAACTCCATACAGACAGTGCCCATAGTCTGGATCAAACCTGGGTCTCTGGTGCTCTGAGGCAGAAACTCAACCATTGCACGACTGTGCCACGTAATAAATATTTCTGCTTAAGTCTCTAACCTCCTTTGGAGAAATAAACCATGGAGGGTGTGGCTAGTCCCAGAACCAGCAGACTTGCTTGCTCCAATGCAGTCATCCCAAAATAAGTCAGAACGTGAATGTTTTTTCACACCCAACACAGGTGTTTTTACTCAAAAGTCACAGTTCTGTTTGATCCTTTACCCAATATCCAATAACGTGTACACCCCATCCTGGTTGACACCTTTGAAACCAGGATCCATGTGAAAGATCCTTTAATTACATAGGTGTTTTTGTGGTATAATGTGTGTAGGAGTGCAGAAATATTTCATCAAGCCAATGCAGAGGTTGCTGAAAACATGAGAATATTTGGAAATAATCTACAGGTGGGCGAAACCAAAGATACTAAAGGGGTCAGAAACCTCAATGAATTGGTGCATTCAAGCCACTGACCATAATGGCATTTACTCATATATTAAAAACTTACATCTGCAAGCTCTCTGTATGAAATTAAAATGCCTCTGTTTAACATGTGTAATTAATCTGACTGTATATACTTTAATTGATAAATTTATATTCATCAATTGGTTTGATGCAAATCCACACTGCTAAACAAAATTGCAAATGCAGGGGGATATACCTAGTTTCTATTATAAATGCTGATATTGGATTTCTTTTAATAGAAAATAAGAAATAATTAAGAATCAACAGAAAGTTTCAGTAATTATGATTGCAGTCATCAGTTGATGGGTGGAAAAATATTACAGTGGTGATGTAAGATGTAGCTCAATAGGTTGGATTGGACTCTAAATATTCCTGATTATAAGGTATTTACAAAAGACAGTAAAGTTAAGGAGGGAAAAGGGTTGTCAGCGCTGATGAAGGAGGATGTTAATGTTGAGCAGAATGTTTTGGACTGAATCCATCTGGTTAAAGTTAAGAAAAATATGGATGAGCTTTATTGTTCATGAAATATTCAGATGGAGAAAAATAAATCTGCAATCAGGTTAATGAGAGATACAAGAGTTGTGAGAATGAGTTGGTGATGATTGAAGGCTGATTGTGATAGCATTAAAGTAAAATATAAATGAGACTAAGGAATTAATGACCTTGATCTGTGTGTTCTTACACCAGAGGAAGGAGATATTGCTGCATCTGTTTCTGGGGCACCAAATGTCAGAGGGGGAAGAGAAATTGATAATCTTAATATCATAAGGTTTAAATTAGTAATGGAAAAGAGCCAGTAGCAATCAACAAAAACAAAACTACCAGGATAGGCCATTGTCAGTGGGCTGAGAGATCAGGCCATAGTTAATTTCAAACTAAGTTTAGCTCGCAATGGGGCAACCTTTAAAGAGGAGGTGGGCTTGTACTGTCCTGGGTTTGTACTATCCTGAGGGGGAAAAGATAGAGCAAAATAAAACCAAAGCCTCCTGAACACGAAAATAAATAGAAGTGTAAGTAGGCACACAATTAATGATGGATTGATAATAGCACTGAGTGCCAGATAGTAAAATAGTTAATTGGGAAATAGTAACAGGTGAATATACTGCCAACTAATATAAAAGCAAACCAATAGTCTTTTTTGAGTTTTTTTTCCACACCGAGAGTTGTGAGTGTGGAATTCTCTGCCTCAGAGGGTGGTGGAGTATCTCTGGATACTTTCAAGAGAGAGCGAGATAGGGCTCTTAAAGGTGGCGGAGTCAGGGGTTATGGGGAGAAGGCAGGAACGGGGTACTGATTGTGGATGATCAGCCATGATCACATTGAAGGGCCAAATGGCTTACTCCTGCACCTATTGTCTATCTATCTACCTGTAGAATAGAAAAATGGTGAATAGATAGTAAGGAGAATGAAATAGGGAACAAAAAGATGATTTCTGTATGGGGGCAGGCATAGCTGGAATATTTAATGAATGTTTCATATCTGTATTTACCATGGAATGGAATTAAAGTCTCAGTAAAAGGGGAAAATAAGCATTAGGGGTAATGGTTGAGGTGAAAAGTGATAAAGTGGAGTTATTAGAAAGGCTGCTTACGCTTAAAGATGGGGTGGAAATTATAATAGATTGGAGGGGCAAAGTTTTCCAATTCCCCACCCTACAGGGGTAATGTCAAAGGGTGGGACAATGCCAAACATTACACCACTGACCACATGGGGAGTAAGAACAAAGGAGACAGCTACAGAAAAGTTAGTTTAACTTTGGTAGACACCAAAAGCTGGAGTAACTCAGCGGGAATGGGTGATGTTTCAGGTCGAGATTCTTCTTCAGAATTCTAAAGAAGGATCTCAACCCAAAACATCACCCATTACTTCTCTACAGACATACTGCCTGTCCCGCTGAGTTCCTCCAACTTTTTGTGTCTATCTTAGGTTTGAACCAGAATCTGCAATTCATTCTTACACAGTTTAACTTTGGTATCGGGAAAGCTTCTTGAAAAATATTTGGGGGTAAAAAGATCACTTGGAGGTGTTGGAATCATAAAATGAGGCTAGACAAGATGAGTAAAAGACAAATAGTGCTTGGCCCAACACATTGTGTTTTTGATGATAGGTAGATGGAGGTTTGATGAAGATTAATAACAGATTCATTCAGTACATAGATTTTCAAAAGGCATGATATAAATTTCTCATCTGTTAGTTAGAAAAAAATGGAAGCTCCTGGAATAAAAGGGACAGTTGCAACAAGTATAAAAAATTGACTTCGGAATGAACCAAAACCTAGCTGCAAATTATTGTTTTTGAAATATCAATGACTAGGACATGGGTTTCTCAGAATAACATTTTCACCTTAGAAATATTACATGTGTGCACAATTTTTCAAATGAAAACCCCGTCTCTACACTCAAGTTTTCTGTGTAAACTTGTAATAATACCACACACTCCTGCCAGGAGTGACAAAAACATCTCAGGTTTGCATTTTCCACAGAAACCATAAACCACTCCATACACAAAACAGCAAGTGACAGCCACAGATTGGCAATGAGCAAGCACCACAAAGCCAACCAATCAAATGGTTGAAATCTTTTGGAACCAACAAATTACCACATGGTGAACCAGTCAAATTGTTAAAAATGTTAAAAAATACACTTGAGCCATTATTTTCCTTCTTCATTAAATATCAGTCAAGTAGCCTGTCTACAATTGTTCCGGGTTCACAATGAGAAGCCAGAAGGAACATTAGCAGGGGAATCATAACCCAGAGCCACATTACTCAGGGCAGGAAGCTAGAAAAAATAAAGAAAGAACACAATAAAGAAAGCAGAATGCCATATACGGGATTAGGAATATCACTCATTGGGGGGGGGGGGGGGGGATAATCAGCAAAGCTAATGAGTTGTTGAAAGGTCAGGTAAGTTCTAACAGCTCTTGAAAAACTAGAAGTCTTCCTCCAACTGAAACCACTCAAGACTGCAGATGCTGGAATCTTCAGCAAAACACAAACCACAAAGTGCTGGAGGAACTCAGTAGGTCAGGCAACAACTGGTGAGAGAATAGACAGGTGATTTTTCAGGTCAGAATCCTTCTCAGACATGATCACAAACACTGAGCTGAGGTCACTGAGCTGAGGCCACAAGGTCTGAGCTCTGATTCCTATGGAATACCTCTGGTCACAGATCACCAGCCAGAATAGTATCCTTTCACGATTACCTTCTGTCTTTTATGGGGAAGTCAGCTCTGAATGTAAACCACCAAGTCTTAAGGGTCTGTCCCACTTAGCAATTTTTTCAGTGACTGTCGGCATCATTAACTGACGTATTAGGTCACCGAAAAAGTAGCGGCATGATGAGGCGTGACGCAGAAGTGATGACGTAATGACGTGCGGTGCCTCCTCAAGTGTCGCACATTTTTTTTGTCGCTGCTGGATTTTGAAATGTTCAAAATCTTTCGACGACCTGATATGTCAGTCAATGACGCCGGCAGTCGCCGAAAAAAAACGCCAAGTGGGACAGGCCCTTTAATCTTCTGGATGCAAGCATCTTAATCATATGGATCAACCTACCATGAGAGAGCTTGTCAAATCCCCGTCTAAAGTCAACAGAGACGACATCCACTGTCTTAGCCTTATCAATCACCTTTATCACTTCTTCAAAAAGTTCAATCAAGTTATTAGGACATGACCTATCCTGCAAAAGCCATACTACTTAGCTTGATCTACCAAATGCGAGTAAATCCTATCCCTAAGAAACCCTGTCGTACCCTCTCTCTAGCTACCCTCTTTTTTAATGTACGTACAGTGCATTCAGAAAGTATTCAGACCCCTTCACTTTTTCCGCATTTTGTTACGTTACAGCCTATTCTAAAATGGATTCAATTATTTTTTTTTTATCATCAATCTACACACAATAGCCCATAATAAAAAAGTGAAAGCACATGTTTAGAATTTTTAACAAAGTAATTAAAAAGAAATAACTGAAATATCACATTTACATAAGTATTAAGACCCTTTACTCAGTACTTTGTTAAGGCACATTTGGCAGTGATTGCAGCCTCATGTCTTCTTGGGTATGACACAACATGCTTGGCACACCTGTATTTGGGTAATTTCTCCCATTCTTCTCTACAGATCCTCTCAAGCTCTGTCAGATTGGATGGAGAGCATAGATGCACAGCTATTTTCAGGTCCCTCCAGAGATGTTCGATTGGGTTCAAGTCCGGGCTTTGGCTGGGCCATTCAAGGACATTCACAGACTTTTCACCAAGCCACTCCTGCGTTGTCTTGGCTGCGTGCTTGGGGTCGTTGTCCTGTTGGAAGGTAAACCCCCATCCCAGTCTGAGGTCCAGAACGCTCTGGAGTAGGTTTTCATTAAGGATCCCTCTATACTTTGCTCCATTCATCTTTCTCTCGATTCTGACTAGGCTCCCAGTGCATTCCACTGAAAAACATCCCCACAGCATGATGCTGCCACCACCATGCTTCACCGTCGGTATGTTATTGTCCAGGTGATGAGCGATCCACCAGACCAAAGAGTCTTAATTTAATCAGACCAGAGAATTTTGTTTCTCATGGTCTGAGAGTTCTTTAGGTGCCTTTTGGCAAACTCCAAGCGGGCTGTTTGGTGCCTTTTACTGAGGAGTGGCTTCCATCAGGCCACTCTACCATAAAGGCCTGATTGGTGGAGTGCTGCAGATATAGTTGTCCTTTTGGAAGTTTCTCTCATCTCCATTAAGGACCACTGGAGCTCTGTCAGAGTGACCATCAGGTTCTTGGTCACCTCCCTGACCAAGGCCCTTCTCCCCCCCCATTGCTCAGTTTGGCCACACGGCCAGCTCTATGAAGAGTCCTGGTAGTTCCAAAGTTCTGCATTTAAGAATGACTGAGGCCACTGTGCTCTTCGGGACTGCAATGCTGCAGGAATTGTTTTATACCCTTCCCCAGATCTGTGCCTTGACACAGTCTGTCTCGGAGGTCTACGGTCATTTCCTTCGTCTTCATGGCTTAGTTTTTACTCTGACATGCACTGTCAACTGTGGGACCTTATATAGACAGGTGTGTGCCTTTCCAAATCATGTCCAATCAATTTAATTTACCAATGGTGGACTCCAATCAAGTTGTAGAAACATCTCAAGGATAATCAATGGAAACAGAATGAACCTAAGCTCAATTTTGAGTGTCATAGCAAAGGGTCTGAATACTTATATAAATGCAATATTTCAGTTATTTCTTTTTAATTACTTTGCAAAAAATTCTAAACACCTGTTTTTGCTTCTTCATTCTGGGGTATTGTGTGTAGATAGATGATTAAAAAAATAATTTAATCCATTTTAAAATAAGGCTGTAATGTAACAAAATGTGGAAAAGGTGAAGAGGTCTGAATACTTTTTGAATGCACTATACAAAATGCCATGGCATTCTCTTTAATCAGACAGGCCAAATAAACGTCATTGCTCCTTTTGGCCCTTCTGAATCTGTCCTTGAGTTATTTCCTGTTTTCTTCATATTCCTCAAAACCTCTCTCTGATTTCATCTTTATAAACCTTATATATGCTTCCCTTTAGAAACGTAGAACATAGAAACATAGAAAAATAGGTGCAGGAGTAGGCCATTCGGCCCTTCGAGCCTGCACCGCCATTCAATGTGATCATGGCTGATCATCCAACTCAGTATCCCGTACCTGCCTTCTCTCCATACCCCCTGATCCCTTTAGCCACAAGTGCCACATCTAACGCCCTCTTAAATATAGCCAATGAACTGGCCTCAACTACCTTCTGTGGCAGAGAATTCCAGAGACTCACCACTCTCTGTGTAAAGAATGTTTTCCTCATCTCGGTCCTAAAGGAATTCCCCCTTATCCTTAGAAATTTATGACCAAATTTACAACCTCTCTCATCATCCAAAGTGCCCTTACCTTGCCATCCTTGTCCCTCCTCTGTACTGGAGCATGCCAGTCTTCAGATTCAGATTAGCTGGTCTTTAAATGACGCAATATCAGACCCTCCCTTTTTTCTCTCCTATACTCCTGTCTAAGAATATGTTATAATTTTCTCTCCCCCAATTTTGTGCAATCCCCAAGGCTGGACTTTGTTTTATTTGTAGCTACCGATACAGCACCGATTTGTCGGCGCCTTAGGTTCCAGAGCCTTGCTGGATTATCTTTCGTCAGACCAACAGAGGTCACATAATAATAATTCAACAATACACCTCTGACCTGCTAACTATACCCCTTCTGTGTCTCTAAAGCACCATGGACTGCTATAAAACTTAAATAAAACAAATATTAAATTTATAGCAAAACTTGTATTTCTTGCACCGGCAACTCTGGCGCTGGTAAACGAGTTGCCCTCGGAAGTCGTGATGAGGTCGAAATTAGCCATCTCATCCAGCCGAGGCCCCACATTTTCAGGGGGAGTTCTGGAGGGAATTTCAGGTGCGCTCCCATAATTTTGTCTGGATTAAAGATGGTGCCGGACCATCATTTGCCGGAAAATTGGAGGTGTACTTGTATTTTAAAGCTTAAATTGTGATCAGATCAGTGTTCCCAAAATGCTCTCCCATTGAAACACCAGCCACCTGGTTAGGCTTATTTCCAAACAAAGTCCCTCCTTTGCTTAAACTATTCCCAGATTGTTTCAAGAAACCCTCTTGGGTGCATCAAACAAATTCTGCCAATCTAAGCCTTTTGCACTAAGGAAACCAAGTGAATAATTTTAGGATACAGTGAATTAACTAGTAAAGTCCCAGTAATTAACTACTATTAGTGCAAGATATTTAAGGGTACCGTTGATACTACATCAAGAATGTTTTAGGATTGCTCCTGGTGTTTCATACATCTTAACACCACAAACAATTTTTATTAAAAGAATCCAGGTGCATGAGATAACTAAAACTAAAGAGTAATATATCTTCCGCTGCAGTATTCAGGTGCTTTATAGGTTTTGTGGATGGTCCACAGTCATTAAGTCATTGTGGGGAAGCATGAAGCACAACAAATCAAAATGTGGAAACCACAAATAAGGAAAAATTAGGTAGTTATTATTTATGCAGGGACATTGTAATTTGTTGATGACAGAACATGAGCAAAAACATAACTGTGAACACCACAAGCATTGTCTCTGCACTAGGGTTAAACTCTGTAAATGTACCTCAGATCTGTTGATCGTGGCAATAGTTTCTTCTTTCCACTGAAATATCCTTCAAAGTGTTCCAACCTGAGTCTGTGTGAATAGTCGATATAGCCAGAAATTTCTTGACCATGAGCATTGTGGTCGCGGATAAACAGAATGGACTGCAAAATTAGAAAACACATATTTTTGTATTATAAATTATCATGTAAAATAAAGCTGAATAGTCTTAATATACTATTAATTTTCATCATTCAATAATGAACTCCAGCGTTTTATTTAATTGATGTCCACAGCTTTACTGATAATTAATTGATAAAAAAGACTTGGAGCATAATATTGTTCAAATATTTTTGATTACAAAAGATATTGAAATTACTAATATCAATATTTTCTAAAATGTATATTTCACAATTATATTCATATGAGGTAATTAAAAGTTGAGTTGATCATTTCGAGGATGGATGTTTTCTTTTTCTCTTTTAAAGGATAGTAGTTTAAATTATTCTAGAAATAAACAAACATATTTCATTCCTTTCCAATTTATTTCTACGAATTGTAATCATTGTGTTTTCCATTCAACAATGATTTATCAGTTTTTATCCGTTTGCACGGCAGTGGCATAATTCAGTGACTGAAGAATTGACATGACCTATTCCCTTATATTATTATAGAGGAACCAACTGTTCATTTGCAGCAATTAATAATATCACCCTCAAAATGTCAGATGGGAAGTTCATTTTGGAGGGTTATTTCTATTAAAACACAGGGTCTGCATAAACATATTAAACTAAACATGATGCTTGGTCATTGTACTATATTTAAGACTGTCCACATTCACTTCATTAATTAATCTTGACCACTTTTAACAAATGGAACATGAAAATCATAGATAATATTCAGGAATTAAGAAGATGGGAAGTGCTGAAGGGTGACTAGCTAAAGATAGGGCTCTTAAACATTGATTATTGGCACAGACTGAATCATTAAAAAAGAACTATTTTCTGAATATAATTTTCCTTTATCTCATTAAAACATTCATTCCTTCTTTATAAACATCAAACTATGTAATTTTTTTTTTGATCAGGTAGATCACTGTAAATAAGCTTTTGATTTCTTATTGCCTTGATCAAAATCCCATTTACTGATTGTACAGCACTTTATTTTCTGCCAAGAAAAAGAAGAAGAAGAAGAAGAAGAAGAAGAAGAAGAAGAAGAAGAAGAAGAAGAAGAAGAAGAAGAAGAAGAAGAAGAAGAAGAAGAAGAAGAAGAAGAAGAAGAAGAATGTAATGATAAATCAATCATCTAAAACATACATTGCCCACGGGTGAAAAAGACAATAATGTATCTCTAACTAAATGTGGACTCATTTTCCCTTTATATCAATCACCGAGACTGATGACAGATTTGGTGGCGGGTATTTTTGAAGAAGGGCTTTAAGCTGACTAAGCTTTGTCTTTCACTTTTCTGTTTTTATTAAAATTTATTTTCTATTCAATGATATACATATTGGGACATTCACGATTCAATTTGTCATATAAAACATGAAAATGTCAAGTCCCTTAAGGCTCAATTCATAAATCGATCATTCAGTGCAGAAATAAAGCACATTGATAAGGACATTATAATTAATGAGTGCCATGGGCAGCAGAGAGGAAGTAATTGACTAAAGTGTCTGTTCCTCTATTATTCATCTTTTGTGGCAGTTGGATGACACCTTGTTGTAAGATTTCTTGTGGGTGAACAGTCTCATGATTCCAAATGGAAAAATAAACATTCAAAGTGCTTCACAAGTAGGTCACTGAGCTGCTTACATGGAAGGTCAATACTTGAAGTTGGAAATTAAGATTGGTCTTTATGACCTCTCCCTCAATGTCAGCAAGAGGAAAGAGTTACTTATTGACTTCAGGAAACATGATGGTGTACACATTCTAGTCATCATCAATGATGATGATCAACAATGAGATGGACAACAGCTTCAAGTTCACCGGCGTAATCATCACCAATTATGTTCTCCTGGATCAATTACATTAACAACTATGACCAGGAAAGTATGCCAACACCTCTACTTCCTCAGAAAACGAAGGAAGTTTGGCATGTCTCTAATAACTCTTACTAATTTTCACAAATCCATCATAGAGAGGATCCTATTGGATCCATCACAGCTTAGTTTGGCATTGTAAAGTGCTGTGGATGTAGCCTCCACTTCATCCACGATTCACATTTCAGGTTGCCTTCGGAAATCAGCTAAAAAGGACCATTTATATCCTGATCATTCCATAGAAACATAGAAAATAGGCGCAGGAGGAGGCCATTTGGCCCTTCGAGCCAGCACCGCCATTCATTGTGATCATGGCTGATCGTCCCCTATCAATAACCCGTGTCTGCCTTCTCCCCATATTCCTTGATTCCACTAGCCCCTAGAGCTCTATCTAACTCTCTCTTAATTCCATCCAGTGATTTGGCCTCCACTGCCCTCTGTGGCAGGGAATTCCATAAATTCACAACTCTCTGGGTGAAAAAGTTTTTTTCTCACCTCAGTCTTAAATGGCCTCCTCCTGTGGCCCCTGGTTCTGGACTCGCCCAACATTGGGAACATTTTTCCTGCATCTAGCTTGTCCAGTCCATTTGTAATTTTATATGTTTCTATAAGTTTCCCCCTCATCCTTTTAAACTCCAGTGAATACAAGCCTAGTCTATTTAATCATTCCTCATATGACAGTCCTGCCATCCCAGGGATAAATCTGGCAAACCTACGCTGCACTGCCTCAATCACAAGGATGTCCTTCCTCAAATTAGGAGACCAAAACTGTACACAATACTCCAGATGTGGTCTTACCAGAGCCCTTTACAACTGCAGATGAACCTCTTTACTCCTATACTGAAATCCTCTTGTTATGAAGGCCAACATTCCATTAGCTTTCTTCACTGCCTGCTGTCCCTGCACGCCAACTTTCAGTGACTGGTGTAGAAGGACACCCAGGTCTCGCTGCACCTCCCTCTCTCCCAACCTAACCCCATTGGGATAATAATCTGCCCTCTTGTTTTTGCCACCAAAGTGGATAACCTCACATTTATCTATATTATACTGCATCTGCCACACATCTGCCAACTCACTCAACCTGTCCAGGTCACTCTGCAACCTCCTAACATCCTCTTCACAGTTCACACTGCCACCCAGGTATGTGTCATCCACAAACTTGCTAGTGTTGCTCCTAATTCCCTCTTCCAAATCATTAATATATATGGTAAACAGTTGCGGCCCCAACACCGAGCCTTGCGGCACTCCACTCGCCACTGCCTGCCATTCTGAAAAGGACCCGTTCACTCCTACTCTTTGCTTCCTCTCTGCCAACCAATTTTCCATCCACGCCCACACCCTACCCCAATACCATGTGCTCTAATTTTAATCACCAGTCTCCCTTGCGGGATCTTATCAAAGGCTTTCTGAAAGTTTAGATATACTACATCCACTGGCTCCCCTTCATCCATTTTACTTGTCACATCCTCAAAAAAATCCAGAAGATTAGTCAACCATGATTTTCCTTTCATACATCCATGCTGACTTGGACTAATCCTTTTACTGCTATCCAAATGTCCCATTATTACCTCGTTAATAATTGACTCCAGCATCTTTCCCACCACCGAAGTCAGGCTAACTGGTCTGTAATTCCCCGTTTTCTCTCTCTCTCCTTTCTTGAAAAGTTGGATAACATTAGCTATCCTCCAGTCCACAGGAACTGGTCCTGAGTCTATTGAACATTGTAAAATAATCACCAATGCATCCACTATTTCTAGAGCCACCTCCCTGGGGACCCTGGGGTGCAGACCATCAGGTACAGGGGATTTATCATCCTTCAGTCCCATTAGTCTACCCAATACTATTTCTCGCCTAATGAAAATGTCTTTCAGTTCCTCTACCCCCTTAGATCCTCTGTCCTCCAGTACTTTTGGGAGATTGTTTGTGTCTTCCTTAGTGAAGACAGATCCAAAGTACCTGTTCAACTCTTCTGCCATTTCCTTGTTCCACATAATAATTTCACCTGTGTCTGCCTTCAAGGTACCCCCATTTGACTTTGCTATTCTTTTTCCCTTAACATATCTAAAGAAACTTTTACTGTCCTTCTTTATGTTCCTGGCCAGCTTCCCCTCGTATTTCTCTTTTCAGCCCGTATTGCCCATTTTGTTTCCTTCTGTTGTCCTATGAAAGTTTCCCAATCCTCTGGCTTCCGGCTACTCTTTGCTGTGTTATACATCTTTTCTTTTAGTTTTATTCTATCCCTAATTTCTCTTGTCAGACACAGTTGCCTCCTACTCCCCTTAGAATCTTTCTTCCTTTTTGGAATGAAATGATCCTGTGTCTTCCGGTTTATGTCCAGAAGTTCCTGCCATTGCTGTTACACCGTCATTCCTGCTAGGATCCTTTTCCAGCCTACCTTGGCCAGCTCCTCCCTCATGCCTTCATTGTCCCCTTTGTTCAACTGCATCACTGACACTTCCAATTTAATCTTCTCCTTCTCAAATTGCAGATTAAAAATAATCATATTATGATCACTATCTCTAAGCGGTTCCTTTACCTCTAGTTCTCTTATCAAATCTTCTCTTCTCCCCTCTCCTGTGGGGCAGATGTAAAATCTTAAAAACATATATCTCCAGATTCAGGATCTGCTTTTTCCCTGCTTACTGTTATCAGATTACTGAACAGTTTTCTCATAAACTAAATCCTTTTTTCCAACGTACCCCATGGCTGCCCTTGCACTTTTTAAAATCTGCACTTTATCTGTAACTGTAATCCTACAATTCTGTAACATTATGTTCTGCACTCTGGTATTTTTCTTTTGGAACTATCCATTGTATGGCTTAATTATACTCATGTATATTATGAATTGACTGGATAGAATGCAAAAAATGTTTTCCACTACACTGCCGTACTCGCGGCAATAATGAACCAATACCAATATCAAGATCAAAATAAATGGTGCAATTATCTTAATATCTGAAATTGCAAGGGTAAATTTATTGTTATTGTAATTGCAATTCTTTTATTAGGCAATTATGTGAACATACAAGGGATTTGATTTGCCAACAGTCATATAAAAAAGCAACAATTTGTTAGAACACCAAGTTAGAACCATCCTAAAAAATTGATTATTTGGGATGTGTCATTGATTCAAGTTGATATGTCAGTGACTTTGCCTACAGCCAAGGCTGTGGAGATCAGAGAGGTCTGTACTAGTCTCGCTGAAAAAGAATATCCCTCCATCCGGGAAGTAGTCAGTGTTATTGGTAAATTGGTGGCAGCTTTCCCTGCAGTGCAGCTTGTACCACTGCACTATCAAAGTCTGCAACGAGCTAGAGAACTAGAAGCTAAAGAACATGCAGATCATTTTGATAGACCTATGCAGTTACCAACCAGAGCCATAGCTCAATTACAATGGTGGATTATCAATATTGTACAAACTACCCAAAACATTTTGGTTCAGCAATCTTCAGTGTTTTTACAGACAGATGTGAGTGCTGCTGGATGGGGACCTACGGACAGCGAGTCTAGCTGTGGTGGTAGACGGAGTGTGCAAGAGGATTTAATCCTGCATAGGCATGGTATAAATTACTTAGAATTGCTGGGTGCATTCTATGGATTAAAAGCTTATTGTTCAACAATGAATAATTTACATGTTCAACTCCAGATTGATAATACCACGGCTGTGCCATATATCAATCACAAGGCAGGAATAAGGTCAGTATCATGTGATAATCTGGCTAACCTCATGTGGTACTGGTGTATTTCCAGAAACATCTGGGTCTCAGCTATCTACCTACCAGGTAGAGACAATGTGGTGGCAGACAACAGGTCACAAAAGTTCAATGGCAACATAGAATAGATGAATAAATCCTGAAGTTTTTTAAATGGTTGTCAGATGGGTTGCCAGATATTGATCTGTTTGCATCCAGGCTAAATCACCAGTTGCCTAAATATGTTTCATGGGAACCGTTATAGTGCCATTAATAGTGCTCGGAGTGCTTTGTCCTCCTATTTAGGGCAGTTTCAGAACAACAACCTATCAGGTCTCATTCTTTAGTGCCCTGATTCATGAGAGGAATTTTTTAACAAAAATCCTCCTAAACCTAGATATACAGAAATCTGGGATGTCAGTATAGTTCTCGCATTGCTTGGGCAATGGGCTCCAACTACGTCATTGCCTTTTCAGAAGTTAACACTTAAAGTGGTTAAGATCATGGTGCTAGAATCAGCGCAAAGAGTGCAAAAGTTACGACTAGATAGCATGTATTCTTCTGCAGATAACATTACATTTTATGTGTATGATTTAATCAAACAGAGCAGGCCAGGAATGGCCGGAACCAAAGTAAGTTTTAAATCATACCATGTTGACCAAACGTTATGTGTAGTTAAGCATCTGAGTCAATATCGAGGTAACTAAGAGTCTCAGAGGCTCTGAGACAGCAATGCTCATCAGTCACAAAAAAACTCATAAAAAGGTGTCAGTATAAACTATTTCTAGATGGTAAACCAGGTTTTGGAATCCGCTGGAGTAGACACTGATGTGTTTAAATCTCACCGGGGCGGCATCAACATCCGCAGCGAGGCCGCAGAATGGTCTAAGTAATCAAACTTTCTAAAATTTATGATAAACCTGTCCTGACAGTGCCAGGGTTTGGGCATGATGTGTTGGGTCCATTTGATTTGATTTGCTTTGTCTTTATAAATTTCATTTGTAATTTCCCCGAGGATAGAGGGTTATTACTGTTTTGTTATTTAAAAAATGATTATAGGATAATTCGAAGCAATGTACAATACATTATTTATTCACTACTGTGTCAACTGAAGCAGTGTGTCGTATGGAATGGATCTACGGCATGAAATCACAGAGCTTTGAAATCTTCACGTAGTCACTCACATGACTCCGAAGTAAAATAGTAAGATTAAACAAAAACATACCAGTTTGAAGTTTGATCTTTATTTTATGAGGAGTTACGATGAGGGATTACGTGCCCTCCGCTCCCGGCCCTCATAATCGCAAAGATCATTTGGTAGTTCGAGTCTTCTAAGCCTTACTATATCACTTTGGCTATTGTTTCTTTGTTTTCACGCCGCTGCTTTGAAGTATGACGCGCATGCGCCTGGCGGGGCTTCACGTAATCCCTCATAATAACTCCTCATAAAATAAAGATCAAACTTCAAACTGGTAAGTTCTCATTTAATCTTACTATTTTGCTTTTTTGAAGAGATTTGTTTTCAATTAAACTATCTTGAAGTAATTATCAACAGTAGTTAATTCACATTTTTATCAAATGCTTGATTACTTTTAAATAAGACACCAAAATACAGTTTTAATGAAATAAATATCGTGACCTTCCAGCTTTAGTTAGCGAGATACCAATCACTGTGAACCTGAATTCTAAATATATTTATACATTTGCCGAGTAGATCCTATCGAATACAGGTTTGGCTGTTGTCCCAACAAGATAGTGCACCCACGCTTCTGCACAAGTAAAAGATTGAATTAGCCAGGTGTAAATGGTACAATAGTTGGAAATGGAAAATGTTCAGATCGTTTTCCTTGATATGGTAATAGCTGCCCATGAAAGGCAATGGAAAAAAAACAGATAACTGCAAAACCATAAGTTAGCAAACAAAATAAATTATTAAATAAAATGTGGATGGAATAAAATTTTCCAATCTACAAAATGTATTTCTCAGAAGGGCTGGAGAAAGGGTCTTCTCTCCTTGCAGCGACTTCCTCTTCCAATCAGCTCCTGGGCATTTACCACTTGAAATGCTCAGCTCATCTTCAACCAGACTAACTCCCTAACCTTTCAGGCTCTTTTTAGTGTTGGATTATAATCTCTGCTGCAGAATTGTGAGGGGTTTTCCAGGCTCCTTAGGGGCAGCAGGGATTATGCCAGGTAAAAGGTAGTGAATCATACTGATTAAGTAATGGAAGAGCAACGTTTGCTTGGAATTATGTGGATCTGAAAGGAAAGCAAAAAATACACCTTGCTGGTACTTCATCCCAAAGAGGCGCCCACAATTGAATACCAAATTGCTGGCAATAACAATGGGGAATGCTCTAATTTATAATCCACAGAAAACATGTGTCTAAAATTGGTACCTTAAAATTATCTTATTACTTACACTAAGTTACTAACTACATAATGACACATATGAATGGGCAGAAAATATGAAAGACTGGGAACGCTGAGGCCCTGTACAAGAAGGGACGGAGCTGGCTGTACTTTTTGAGAAGGCTCCGTTCTTTCAACATCTGCAGTGAGATGCTGTAGATGTTCTACCAATCGGTGGTAGCCAGTGCCATCCTC
The DNA here is from genome assembly GCA_963514005.1 of Raja brachyura. The sequence goes on from OY740781.1 coordinate 119,094,802, forward strand.
TTTGCTGCCGTGTGCTGGGGCAGCAGGCGAAGGCTGCAGATGCCAATAAGATCAACAAACTCGTCAGGAAGGCTGGCTCCATCCTGGGGGCGGAGTTGGATTCATGGGAGATGGTATTGGAGGGGAGGATGCCCCTTGAACTGCAGGCCATCCTGGACAATACAGCTCACCCCCTCCATGACACACTGGTCAACCTGAGGAGTACCTTCAACAACAGACTGGTTCCACCAAGATGCAGGACAGAACACCACAGGAGATCCTTCTTCCCTGTGGTTATCAAACTTTACAACCCCTTCCCCTTCTGTCGTGGAGTAGACTGAGACTGATTCCCCTCCCCAATCTTTGCACATCCCCCAAACCTTTCCACTCATCACTTTAATTTCATGTTTCATGTATTTTTTGTTTTTAAGGCTGTTGGCAGATCAATTTCCCTCCTGGGATAAATAAATTTCTATCGTATCAAATCGTGTCGTATCATAGATAATGTGCTGTTGCCATAGCCTGTGCGAGACCATTCTAGTCACCATGGTTATACTTGTCATAAGTGTCCACAGCTTGAAATACTTTGACTTAATGAACTTGAGAACTCTGTGTTTCACAGTTAGGGAGAAAGTTCATTGAATACTTTAGGGGGCGGCACAGTGACACAACTGGTAGAGCTGCTGTCTCACAGTGTCAGAGATATGGGTTTGATCCTGACTTTGGGTGCTGTCTGTGTGGAACTTGCACGTTCTTCCTGTGAGCGTGTGGGTTTCCTCTGAGTGCTATAGTTTCCTCCCATGTCCCAAAGGTTTGCAGGTTTGTAGGTTAATTTGACCTCATAAATTGTCCCTACTGTGCAGGAATTGGATGAGAATGTGGAGTAACAGAGAACTACGGTGAATCAATGTTCGGTTGGATTTGCTGGGATGAAGTGCTTGATTCAATGCTGATTCTCTAAACTAAACTAAACTTTGTCAGAAGGCAGGGTGTATTAAGAACTGTTGGTTTGGATCATGAACTGCTGTGGGTGCATTGGAGGAGCCTTAACTCTTGCAGGTGTGAGCCTCAACCCTTGCACTTTATATGGATGAGATCAGGGATTGCAGAAAGGTTGATTAAACTGTCCACGGTGCCATGGTACACGCGACATGCAAGTTGATGCTGTGAAATGTAGGTGTGGTAATGTAGGTGTCGGGCCTGAAGGCTATGTTGTCATACCAGATACAAAGATATCTCTTTGAGAACTGGAGAACATTGAATGGGGGGGGGGGGGGGGGGGGCAGAAAATTGATCCAATTGGTTGGTTCACATGGATACCAATTACACAATTTTATTAATAAAGCGAGTTTGTGCAGATATAGACTAAATTAAAAGCAGATTCACAAAGGTAATAATCTCTGTATTACTACATGAGCCAAATTGGCATGGGAGCAATTGGATCAGTGACTTGAATGTGTGCTCAGAGACTGCTGTGGAATAAATGGGTTTCCCAGCCTCAAGCGTGGACAGATGCAAGTGCAATCACCATATTGGCATGAGGATGCTGTTCTTGTGAATCAAATTAACAGGGCTGTAGCAGGGCTTCAAACTAAATTGTGGCAGAAGATGGATTGACGGGAGAGGAAATTCAGAAACTAAATAAAAAGAAATAGTATGATAAAAATGATAACTGGAGTGTTTCGGTAAGAGACAGGGAGAGATCAGAGTGCCTGGCCCACCTTGAAGTTTGTCAAATTCAGCAGATGCAAAAGATGATTATCACAAATTTACAGCCTCAGCTTCTGCACCTGAGCCTAAAAATTCAGTATTTGGATGAAAGATGAACAAGGTGCCCCGACTGCTGGGCCAGTGGACTTGGCATCATGAAGCCACGGTCTCCGGTAGGAAGTGGCCGATTCGGAAATTCCGAGCGGTGGAGTATTCCAATTCGTTCCGACATTGGAGTTTCCAACATCCCGGCGAGGGGGCCTCTACATTGGGCCGTCTGTAACGGCGATTGCGGAGCGTTCAGAGCTCCGACCACAGGCCCACAGAACGAAGAAGACTGACTCAGCTTTTATGCCTTTCATCACAGCGGGAAGTGCTGGTCCCACTGTGGTGAATGTTTTATGTTTTATGTTTTAATTTCTGTTGTGTATTGTGTTCTTTCTTTCTTGCTGGGAGAGAACTGCTCATCTGCCCAGCTTACGCTTGAGCAAAACTGCATAATGCAGATGGCACCACTCAACCTAAATGGTTGGATTGAAAGCCACTTAATGTAATGTTAAATCACATCCAATTAGAATATTACCATGGGCTCTTCCTGTAGTCTATTACAAGAATCTCTTACAAGAGTTCTCCTCAGCTGTCTCCTCTCTGTGGCCAATGAGCAGATTACTAAATTGCAATGTGGATTCCATTTATCAAAGGGGGCCAATTACCGGATTATTAATTTAGTTTAGTTTAGTTAATTGTCATGTGTACTGATGTACAGTGAAAAGCTTTTGTTGTGTGCTAACCAGTCTGGGGAAAGAACATGATTACAATCGAGCCATACCTGGTGTACAGATACATGATAAAGGGAATGACGTTTTGTGCAGTTTAAAGTTTGATTGCAAAATGCCAGAGAAGAATTCAAGGGGCAGCATGAACAACTATATATGGTATTTCACAATCTCAGCAAAGCCTCTCATTCTGTTAACCAAGAGGTTTCACAGAGAATCTTCCTCAAATTTGGTTTCTGTCAGAAATGTATCTCAAATTCACTTCTGCTGCACAATGACATCCAAGCCATGATTCTAATTATTGAGTCCTGCGCAGTCCCAACATCATTGTGCATTGAGGTTAAGCAAGACTGTCTCAGTGTTCACCCTTCTTCATCTTCCTTACTGCAATACTGCACCTGACTTCCAACGAATTAACCCAGGAGCAAACCCGGAGTATGAATATGAAATTGTTGAACCTATGTCAGCTTGCGCCAAGGTCACTCCAACCTCCAATGTCAAGCTGTGCTGCAGAGATGAAATGCTTTATGAGCACACTTGGAGGCTGAGCTCCAAGTCATTTGATTCATCCAGTGCAGCATAAAAGGGAATGGGCCTTACACCAAACATCTGTGAATCAAGTACAAAGTCAATACTCAATGGAAGGACCACTTCAAAAATCTCCAGAACAAAGATTTACTCTTTGACATAATTATGATGGGACACCTTGATTGCTATAGCATTATTTTATATCAAGAATGTTATATTCTAACTTTTGAAAAGCAAACATCCCATTAAATTATTTTACCCCAATAATCTCAAGTTTCTAGCATTTTTAAGCTGCTACATTTTTTTTAGCAGGAAGCTGTTCATACACGTCAGAGCATGCCTAATACCATTTTTTGATGTAAGGTTACAAAATCGTATTGGTAAAGTAAGTGAATAAAATATGTGAGAAAGGGCTACTTGTCTACAAAATTCCGACAGGTTTATACTGATGTATGCAATAGCTGTATGAAATCAGCTCTTCCAACAGCCAGTTGTCAAACATTATTTTAAAAGCAGCTCTGAGCTGCAAGCTGTGGTATACTTTATTTGCATGATGATGAGGTAAATATTCTTACAACGTAAGCCCTACAGCCTTGAGGTGTCAAGACTATGCCCTGACATGACCCACTTTTGATTCTGGGGTATTTTTCTATTTCCAGTAGTCAACATATTTCTAATCAACTGTCAGATTTTCTGGAGGCACTAGGAACTACATATGCTAGAATCTTAAGAAAACACAAAGCGCTAGAGGAACTCAGCGGGTCGGGCAGCATCGGTGAAAGGAATAGACCAGAGATGTTTTGGATTGGAATCTGCTTCGGACTCTTCTTCTTCCGAAGGGTCTTGACCTGAAATGTCACCTATCCATTCCCTCCACAGATGCTGCCTAACCTGTTGAGTTCCTGATTTGCATTTGACTCCCTCGTTAACTTTATTTCAGCAGATTACAAACCTATATTATTCCAGTATGATGCTTTAGTTCCTTGACTGCACAATGCCTTAGATCCTTATACCTGCATAAAACCTAATTGGTTCCTTGGTCACAGACTTTACACTGAAAACTACGAAAACTACTGCAATCTATGATTAGCAAAAAGCTTGATAGTTCTGATGTGACATTTGCAGACAGCTGTTTAATATTTGCAAAATAAATTATATGTTACCCGAGGGAATGATTTGTTTAAAGTAAAATGCCAAAATGCAATAGATTGATGGAGAAGTTTAAATAAAAACCTAATATAGCCTTCAAGCAGATATCCTCTTAAAATTTGGTATTGTGAAGCAATTTCAATTAAGTTAAACATAGAAACATAGAAATTAGGTGCAGGAGTAGGCCATTCGGCCCTTCGAACCTGCACCGCCATTCAAAATGATCATGGCTGATCATCCAACTCAGTATCCCATACCTGCCTTCTCTCCATACCCTCTGATCCCCTTAGCCACAAGGGCCACATCTAACTCCCTCTTAAATATAGCCAATGAACTGGCCTCAACCACCCTCTGTGGCAGAGAGTTCCAGAGACCCACCACTCTCTGTGTGAAAAAAGTCCTCCTCATCTTGGTCCTAAAGGATTTCCCCCTTATCCTTAAGCTGTGACCCCTTGTCCTGGACCTCCCCAACATCGGGAACAATCTTCCTGCATCTAGCCTGTCCAACCCCTTAAGAATTTTGTAAGTTTCTATAAGATCCCCTCTCAATCTCCTAAATTCTAGAGAGTATAAACCGAATCTATCCAGTCTTTCTTCATAAGACAGCTTAAAGCTGCTACTTACTTCGTGTCTCAGTGTGAATTCAGAGGTGGAAGTTTAACTAGAGGCTTTTTTTCTTGCATCAACTTCAAGAAAGGTGCAGAGAGTAAAATTGATTCTCTTTATGTCATTTTAATGAATCGAACCAACATCATCAACATACCTGTTTATTTGCAATCCTAGAAGAGATAGGCTGCCTATAAATCGTCTTATATCCTTTTCTTTTAATTTAAAATTTGTTTTTTATCAGAAGCAATTGTACAAGGATAAAACGTTCGGCATCTACAATTATACAATTATTTTACAGCTTCATTTTGAACTTTATAACCTAAATTAAAAAACAAGGAAAAAAGGAAACAAAGGGAAAGCAAGAAAAGAAGAAAGGAAAAAAATGAAGGGATAAAATAGAAAAGAACGAGAAAAAGACCCCTAAACTACCAAAGCAGTGCAGCAGAGAGAAAGAAGAATAAGAGAAGATGGAGATATACCTTATCCCTCCCCCCCCTCACCCAACGTAGCATCGGATTTAAATTTAAATTTGTGTTTCACCATACTATTGTTGTAAAAATTCAGTAAAGGGTGTCCATGTCTTAAGATATGGATCTGTTTTTTCCACCAAGACAAGCCTAATATTTTCCAAATGTAGTGTATCGGACATATCTGTAATCCACACCTTCACTGTGGGGACTGTTGTCTGTTTCCAAAATGTAAGTATTAATTTTTTCGCCATTATTAGGCCATAGTTGCAGAAACGTCTTCGAAAATCTTTTTATATCCTAAATGCTCTTTTCCTTGACAACCTGATCACCACTGTTTAGTTTGTTGGATTTATGTCTGAAAGCTTCAGTGGGCGAAGTAAGGATGAATTCATGCCCCTACACTCTTAGGAAGTTTCCTTTCCGTAATCTTGAACTGGGTATTAAAAGACATGGAAGATGAGGGGGGATCTTATAGAAACTTACAAAATTCTTAAGGGGTTGGACAAGCTAGATGCTGGAAGATTGTTCCCGATGTTGGGGGAGTCCAGAACAAGGGGTCACAGTCTAAGGATAAGGGGGAATTCCTTTAGGACCGAAATGAGGAAAACATTCTTTACACAGAGAGTCGTGAGTCTCTGGAATTCTCTGCCACAGAAAGTAGTTGAGGCCAGTTCATTGGCTATATTTAAGAGGGCGTTAGATGTGGCACTTGTGGCTAAAGGGATCAGGGGGTATGGAGAGAAGGCAGGTACGGGATATTGAGTTGGATGATCAGCCATGATCACATTGAATGGCGGTGCAGGCTCGAAGGGCCGAATGGCCTACTCCTGCACCTATTTTCTATGTTTCTATGTTTCTATGGAGCATACTTCCACACAAGTTAGGTAACTCCAGTCTGAAGAAGGGTTCTGACCCAAAATGTCGTCTATCATTCGCTCCACAGATGCTACCTGACCGTCCTTTGTTTTGCTCAATATTCCAGCATCTGCAGAACTTTGTGTCTTTATAAAACTCTTATCCTGTCAATGTGGAGGGTAAATGGTAAAAAGTGCTAATTAAGCACAAAGCTGCCTCTATAATCAATGACTAAGTTTTACTACAGGCACTCGTAGATCACTTTCCTAGAGCATGTCATGCATTTGTTCTCACCATCAACATTAAGAAAGCAGCTACATGCAGACAAGAAGTTTCATGAGATATGTTCTGGTATGTAGTGCCTATTAACCTATTGCTGGATGAAGAACTCAATGTTCGCACTGGAAGCACTACTAACATCTTCAGAAGATATTAAAACACATGAAACAGTTCTAGCTCAAAAGACTAAAATGCTGGGGTTACACAAAAAGCTGGAGAAACTCAGCGGGTGCAGCAGCATCTAAGGAGCGAAGGAGATAAGCGACGTTTCGGGTCGAGACCCTTCTTCAGACCTAGTACACAATCCTTATTTAGTTGGCACTCACATACATAGTATGGAAGCAAGGCCAACATAACCAAAAGCAAAGGTTGAACAGCTTCATTCTACTCTGCTCCCTCAGTATCAAATGGTTGGAGTCATCATCTCAGTTTTCCATTAAGCTATTTTACCAAGCATGATGGAAAATATTGCTGGTTTTGCCACGTGGACAGATTGGAAAATGTTGATTCCCCAAGGAAATGACTAATGGGGAACTATCTGAGAGCAAAGGAACAGCAGGATGTCTTAAGGTTTACTGTAAAGACATGTGGATGAGAGGTATGAAAGCAGTTTGAATTGAAATGATTCCTGGCAATTGATGTCAGCGAGGCATTAAAATACACAAAAGAAACTCACTCCCAGTAGCTTGTAGTTTAAAACGAAATCCATGAAAATTATTGCTAATCACTGCTGAAGATGATGCGAACTTTGAATTAAATTATTCAATCACACATGACAGTGCAAGTCATCCATGTTTTGGGCTGAAATGCCATCGGCCCACAGATCAGAAGGATGCAAAAATTTACATTGTGGACTCGGTACATTGTGTGACTTCTAGTAAATATCAATATCACTTTGTAATTTAAAAATAATTGAACAAAATTAATGTATTTTTGTAACAGTTATGAATTTAAATAAACTAATTTATATAATTACTTGAGTATTCAGATTATCATCTTTCCATAATCTCCAACATTGCAAAATATTTTTATAGCAAAGGTTGAGGCAAGTATGTAATAAACTCGATAAGTATATCATAATCGGCAGTTAATTAAGCTTCAAATTGTTCAACTCAAGCAGACAAAACGATAGTTTTGCCTCCCTGACTGATGATATTTCTTGCAATCTCCTTTTCTAGTGGGTCATGATAATATGGGGTTAAGTATCATCGAGTCTGCCTCAGTCTGCTAAGCAGTGGACTGGTGGGTGGTCACTGCATTAATTTGTAAGCTAGCGTAGCAACTTTGTGAGTAACCCCGTGACAACAGAGAAAATGCATAAAAGGGTCTTTCACATATTATTTTTCCTCTCACTTGCTTTGCACCATCACATGGGTTGGCAGTCTTTCAGAACTATGTAACGTGCTTCGGCTGTATCCTGTCAGGCAACATTAGTCTTCCAAGAAAGTGGAAATGTTTCAGAACGATGGCTAACCAGCTTCCTCTCAGGCAAACAATTGTGTACTGTAAATGATTCTGCAGGTGTTTTGGGGTCTCAGCTGGTCGTTGTTTATTAAGGTGTGCTGTCTGGAAGAGGCAGATGAGGTTGCTGCTGACAGCTTTGTGTAAACGTGGTGGGGAAATGGGAATATTGCTCTTACAGGAACATTTGAGTACTGTGCCTTTGGTGTTTGTGACCTGATTCCACTACTTGAAAGCTGCTACTTGTTTCAAAGGAAATAAGTTCCCACACAGTAGACCCTGTGTAAAACTATGCAGTAGAGAAACCAGGCATGTACACAGGTGGGTATTTTCCCTGCCATCTGCAGAAAACTGCACTTCCTAGACGTCTTTCATAAAAATACTGCTCACTTCAGATCAATGTTTACTTGATAACTGTTGCAGTATAAAAATAAATAAATCTGCTACCCTTTTTAGATAGGGAGTAGAAAAAAATGCGGGTAAAAAGGGGATAAAAGGTTAGTGATAAGATTAGCATTTGGTTTGGGAGGAAGGAAGATGATGGTCGAAATGATATGAAAACAAAAACTGCTGGAAACCCTCTGCAGGTCAGACAACATTTGCAGAAAGAGAACAAGAATTAATGTTTCATTAGAAACATGAAAGGATTCTGAAGAAGCTGGCCATTTTAGTGCTACTATTATATGGATGGTATTTCAGACATGATACTGTTGGAAACAACTGAGTCCAGTTTAAAACATGGAAAGTATTGCTGGCTCTATTTTCTTATGGAAACTTTGATGTTATTCTGGGATTTGGGGTGCACAGGTGTTCATTGAACTTTTGCATCAGACATTACATTATGCTTGTGTTTGATTGCACCCACACAGGAAAATCAAACATTTTTCATCCTCAGAACCAAACAAATGATTATGTATAACTGCTCATTTAATTCAATATTTAAATAATAATCTAGCTTTATATTATTTGTGTTCATATTGCAGAGGAAATATGACTGAGGGCAGACCAATTTCTCTACTGGGGTAAACAAAGATATCGTATCATATCATATCGTATATAATCATGAGAGGAATAAAATCATTAGAGAGGAATAGATCAGGTAGATGCATAGAGTCTCTTGCCCAGAGTAGGTGAATTAAGATCGAGATGACATAGGTTTAAGGTGAAGGGGAATCTGAGGGGTAACTTTTTCACACAATGGGTGGTGGGTGTATGGGACAAGCTGCGAGAGGAGGTAGTTGAGACATGGACTATCCCAACATTTAAGAAACAGTTGGACAGGTACATGGATAGGACAGGTTTAGGGGGATATGGGCAAAATGTGGGCAGGTAGGACTAGTGTAGCTGGGACATGTTGGTCAGTGTGGGCAAGTTGGACAGTGGACGCTGTATCACTCTATGACTCTATGACCAGATCAGTACAACACAGAAACCCACATTGGCCCACATTGTCCATGCTGATCATGATGCCAAGTGAGTAGGAACAAAGAATCTGGGGATAATTAATAAACATATAAGATTGGAAGCAGAAAAGAGGATGATAATTTGGTAACAAAATCTCTTTGCAAATTGTATAGACATTCCATTAATTCCTGAAGATCTGTGACATATGCATAAGATAAAATGTCTTCTCTTTCTAGCAATAACAAAAATCATCTCAACCTTCAGGAAAGAAGATTTAGTTCTATGAGCAACAAGAGTCAGTTGTAAGAATGTTAAATTTGCCTGCAGATTATGAATATGAATAAGATTTCATACAGTAGACTGATCATAAATGAGATAACATGGAGTCTATTTTGTGCTTTGATTTTTTTTAAATGTAGTCTTAGTTTTTATTTTTAGAGATACAGAGTGGAAATAGGCCGATCGGCCGACCAAGTCTGCAGCAATCTCCGCAGATTAACACTACGCTACACACACTAGGGAAATTTATATTTATACCCAGCCAATTAGGGTCTTGACCCGAGACGTCGCCTATCTCCTTCGCTCCTTAGATGCTGCTGCACCCGCTTATGAGGCTTATGCACCCTTCATCTCTCCCCTCTTCCCCTTCCTCTCCCCCCTCCTCCCCCTTCCTCTCCCCCTCCTACCACCTTCCTCTCCCCCCTCTTCTCCCCTCCTTCACCCCCACTCCCCCTCTCCCCTCTCCCCCCCTACTCCCCCTCTCCTTTCCCCCACACCCCCCTTTCCTCTCCCCCACACCCCCTCCTCTCCTCCACACCCCCCTCATCTCCCACCCCTTCCCCCCTCTCTCTCCACCAACTCCCCCTCCCTCCCCTACCCCTTTCCCTCCCCTACCCATTTCCCTCCCCCTACCTCTCTCCCTCTCTCTATCTTCACCCTTTCTCCCCTCCTCTCCCCCCTCACCCACCCTGCCCCCCTCTCTCTCTGTATCTGCACCTCTCCCTCTGTCTCTGACCCTTCTCTCTCCGCCCTCACTCTCTACCCCCCCCCCCTCGATGCGCCTGCGTTGGGGGCTATACATCAGTGGGTAGGGTCGTTATGGGGTAAAAGGAGCAAATCAATAATATTAATATAATATCAAGGGGGGTAGTTAGCATGTGTGCGGGGGGGGGGGAGAGTTAATGTGTGTGTGAGGGTGGTTAGTGTGTGAATGTGTGAAGCCGCATGCCGCCCCCCCCAAACACCCCCCCCCCCCCGCCCCGCAGCAGGGCATTGGGGGAACAGACCCAACGGGTCTGCACTTGGTCTGGTATATACTTATAAAACTCTGATCATTATTATATTTGCTTGCTTGTGAATCACATATTCTCAAATGGTGACATTTTTACATATTCAGGTAGAGATCTACCTACTATGTCAAAAATCACCTCATCTGAAAATTTGATTAATTATTTCCCCAGTTTTTTTACTACAATTGTTCACCTATCTGAGATCTTTTTAAAATCGAGTGTGCTGAAGCGAGCTGGACAGAATTTTCAACGCACTGCCTGCACTTCTTCACAAGACGCAGAAAGAACGAGCAAGTGGGCTCTGTTCTGCAGATCCCGAGGTCACCTGAGATCACAGGCGCTCACGAGCACTCAGGAGCTTCCCGGCTTGCTGTTCAAAAACGTTCTCCTCGTGTCCTGCTGCGCTATGTTCTACGCGCAATGAGTGAAGTAACACCGCCTCCCTCCTGCTGCTAACCCCTCCTCCCTGCTGCTGCTTGTTCCTCCTCGCTCCCTCCTACTGCTACCTGCTCGTCGCCGCTTCCCCCCCGCTGCTATCCCCTCTACCCCCTCTCTCCCCTCTTCTCTCCCCCCTCATCCATCCCCCTCACCCTCCCCCTCTCCCCTCCATCCCTCCCTTTCCCCCTTCTCCCCCCATCCCCTCCTCTCTCTCCCCTCCTCTCCCTCCCCTCCTCTCACTCCCCTTCCACTCTCCCCCCTCCTCTCACTCCCCCCTCCTCTCTCTCCCCCCTCCTCTATCCCCTCTCCCCTCTACTCTCTACAACAAAATAGAGTAGGTGGAGAGGCTTTTCAGAAGACAGAAAAGCTGGAAATCTCCAGGACCGGACAATGTTTCCCCCTCTACTCTCATGTTCTGTGCCAAACAACTGGCACCAGTCTGTACAGACATTTTCAACCAGTCCCTGCAAACCTGTACTGTCCCTGCCTGCTTCAAAGTCTGCAATATTGTCCCTGTGCCCAAAAAGGCAAGCCTGTCGCATTGATATCTATAGTCATGAAGACTCTTGAAAGGCTTGTGCTGGCCAAGCTGAAGAATATCACAAACCCCTTGCTGGACCCTCTGCAGTTTGCAAACTAGGCCAATAGATCTGTGGACAAGGCAGTGAACCTGGGCCTGCACATCATTGGCAAAAGAATAAATCAGGGAAGGTAGTGCATCCATGGATAACAATGGAAATCATGGAGAGTATCAAACTAAAGATGAAGCATACAAATTAGCCAGAAAAAGCAGCCGAACAGAGGACTGGGAGAAATTCAGAGTCCAGCAGAGGAGAACAAAGGGCTTAATTAGGAAAGGGAAAATAGATTATGAAAGAAAATTGGCAGGGAACATTAAAAATTACTGCAAAAGTTTTTATAGATATGTGAAGAGAAAAGGGTTAGTTAAAACAAATGTAGGTCCATTGCAGTCAGAAACTGGTGAATTGATCATTGGGAACAAGGCATGGCAGACCAATTGAATAACTACTTTGGTTCTGTCTTCACAAAGGAACACATAAATAATCTGCCGGAAATAGCAGGGGACCGGGGGTCAAATGAGATGGAGGAACTGAGTGAAATCCAGGTTAGCTGGGAAGTGGTGTTAGGTAAATTGAATGGATTAAAGGCCGATAAATCCCCAGGACCAGATAGGCTGCATCCCAGAGTACCTAAGGAAGTAGCCCCAGAAATACTGGATGCATTAGTGGTAATTTTTCAAAACTCTTTAGATTATGGAGTAGTTCCTGAGGATTGGAGGGTAGCTAATGTAACCCTACTTTTTAAAAAAGGAGGGAGAGAGAAAACAGGGAATTACAGACCAGTTAGTCTAACATCGGTAGTGGGGAAAATGCTAGCGTTAGTTTTTAAAGATGGGATAGCAGCACATTTGGAAAGTGGTGAAATCGTTGGACAAAGTCAGCATGGATTTATGAAAGGTAAATCATGTCTGACAAATCTTATAGAATTTTTCGAGGATGTAACTAGTAGAGTGGATAAGGGAGAACCTGTGGATGTGTTGTATCTGGACTTTCAGAAGGCTTTCGACAAGGTCCCACATAAGAGATTAGAATACAAACTTACAGCACACGGTATTGGGGGTTCAGTATCGATGTGGACAGAGAACTGGCTGGCAGACAGGAAGCAAAGAGTAGGAGTAAACGGGTCATTTTCAGAATGGCAAGCAGTGACTAATGGGGTACCGCAAGGCTCAATGCTGGGACCCCAGCTATTTACAATATATATTAATGATCCGGATGTGGGAATTGAATGCAACATCTCCATGTTTGCGGATTACACAAAGCCGGGGGGCAGTGTTAGCTGTGAGGAGGATGCTAGGAGGCTGCAAGGTGACTTGGATAGGTTGGGTGAGTGGGCAAATGGATGGCAGATGCAGTATAATGTGGATAAATGTGAGGTTATCCACTTTGGTGGCAAAAACAGGAGGGTAGACTATTATCTGAATGGTGGCTGATTAGGAAAAGGATTACGATGTGGCCCTTGTGGGTAAAGAGATCAGGAGGTATGGAGCGAAGGCAGGTACAGGATACTGAGTTGGATGATCAGCCATGATCATATTAAATGGCGGTGCAGGCTCGAAGGGCTGAATGGCCTTCTCCTGCACCTATTTTCCTATTTTCTATGTTTCTATGTTTCTATCCTCCAGCACCTAGATTGTGTGGATTTTGTTAGTTGATTTTATGTCTGTATTCAACACCATTGTGCCAGAGCTACTGCACTCCAAACTTTCCAAGCTGACTGTGCCTGAACCCCTCTGTCGGTGAATCACTAGCTTCCTGACAAACAGGAAGAAGCATGTGAGACTGGGAAGGCACATCTCAGACCTGCAGACCCTCAGCATAGGAGCACCGCATGGCTGCATACTCTCCCCTCTCCTCTAATCTCTCTACACAAATGACTGCACCTTCACTGACCCCTCTGACAAGCTTCTCAAGGTTGCGGACGACACATCCCTGATTGGACGGATCCAGGATGGGGAGGGATATGCCTACAGACAGGAAGTGACACAGCTGGCGTCCTGGTGCCATCACAATAACCTGGAGATCAATGCTCTTAAGACAGTGAAATTGATTGTAGACTTTAGGAGAGCTCTCCTTCCCCTCACCCCACTGACCATTACCATGGTCACATATGTGGAGTTTTTTTAAGTTCCTGGGAACCATTATCTCCAATTACCTTAAAGGGGGGTGTGCCTCCATTGACTCCACAGTCAAAAAGGCACAACAGTGGATGTACTTCCTGTGGCAGCTGAGGAAGCACAATCTGCCACAGGCAATGATGGGCCAATTCTATATGGCCATCGTAGCATCTGTCCTCACCCTCTCCATCATGGTCTGGTTTGTCTCAGCCACCAAGCACGACATCTAGAGGTTGCAGCGAATCGTCCGTTCAACTGCAACCTTCCCTCCATTGATGAACTGTACACTGCAAGGACCAGGAAGTGATCGGGTAAGATCATCTCTGACCCCTCTCACCCCGGCCACAAGCTCTTTGAATTACTTTCCTCTTGAAGGTGACTCTGGACAGTCAAAGCTGTCACAGCCAGACACAAAAACTGTTTTTTTCCATGAGTAGTACCTCTACTCAATAACCAAAAATCTGTAGCCTCCTTTTGCTCTGGTATTTTATGTAATTCACATGTTTAATCAATAATGTTTTATTATTAATGTTTAATGTTTTATGTGTCATCCCTAACTGTCACTGTGTGTCATGTTGTCACTTGTGGGCGGAGCACCAAGGCAAATTCCTTGTATGTGAATACTTAGCCAATAAACTTATTCATTCATTCAATTTGCAACTTCAGCTCAGTGAAGTTATAGTTGGAAGACGCAGAACATGCATCATTTTGGTCCTAATTTGAATAAAGACATTCTTGCTATTGGGGGAGTGCAGTGTAGGTTCACCAGGTTAATTCCAGTGATTTCGGGGCTGACATATGATGAAAGAATGGGTTGACTGGGTTTGTATTCACTGGAATTTAGAAAGATGAGAGGGGATCTTATAGAAACATATACAATTCTTAAGGGATTGGGCAGGCTAGATGCAGGAACATTTTCCTGATGTTGCGGGAGTCCAGAACCAGGGGTCACAGTTTATCAATAAGTGATAGATCATTTAGGATGAGGAAAAACGTTTTCACCCCGAGAGTTGTAGGAATACAATAAGAAAGGTGGGAGAGAGAAAACGCAATTATAGACCAGTTAGCCTGACATTGGTGGTGGGGAAGACGCTGGAGTCAATTATAAAAGATGAAATAGCCGCACATTTGGATAGCAGTAACAGGATCGGTCTGAGTCAGCATGGATTTACGAAGGGGAAATCATGCTTGACTAATCTTCTGGAATTCTTTGAGGTGGTAACTAGGAAAATGGACAAGGGAGAGCCAGTGGATGTAGCGTACCTGGACTTTCTTGAATCTACTCCCGCAGTTGAGCGTGGCCTCTCCCCTGAGTGGGACTTCCACAGTGACCGGGACTTCCGGAATGAGCATGACATTCAGTTCAAGCAGCACATTGCAGACCAGCCCTTTAATTCAGTTCAAGTAGCACAGTGCAGACCAACCCTTCAATTCAGTTCAAGCAGCACAGTGCAGACCTACCATTCAATTCAGTTCAAGCAGCACAGTGCAGACCAACCATTCACTTCATGCACAGTGCAGACTCACAGTTCAATTCACTCATGACGTAGACTTACAGTTCTGGACTCAACTCTCACTCACGGTCTTCCGGGGTGACTGATTGACTCACGTCCGGCCTCCGGGACTTTATTCTCATGCCCCCCGGAAGGGGTGTTACCTTCGTCATGGTGACAGACAGGCGAGAAGACCAATCTGCTGATCTCATGATTTTTTTAACATTTATAACTTTTTTATTATTTCACCGATCGGAAAAAACCTTGGGGCGGTTGAAGGAGAGGAGGACGGTGAGTAAGATGGCTAAAAAATCATGGCGATATAGGGTAGCGTTTTTTTCTAAAATTTATTTACAACTTAGACAGGAAGTGGTGAAGATGAGACTTTTAGTAACAGTATAGATTATATCTACTTTCATTGTTTAAGATATTCAAAGTACTTAAAATTGGAAACCACGTACACATGCCAAGCTATGTCTTCATACTATCCAAGCTGATGAATCAACTGAGTTAATGCTGTAAATATTTGCTGTTTCACAAAGTTATAATGTAAACCAAACCAGTGAAAAATAACACTGTATAATGATAAATATTCATATAATATAAACAATTACTAAGCCATATAAGAATTTAAACAAAGAGTACAGTGCTTTTCAAATGGCAATAGATAATGAAGGAAAAGCTATGGTGATTCCCTGATAGTTTGTGTCCTGTTAAAAGTCCCAGGACAGAAGAACTATCGGACTCTGCCAAGCATTGACAGCGAGGTCAAAGAAGTGAAATTTGAGACATTGGAAATGTTCGCATAATATTAGTTGATTGATATAGTAAGTTGCCCTTGATAATAGATGCAAATTCACACAGATGCTAAATGTCTCAATGTTTACTTGATGTTTCAAAGACTTTGAGAATGAAGTAATCCCGCACTGTGAATGGAATGTTCAGTAGGATTGGGAGAAATGGTAAAATGGAGGGATTTGAAAATACAGATACAACTTTTAAGTTTGGTGGCACAATAGCAGAGCGGTAGAGTTGCTGCCTTACAGAGCCCTGTATTCGATCCTGACTATGGGTGCTGTCTGTACGGAGTTTGTCCATTCTCCCTGTGACCACGTGGGATTTCTCCGGATGCTCTGGTTTCCTCCCATATTCCAAAGAGGTGCAAGTTTGCAGCTTAATTGGCTTCTGAAAATAGCCCTTTGTATATAGGATGCAAAACTGGGATGACATAGAACTAGTGTACGGGTGACCATTGGTCAGCGCAGACTCACTGGGCCGTAGGGCTTGTTTTTACACTGTATCTGTAAACTAAACTAAACTAAACGAATCTAAACTAAAAAACATGAAGCTAAACTAAGCTGAGCTAAACTAAGCAAAACCAAGCTAAGCAAAGCTAAACTAAACTAAATAACAGTTCTCAGTTCACTACCTCTTTGCTGACCTTTGTCATGTACAGAAACACATCTGTGTCCTCGTTACCCACTCTCGTTTTATACTGTGATAGATCTGTAACAACAGTATGCAAATTTTATTATGTCCAGCACCCACTGTACTTTATCCCAATGTCATACAGTACAGATCATTGCCTACCAATATGTACTCCAGTTTTCTACAGTGACCGACCTGTGCCCGTGTACCTGCACCATAACCAAGTGTTATGTAGTGAAAGACTTGTGCTCAACAGTGCTCAAACCATTTTATGCAGTAAAGTACTTGCATCTGCAATACTGCACCCTCGTGTTATTCAACGACAAATATGTACTCATAAGCATATGAGCTTCATAGTGAACTGTGCATTCTGTACTCAATTATAGTGTTGCAAAAGTCAAACCTCTCATCGTCAGTACTGTACCCTGATGGTTTACAGAGAATGAACTGGACCCAGCAGTACTAGACCTAATGTTGTGCAACAACTGATGTGAACTCAGTCGTACAGTAATCCAAGGTATTATACTGACAACCAATTATCCGTGCCAGCCATTCTGTGCACCTGGCTATAGAGCTGAATATAGTCATAGATCTAGACTTAGTCGCAGAATATCAGATCCAACATGGTCCCTGTGTCTCTGGTCCCTTCATATCACATTCCTGGGTCTCAGCACGGGCATACTGTTGGCACCCACGTTGACGTAGGCCCAGGAATCTGGGGCCTGGACTTGTTTCAGATGACAAACATTATTTTATATTGATGTGGCTGAGAGATTGGTCCTAATGCTGAAATTGTTTTATTCTTGTCAACACGAGACAAGGGTGTTAACTGGAACACAAGTTTCAAAATAACATTACTGGGGTCCAATTTGTCGGTGTACAATCACAATTTAGCCACTTCACTTGCTTCTGGAGATGCTATACATCACAATATCTAGAATGGTCTAATGATAATAAATATTTAATGCCAACTAATTCCACCTTGGTTATTTTCTTTTACTTTATTATTTATTTTTCTAACCAACATCTTAATATATTTGATTATTTTAGCACATAAATATTCAACTTAGTTGATTAATTTCCTTTTAATTACATTAGTTTCTGCTTAATTGATTATTGTTTTTACCACTTCAACTTATCCCTTTCTTGGCCAGATTTTGGTTTCTATAATTTTTTATCCATGTAATTATTTTTCTAGATAATAAATAATAGGATTTTGGGTATCATATTGATGCCAATAGTATTTACTTACACTAATATACCATTAATTTATGTGAGTTTTACAACAGACCAAATGAGACAATTTGTTTCCTTTACTCTTTGTGCTCATCAAAGTTAAAAGATATAATGGTATCATTGTTTTGAGCTACTTTATGTGCAAAGCAAACATAGAGCACAGATATGATGTGGAGGAGTTTAAATTCTAGAATCCATTACATTATTCCTAGCAATGCCCTTCAAATGATTCAAAAATGTAAAAGAATGAATTCTCAATGTTAAACGGTCAAGCAGTAGCAGGTTGGGCCTTTCTTCTTAGTATTTTTATGAATGAACATGATGGTGCATAAATACCGTTATCGGATGCGGTTCTCCTGAAGTATTTATATCACCTATTTACTGATAGAATCATAAATGAATCAATTATAAATTGGAAGCAGGAGCTGTAAGGTCTCAAATGACCCTTCTCTAATACCACTGGGGTCAGAGACGGAACAAGAATCAGAAGGAGTGATCAACAATTACTTCAGACCATTTGTCAAACTGGATTACTTCTTCTTTCGTGTGGCGTGCACAGCCTAAAGTTGTAGGACAACTTGTTATATTTGATCTTCTGTGTATGCACGTCGAGTTGATTACATTAGTCGAAACAGGGAGGACCACGTGAAGGTTGCAATCTTCCACTCCGGATTACTGCTAATGGCTCCAAAGCATTGAAAGGTCCGGTTTTATTCACACCACTCTTCCCATATTCATCTCTAGATTCACCTACTGCCCTCAACTGGCCACTCTCATTTTACCTCTGACCAAACATCCGCCGTATTATTGCAAAAGCAGAAGTCTTGATTTTTAAATGTTAGTTAGCTTGAATCAATTCATACCATTGATAATACCCAAATAATGTGTTATTTCATGTTTTTTTTCTGTCTGCATACAACTTTTGCAAATAATTTGAATGACCACCGTTAGCAAAAGGATTTGCATTACTACATTTGCTTTGTTAAACTTCTGTTATTTTAGACTTTGCAAAAGAATTGATCAACAGCAATGTATTTCAGATTATAACATGAGATTTCAAATCTGCTGTGGCATAATTTACACATTTTCTTGATACCAATGCACATGCCGCTGAACGACTCCACCGAAAAAAGAAATTCTGTGGAGTGAAATTATAAAGAGTCCGTTAAAGATAAAAGGCCATCTATTTCTCCAGAATCTTGTATCAGGCAATGAAATTAGTTTACAGTTTAGTTTAGTTTATTGCCACATGTACCGAGGTACAGTGAAAAGCTTTTGTTGCGTGCTATCCAGTCAGCGGAAAGACAATTCGTGATTACAATTGAGCCATTTACAGTGGATAGATACTTGCTAAGGGAGTAATATTTAATCCAAGGTAAGGCAGCAAGTCCGATGAAGGATAGTCCGAGAGTCACCAATGAGGTAGATACCAGCTCAGGACTGCTCGCTGGTCGTGGTAGGATGATTCAGTTGCCTGATAACAGCTCAGATGAAACTGTCCCTGAATCTGGTGGTGTGCATTTTCACACTTCTATACTTTTTGCCTGATGGGAGAGGGGAGAAGAGGGAGTAGCGAGTGTGCGACTCATCCTTGATTATGCTACTGGTTTTGCCGAGGCAGCATAAGGTGTAAATGGAGTCGATGGAAGGGAGGTTGGTTTGTATGATGGCAACACAATAATATGTAATAATGACCTCAAATAAATTATAAATATTTAAAATATTAATTTAATTCATAGATCTGGTAAACGCACTGAGTCTCTTGCCCAGAGTAGGGGAATCGAGAACAAGAGGGCATAGGTTTGTTAAGGGGAAAGATTTTATAGGAATCTGAGGGGTAACTTTTTCACACAAAGGGTGGTGGGTGTATGGAACAAGCTGCTGGAGGAGGTAGTTGTGGCAGGAATTAGTGCAACGCTTAAGAAGCAATTAGACAGGTACATGGATAGGACAGGTTTAGAAGGATATGGGTCAAACGCAGGCAAGTGAAACTAGCGTAGATGGGCCATGTCGGTTGGTGTGGGCAAGTTGGGCTGAAGGGCCAGTTTCCACACTGTATAACTAAAAGATTGTACAGTGGATGTCATTAACAAGTCCAGAGCTTGTTGTCTACATCTAGTGCCTTTGATAATGTGATAGTGAGCCATCTTTTGGAACTGTAACTGACCGTTCTCCACAATGCTGTTGTGCAAGGAGTTCACAACAGTGGATTAGCAGGCTACATTGTCCACGTGGTGTTGCACCATTGGAGTATTGTTGGAGTTGTACTCATTCAAACAAATGGAAAATATTTTATCACACTACCTTGCGACTCCTCTCCTTTCAAGGATGAGACAACACAATGGATGCCCACTTAAGGTCTGCTCTTTTTACTATTGTATGTTAGTTTTCCCGACAACAATTATGACAAGTATATGATGGAGAAGGATACAATAATTATGATGCTGCTGAACATCAGGTGAAGGTCAATGGACACTCTCTCACTTAGAAGTAACCATTGTGCTATTTATCTGCTTGAAGATATATGTTATCCAGACCCTGCTACATGCAATCTTCATTATCTGAGGATTTGATATTAGAACTAAACATTCTGCAGTTATTGCTGTTTTGCCCTCATGATAGAGGGAATGGAATTTAAAAAAGAATAGTTGAAGATAGTTAGGCCAAACCGTTGCCCTTATGAACATCCTGTAACAATGCTCTGTGGTTGAGCTGACTGCCCTCCAGCAATCACAATCACCTTCCTTTGTGCTACCTATGACTGCAGCAAATTGAGAATTTAACCCACTTTTACTTTGAGTCTTCAGGGTGGTAAAGTCCTTGATTTAAACGTCAATAACTCATATGTCTCCACTGGAATTCAACTCGTAATCCCATTTGGATTGAGGTCTGGAGCCAGGTATGTTCCTGATGTTGGAGGACTCCAGAACCGGAGGTCACAGATTAACAATAAGGGGCAGGTCATTTAGGACTGAGATGAGGAAAAACTTTTTCACCCAGAGTTGTGAGTCTGTGGAATTCTCTGTCGCAGAAGGCAGTGGAGGCCAATTCACTGGATGTATTTAACAGAGAGTTAGATATAGCTCTTAGGGCTAACGGAATCAAGGGATTTGGGGAAAAAGCAGGAACAGGGTACTGATTTTGGATGATCAGTCATGATCCTATTGAATGACGGTGCTGACTCAAAGGGCAGAATGGCCTACTCCTGCACCTATTTTCTATGTTTCTATGTTTCTATGAATTCTGACCGGAAGCAATGATGGTGAGCAGGCTATTGATGAGTAAGTTCAACTTGATAACACAATTGTCAAACATTTCCATTATTGAATGGAAGAAGAGTCCCGGCTCAAAGCGTCACTCATCTAATTTTGACAGAGATGCTGCCTGACTCGCTGAGTTACTCTAGAACTTTGTGTCTACCATTATTGAGCTCAGTCATTTCAGAATATCACGTGGAAAAATAATTGGGCTAGTGATGCTGGGACAGTTCTGGAGAAAATTAAGGCACATCACCTTCTTTGCACTCTGGTTCAAAATGGCTGGAAATGTAGGCGCAGGAGTAGTCCATTCGGCCTTCGGGACATTCAATATGATCAAGGGTAATCATCTGAAATCAGTACCTATTCCGCCCTTTTCCCCATATCCTTTGATTTTCCCCATCATCCTTGACATTTGCACAGACAGTTCAACATCTGCAATTTTTGACAATGGGATGCCTCATGAGGTTTACTCCACTCATGAGCAATTTTAATTGTCCACCTCCATTCACATTTGATGTTGGAGGACTGTAGTGTTTTAGTATTATTTGCTGACTGTGGGGTTCAACAACAAGTTACAGATTATGGTGGAATATACCTTTTGCTGCTATTGCAGCTACTGGGAGCAACTCAGTAAATCTTGGTAAATTATGAGTTATTTTGAAAATTTTACCCTCCTGGTACATTATTCCTCAGACAGTTAGATGTAGCAGTGTAGCTTCTGAAAGTCAGTTGGGGGATACACCCTCATGGCTAAGCCTTTCTCTGCCTCTTCTTTCAAACTTGTCTGTCTCAGAGGTTTTGCCTTCTTGCCCTATCCTTCTGTTCCCAGCTCTCATCGAGACCAGGCAGGAACATTACTGGGGCTTCCTGCACCTGCAAAAACAGAAGTCAAACTACATCTTTATCCCCACATTCAGTAAAGGTTTCATTAACGCTTCCTACCCTGTTAGTTTGCACCCAATCAATGCAGCATATTGCAAGCATTCAGCACCCTCTGTGTGAAAAACATGTCCCACACTTCTCTTAAAATTTTGCCTCTCTTACCCCATCAAACTATGCACTCTAGTATTTGATTTTTCCATGCTGGGAAAAAAAGGCCTGTGTGTCCTTTTCTATACCTATCATCATTTTATATACCTCTGTCAGGTCTCCCCGTGACCTCTGGCATTCCAGAGAAAAACAATCCAAGTCTGTACAACCTCTGCCAGTAGCTAATATCCCCTAATCCAGACATCATTTTGCTCAACTCTCCTGCACTCTTTCCAAAGTCTCCACATCCTTCCTGGAATGAGGTGACCAGAACTGCACGATACTCCAAATGCAAACTAACCAGAGTCCTATAAAGCTGCATCAAATCAGCTTTATACAGGATTAACATCACAATTGGATACCTGCATACAGATTATTTAACTTGGCATGAAGTGGAAAACGTGCTATAATTCTACCATCATGATTCAAGATCAACAAAGTGAGAAATTGGTCCCAGAAATGCCAAAATAAATTGACGTTGCACACTTGAATTTCCAGTTTGCTGACATAGATATATTTTTATGACCAAGCCATAGAAAGCACCAATTGATGCGTAAACTAGTAAAGTAATAATTTGGGTTTGAAAATTGATTATTATATGTTATCCTTTAAACACTGGGACTAATTTTTTGAAATAGACAAATAGATCTGCATTAAAAATATCAAGAATGAAATGAGTGAAGAAAGCCCATTTGACCTTGTGAAAACTTAATTTCTGGTCTCTGTCAAAGTTCAAAAGAACCTTGTTTTTCTCCTTATTTCCAAAATGTTCAGTCTTATTTCTCACCTTTGCTTTCACTTCTCTGCCCAACCGTAGTTGTTCCACAATATTCTACAATGTTAAATTGACATAAGCAAATGGAACATTGAGTCAAAAGGTTTGTGTCAGAAATCAAATTTGGCATGGAGATCCAGCATTTGCCAGCCCCACATGCCTGTATTTATATTCTCTTTTATGGATGTACTTGCCAAAACTCTTTTCAAGTTTTTTTTTAATTTACCATTGTCTAATCTGGATATAATTCATGACTGAATCATTCTTCTCCTCCAAAAAAAACGAATAAAATGTGTATTAGAATTATTTTCACAAAACCAAAGAAAAAAAAAACTAGAATGCAGTGTATCATTCAACAATGGGAGCTTTTTTTTCTAATACGGTATAGCATAATCTCTCATTTATTTTATAAGAAAACATATCACACAGCCTTGCATGTAGCATTTATATCAGTGTGCCAGACAAGGCACATTCTGTACTTTAGATTTAAAACCCATCCCACCCTGGAAGACCAATGCCAAACTTCCGATTTAACTAGATCTTTCTTCCTGAAACATTTACTTTGTATCTAATTTTCAGGAAAGAAGTAAAGACCAAAATCCTTCTAAAAGAAACTGTTATTCAAACGGTGGGAAGGTTTTGTTGCAAAAATACCATCCATCCATGTTTTTAAAAATTACACATACTATTAAAAAAATGGTTTCCTTATGTGGATGGCAATTATTTCATTAGTTTCACATTTGTTCCTTGAAATAAACCAGTTCTATCAAAAAGTTAAAGATTATATAACTGGAGGTATGTTAATAATATGCATCTTCACTTACCGTCAACAATTTTTCAAAAGGTAATAGTTTGAATCATCTAAACTTTAAATAGTTAAATTTAAGATTCTGCATGCATTTGAACAATATATTGAACATTGTCTATAAACTTTACATTTTGTCAACATGAAAGGTTGTAAATCTGAAGTACATATTTTTATGAGAAAAACTTTATTTTCCATGTATTTTTCAAGGAAAGATATCTACGGCAACTAATGTTTAAGAAAGAACTGCAGATGTTGGAAAAATCGAAGGTAGACAAAAATGCTGGAGAAACCCAGCAAGTGAGGCAGCATATATGGAGCAAAGTATCTGAAGAAGGGTCTCGACCCGAAACGTCACCTGTTCCTTCATAGACCTGCCTCACCCACTGAGTTTCTCCGGCACGTTTGTCTACAGCAACTATTTTTTTTTGCATTATTATGCAGGAATATTGGGAAATATCCTTAAAGATGTTAATGCTGCATTATCAAAGTAAATTTTCCAATAGTTACTAAAATAGTCATATCCTTTAATAGCATGTTGTTGCTGCTGCCAGACTGTTTTACTTGCTGACATTTTGGAGGGAGATTGGGTAGTATTTGGAGAGTCTACGACTAGAGGTCATAGCCTCAGAATTAAAGGATGTTTTTTAGGAAAGGGATGAGGAAGGATTTCTTTAGTCGGGTGTGGTGAATCTGTGGAATTTGTTGCCACAGAAGGCTGTGGATGCAAAGTCAGTGGATATATTTAACGCAGAGATAGAGAGATTCTTGATGAGTATCACAGGTTATGGGGAGAAGCCAGGAGAATGGGGTTAGGATGGAGAGACCGATCAGCCATGATTGAATGGCGTGTAGACTTGACGGCCTAATGGCCTAATTCTACTCCTATCCCTTATGATCTCATGATTAGTTCATATAGCTTATTCTTATTTTACTAACATGGTCATTTTTAAGTGCTTGCTTTAATTGGTTCATTGTAATTTTGCACTTTTCTCAGCAGCACAATTATACAAACTGAAAGTTTACAAAATTGAGTGAAAATATTATTAATTGTAATGTATTACAATGAATAATATTTGGCGTATACTGTTATCACCGTAGTAAAGATTAATGAGATTGGAATGAAAGCTTTGTATAATCAGCTTGGATTAAAACTTTCAAGTTAAAGGGGTAATATATAACACAAATCTACTCTGGTATCTGGGATTTTATTTTCCTTTTAGAAAGAAAAAAGATATGCTCAGAAATTAATAAACTGAGTGAACAAATGTCTACTGAAATAACTGGAAATAATTTAAAAATGGAAGGAGGATTTGGAAGGCGGCTTCGAGCAATATTGAAAAGGTAGGTTTTGCTCTTGGTTGGCATTGCAAAGAGAAACAGGTAGCAAGATTGAGAGACTGAGGCAAAATGTTGTACAGAAAGTCAGTGGATTTGCAATGCTCACGTCAGACATTATTCAGCTAAACAAAATGTTGTCGCTGTCATTGAATGTGAAATTTAAAAAAAAATCTCAATTTCCAACGCCACCATCTATAAATAACTGAATACTGGAAACTCTCTATCATATCTAACCCTTCACATTAACTTATTTTATGGAAAACTGCACAGAAATGTTATCAGTGTTTATTGTGAAGAAGTTTCATTTGATGGAATGTGGTTATTTGATTGGACGTGATAGAACTTGTTCTTGTAAAGCAAAGATATGGTTTTCTCCGAGTTCTGGACACATGACAAAAATAAAATCAGGAAACTGTGAAGTCAGTGCCATAACAATTACAGAAGCTAACAACTTCATAAGAAATAGTAGCTGTCTCTGCATTCCAATAAAATTCATTCAGATGTGAGCACATGTTTCAGAAATTATTTCCTTACAAAAAAATAACTCCCCTTTCATGCTCTTTAAAGTAACCACTTTAAAGAGAATAAAATTGAAATAAAATCCACTTCAATAAAGGAAATCAGTCTCTGAAGCGAATGACAGACTGACGAAATGTGGTTTCATCCAGGCTGCAGAGATGATTACATTTGAGAAAACTATCTAAACATGAAGTGATTAAATCTGCAACGAGTTTGTTTCTGAACAGGCTGTTCTGTGAAGAATAAATATTTGACAGTAAGTGACAGAGTCTCACTGGAACATAATTGAGACAGCTGCTGAATATTGTGGAAATTTCAGCCACCCAACAAAATGGACAAAAACCCTGGCTGACTTTTCAGGCTGGGTCTTGTGTTCAACAGTGGCCCAAGAGCCAAGGGTTTATCATCTCCCGAGACCCTCCTCAGGCTTCTCGATATCTGTTGACCAGGTGGAATATATGGATATGGGCTTCCAAAATCTACTTTTTGGCCATGTGATTAACAACATCTATGGTTGGCACTATTTAGGTGACGATCTGTCACTTGTTTTACTCAGCGATCCGGCCAACCTCATTTGTTTTAGCTCAGAAGGCCTATGGTGCAAAAAAGTTGAAAGTGCCTGTTACTTTCATTGGTTCTGGGTGCATAAACCTCCAACATTCTTCCAAGTTACATATTGATCCTTGGTGAATATCTGAAAACCGATTCTGTGCCTATAGACCTCCATATATGAGTCACCTGCCCTATGGAGAACAGGCTAGACTCGATTTAGAGTAGTCCTAACATTCTCTTCTTATTTCTGCTCCTGCTCCCCTTCCATCAACTTTACCTGCTTCTCTTTTTCATTTTCCTCCCATAACTAGGTTACCAGGCTCACTCCTATTACTCCATGTGTAGGAAGGAACATCATCTGCTGGTTTAAACCGAAGATAGACACAACATGTGGGAGTAACTCAGCGGGACAGGCAAGATCTCTGGAGGGAAGGAATGTGTGATGTTTCGGATCGAGAGCCATCTTCAGATTCAAAGTCATGGGAAAAGGAAATGAGAGATATAGACAATGAGGTAGAGAGATATGGAACAAATGAATGGAAGATATGGAAAAAAATAACAATGATAAAGCAAACAGGCCATTGTTAGCTATTTGCTAGGTGAGAACAAAAAGCTGGTGTGAATTGGGTAGGGGAGGGATGGGGAGAGAGGGAATGCAGGAGTTACTAGAAGTTACAGAAATCAATATTCATACAGTCTGAAGAAGGGTCTCGACCCGAAACGTCGCCTATCTCCCTCACTCCTTAGATGCTGCTGCACCCACTGAGTTTCTCCAGCTTTTTGTGTAACCCTCGATTCTCCAGCATCTGCAGTTCCTTCTTTAACACTTTGTCTACTCCACTGCGATATCTCCTCAACGTATGCCTACTTTGAAGAAGTTCTCCTCCTCCCTACGAAGACAGCAGTCTGAAGAAAGGTCTCGACCCGAAACGTCGCCTATCTCCCTCGCTCCTTAGATGCTGCTGCACCCGCTGAGTTTCTCCAGCTTTTTGTGTAACCCTCAATATTCATACCGCTGGGTTGTAAGCTGCACAAGAGAAATATGACATGCTGCTCCTCCAATTTGCATTTAACCTCACTATGACAATGGAGGAGGCCTTGGACAGAAATGTGGTAATGGGAAGGGGAATTAAAGTGTTCAGCAATCGGGAGATTGGGTAAATCCAGGCAGACTGAGCGAAGGTGTTCAGTGAAACAATCGCCGAGTCTACGTTTGGTCTCACCAATGTATAAGAGTCCACATCTTGAACAAAGAATACAGTAGATTAAGTTGGAGGAGGTGTAAGTGAACCTCTGCCTAACCTGAAAGGACTGTTGGGGTCCCTTGACAGAGTTGAGGGAGGAGGTATAGGGTCAGGTATTGCATCTTCTGTGGTTGCAAGGGAAGGTACCTGGGGAAGGGGTGGTTTGGGTGAAAAGGAATGAGTTAACCAAGGAGTTGCGGAGGGCACGGTCTCTGCGGAAGGCGAAAAGGGGTGGAGATGGAAGGAACTAACTAGTGGTGGGATACTGTTGGAGGTGGCAAAAATGTCAGAGGATTATATGTTGTATGCGACGGCTGATGGGGTGAAAGGTAAGGACTAGGGGACTATGTCCCTGGTGCTCCCTATTAGTCCTTACCTGGTTACCGTTCTGAATGCAAATAATTAACTATGTATCATCACAAAACTCCAAGTATTGAAATAACTTCTCATATTGCAAATCCATTCAAATTACTGCAACCTCATAAACAATCTAAGCAATAAATAGTTTTCTCTGCAGCTGCTTTCTCCATAAGTACAGCTTCTAATTCAGAGTCTAGTCTTCACTGCCAAGGATCTCTGAACTGGCCCACCACTCAGTATTGGTGCTGTTTTGGAAGCCAAAAACTGTCCATCATTCTGATTATTGCACAAGAGGTCTAATTAAATATGAATAACACACTGACTTGCATACATGCATACAAAGCACCTGGGTGCCACGATAATAATGGCAGTGGAATGCTAAACCAGGTGGGACATTGTCTTTCCCTTCAAACCAAAGGGAAGACCGTCTTTTTTTTTCTGTCAAATTCAGCTCAAAATAGTTTGCCTTCTTTATTGGTAAGAAGTCAATAGACAATAGACAATAGACAATAGACAATAGACAATAGGTGCAGCAGTAGGCCCTTCGGCCCTTCGAGCCAGCACATTCAACATTCAATGTGATCATGGCTGATCATCCCCAATCAGTTCCCCGTTCCTGCCTTCTCCCCATAACCCCTGACTCCGCTATTTATAAGACCTCGATCTAGCTCTCTCTTGAAAGCATCCAGAGAACCTGCCTCCACTGAGGCAGAGAATTCCACAGACTCACCACTCTCTGTGAGAAAAGATGTTTCCTCGTCTCTGTTCTAAATGGCTTACTCCTTATTCTTAAACTGTGGCCCCTGGTTCTGGACTCCCCCAACATCGGGAACATGTTTCCTGCCTCTAGCTTGTCCAAACCCTTAACAATCTTATATGTTTCAATGAGTCAACCTCTCATCCTTCTAAACTCCAGAGCGTACAAGCACAGCTGCTCCATTCTCTCAGCATATGACAGTCCCGCCATCATGGGAATTAACCTTGTAAACCTACGCTGCACTCGCTCAATAGCTAGAATGTCCTTCCTCAAATTAGGGGACCAAAACTGCACACAATACTCCAGGTGTGGTCCAATCGGTTTGACTTCTAAATAACATGCTAATAATTGACATATTAATATTATAGCATTTTACTTTTTGACCTGGACTTCATAAATGGTTGGTGAAAAGTACATATCATTAAAGGGGTTTCCTGTAGGAAGGGCCTGTCCCACTTGGGCGTAATTTGTGCGCGTCACTGCCTACGTCACCACGCACCATGTGCACGTAATGTACACCATGCGCATGTAATGCACGCCAAGAGCGCATCATGTGAGCATCACAACGCGTGCGTCATGCGTCGTGACGCCTAAACTATGTCGCGTAAATGATGAGCAAATAACGCCCAAGTGGCTCTAAAAAAAACTTTTTGGAGTAAGAACAAATGAGATCTGAAGGAATTGTAGGCTTTCAAGCAGAAAAGATTTTGAAAAAAAGTATGGAGTCACTCTTTTAGATCAGTGTTTTTTTTTCAAGCATAAACCTGACAAGGCCATGTTACAGTAGCAAGCTCAATGTGTCTAAAAAAAAGAAATGCTTTTCATATAGATGAAGGACCCGCACTTACAGTACATTTTATCAAACAAGGATAAAACAAAGTATTCAACCAGCATAACAGGGCTTTCAACTCAAAGAATCTTGGCAGAAGAAAACACATCTGAATTAATTACTAGAATCTAGAAAAATGTTCAATGTTTGGTTATAGTATCATTCAAAATAATGACAACTGCTTGCACTCTCTGATGTGTAGCAATGTTAGTAATGCTATGTAAAGATAGGTTGTTATTATTCAATAGGAAACATAGGCGTACACGAGAGAGAGGGAGAAAGAGGGAAAGGAAGAGTAAGAAAAAGGGGGAAAGAGGGAGAGGAGAGAAACAAAATTGAAATGACACAATTGGAAATTATATTTTATAAGATGTATTTAATCGTATACTATTGTTAGTACCAGTGGTGATACACTGCAAAGTACTTCAATTAACATGAAACCATTCTTAGTGTGGTTACTTGGCTTGTTTATAGTGGACATTGCAATAAGTAATATTTGTGCAGAAATTTAATGAGGCAGCTTATTACATGATTTAATTGGTGTAAAATTGATCACTAAATGCAATTGCCATTTCCTGGCACACCGAGCATATGCTGGGAAGTTGAATCATGTGCATGTAATGAGCCCGTGCATGGAAGTCACAATGGCATCCCAAGTGACATTAATCAGCATGCAACTAACTTCTCACATTGCTATTGCAACAGTGGAATGCACATCTGTGATCCGAAAAATGTGGGCCGTAAGCAGAAAAACGAGCATTTATGAAAGAAAGAAAGCCTACCTTCTTGCTTCTTCCATCATTGACCTCTTCTCCTGTCTCAAACATACCCCCTCTTCTTAGACTCCCTCAGAAGAGAAAATCAGGACCTCTACTTTTTCTGGACCTTTTCAGTTCCAACTGCCAGTGCAACATAAGACATCTTGACATTTTTACCCTTCTTACTCACTCCAATCTCACTCCCTCTGAACGCACAGCCCTCCGCTCACACAGCAACAATCGCAACATTGTTATTAAATCTGCTGACAAAGGAGATGATGTTGTAGTCTGGCAGTCTAACCTCTACCTTGCTGAGGCCAGGCACCAGCTCTCGGACACCTCGTCATACCTACCCATTGACCATGGCCCCACAGAACAACGGGCCATCATCTCCCATAGTTTCTAATCTCATCACCTCATCATCTGCCCTCCTCAGCCTCTAATCTTCCTTGAACACAGACCCAATCAATTTCCCTCTACTAACGCTCGCCTCTGCCTGGCAAAACTTGTCCTCACCAACTTCTCTTCTGACTCCTCTCACTTTCTTCAAGTTAAAGATGTAGCCATGGATACTTGCTTGGACCCCAGTTATGTCTGCCTTTTTGTCGTTACGTTGAACAGTCCTTGCTCCTGGTGTACATTGGCACCATCCCCCCACATCTTTCTCTGGCTACATTCTCTGGCTACATTATGACTACATTGGGGCTGCCTCTTGAACTCATTCTCTCTGTTGCATCTGCTCCCAAGATCAGGGTTTCCATTCTAGGATACCTGAGATGTATTTTTTCTTCAGTAAATGTGGTTTCATTCCTGCTGTCATAGATGGATTCCTCACCCTCATCTTCTCCGTGTGCCGTAGTTCTGCTCTCATTTCTCCTCCCTCCAGAAGGAACAAGGATCCCCTGGTTCCCTGGTCCTCACCTATCACCCCACCAGCTTCTGTATCCAACACATCATCCACCGACATTTCTGTCACCTCCAACGTGATCCCATCACTAGTCACATCTTCCCATCTCCACCCCATTCCACCTTCTGCAGACTGCTCCTTCCACAACTCCTTGGTTTGCTCATCTCTTCCCACCCTAACCACCCTCCCCAAGCACTTTCCCTTGCAACCGCAGGAGATGTAACACCTGTCCCTCTACCTACTCCCTCGCTCCTATCTATCAGTCTTTCCCGGTGAAAAAGAGGTTCTTGTGCACCTCTTCTAACCTCATCTACTACATCTGGTGGATCCAGAGATGCTGCCTGACCCGCAGAGGTACTTGAGCATTATGTGACCTTTTTTTGTAAACCAGCATCTGCGGTTCCTTGTTTCTACGAAAAAGAAAGACTGATTGAATACTCCTAAAAAGGCACAGACCTTATCATTGTTGGGAAACCTGCCACAAAAAAACATTAATTCTTACCTTACCGGTTAAATGTATCAAGATTTTTCAAGAAAGATTTTCTAATTTCTTTGATTGTAAAGGAATTTCAACCCTTTGGTTCCTAGCTTAGTGCCTAATCGTGCATCTGAGAAGTAGAGTATCTTCCCACGCTTGTCCAGCCACTCCTACCATTGGAGACCTATATCTAACATGATGCACACTGCAGCAGATATTGCTGAGAATCACTACGTGAAGTCCTTCCTCTTGGCAGGATATTGTGCAGACTGAGTATATGCTTAGCAGATGTGTAACAGCAGTAAAGACTTAAGAAATTGTTCCGCTTACGTACAAGATGCCCTGAACCTTGGATGCCTACTGAAATGACTTTCGGTATTACCAAAGGAAACTGGCGAGAGTCCACTGCACAATGTCATGTTTGTGAGCCTATCTATACAAAAGAGAATAGCATTTATGCATCACAAGATCAATTAATGAGGGTAAAGTGGTGAATGTACATGGATTTTTGTAAAGCATTTGACAAAGTCCACCTATTAAGCTGATACAGAAGATTTGGATGCCCAGGATTCATAGTGTCTTGGTCATATGGATTCAGAATTGGCTTACACATAGAAGACAGAGGGTTGTGGCAGAAGGGTGTTACTCTGGCCAGAGGACTGTGAACAATAGAGTTCCAAAGGGATCTGTACTGACACTATTGTTTGAAGTGATTTGGACTAAAATGTAAACAGCATGTTGGATAAGTTTGCAGATGACACCAAGATTGCTGGAGTTATGGACCGTAGCCAGGCTGTCAAACTATACAGCAGGATATAAATCACCTATACAAATGGGCAGAGAAAAGCCAGATGGAGTTTAATCTGAGCAAGTATGAGGTGTTGTACTTGGGTGGTTAAATATAAGTGGAAAGTTGATGGCAAGACCCTTAACAGAGGGATCTTGGGGCCAGGTCAATAGTTTTTTCTGTTCATTGCTCCCTGAAAGTGGCAACACAAATAGACAGTCTGGTAAAGAGGGTGTATGTGAGGCTCACTTTCATTAGTCAGGGCATTGAGTATAAGAGCCAGAAAGTCATGATTCAGCTCTGTAATACCTTGGTTAGGCCGCTTTTGGTGTATTGTATATATTTCCAGTCGCCCCATTAGAGGAAGAATGTGGAGGCTTTGGAGAGTGTGCAGAAAAGGTTTGCCAGAATGCTGGCTGGATTAGCTACAAGGAGAGGGTGTACAACTTGAATAGTTTTCTCTCGAATATCAGAGGTTGAGTGGAGATTTAATAAAGTTATGTACAATTATGAGAGGCATCGATAAGAGTGGACGGTCAGAACCTTTTTCCCAGGGTGGAAATGTTAAAGTCTAGGGAGCATAGTTTTAAGGTGAGAAGGGCAAAGTTTTAAGGAGATGTGGTGGACAAGTTTGTACACAGCGGGTGGTGGGAGTGACAATAGACAATAGTTGCAGGAGTAGGCCAGACGGCCATTCAAGCCAGCACCGCCATTCAATGTGATCATGGCTGATCATCCACAATCAGTACCCCGTTCCAGCCTTCTCTCCATAACCCCTGACTCCGCTATCTTCAAAAGCCCTACCTATCTTTCTCGTGAAAGTTTCCAGAGAACCGGCTTCCACTGCCCTCTGAGGCAGAGAATTCCACAGATTCACAACTCTCTGTGTGAAAAAGTGTTTCCTCATCTCCATTCTAAATGGCTTACCCCTGGTTCTGGACTCCCCCAACATCGGGAACATATTTCCTGCCTCCATCGTGTCCAAACACTTAATAGTCTTATATGCTTCAATACGATTCCCTCTCATCCTTCTAACTTTCACAGTATACAACCTGCATGCTTACTTTCATTGACTGATGAACAACGACTCCCAGATCCCATTGTACTTCCCCTTTTCCCAACTTTCTTCAATAATCTTCCTTCCTGTTTTTGCTACCAAAGTGGATAACCTTACATTTATCCACATGCATCTGCCCACTCACCCAACCTGTCCAAGTCACCTTGCATTCTCATAGCATCCTCCTCACAGTTCACACTGCCACCCAGCTTTGTGTCATCTGCAAATTTGCTAATGTTCCGTAATCCCTTCATCTAAATCATTAATAAATATTGTAAATAGCTGCGGTCCCAGACATGCGGTACCCCACTAGTCACTGCCTGCCATTCTGAAAGAGACCCATTAATCTCTACTCTTTGTTTCCTGTCTGCCAACCAATTTTCTATCCATGTCAGCACTCTACCCCCAATGTGCCCTAATTTTGCCCACTAATCCGCTATGTAGGACCTTATCGAATGTTTTCTGAAAGTCCAGGTACTAGTACATCCACTGGCTCTCCCTTGTCCATTTTCCTAGTTACATCCTCAAATAATTCCAGAAGGTTAGTCAAGCATGATTTCCCCTTCGTAAATCCATGATGACTCGGACTGATCCTGTTACTGCTATCCAAATGTGCCGCTATTTCATCTTTTATGATTGACTCCAGCATCTTCCCCACCACAGATGTCAGGCTAACTGGTCTATAATTCCCTGTTTTCTCTCTCCCATCTTTCTTAAGAAGTGGGATAACATTAGCTACACTCCAATTCACAGGAACTGATCCTGAATCTATAGAACATTGGAAAATGATCACCAATGCGTCCTCGATTTCTAGAGCCACCTCCTTTAGTAGCCTGGGATGCAGGCCATCAGGCCCTGGGGATTTATCAGCCTTCAGTCCCATCAGTCTACCCAACACCATTTCCTGCCTAATGTGGATTTCCTTCAGTTCCTCCGTCACCCTAGATCCTCTGGCTAGTACATCAGGAAGATTGCTTGTGTCCTCCTTAGTGAAGACGGATCCAAAGTACCTGTTCAACTCATCTGCTATTTCCTTGTTCCCCATAATAAATTCACCCTTTTCAGTCTTCAAGGGTCCAACTTTGGTCTTAGCTATTTTTTTCCTTTTCACATACCTAAAGAAGCTTTTAATATCCTTCTTTATATTCTTGGCTAGCTTACCTTCGTACCTCATATTTTCTCCCCATATTACCTTTTTAGTTATCTTCTGTTGCTCTTTAAACATTACCAAATCCTCTGGCTTTCCACTCATCTTTGCTATGTTATATTTCTTTTCTTTAAATTTTATACTGCCCTGACTTCCCTTGGCAGCCACGGTCGCCCCTTACTCCCCTTGGAATTTTTCTTCCTCTTTGGAATTAACTGATCCTGCAACTTCTGTATTATTCCCAGAAATACCCGTCATTGTTGTTTCACTGCCATCCCTGCTAAGGTATCTTTCCAGTCAACTTTGGCCAGCTCCTCCCTCATGGCTCCATCGTCCCCTTTATTCAACTGTAACATTGACACCTCCGATTTACCCTTCTCCCTCTCAAATTGTGGATTAAAACTTATCATATCAGGGTCACTATCTCCTAATGGCTCCTTAACCACAAGTTCCCTTATAGGTTAATTACACAACACTAAATCCAGAATTGCATTCTCCCTGGTAGGCTCCAGTACAATCTGCTGTATGAATCCACCATGGAGTGCCTGGCGATGGTGGCGGAAGCAGATATAATAGTGACGTCTAAGAAGCTTTGACAGCACCGTACAGCACAAAAGTGGCTTTTATGAAGCTTCTATAGAATAGCAAGGTTATAGGCCCTTTGGCCCATAATGTCTGTGCCAAGTATGATGCTGAGATAAAAGAATCTTAACTGCCTGCACATGATACATATCCCTCCATACCTTGCATACACATGTGCCTGTCTAAAAGCATTATCTGCAAAATAGATTCACAAAAATAATACCAGAATAAAAGCAGTGGTAGAAGAACTGCCTTACAGCGTTTGCAGCGCCGCAAACCCGGCTTAAAACCCGACTATGGATGCCGTCTGTACGGAGCTTGTACGTTCTCCCTTGACTGGCTGAGTTTTCTCTGAGATCTTTGGTTTCCTCCCACGCTCCAAAGACGTAAAGATATGTAGGTGAATTGGCTGTGTATACCTGTAAGTGTAAATTGTCCCTAGTATGTGTGGGCACTAATGTTAATGCGCGAGGATGGCTGGTCGGTGTGGATCGGTCGGCCAAAGGACCTGTTTCCCTGCTGTATCTCTAAACTGAATGAAGAGTTATATATACCAGGAAAAAATAACCAAGCTGGAATGTCTTTCTTCAGAAAAGAGAAGATTAATGAGTAACCTTATAGGTCTTCAATATAATATATTTCAAGATTAGTCTTTAAATTAAGGTAGATATGGAGAAATATCCTCAGTTGATTACCTTCCTCCATATCTACTCAATAAATATTTATTAAAAAGTAAAATTATAATAAAATCTAGAAGTGTACTCAGGTTTGTTAGCCATAGAATCAAGTAATTTTTTTGTTGTCAAATACACAAATGTCACATTTTATAAGCTGGATCTGAAAGAGCTAATTCGGCTCATTAAAGTTATGCTGTTACTATGTTAATGGTAAATATGCAGGGGTGGATGCATTGGTGACACTGAAACAACGACTCCAAAACTTCCACTATAATTAACAGTCTTTTTACTGAACGACACTGAGTCTTAACATGTTTTTCTTAAACTCCCTCAATTAGCCTCATTCATATTGCTGCCAACATCGCCAGGTGGTCCAGCACCAGGGAAGGAAAACAGGGATGTATTGATAGGGATCCAATTTTGAGTCTTTATAGGATTAAGTTCCAACTGTGATGTGCGAAGCAATTGAAAAAAAGCCAGCCATTGTCCAGTCAAGCACAAAGTACAGACGATAGTGCTTATCTTTGTTTTCAATCTAATATGTTGTATTATATGAATTCTTGCCTTCTTTGATCCAAACACAAAGTTATTTTGAAAGATGGTATGTGTCAGTTTAAATGTACAGGTGCTGATTGCACCAAAGTGTTCAGGTGTTAGAAGTGTAACACAGAGACTTCACGTGGCTTATGGAAATGTTGGTTGGTCCGTGTGATATCACGATTCTTAACCCCTTCAATTATTAATATATTGCCCAACTACTTATGGATTCAGCCTGTAACTAATCCTAAGGTGGCTTTACCGATAGCACTCAAATGGCGATCTTGGAATCTTGGATCTTGGAACAAATGAAATACTATTGATTTAACAATAAACTTTATTCTGTTCTTGGTGTATTAAGCATTCTTGCTGAAAAAAATTTTCTTGTTGTTAATGCAGTGCGTCAGGTACAGGTGCAGAATCATGTCATATGATCACTTTTTTTAATATCCCAATGCTTGATATAAAGAGGTATTTGAATTAATTGAGAATGTATTTACATTTCTGATGCTATCCCACTTTTTAAGAAAGGCGGGAGAGAGAAAACGGAATTATAGACCAGTTAGCCTGACATCGGTGGTGGGGAACGTGCTGGAGTCAATTATAAAAGATGAGATAGCCGCACATTTGGATAGCAGTAAAGGGCCTGTCCTACCAACATCCGACTCCATGCGATGAGCGCGATCAAACTAGAAGGGGGGGACGCGCGACGGTCGGGTGATCCCCTTTACAGGGCTGTTCCCACCAGCATGCGCCTGCATGCGGCAAACACGACCAAACCGGCAGCGAGGGCCGCGCGGAGGTCGGGTGAGTGGCGCAACGCGGCGCAAAGTGAGGCGAACTTGGAGCGAAGTCTTAAGGTAAGTTCGCCAGGACAGAGAGGGGCACACAGAGAGGGGCACAGAGGCACACAAAATGAGGGTCACGGAGCCACACACATAGAAGGTCACGGAGGCACCTACAGAGAGGGTCACGGAGGCACATCGAGGCGGTGTGTAATGCGTCGAGGCGACTGTGAGCCGACAAGCCGTTGCCACGCGGAATTTTTGAACAGTCAGTTTTTCGGAGCTGGGACGAACTCCGCACAATTCTGCACAGCTCCGGCGATCGAAGTGGGACCGGCCCCGCGATGCCGGAAGCTCAAGCTACCACGTTAGGTCGCGCTCGTCGCATAGAGTTGCATGCTGGTGGGCCAGGCCCTTAACAGAATCTGTCAGAGTCAGCATGGATTTACGAAGGGGAAATCATGCTTGACTAATCTTCTGGAATTTTTTGAAGATGTAACTAGGAAAATGGACAAGGGAGAGCCAGTGGATGTAGTGTACCTGGACTTTCAGAAAGCATTTGATAAGGCCCCACATAGGAGATTAGTGGGCAAAATTATGGCACATGGTATTGGGGGTAGAGTGCTGACATGGATAGAGAAGTGGTTGGCAGACAGGAAACAAAGAGTAGGGATTAACGGGTCCCTTTCAGAATGGCAGGCAGTGACTAGTGGGGTACGCAAGGCTCGGTGCTGGGACCGCAGCTATTTACAATATATATAAATGATTTGGATGAAGGGATTCAAAGTAACATTAGCAAATATGCAGATGACACATAGCTATGTGGCAATGTGAACTGTGTGGAGGATGCTATGAGAATGCAGGGTGACTTGCACAGGTTGGGGGGAGTGGGCAGATGCATGGCTGATGAAGTTTAATGCGGATAAATGTGAAGTTATCCACTTTGGTAGCAAAAATAGGAAGGCAAATTACTATCTAAATGGCATCAAGTAGGGAAAAGGGGAAGCACAACGGGATCTGGGGGTCCTTGTACATCAGTCTATGAAAGCAAGCATTGAGGTACAGCAGGCAGTGAAGAAAGCGAATGGCATGTTGGCCTTTATAACATGAGGAATCGAATATAGGAGCAAAGAGGTCCTTCTGCAGTTGTACAGAGCCCTAGTGAGCCCACACCTGGAGTATTGTGTGGAGTTTTGGCCCCTAATTTGAGGAAGGACATTCTTGCTATTGAGGGAGTGCAGCGTAGATTTACAAGGTTAATTCCCGGGATGGCGGGACTGTCATATGCTGACAGAATGGAGCAGCTGGGCTTGTACACTCTGGAGTCTAGAAGGATGAGAGGGGATCTCATTGAAACATATAACATTGTTAAGGGCTTGGACACGCTAGAGGCAGGAAACATGTTCCTGATGTTGGGGGAGTTCAGAACCAGGGGCCACAGTTTAGGAATAAGGAGTAAGCCATTTAGAACGGAGACGAGGAAACACCTTTTCTCACAGAGAGTGGTCAGTCTGTGGAATTCTCTGACTCAGAGGGCGGTGGAGGCAGGTTCTTTGGATGCTTTCAAGAGTGAGCTAGCTAGGGCTCTTAAAAATAGCGGAGTCAGGGTATATGGAGAGAAGGCAGGAACGCGGTACTGATTGGGGATGATCAGCCATGATCACATTGAATGACGGTGCTGGCTCGAAGGGCCAATGGCCTATTCCTGCACCTATTGTCTATTGTCTATTGTCAATGTTAACTGCAAAAGTGCCGATCTGTGACTTCCTGCA
The DNA here is from genome assembly GCA_963514005.1 of Raja brachyura. Next base: position 119,133,562 of record OY740781.1, read on the forward strand.
CAGAAACATGAAGTGGTGCAGTATTAGGTCAATCTCGAAGGTGCTGCAAACGAGTGGCCATGGTCAGTATGGTTATCCGGGAATTAGCAAAAATCTGACTTGCAGTCAGAGCTAAATATGTGTGGAGACCTGTGCCACAGCTCCTTGATGACCAGTCAACTTTGAGGATGTCTAATCTGAAATGAGCCAACTATATCCAACAAGCATATATGATAATTCTTTCATAAACCCCCCCCTCCCCCCCCCTCACTGTTTCTTGATTCCTACTGTAAGGGGGCATCAAAAAGATGGTTTTTATCACTTTCCAATCAGCAAGAATCAGTGATCCACGTACTTTAACACTGTCCTACTCACACTAGGGGCAATGTTTGGATTTATCAAGCAATTAACCTACAAACCTGTACGTCTTTACAGTGTGGAAAGAAACCGAAGATCTCAGAGTAAACCCACGCAGGTCAAGAGGAGAACGTACAAACTCCATAGAGACAGCACCCGTAATTGGGATCAAACCCGGGTCTCCGGCGCTGCGAGTACTATAAGGCATCAACTCTACTGCTGCGCCACCGTGCAGCACCATTCTCATGAGTGCGACATGTTTCCTCCCTCTGCAATGCCTTCAGCCAACACCCACTCACCCAACTTGCCCAGTTGGAAGATGCCTTCTTTCCGTGCTCCATCTAACACTTCAGTGGTACAGTGGCACAGCTTCTGTGTGTGCTTGTTATAGCTGTTGCTTTTGAGTTGAAATGGGTAATGGCTGACCATCACACTTTGAAAACAATGTTTTGAATGGCTTCTGCTAGGTCACCACCTCACGTTTTCAGGAGCGCTTGGCATTCATTCCCACTGTTTTCCCATCAGAATTTAAGAGTCACCAGTTGGTTGAATTTAGCATTTAATTGAATTTAACATTAATAGCATGTTTTGGAGCTTTAGAACATAGACCAGTACAGCACTGGAACAGACCCTTCGGCCCACAATAACTGTGCTGAAAATGATGCCAAGATAAACTCTTAACTGCCTGTAAATAATCCGTATCCCTCCATTTCCTGCATATTCATGCGCATGTCCAAAAGTCTCTTAAATGCCACTATTGAATGACGGAGTAGACTCAATGGTATTAATGGCCTAATCCTTCGATGATGGGGAGGTCAATAACCATGATGGATGGGCAGAGTCTACCACTTTTTGTGGTCTCCTTTGTTTCTGGGCATTTGAGTTGCCAAACCAGGATGTGACGCAACCAGTCAAAATGCTTTCTACCATACACCTGTAGAAATCCGAGAGAGTATTAATCAACACTCATAATCTGAGGATGAGGAGGTGTTGATGAGCTTTCTTTAAGATTGCATCAATGTGCTGGACCCAGGACAGATCTTCAGATGTTTGCACGCTTTGCAGGAACTTGAAGTTGTTGACTCCCTCCAGCACAAACCCTTTGATTAAGGGTTGATCTTCTGTCTGTTGATCTTCTGCCTTCCTTTTCTGGTAACAATCAGTTTGTTGGTCTCACTGGTTGAGAGCAAGGTTGTTGTACTGGCACCATTGAATCAGATGATCGATCTCCTTCCTATACTCCCACTCATCATTGCCTGCAAATCATCCATCAACAGTGGTTTTGTCGGTGAATGTAATGACGGTGTTGGAACTGTGTCTAGCTTAACAGTTATAGGTACAGAGTGAGTAGAGCAAGGGATCAAAACACGGCCTTGAGGTGCCCCTGTGCTGATGGTTATCGAGAGTGGAAGAATTGTTGCCAATTTGTACCGATTATGGTCAGTTGATGAAGAAGTCGAGGATCCAGTTGTTGAGAGGGATGCGCAGAGACCCAGTTCTTTGAGCTAGGTAATAGATTTGGTGGGGGTGATGGTGTTAAATGCCAAGCTTTAATTGATGAACAACAGCCTGATGTATTGGTCTTATTTGTTCATGTGATCCAATGCAGTGTGGAGTGCTGGCGATATTCCATCCCCCATATATCTATTATGATAGATTGTAGTAGATCCAGGTTTGTGCAAAGGTCGGAGTTGATATGCGCCATAACCAAATTCTCAAAGCACTTTATTACCATGGACATTAGTGCCACCGGTCGGAAGTCATTGAAGCATGTCAACATACTCTTCTTGGGCACTGGTATTATTGATTCCTTTTTAAAGTAGGTGGGAACCTTGGACCTCACTAGACCTAATGAGAGGTTGAAGATATCCGCTAAAAAGTCTAGTTGGTTCGCGCAGGTTTTGAAAAAGCAACCCAGTACGCTATCTGATCTGTACGCTTTCTGAGGGTTCACTCTCATGAAGGATTGTGATCACTATACCAAAAATGTTCTTCCAGTCAAATGGCAGTAACTTGCCCAGGCTTGTTTTCTCACACAATGTATGTTTGCTTCTCTAGAAACCCTGTTGGATACACCCAACAAATAAAACATACGATAACCCTGTTGCTCTGGCATCTTTCGTATTCTGTCTACAAAACTGTTCCTCAACCTCCCACTTGCTGTGGGTGGCATACAGTACAATCCCATTAGAGTGCTTTCACCTTTCTTATTTTTAAGCTCTACCCACATCACCTCAGCGGAAAAATCCTCCAGTATGTCCTCTCAGAGTGTTACCGTAACAGTCTCCCTGATCAGTAAAGCAACTTGTTCACCTCTTTTTCCTCCCTTTCTATTATGTCTGGAACATTGAAACCCTGGAATATTTGAGCTGCCAGTCATGTCCCCCCACCGTAACCATGTTTCTGCAAGGGCCACAACTTCATAGTCCCTTCATAGTCCCAAAGATCATTCCAGCTCTAGGTTCTTCTGCCTTCCCCACAGTATTCCTTGCATGGAATTAAACACACTTCAGCCCCTCAGCTTTATTATATTCATTCACCTCATGCTACCTGTCTTTCCTTTGAGACTTACTTCCTTTTACATGATGCTCCCGGGAGGAGGCATTGCTTAAATAAGTTTCAACATGTTAAATATACTATTATAAAAGTTCTCAAAGATTTAAATCACGTAAGTCAACAAAGTAGATGAGTATATTTACTATGGAGATATTTTAACCTAACCATTCTGCCCAGTTTAAATGAAACAGAATGTGAAACATGTCTGATCCAATTCTGCCAGGTATTCCACTTCATGAGTTACTTTATAATTCTCCCAGGGGGCTTAGATGGCACACCTGGACATGTGTCCTTTAGATAGTAAAAGATAGCTTGATTTCTAGTGACTACGCATTCATTGCACCTGCAAAGTCTCTATTCATTTGAAATCAATGGGGGCCACTGCCAAGTCGGTTTCAATTCTTTTCAAAGTTGACACCAAAGACAGTCTTTTGAAGAGAGGGTTGTGAAAGCAAGAGGCATTCAGGCAACAAACAACAAGAAATAAAGAAATATGAGTTTTGCAAGGAGAGATGTCGCTGCTCGAGGCTGAGCAGTTCTTTGTGGTTGGCTGTTGAAATTCTTGTCTGTTTCGGGTAGTAGGCCAATTTAAATCAATAAGCTGGGGTCCTGTGACATACATCAGAACCTAAATTATGCCTATTCTTTCAAATCCTGCAGAGATAAGCTTCACATATTAAACTAAGTGAATTTGATAATCACCAATGCTTTGTTGTGGAACAAAGTAGTTTAATTGCTCATATAAAGCCTCACAAGTAGTAACTTGGCACACAGTTGGAGATATCAAAGAAGTACATGAAAGCAACTGGTATCCAGTTCTGATCACATATCCAGATCACAAGGGTATGTAATTAATAAAAAAATATTTAATAAAATAATTAGAGAAAAAGTGAAAGCTGCTAAAGGAGAGCAATAGTCATGTTAGACTGGGAGAAATTATCTTTATGGTTGATCATAGTCAATCTATCTTTATGGTTGATCGTAGTTAAAATGGTCGATGTGGTGTTTAATATAGTCTTCATTGCACTTTTCACCCAATCTATTTTGAAAGGGGCCTGCACAGGCTGTGGAAGTCCTGTCTATTTCAGGCAGAAGGCCTATTTAAGTAAACAAATTGGGATCTTGTGACATACATCAGACCCCACTTTTCAACTTCGGTACATAACTGTATTCCCATGATACTGATGGGAATGTAGGCCATCGTTATATGTTCATTTCCACAGTTCCAGTAGAACAAACCTCAAAATAAGTTTAAATTTCCTCTTTAGATGGTGTCATCTTGAAATTCATTCCTCGCGAGGTCACCAGCCGTTAAAGGCTGCTCAATATTAACTGCCCAAAGTAAGTAAGTTGCATTAAGCTTGGCAGCCTTACTTCACCTGGTCAATGCTGCTGAAGATGTGTTGCTGGGTCCTATTTTATGGGAAGGTAGTCGGGTAAATTGAGGGAGTATGAGTACAAAACCATTTTGAAAATAGTGACCGTAACTTGGAAGGTTTAAAAGTTGTTATGGAGAAGGACACAGAGAGATCAGAAATTAATGTTGTCAGCTGGCTGAACATGCCATTCCTTACTCTTCGTTGCACTGTTGTGGTTTGATTTTAACATGACAAGGCAAAATCCAAAACAAACTGTAATGGAAGTAACTACTTGCATCTAAGAGAAAATGTAGCACAAGGCTAAGTTCAAGGAACAATAAATGTCAAAGGACATCGAAGTTGCATATGACAAGTTTAAATAAATGAAACCAGAAGAGGCCCTTTGGGAGGATAGCAAGAGTGGTGGGGTACTTAAAAAAAAAGTAATCAGAAGGGTGAAGAGGGAACATTAAATAGAACTAATGGGCATGATTAAAATAAAAACCTCAAGGCGTTTTATGTATATGAAAGGAAAGGGGGAACCAGGAAAAGAGTAGATTGTTCTCTTTCACTGAGTCCCTCAATTATTTATTCTGTTGTCTTCTCTATGTGTTTAATGGGCCATAGAATCATCCTCCATGCAACACTACAGAAACACAAGACACACTGTTAATCCTGCTGCATGAAGAACGTATGCTTTCCCCACTGTTGCCCCACTTGATTGAGGTCTTTAAAATGATGAAAGGGATAGACAGAGTTGACGTGGAAAAGCTTTTCCCATTGAGGGTAGGAAAGATTCAAACAAAAGGGTATGACATGAGAATTAAGGGACAGAAGTTTAGGGGTAAGATGAGGGGGAACTTCTTTACTCAGAGAGTGGTGGCTGTGTGGAATGATCTTCCTGCAGAAGTGGTGGAGGCAGGATCGATTTTAACATTTAAAAGTAAAGTGGATAGGTATATGGACGGGAAGGGAATGGAGGGGTATGGTCTGAGTGCAGGTAGATGGGACTAGGGGAAAATAAATGGTCGGCATGGACTGGAAGGGCCGAGAAGGCCTGTTTCCGTGCTGTAATTGTTATATGGTTATATGGTTATATGGTTGCTTTCCTTCATGGACAAGGTAAGGTCTCACTAATAAGTTTAGATGAAGTAAGATGGGGAGAGAATTGTGTGAAGCATAAACACTGATCCGGACTTTAATATTCCTGTACTTAAAAACAATATAATACAAAATGCCATGCTTTTGCTCAAAAGCAACATCACCGACCTATTTATGATACAGAACGAATTTCAATTGTGCAGGTCCATTGTGGCATGGTAGAGGGGGGGGGGGGGGGGGGGAAGCCGGGCACTAATGTTGATTAAGTAAAATACATCTTCTCCTACCCTCCCGAATTCTTCTTGACCTCAGAGCATAAATAAAATATTGCAGTGCCTCTGCCAGCTCTTTTAATTCCAAGACCTGATTTTCCCCCATAATCACCAAAATTAATCCTCTTCCAGCATGTGTCCAATTGCTGTTGTATATTTCCAGGGAACCCGATTCCACCACATGTGCATTCCAGATGTAAAAACGCTTTGTATGAAGACGTATTTCTCCTTATTCTACTCCAGTTACTCTGTAATTTATTTTAAGAGTATGGCCTCCAGTTTAATCGATTACCAGGAGAATGAATATTTATCCATCACTGATACTAGGACACTTGATCTGTGATTACTAGGTTCATCCCTCCTTTTTTGAAAAGTGAAGCAACACTTGAAATCTTCCAATTCTCTGGCGTCCGAATGATTGTAAAATTGTAAGGAAGCTTTCTTTCTTCGCTTCACCCCAACCTCCCAGGAACAACATAGAGTACATTGCATCTGTAACAAAGGTCGAATTAACCTGGAGTGATGCCAAACTTTTTAGAATCTCTTTGTCCTCTATTTTTACCCTACCCAACATTTTACATCTGTTCTTTCGCTGCATCATCCTGTTCTTTCTGAATATGGCTGTAATGTATTTTTTTGGTTCCTTAATTGTGAAGATTTTATTGCTTATCTCTTATTTTTCCTATAGTTTAACTAACCCTTTACTTCACATGCAAGTTCATGAACATGAACTGGACTGGTTCCTGGGATGGTGGGTTTATTATTTTAAGAGAAATAGGGTAGATTAATTTCATAATTTCTAGAGTTTGGAAAACTCTAAATTGGAAAGCTGATTTCATTGAAATATACAAAAGTTTTACAGGGTTTGACAGGGTGGATGTTTCTTCGGCCAGAGATTCTACTACTAGACGTTAGTCATTTAGGACTAAGATGAGGAAAAATCTCTTCATGTCAAGGGTGGTGAGTTTTTAGAATTTTCCACCCCAAAGAGCTGTAGAGGGTCAGTTGCTGAGTTAATTCAAAAAAGAGATTGATAGAAAAACATCAGGAAAATGGAACTGAGCTGGAAGATCAGCCATCAACTTAATGAAAGGGTGGAATTGCAAATATCCTACATCTACTGGTAAATCTTATGGTCACACTATCTCATGTTCGGACATCACTCTGAAAGAGAGTGGATAGATGTTCTTGCAATAATTTAAGAAACTCACCTATTTATCTTCCCTGACACCAATGAAATATAGACATGGGTTAAAAGGAGCAGGCATGGGCCGTTCAGCTCTTTGAGTCTGCTCCAATATTTCATGTAAGTATAGCTAATCTTGCAGTATATCTTAACATTATATTCACACTCTGTACCCTTCATCCTCAAATGTCCTTTGTTTCTTGAAACCTACCTTATCCTTAAATATGTTCAGACTCCCGTCCCAAGGCTTACTGTGGCAGGGAGTTCCATACATTAATCACTTTCTCCATTAAAACAAATTCTTATCAAAGTATTAAATGTCCAACCACCTCTCCTTTGACCATAACCCCGTCTTCAACACACCTGGGCAAGGATATCATCCTTCCCGCATTTATCCTGGCAAGCCGGGACAGTTTTGTACATTTCAATGAGATTTCCTTTCAATTTACTAAATTCATCATCAATTCTTTTCAATAGGCAAACCCAGCATCCCAGGAATTAGTCTGGTGAATCTCCATTGTTCTTGCTCGATTGGCAAAGATATAATTTCCTATGTAAGGAGACCATAAAACATCAGGTGTGGTTTCACTAAGATCTGTACAAGCAGTACATCCTTGCCCTGGTAATTTTGAAACAAATGCCAGCATAATATTTTATTCTTAACTTCTTGCTGTACCTGAGAACAAGAACACCCAGATCCTTTTGTACATCAACAGTTTTCCCAATAAACCGCCATTCAAATCACTCTCCACCTTTTGGTTTTCTACACCAAAGTGGATAACTTTGTATTTATCCACATTTCACTGCATCTGCCATACATTTGCCCACTCATTCAACTGAACTAAATTACCATGAGATCTCCTTGCATCCTCGTCACAACCCCTCCAAGTTTTACTTGCCACCTCAATAAAGATCCTACTTCCGATCTCCTATCTGTTAACTAGTTTTCAATCCAAGCCAATAAATTACCTCTCATCTCATGTGCTTTAATTTTGCACAATAACATCCAGGAATAAGACTTTATCAGAAATCTTCTAAATATCAGATAAGCCACATCCATCAATTTTCTAAGGTAGAGACAAAATGCAGGAGAAACTCAGTGGGTGAGGCAGCATCTATGGAGAGAAGGAATAGGCGAAGTTTCTTCATCTCTCTCCATCAACTTTCTATTACCTATTATTCCAGTTAAATTCACAAAAACTGCTTAATTCCTTCCTTTTTTTGTATCATGCCCTTTTTTTAAAATATAATCTAATATTTAAATGACTGCTGTTAGGGAACTGGCTCAAGTTCCTGTTTCCTCTTGAAACAGTGAGATTACATTTACTACCCTCCAATCTGCAGGAAGAGATCCATTATCTGTGGAATTTAGGAAGATAACGTCTATAGCTATTTCTTAATTCTCTGGCATGCTGCTTTTCATGCCCTGGGGATGTATCAGATGTCAGTCCCATTCATTTCTCCAATGTTTTTTTATATACCAATACTAATTTCCTTTAGTTCCTCACACTTCTGGGAAGATATTTGCATTATCTTCATCAAAATAGAGCTAAAGTATTTGTCTAATGTTCTGCAATTGTTTTAATCCTCATTGGAAAATTTCCCACTTCTGAGTCGAAGGGGCTTATATTTGTCCCCGCTAATATTTTCCTTTTTATATCCTTGTAGGTTTTACACGGAAACCATATTTTTGCCGAAACAAACAATGGTTGCTCGTTGGGGTTCTAAATGATTCAGAATTTGTCTCAAGGAGGACCAGTTAATCTATAATGCAAGGGATGACATTTTTGAGGGGAACCATTCTACCATTGGTTGACCAAAACCAGTCAGGGGTCTTACGCGTCAGTATCCCATTTTCTTCCCTATATTTCAATTTGTTCTTCAAGGTGGGAAGTGAGTAGATATACCTCAGCAGAGACAGGTCAAAGCATCAACATTTACTGTACTTATTCCTGTCATTATGCTTGAGGGTTTTGGATATGGCATGGGGAAGTTGTTGGAGAAGATTACATTTCAGTACAACTTAATAATTGTCACAGACTCCACATTTAAAATCAGATTCTTGTATAGATGAATACAAATAAAATCTAATATTAGGTTCCATTTTGTTAAAAAATTCAGAATGTCTTCAATTTTAACAATGGGATTAGATGCGAAGGGTGAGTTTTCAATTTTCCACGACGTACAGATAGCCTCAACTGTTGAGCAAGCTGAGGACACTGGAAATTCTAAAGGGCTCAGACTGATTTTCTGATCATTATTGATTGCACTTGTACTGGAATTTTTTAAACACGTTTCTGTGGGTATGGTTTTCCACCAGCAGAACAAAGTTAGAAAGTTACCCTAGCAAGATAAAACAACCAAAATACGAGAGGCTTGCAATGTAGGAAAGCTTATACATAATAAGGTAACATGGTTCATTCTACACCTCTGGCCTAATGCACAATTGTTATTTTTTTGCCTATTCTCAATTTTAATTCTAATCAGGTTTAAGCACTCATGAAAATGAAAAGATATTTGATTTCTGTACAACTCCATTATCACCGTCTGCACATTTAAAATTGGATCCTTATATAGATTAATACAAATAAAATCTGATTTCTATAATTTATATAATATTTGAATGGGTATTGGAAAATAAGATGAAAACACATGACTGTGTTAATACTCTAAATTTCTTTCCATTTAAACTAAAGGAAGGAAAGGAAATCAGGTAGATCCTTTACAGATGTGTCAGACTCCAGCATCATATTTATTCTTTAGCCAAATGATTGAAAATGCACACTTGGTACAATTTCCTCTTTGTAATGGCATTTCACTTAAGGCTTTGTTATCTTATGTGTTAGTGAAACTCATGTATCTTATAATTAGATCCAACTTGCTTCAAGGCACAAAACCTACTCTGACTTCATGAAAATTTCACTTGTCATAAAAATTAAAATTAAAATGGGGTTGTGTTTCCAGACAGAAACAAAGTAAGAATGTGTGCGTTGCACTGATGACCATTTTGGTCATGGATCCTATGTCCAAGAGTGTGAAATGTACAAAGGTAAATGCGCTATTCTTTCTGAGTCTAAAGGGTTAGGTGTTCAGGCGGAAGGGATGATGGGTGGAGAACGGCAACTCTTTAAGAGGAAGGTTAGTGTTCAGGGTCTTTGTGGCTGATAGGGAATCAGTGGGCACACAACTCAGAAATCAAGACGTTGGGGTGATAAGGCAGTTAGAAGATTGGTAGTTCTGAGACTGGAAATTGGGATTGGGTCTGGGGCCTACTCAGGGAATTGGAATAAGGACAATTAGGGAGGTACTGATGTCAGGCCTAGATTAAATTGTGGAATCTGAGAATGAGGCTGAGGATGGGGGCGGGGTGGGGGGGGAGATTCTCAGTAGAAAGAAGATAACCTGGGCTCAAAGTGCTCAAAGTCAGGTTCCTCTAGCATTTATAAAATAAAATCCCTGGTAATGCTCCAAAAGGATTGAAGTACAGGTGATGGCATCATATGATGAATGCCTGATGTGTAAGTTGTACTAAAGCAAACCTTAATTGAAGGTGCTCAGAAAGGTACAATTGCATATGACAAGAGCTGCAATTGCTTTCTACTCAAAGAATAAACATTCTTTAGATATGTTGCTCTGACTAAAAGTATTTGGCTTTCTAGGGAGGTATACTTAATAAAAATATTAGCAATTAAATATTAAATACCTTGAAAACATATAGAAAAAAAGATAATTGCCTATATGTTCAAAGCAGTCAAATCTTATTGAATAAATCAAAAGTCAAAAGTCAAAAGAGTTTAATGTCATGTGTCCCTGACGGGACAATGAAATTCTTTCTTTGCATAGCACAACAGAACATAGTAGGCATTGACTACAATTATATATGTAAATACACACATGAATTAACAAATTAATAAAGTGCAAATAACAGATGGAGGGATATTAATGTTCAGAGTTTTGTCTGAGCCAAGTTTAATAGCCTGATGGCTGTGGGGAAGTAGCTATTCCTGAACTTAGCATATATCCTGAATATATCAACTATCCTGAAGCATAAATGTGTTCTTAAAGTTAATACTTATTCTTTTTGGGTTTCTGAAATGTAATTCTGTTCATGTGCTTTCCATATTTATACAAAGGTGTTTCTTCTTCTTGAAGTTAACACATTCTGATCTATCATCAGAGCTGCAGGATTTACTCAACCCGCCCACCTCCTCTTCCCCATGTTATGCATTCCTACTGTCACATTTTGGAGATCAATATGTTGAAAAAAATATTGGTTTACACAATTTACTATAAATTTGTGGTGTGGTGTTGCAGTTGGTGCTTGTTCAGTAGCAGAGCATCTTTAGGTCAAGAATATTTTCCTCATAAAGTTGCGGAAAATTGAGTTGAAAACAGCACAGTGAGGAAAAAAAAGACATCAGAACCTGTGTGCATCAAGAAACTAACAGTCTCTTAAACAATCAGATTTATGGATTGTGAATGAGGCACTGGGAAGTCTCAGAAAGAGGCTTGAACGAAGGCGTGAGACGAAGAAAGGAAAATATAGTGGATTTAAAGCGAAGAAAAGAGAAAGAACAATTACAAAATTAGAAAATCACAAATTACACTAACAATACAAAAGCTAAAAAATTGGGACATTATCATATTATGTTTCAGTTGCACGCTGGTTAATTGGCCATAATTAATAATTATCATACAGTTGAGAAGATATTTTTAGCCACCCGTAACTGGTTCTAATTATCTACAAGTGAGTTGCATTTAAATCCACCACACAATTATAGCAATTTCCCAACATTCATGGGTATCAATGCTGAGCAGACAGTTTCACCGAGCTAAAAATGATATGGCACAATTTGGACCAAAGTTATTGCATGCTTGCATTTACCAACATTTTGCTTCCGACATGAGTTTGTTGCACTATTTATATTTGCTTCACTATTACTTTGATAGAACAACTTTTAGATATGCTCTGCAGGTGAATTTTCTAAGGAAATATTGTTACTAAATATCATAAGAACCCAGCATGTACATCACACAGTTTGTGATGTGTAGGAAGGAACTGCAGATACTGGTATGAACCGAAGACAGACCCAAAAAGCTGGAGTAACTGAGCATCTCTGAGGAAAGGAATAGATGATGTTTTGGGTCAAGATCGTTCTTCAGACTGGCAGTCAGGAGGGAAACTGGAGATATAATTGGTGATGTTGGGAGATATAGAACAAATGAATTAAATATCTGTAGAAAAGTAACGATGATAAAGGAAAAAGGCCATTGTTAACTGTGAGCTAGGTGAAGAGTTAGAGACAATGAGACTCAACAAGGCGACTTTGAAGCTTGGTCAATAACTTGGGTGGGGGAGGGATGGAGAGAGGGGGAATGCAAGTGTTACTTGAAGTTAGATAAATTAATATTCATACCGCTGGGTTATAAGGTGAAATATGAGGTGCAGTTTCTTCAATTTGCATTTGGCCTCACTCTGATAATGGAGGAGGCCCAGGACAGAAATATCAGTGGGGAAGGGGAATTAAAATGTTGGCAACTGGGAGATCAGGTAGGCCCAGGCAGACTGAACAAAGGTGTTCAGCGATATTCCTTGTGATATTCACTTTTAATTCTTCAAACCCGTCTTCAAACTAAATTCTACAGAGCATAAAAAAGATACAATTCATAAAACAAATTTAATATTAAATAATGATGAAACAAAAGAATAAATCAAGATAAAGGAAAACTTAAGGACCATAAAAAAGATATCAATGAAGTACAGTGAAAGTACAAGAGAACAGTGTGAAGAAATGTCCAGATCCACAATGTTGCCTGTCCATTCCTTCCAGCGATGCTGTTTGACCCTCTGAGTTACTCTAGTCCCAGATGAGAGGAAACAGCTGCCTATACACCCAATAAGTTTGATTCTATTAGATATTGAGGAAAAACTAAAAGTCTTCTTGACTGGAACAGGGATAGTAACCCAAGGGACATGCCTGACCCTGACTATCCAGTCCAGTATGAGACATTAATTGACAAGCTGGAAATTTGACTGCACCTCAGAGTTCATCATGGATCTCTGAAGAGATGTCACTACTGCATAAAAATAATTAAGCATATTTTGTCAGACCTCAGGAGGACAAAGAATTTCAAGGTGTTGAATGCAAAGAATGGCATATGGAGATTGATGAGGGAAGATAATATTTAACCTCTCAATGCACTATTCACTGAATATCATTGAACAAGAACGTGATTTGGAAACAACACAGTAATAGAGATTTGAGTTATATTTGATGTTTCACTTGGTTGGGGGTAAATATCGTAATTGAAGACCTATTAGTCTTTGGAGAAGGAGCAACAGTGAAAATGCAAACTTAGACAATAATAGAAAGGAGATCCCCACTGCACGGAGAAATAACTGACGTTGAACAAAGTTTAAAAAAATCTAAATGATCACCAGAGATATTCTTAAGTCAAATCCAGCTAAACTCAAGGCAGTAAAGGAATTTGATGATAAGAAAGAGCTGTCAAAACAGGTGGATGCTGCAGAAAAAAGACTGGAAGTAATGCTCTTGCAGAAGGGTCGGATAATAATATACAACTAGAGCTCTAATAGATACAGACCTGCACATTGGATAGCTGTGATGTCTGGAACCCATTGACCAGTACAAGTCATGTTGAGGTTATTGTGATATGCACATGCATGGTGAAGTACAAATGCAATGAAATTTTTACTTATACGGGCACCACAAGAACATCACAAACAACCAATCTCCCTTCTATTGACTCCATTTATACCTCACGCTGTCTCAGCAAGGCCATTTATACTTCACACTGCCTAATCAAGGACAAGTCGCATCCTGGCCACTACCTCTTCTCTCCTCTCCCATCAGGCAATGGGCATAGAAGTACACCACCAGATTCGGGGACAGTTTCTTCCCAGCTGTTATTAGGCAAATGAATCATCCGACCACAATCAGAGAGCAGCGCTGAACTACTATCTACCTCTTTGGTGACCCTCAGACTACCCTTGATTAGACTTTTCTGGATTTACCTGGCATTAAACGTTATTCCCTTATCATGTGTCTAGACACTGTAAATGGATCGATTGTAATCATGTTTAAGAAGGAACTGCAGATGCTGGAAAATCAAAGGTAGACAAAGTGTTGTAGAAACTCAGCGGGTGAGGCAGCATCTAAGGAGCGAAGGAAATAGGCAACATTTCGGGCCGAAACCCTTCATCATGTATTGTCTTTTCTGCTGACTGGATAGCATGCGACAAAAAAGCTCTTCACTGTACCTCGGTACACATGACATTAAACCAAACTGAACTGACATAGACTCTGACGACACATACAACGTATATTATAGGGTACACAAAAGTCTGGAGAAACTCAGCGGGTACAGCAGCATCTAAGGAGCGAAGGAGATAGGCGACGTTTCGGGTCAAGACCCTTCTTCAGACTGGTTAGGGATCAGGGAAACGAGAGATATAGACAGTGATGTGGAGAGATAAAGAACAATGAATGAAAGATATACAAAAAAGTATCTATGATAAAGGAAACAGGCCATTGTAAGCTGTTTGTAGTGTGAAAATGAGAAGCTAGTGCAACTTGGGTGAGGGAGAGATAGAGAGAGAGGGAATGCCAGGGCCCGAGGGCTGAGGGAGAGGTGGGAAGGGGAGGAGACAGCAAGGGTTAACAGAATTGAGAAAATTCAATATTTAAGCCCAGAGGATGCAGACTCCCCAAGCGGAATATGAGGTGCTGTTTCTCCAACTTGCGGTGTTGCTCACTCTGGCCGTGGAGGAGGCCCAGGACCGAGGGGTCGGGTACGGAATGGGAGGGGGAGTTGAAGTGCTGAGCCACCGGGAGGTCGGGTTGGTTATTGCGGACCGAGCGGAGGTGTTCGGCGAAACGATCGCCAAGCCTTCCTTGGTCTCATCGATATAGATCAGCTGGCATCTGGAGCAACGGATGCAGTAGATGAGGTTGGAGGAGGTGCAGGTGAACCTCTGTCGGACCTGGAAGGACTGCTTGGGTCCATGAAAGGAGTGGAGGGGGGAGGTGAAGGGACAAGTGAAGCATCTCTTGCCCAGACTCACTACGACTACAAACGTGCATTATACATGAATTGCGCTGAACATCTACAAGACAGTGCAAAAGATACAGCATGCAAAAAAGCATTAGTGCAAAACACATTTAGAAAATAAGCAGGATTAGGGTTGAGCAGGTCGGTTCATTTACCCTGATGATTGTACGAAAGTTACAACTCCTGCCCTTTCTGTCATGCGGTAGACTGAGACTGAGTGACTCCCCCCACCTCCTCAATCTTTGCACATCCCCAAAGCCTTATCACTCGTCACTTCATTTTCATAGAAACATAGAAACATAGAAATTAGGTGCAGGAGTAAGCCATTCGGCCCTTCGACCCTGCACCGCCATTCAATATGATCATGGCTGATCATCCAACTCAGTATCCCGTACCTGCCTTCTCTCCATACCCTCTGATCCCCTTAGCCACAAGGGCCACATCTAACTCCCTCTTAAATATAGCCAATGAACTGGCCTCAACTACCCTCTGTGGCAGAGAGTTCCAGAGACCCACCACTCTCTGTGTGAAAAAATACACCGTTCCCACTTCTCAGTTCCACCCAAATAGCCTCCCTAGACGAGCCCTCTAATCTATCCTGCCAAAGCACTGCTGTGATATCTTCTCTGACAAGCAATGCAACCCCTCCACCTCTGGTCCCTCCAATTCTATCACACCTGAAGCAACAACGGCACTATTGCCACAACGTCAACAGCAAATGCTCACTGGCTCATCACTCTCCTCTCAACCATGTGGATGACAGGTCATGTACACCAGACTGCTGCCCCTCGGTTACAACTCAGTGTTCATTGCAATCATTTCCTCCAAACTTATCACCAAGGGCCTCTAAATCTCTCTTTGAAAACATATTCTCAATCTCATCACTGGCTGACTTCAATCAGTGCCAGTTGGTAACAATGTCTCCTCATCGCTGACCATCAACCCAGGTGCATACATAACTGTGTGGCCAGGCGTTGCTACAATGCCAGCTATAAATTTGCCAACAACACCACTGTTCTTGGCCGAATCACAGGTGGTAATAAGCAGCATACAGGACAGAGGTAGAACGATATGATACGATATGATATGATAGAACTTTATTTATCCCAGGAGGGAAATTAATTAATGAGTTTGCCAACAGTCATAAAAAACACAAAATACATGAAACGAAAATATAGGCAAAAATAGGAAAACAGACTATTATCTAAATGGTGGCCGATTAGGAAAAGGGGAGATGCAGCGCGACCTGGGTGTCATGGTACACCAGTCATTGAAAGTAGGCATGCAGGTACAGCAGGCAGTGAAGAAAGCGAATGGTATGTTAGCTTTCATAGCAAAAGGATTTGTGTATAGGAACAGGGAGGTTCTGCTTCAGTTGTATAGGGTCTTGGTGAGGCCACACCTGGAGTATTGCATGCAGTTCTGGTCTCCAAATCTGAGGAAGGACATTATTGCCATAGAGGGAGTGCAGAGAAGGTTCACCAGACTGATTCCTGGGATGTCAGGACTGTCTTATGAACAAAGACTGCATAGACTCGGTTTATACTCTCTAGAATTTAGGAGATTGAGAGGGGATCTTATAGAAACGTACAAAATTCTTAAGGGGTTGGACAGGCTAGATGCAGACAGATTGTTCCCGATGTTGGGGAGGTCCAGGACAAGGGGTCACAGCTTAAGGATAAGGGTGAAATCCTTTAGGACCGAGATGAGAAGGAATTTTTTCACACAGAGAGTGGTGGGTCTCTGGAACTCTCTACCACAGAGGGTAGTTGAGGCCAGTTCATTGGCTATATTTAAGAGGGAGTTAGATGTGGCCCTTGTGGCTAAGGGGATCAGAGGGTATGGAGAGAAGGCAGGTACGGGATACTGAGTTGGATGATCAGCCATGATCATATTGAATGGCGGTGCAGGCTCGAAGGGCCGAATGGCCTACTCCTGCACCTAATTTCTATGTTTCTATGTTTCTATTAGTAGCAAGATGGATTCAACAGTGGTTGAATGGGAGATGCCAGAGAGTAATGGTGTATGGCTGTTTGTCGGTGACGAGTGGGGTGCCTCAGGGATCTGTGTTGGGTCCACTGTTGTTTGTCATGTACATCAATGATCTAGATGATGGGGTGGAAAATTGGATAAGTAAGTATGCAGATGATACTAAGATAGGGGGTGTAAATAAGCAATTTACAAACTCTAAAAGTGTTCAACACATTTTAATGATAGCACAAGGTATTACATACATCCTCAAATACTGGCTACATTCTTCTAGTGAACCGTATCCAGGAAGGGGAAGGCGTTATGATTGATGTTAACTAGGCGGGGTTAATGGTACTGAGGTAACTATGTTATTGGTTGCATGCAAAACCATCTACATCCTTCCCCTTAGAAAATTTAAAAGAAACAGACCGTTGTCACTACAACAGAATTAAACAGAATTAAACAGAATCGCCATAACGAACAGGTGGCTTGCTGATCCGGCCCGAGCGCGTACGGATGCCTCCCCCTTCCCCCGGAGGAGCAGAAAAAACAGGGGGACCCGAGACAGCAGGGGAACCAGGGAAGGGCGGTGGGGTTGGAGGAACAGGAGAGGGAGAACCGCGACCGCCAACAGGTGACCCGCGCAGAGGGGAACCGGGCGCTCGATATGGGGACCGAGGCATGCAGGGAACGCTGGCTGGGACAGGAGCCGGCTGCTGGTATGAGAGCGGCGGGGCATAGGGGCCCGGGGCCTGCGGCTTCGGCTCATTAACCGCAAGCAGGTGTTGTCGGCTTCTACGGTAGATGGTTCCCTCATAGTCGACCAGATACGAACGAGGTGAGTCGGCCACCCCAACCACAGTAGCCAGACGGGAGTGACCACTGGCGGTTTGCAATCGAACAACCTGTCCAGGCAACAGAGGATCGAGTGGTCTGCACGACCGATCGTGGGAACGCCGCTGGCTGTCATGTTTCTCTTGAATGCGCCTCTGCACAGAGGCAGGCTCCAGCACCCGAGGTTTCAGCTGGCGCTGGGCAATCGGGATGGTAGATCTGGTTGTTCTGGACATCAGACGCTGAGCAGGGGACCCCATGGCCGGATCTCTGGAAACATTCCTGAGGTTCAGGAGATCCAAATACAAATCAGAGTTAGACAGTCTCGCTTGTTCCATCAGAAGCTTGGCGCTGCGGACGGCCCGTTCAGCAAGGCCGTTGCTCTGTGGGTACTCCGGGCTGCTGGTGAAATGCACAAAATTCCATTTGTCAGCAAAACCTTTGAACTCACGGCTGGTAAACTGCCTGCCATTGTCAGTCTGCAGCCTGACAGGGGACCCAAACGTGGAGAAGTGTTTCCGCAGCTTCCGGATCACCATCTCCGACGTGAGGGATGTCAGCAAATCCACCTCGAACCAGTTTGAGTACGAGTCGACCAGGACAAGGTAGTGGTTACCACGCCACTCGAAGATGTCGGCAGCCAGCGAGGACCAGGCCAAGGCAGGAGCGGGCTGTTGCAGCAGGGGCTGTCGCTGCTGATGTGGAGCAAGACTGTTGCACGTGGAGCAGGCAGAAACACGGTCTCGAATATATTTGGCCATTCCAGGCCAGTAGAATTGGCACTGAGCGTGGGCGAGTGTTGCATCGACCCCGGGGTGTCCGCTGTGGGCTGCGCAGTAGTAAGAATCGAACAGGGAGGACGGGACCACCACTTTATGTCCCTTAACGATAACGCCATTCTGGAGCACCAGTTCGTCACGGACCAGGAAGAAGGGCTGTGTTTCAGGCGGTGCAGCGGAGCGTTTTGTTGGCCACCCTGATTTAATCACAGACGCAAGCCGTTGCAAAACTGGATCGGCAGCGGTGTGCTCGGCCAAAAGCTGCAGCTGCTTGGTGGGAATAAAATTGACGCCCAGTACGAGCAAGTCCTCTGTTTCGTAGGGGTGGCGAGCACAGGAGACCCGCGGGGCGCGCGATAATGTGTCCGCGATGTGCATCTCGGTGCCTTTCTTGTAGACGATGTCGAAATCAAAGCGCTGGAGCTGCAGCATCATACGCTGCAGCCTGGCAGGGGCAGCATGAATCGGCTTGTTCAGGATTGTCACCAGTGGCTGGTGGTCGGTTTCGACTGTAAATCTGCTGCCAAACAGGAAGTCTCTGAACTTGGAGCAGGCAAACACCACCGCAAGCAGCTCCTTCTTGATCTGAGCGTACCGCTGCTCGGTGTCCGTCATGGTGCGGGAGGCATAGGAGACAGGATGTAACGATCCATCGACAGATTGGAGGCATGCCGCGCCCAGGCCGAACTTAGAAGCGTCACATGTGACGGTGATGGGGCGACTCGCATCAAAAAATCGCAACATCGGAGTGTTAATCAGTTTCGACTTGAGACAGTCAAACGCCTGCTGGTGCTGTGGGAGCCAGACCCAGGCGATATCCTTTTTTGTCAGCTGCCGCAGGGGAGCACTCAGCTCACTGAGATTTGGTACAAACTTCCCAAGGTAGTTCACCATGCCCAAGAAACGTTGTAGACCTGGCACGTCGGTGGGGGCTGCCATCTCAGAGATGGCCGCTGCCTTCAAAGGGTCGGGTTTTAGTCCGTTAGAGGTGAAAACGTGTCCAACATACGTGACTTCTGAGACACGAAACCGGCACTTCTTTGGGTTCAGCTTCAGGTTGGCCTTTCGCGCCCGATCCAGGACGCGGCGGAGGTTCTGGTCATGTTCAGCAATGTCCTTCCCATAGACTAAGATGTCATCCACGATGATGGCACATGGCAGGCCCGAGAATATCTGCTCCATCGTTCGCTGGAACACCTCACTAGCGGAATTGATGCCGAATGGCATTCGCAGGAATTTGAATCTGCCGAATGGTGTGGCGTAGGTTGTCAGGTCGGAAGATGCTTTGTCCAACAGGATCTGCCAGAACGAGTTCTTAGCGTCTAGGACCGAAAAGACGGTGGCTTGCCCGACCTGAGCCGCCACGTCCTCAACAGACCGCATGGGGTAGTGTGGTCGCCTGATGGCAAGGTTTAAGTCCTTGGGGTTGATACACACACGTATTTCATTCTTGTCTTTCTTTATCGTGGCAACCATGGTGGAGACCCAATCGGTGGGCTCGCTGACAGCTTCTAGCACCCCCTTGTCGACCATGTTGTTAAGCATCGCCTCGACCCTGTCTTTCATGGCGTGGGACACCCTGTGAGGTGCGCGGACCACGGGTTGTACATTTGGGTCAATGGAAATATGGTATGTCAGTGGTAACTTTCCCAGGTCATCGTTGAACAGGTCCTGGTATTCTGCAATCGGGTTAAATGACAGTAGCACTTTGTGGACCGTGTGGTCGAAGGACACCAGGCCAAGATCTTGGCACGCACGGTTTCCCAGCAGGGTAACACAGTCAGAGTTCAAAACATAAAAAATCAAGTTTCTCATGGCCTTCTGTAGCCTGCAAGTTAAAGTGGCCCTCCCCACAGGCCTGAGAATTTCTCCACCATAGGCGTGCAGAGTAGCATTGTCAGCGACCAAGGCCTCATTAGTCCTTATCTTGTTGAAAAGATTTATTGACAAAACATTGACCTTTGCCCCAGTATCTAACTTCGCAAGGAAGGTTACATTGTTGACAGTCACAGACACGGAGGGATCAAGACGTTGGCCAGGTGCCTGGAGGAGGGTAAACACATTCGAATCCTCGGGAGAATTAATTGGATCTGCATCATAGGATTCAGCAACATCGGGCTGTGGGTTGGAACAGCTATCAGATTGTTTAAGCATGTTTAGACTGGGTCTGAAAATCTGTACCTGTCTCCCACGAGAACGGAATAAGCGGCAGGCAGAAGCGAAATGATTCAGTTTGTTACAAACATTACAAGCCTTGCCATAGGCAGGGCACGTCGACCGTCTGTGGTGCATGTAGTTACAGTTAGGGCACCTTTTTGGGGGCACATCATCAGGACCAGGGTTGGCACGCGGCAGAAAAGCATTGTTTCCCCTCTGAGGTAGGGCTCTACTAAATCCAGCCTGGTGAACAGACTTATCTCCCAAGTCCCGGTGATCATCTGGCAATCTGCAGGCATGCATGGCTTTTTCTAACGTTAGATCCGGATCCCTAAGAAGCTCACATCGCAGCTTCTGGTCACGCATGCCAGTTACTAAAATGTCTCTAGTGAGCTGGTCTGTCATGTCACCGAAACGGCACCGCTGGGCGAGATAACGCAAATCGGCAATAAAACATTCAACAGGTTCCTCCGGCAGCTGTCTCCTTGTAAAGAACCGTGCCCTCTCTAGAATGCGGTTCGAGGGCAGGTCACAAATCTCCCTGAACTTACGTAGTAGGCAAGCAGGGTCACTGGCAGATTCTGCAGGGGTAACCACCACGTTGTTGTCGTCCAGGACCGCTGGAGCATAGACGAAAGTTCTGGCTCTCTTCATGGCATCAGGTCCGACAAGGTTGAGTAGGAGGGAGGCTTTGAGGGAGTCAGGATCATTGCGGTGAGCGACGTTGACAAAGTGGGTGAAATCAATTTCAAACGTAGCCCAGCGCTCAGAAATATCAGCATCAAAGACAAGCTGCGCGGGCTTTCTGCACGAGGATGCCATGGTCAGAGAGATAAAGCACAAAAGGCACAAATCAAATAAAAGAAATAAAACCCGATAGACAGGTAGGCGCAAGTATCTTCCAGCTCCGACACCATGTAAATAAGCAATTTACAAACTCTAAAAGTGTTCAACACATTTTAATGATAGCACAAGGTATTACATACATCCTCAAATACTGGCTACATTCTTCTAGTGAACCGTATCCAGGAAGGGGAAGGCGTTATGATTGATGTTAACTAGGCGGGGTTAATGGTACTGAGGTAACTATGTTATTGGTTGCATGCAAAACCATCTACAGGGGGTGCTGTGGATAATGAAGTAGATTTTCAAAGTCTACAGAGAGATTTGGGCCATTTGGAAGAGTGGGCTGAAAGATGGCAGATGGAGTTTAATGCTGATAAGTGTGAGGTGCTACATCTTGGCAGGACAAATCAAAATAGGACGTACATGGTAAATGGTAGGGAATTGAGGAATGCTGTGGAACAGAGGGATCTAGGAATAACTGTGCATAGTTCCCTGAAGGTGTACTCGCATGTAGATAGGGTGGTAAAGAAAGCTTTTGGTTGCTGGCCTTTATAAATCAGAGCAATGAATATAGGAGTAGGGAAGTAATGTTAAAATTGTACAAGGCATTGGTAAGACCAATTCTGGAGTATGGTGTACAATTTTAGTCGCCTAATTATAGGAAGGATGTCAACAAAATAGAGAGAGTACAGAGGAGATTTACTAGAATGTTGCCTGGGTTCCAGCAACTAAGTTACAGAGAAAGGTTGAACAAGTTAGGTCAGAAGGTTAAGGGGGGACTTGATTGAGGTCTTTAAAATGATGAAAGGGATAGACAGAGTTGACGTGGATAAGCTTTTCCCATTGAGGGTAGGAAAGATTCAAACAAGAGGGCATGACATGGGAATTAAGGGACAGAAGTTTAGGGGTAACATGAGGGGGAACTTCTTTACTCAGAGAGTGGTGGCTGTGTGGAATGATCTTCCTGCAGAAGTGGTGGAGGCAGGATCGATTTTAACATTTAAAAGTAAAGTGGATAGGTATATGGATGGGAAGGGAATGGAGGGGTATGATCTGGGTGCAGGTAGATGTGACTAGCGGGACATAAATGGTCAGCACGGACTGGAAGGGCCGAGAAGGCCTGTTTCCGTGCTGTAATTGTTATATGGTTATATATGTTTATATGGTTAAAGTGGATCCACATCATTTCTAAGGCAGGAGTTGATTTGTGCCATAGCAACCTCTTGACGTGCATCATTACAATGGTTCTAAGTGCTTCAGGATGCTAATCATTGTGGTAGGTCACCGTGCTCTTCTTGGGCACTAGTACAGATAAATGTATTTTTGAAGTAAGTGAGACCCTCAGACAGCAGAAGAGGGAAATTGAAGATATCCCCAAATTCTTCAGCCATTTGCTCTGTCCATGTACATATGGAGAATATGCACAATACACATGGAGAAAGGTATAGGTGCAGTGATCATAAATTACTTGTGATCATTGCTGGTAAGCCCGTTTTTGGAGCACTAAGGAGGTGGAGGAGAATGTTTATGAGGATACAGAATTTCTGCGCCCAAGATGAGGTGTTCCATACTAGAACACCCTAGAACATGTCCTCATTTGTTAGGGAATGGGGGATCCCCTCTCCCATCATAGATGAGGCCCTCACGCATGTCTCCTCGGTACCCTGCAGCTCTGCCCATGCTCCCCCCCCCCCCAGTCGCAACAGAGACAGAGTCCCGCAGTCCTTACCTTTCACCCCATCAGCCGTCACATACAACACATAATCCTCCGAAATTTCCGCCACCTCCAACGGAATCCCAACACGAGCCACATTTTCCAATCTCCAACCCTTTCTGCCTTCCACAGATACCATTCCCTCAGCAACTCCCTGGTTAACTCATCTCTTCCCATCCAAACCACCCCCTCCCCAGGTACCTTCCCCAGCAACTGCAGAAGATGCAACACATGTCGCGATACCTCCTCCCTCGACTATGTCCCGGGACCCCGACAGTCCTTTCAGGTTAGGCAGAGGTTCACTTGTACCTCCTCCAACCTCATCTACTGTACCCTTTGTTCAAGATGTGGATACTTATACATCGGTGAGGCCAAACGCAGACTGGGCGATCGTATCGCGGAACATCTTCGCTCAGCCTGCGTGAACCAACCTGATCTCCTGGTTGCTGGAAACTTTCATTCTCCTTCCCATTCCTACACAGACCTTTCTGTCCTCAGTCTTCTCCATTGTCAGACAAAAGTCAAAGTCAATTTTATTCGTCACATGCAAATTACATGCAGTGAAATGAATTTGCCAGCAGTGATACACTTAAAAAAACACACAATACACAATTTAACACAAACATCCACCACAGCATTCTTCACTGTGGTGCAAGGCAACAAAGTTCAGCCAGTCCTCCTCCCTTGTTCACTCGTGGTCGGGGCCATAGACCCCCCGCTACAGTGTCTCGCAGCGCAGAGTGAAGCTAAATGCAAATTGGAGGAACAGCATCTCATATTTTGCTTGGGCAGCTTACAGCCCAGTGGTATGAATATTGATTTCTCTCACTTCAGGTAGCCCAGGCATTCCCTCTCTTTCTATACCTCCCCCACCCAAATCACACTAGCTTCTCATTTTCACTCAACAAACAGCTTACAATGGTACACAAAAGGCTGGAGAAACTCAGCGGGTGCAGCAGCATCTAAGGAGCAAAGGAGATAGGCGACGTTTCGGGTCGAGACCCTTCTTCAGACAGCTTACAATGGCCTGTTTCCTTTATCATCATTATGTTTTTGCATATTGTTCATTCATTGTTCTTTATCTCTCCACATCACTGTCTATATCTCTTTATGGGAAGCCCCTGACCTGTGGAGATTTTAATATCGTCAAGAAACTGGATAAGAATTAAGTTACAGGTCACTCTCCCCCTGACCTTCACTCATCCATAACCCCACCCCACTCCTCTTTCAATCCCTTCACCTCACTTCAAGCTAAGCTCCGGATCATTCATAATTTGGTTACCTTGAATCCCCTTTCATACACACAATCAACTTGAATGCAAAATAATTTACAGGGAAAAGGTGCTTCTTTGAGTCAGAGGTGGTGTTATATTTAACATTTTTGCACACACTTAGAGACAGGTCATGACCTTAGAAAGCCGGCAACCAGTTTTGCTACATTTTCAAATATGGCTGGTTTCCGCTGCAAAGGATTTAGAGGATGTAGGTGCCGGTTATTTTTTGCAAGTTACAGATTATAATTCTATCTCCCAGCAGATATCACCAAAGACAAAGAGGGCTGTATTTTCCTCTGAAAATCTCACTCATAATTGATTGTATTTGTAATTAAAAAGGAGATAAAATGACACAGGTTCTTACCCAAAGCTCAATTTCTTATTCTATAGGGGGCGCCGTCCAGTTGGTATGGCTGCCCAGCCTGCAGCTGTCTGTATTTTAACTTCTTTTTTTTTAGTGTGTAAAAAGTGTTTTGTTTGGAGTCTATTATTTTTTAGGTGGGGGGGGGGGGGGTGGGGGGGGGGGGGTCGGTGGGAGGGAAATGGGAAACTGCTTTTCCTGGCCCCTATCTGGTCGGAGAGGCGTCTTTTCTCCGGGCTCGCGGCCTACCATTAGATTAGATTTTGTTACTTGTCATTCGAACCTCAGAGAGGCTCGAACGAAACTCCATTTCTACAAGCCATACAAACAGAACAATTCATAAAAAAACACACGAACAATTCAATTCACACAAACAACCACCACAGTGAAATTCCTTCTGACTGGGATGGAAGGCAAAGTTCTTCTCTTTCCCCCGCACCATTTCTCTCCCGATGTTGAAGCCCCAGGTGGGTGGTGTTACGTCCCATGGCCATTGAGGCCGCGTTGGGCGATGGAGTCTGGAGATGGTACCAGCGGGTCTGGAGCGGCGTTTCCTGAGGGGACTGCCCAGAACCTCTGCTTCGATGGTGGCACAGTGCTGGAGCACCATCGTGGAACGGAGCGGGCGATGGTGCTTGCCTGGGTCGCCGTGCTGGAACTCTGGTGAGCTGGGACTGCTTGAACATCGTGGAGCTGCGGGACTGGGGAGCAACCAGCCGAGGGGGAACTTTAACAACAGGAGCCTGGGATCTCTGGCCGAGATCATCAGTGGTGGAGCTTCAACTGGCGCAGCCTGTCGGCTTCAGAAGCCGCGGACTCCAGTAAGGAAGCGGCCGTTCCAGGTGTCCCAAACCGCTGAGAGGATTCTCTCGACGCCGGAGCACCATCTGCGGAGGCCTTAATAGGCCTGACTATGGGTGGACAAGGGGATGGGGACTGGACTTTGTGCCTTCCCTCACAGTGGGAACCATTGTGGGGGGATGTTTTTATGTTTATTGTTAATTCTTTAATGTAGTGTCTTATCTTTATCTGTGTGCTGCATGGCAAGTCAAATTTCACTGCACCTATTGGTGTATGTGACAATAAATGTCCTTTGTCCTTTGTCTTATCCTAGCTCCTGTGGGCAGTATAGTGGCAAGATGGTAGAATTGCTGCCTCACAGCGCCAGACACTCGTGTTTGATCCTGACTACGGGTGCTGAGCTGAGTTTGCATGCTCTCCCTGTGACCGTGGGAGTTTTCTCCAGGTGCTGATTCCTCCCACATTCCAAAGATGTGCACAATCGTAGGTAAATTGTCCCTAGTATATAGGATTGTTCAGCATTGAACTAGTGTATGGGTGATCGATGGCCAGCATGGATGTGGTGAGCCAAAGGGCCTGTTCTATGCTGTATCTCTAAACTCTAAAACTGCTGCTGCCTCCACCATATTACCAGCTATAAATGCAGGAAACATGTGGAGCAGTGGGAATTTCACCAATATCCTTGATTGAGGAGAAAGGGCCGATTAGTGTTTACCTTTAACTGCATATGGGCCCTACGGGCGTAATAAAAAAATTCTCAATTCTTCTCCCAGACTCTGACCATTTTTTCAGTGATGGGAATCCCACATTAGCATTATCTCAATTCCGCTCTTTGGAACTGGAAATCTCCTCGAACCCATTCCTGCAAGCTATAAGCTTGGAGCTATGCTGAGTATACAGCTGAGAGCTGAGGTCCCACTCTGTTGTCACTAGGGTAATCCAGCCTATGTTTATGTGTGTTTAACATACAATAACAACATATTGGCGGATCACCAGTTTTGACAGTGGATCAGTGAGGTGTTGTTATCATACTGCTCTGGCTTTTAGATGGCTTACAACTTTGATTTGGGAACTAAACAATTGTCAATTAAATTCTACAATAAAGAGTTCCAAAATTCTTGGGCATTGTCCAATACAGAACAAAAATAAGTGAATAGAAAGCATAACTTTTCTGATTAGTATAATATCCATCAAATTAAATTTTTGTAAAGCATGTTGAATTAATGCCAGAGTGAGGTCTGCCTGACCCTGAAGCATTCTCTGGCATGTTTGTTCCACCATATGGATTGCTTGGTTACAGTCCACATATACAGTCTGCGTGCTAAGGATTTTTTCCACAGTATGGTGAAGTAACTGAGTGGCATTTTTAAGAACGTTTTTATGTTGTGGGATTTAAGTGTTTCAGTTTGCTAATGAACCATCGGTTGCCAAATATTATTAATGTTGGTGCAATATTACAGCTATTATGATTTTAATGCGAGACCATACCAGCAGGCACCCTGAACCAGTGAGTTCTTCCAACCACACCAAGGAGAAAGAAATAAAAAATACAATGCATGTTCATGATTATTTTTATGATTTATTGGTGGTATAAAGTTTCTTCATAATTTGTTCATTTAATTCATTTCTTGTTTAAATCAGGAACAAAGGTTGTCCCCATTTTATCCGGGATGGGATACGCTCACTCTTACATAACCAACAATACTCAGTGAACATAGTGATATCTGGGAATTGCATCAAGTTGCCATTAACACATGGCATTTCAATCTGCCAGCTGGATTTTAACCTAAACCAAACTGATGGAATGGAAGTCTTCTATGTACTGGGTGTAACTGCTTCATATAACATTTTTTAGCAGCTTCCTTTCATAGCTCATTGACCGCAAAGCAAAACTGGCCCAATTTTCTATCGTAAATTGGCACTCAAAGCAATTCAAGATTGACTGAGTAAGAAAATAAAACCCACACCGTCTCCAACCACCCTCTACACTTCAGGATGTTTTCTAAAGCTGATCGGTAAACCTATTACTGAGACAATGTAAGGGTATTTATATTCTATTCAGCTGCGTTATGTCCAAGCATGATCTCAAGGGCTGACTTTGTAAATGGATGCTTCTGGTCAACAGTGCCCTTTTCCAAAATCATCCACTGCTATTACAGATTGGACTGTGCTTCATTCCCAGCATTAACACCTACCTGATGGGTACAACAACAAAAAACTATATTTTTAACAAAGTCTAATTTTAACCCTGACAAGTATGGAATTCATTACGAACTTATCACAAGCAAAGATTTAAACTCACAGCACATTATTTTAAACTGACCAGATATATATATGCCATCGTTTATGAGTGAATTTACTAACTCTGAACGTCTGATATCCAGGTTACAGAATGTTGAACATGATTTGTGGACGTTGCACCAGATTTATGCTTCATTGAGGGTAGCTTTATGGTCAGGAACTATCACCGATCCACTCTCTACAGTTTAACAAATCTTCAACTTCCATGCCTGCAACAGGAAAGCAGGAGATACCAAGAAGGCTGATCGGAGAATACATGACCTCCTGCACTGGTGCTGGACCTGGGGATGGACAAGGCTCATAGATCACGAGAGGAAATGGTGATCTTGGAGAAAGAGATGGAATTCAAGGATCAAGGACAATGAGAGAGAGGTGATGGAGAAAGAGTTTGAGGGGAGAAATATGTTAAAGCATTGTAACGTAGTGGAATTTAAGTAAAGGCCAATGAATTGCTTTAAGTAGCTGATGTAAGTGCTGTTCATGGCGGCTGTGACTCCCCACAATGCAAAGTCAGAAAAAATGCCCTACAGATGAAGAGTGTGGCATCACTGTGCTCTGAAACATCTGCTCACACATCCTCAGACTGGAGAGGATGAGGCAAAAGAGTGATACAGTGTGGAAACAGGCCCTTCGGCCCAACTTGCCCACACCGGCCAACAATGTCCCAGCTACCCTAGTCCCATTTGCCTGCGCTTAGTCCATATCCCTCCAAACCTGTCCTATCCATGTACCTGTCAAACTGTTTTTTAAACGATGGGATAGTCCCAGCCTCAACTACCTCCTCTGGCAGCTTGCTCCATACACCCACTACCCTTTGTGTGAAAAGGTTTCTTGGCTGTGATTGCCAACCCAATCAAAGAGGAGACATAATATCCAAATCTTATTGCCCCACAGTTCTAAGTGACTAAATTTGTTGTTTCTATTGTATTTTGTGTTTATCTATTTTCTCACTTGAATTCTGTCGAGAGTGAATTTTATTCTGTATTTCAAAATTTTGGACAGTGATTTGTGAATTACGTAAGGGTGAATTTCCATTACCCAAACTGCCTTATCCAAAGAGTCATCTGTATCTGCTTTTTTAATAATGTATTTTGAGTATATCCAGGACAAATTATAGATTTTGTATATCTAAAATTTTCACTAATACTATATTGTCACATGTAACTAGGTACAGTGAAATGCTTTGTTTTGCATACAACCCGATAAAATCTTACAGCCGACCTCATCTAGGCAGTGCACACGTGTTGCCACGTGTCTGGCGTAGACATCATGTATGTATTGTTGGTGTCTTTTGGTTCGGCAATTGAAATCTTGAGACTGCTTGACTCCACCTTGAAATTCCATTCAAAAATTATGATTGTGAAGCAATATTTGATGTTTATTTTAGATGTTCACTGAGTCCATGCCGACCATCGATTGCCCATTCACAAACTAGCTCTCCACACTCCCTACTCATTCGGGTCAATTTGCAGAGCCAAATTAACCTGCAAACCCACACGTCTTTGGGCTGAGGGAGGAAATTGGAGCTCCTGAAGGAATCTCACACAGTCACAGACTCCACAAAGACAGCACAGGAGGTCAGGATTAAACCCACGTCTCTGGCGCTGTGAGGAAGTAGCTCTACCAGCAGCGCCACTGTGTCATACTTATTAACATTTTGTCTTGGATATTAAGGGATATAGGGTTAGTACAAGAGAGTGGTATTGGAGGAGGAGCATGGAGGGAGGAAATGGAGAGTGGTTGAAAACAATGCTCAGGCTGTGCCAAGTATGGTTCCGGTCAATAATTTAAACGTTTGGAATCATGTATTTTAATTTACACAATGAAATTCTAGTAATTGAGGTCCCTCATGAAAGAATAGTCAGATGATTCCTTTAGAGTTTAAAATTCTGCAATGCAGGTTACGTTATGAATTTTTAAAAAATCACATTTGTAAATTAGTTTCATTGGGGAAAAGCAAAGAAAGTGGGGAAAATGTTCCAAGTTTATAAAATAATGACCGAAGCATATAATGATAATTGCTTCAGATGCAGCATAATACATAATACAACTACTCTCTAGCATGAAGGAGAGTTACAAAGACCTCCTAGGACCTCGCGTCGACCATGCTGTGAGTGTGAGTCGAGGGCAAACTCTTCTAAACTCGCAAATTAGGTCGTCGCAGTGGGTCAGGCCTTTTAGCGAAATAGCCCCTCATTATACACACTTCATGATTGTGCATTTGTTAAACAAATCTCCTAGAGATAGACACAAATGATCAAAAAGATACAAAGCTCAGTGGGTCAGGTAGCATCTCTAGCTGTCTGTTTTGCAACTGAATTCATTCTAATTCCACTTGCATTTTCTTACAAGTCCACTCACTTCTAACATCAAACAGAGGCGCAACAAAAAAAACTGCATGGATTTGATCAAATCCAGATGCATTTACGCTGTTTCTCTCTGCTTAGTGAATTACAGATCATCTTTCCTTCCAAAATCAGTACAGGTCAGTATTCTAATATTCATTTCCTGCTGGTTCAATATGCTTAGTTTAGCTTTAGAGATACAGCATGGCAACAGGCTCTTCGGACCACCAAGTTTGCACTGACCAGCAATCCATGCACATTCACACTATCCTACACACACCAAGGACAATTTACACTTATACCAAGCCAATTTACCTACATACCTGTACGTCTTTGGAGAGTGGGAGGAAACCAAAGTTCTTGGAGAAAACCCATGCGGTCTTGGGGAGAACGTAAAAACTCCATACAGACGAACCCAGGACTCTGACGCTGTAAGGCATCAACTCTACTGCTGCGCCACAATGCCGCCCTAGTTTATAAGACAAACTAGGGCAGGATTTACATAATAAATGGTGGGACCCTGGGGAATACTTTAGAACAGTGACTTGCAGGTATAGACGTCCTCCACCGCTCCATAGAAGTGGTAACATTGGTAGACAAGGTGGTGAAGACAATGTTTGGCATGCTTGCCTGTAACACTCAGGATACTGAGTACAGGAGTTGGAAAGTCATGTTACATGTTGGTACACGATGTTGGTAAACTCATATTTGCAGTATTGTGTCCCGTTGAAGTCACCCTGCTATAGGAAGAATACCATCAAGCTGGAAAGACAGCTTGATGAGGATGTTAAAAACTTAAAGTTACTGTTCAAAATTCTAGTACTTTTGGATGTGGAGGAAAATAGTAAGATTAAACGAGAACTTACCAGTTCGAAGGTTGATCTTTATTTTATGAGGAGTTGCGATGAGGGATTTCGTGAAGAACCCGCCAGCACGCATGCGCGACATTCTTCAAAGTAGCGGTGTGGAATCACAGAAACAACAACAGAAATGACTTGGCATAGTAAGATTGAAGAGACTCTAATTACAAGTTGATTATGATCGAGGGTTGGGAGCGGAGGGCACGAAATCCCTCATCGCAACTCCTCATAAAATAAAGATCAACCTTCGAACTGGTAAGTTCTCGTTTAATCTTACTATTTCATTTCGGAGTCACGTGAGTGACTTCGTGAAGACTTCAAAGCTCTGTGATTCCATGCCCTGGACCACGTCCATGCTGTCACACACCACTTATAAGGATGGATAGGAGTAATCAACTTTCCAGACTGCTTGTACTGAAAAATAAGAGCAACATTTGTTAACAACAAAAGAAAACCCCTCATTCGGGGACATCTCCACGTTTTTGACCTGCATTCAGCATGGCCTCCGCGAACTGTAGAGGAGCGGCAACAGATTTATTGTAGAACCGCTGGAAGGTGGCTTCGTTCGCCATCCTACTGTGGCAAGAATATGGTCCATGGGCACCTCCATGACCCTTGCCGCCGACGTTGATGCAGCCCTGGTGGAATGGGATTTGAAGATATTAGTGTCAACACGTGACTTACCCAAGATGATCCTGAGCCACCTGGATATCATCTGGACTGTCACTCTATGGTGAGGTTTCTCCATTCCTTCAGTTTTCTCGTCACTTTCACATAGTGACGGATATGGGCGGCTAAACATACCCTTGCATCAGCGGGGTATGCCAGGAACTTCAGCTGCAGCCCTGTGAACCCAGGTCTATGCTGCTTGAGTAGCTTGTCTATGACGAAGACTACTTCTGCAGGGGTAGAGATCATCCTGTCGATCCAGATTGTGTGGAGTGTCTGTACCCTTTGCGCTGAAGTCAGTGCCAGTAACATCACCAGCGTGAGTTTGTCCAGCTCTAGCCCCTCCATGGGCGACCACGTCCTGAGCAGGGTTAATACTTTCCCGATATCCCAGGTGATATTATAGCGTGGTCTGGGCGGATTCGAATTGAATATTCCCCGCATGAGCCTGGACACCAGCCTGTTGGATCCTACCTCAATATTGAGGTAGAATGACAGCGCACTCGTGGCGCTGTTGATGGCACTGTAGCTCAGGTGTTCATTATGATGCAACCCCGCCAGAATTCCAATACGTCTGTTATGGTTACAGCGTCGTATGCAATGTGGGAGCGGCCGCAGTAGGTTTCCCATTTCCGAATGTGAGAGAGGTATTGCCACCTGGTGGACTCCAGGCATGACGCTCCGATGGTATCCATGGTTCTAGATAATAGGCCATACCGCAGTAATGGCCTGTGCAGAACCTTCAAGCCAACTTAGTTTAGATGACTGTGGCAGGGATGTGGTTCCCCTGACACAGGGTTTGTACCAATTGTGGGTAATCCTCTAAGAGGACCCAAGGTTGACTGATCATATCAAGGACCACCGGATACCATGGCTGCGTAGGCCAGTCGGGTGTGATAAGAATGCCCTTAGCAGCATCTGTCTGGATTTTCCGCAACCCCCGACTGATGAAGCAAAATGGAGGAAATGCATAGAAACCCAATTCCCCCAGTCCAGCGAGAACGCATCCATCGCCATTGCCCAGGATCTGGTTCCCACAAAACGTATGTTGGTACCTGATGGTTCAACCGTGACGCAAAGAGGTCGATATCCGGTTCACCAAATTTGCCTGTAATTTTTAGCGGATATTTGGGGATTCAACATCCACTCGATGTTGTCATTGAATTTGCATGACCTGGTGTCCGCCACTGTATTGAGCTCACCTGGTAAATAGGTAGCTGAAATCCAAATATTCCGTCGAACACACCAGAGCCAAATTGTATTTGCCAATTCATCACATGAAATTGACCTGGTACCGCCCATATGGTTTAGATATGCCACCGCAGTGGCATTGTCTATTTGGAGACGGACATGAGCATCAGTAAGGTTAGAACAATAAGCTTGAAGTCCGTGAAATGCTCCTAGCATCTCCAAATAGTTTATCCCTTGTGACAACAACAGGGTAGATTCAAGGGTGTCCCATCTGCCCTCACAACTAGAGTAGTTGTCCGTAGCTCCCCAGCCATGGGAGCTTGCGTCTGTTTGTAAGTATACCATCGGATTGGCCAAAATGATGGGTTTAAGTGAGTCATAAATATTGTCAATCCACCATTGTAACTCAATCTGTGCCTTGAGAGGCAGCTGCATTGGTCTATCGAAATGTCTAGCGTTCAGTTTTAACGCTGAGATCTTGGCTCTCTGCAAATTTTGATAATGCAAAGGCCCGTATTGGGCAGCTGGAAAAAAGCTACAATCTTGCCAATCACCTTAGTAGTTTGTCTAATTAATGGTATACTGGCCCAGACTAGATCCTTGCATACTTGGGTGACATCCCCAACCTAGTTAGTTGGTATGGTGGCCCTCACGTGATTGGAATCCACCGTAAACCCCAGATAACCCTTGACCTGTGAAGGGCAGGACTTTGATTTATCTGGATGGATAATGAACCCCATTTCCTGAAAAAATTTCCATGGTGGCTGAAACTGCCAGTTCCGCTGATTCCCAATAATTAGGATGTCACCTAGATAGGCCAACACTATGTGATTTTGTCTCCTAGTGTAGCCAGTATTGGTGTGAGCAATTTAGTAAATAACCTAGGGCTGTGTAAGCCCATTTGGCAAAGCTCTGTATTGCCAGAGCTGATCCATCCAGGTAAATTGCAAGAACTTCCTGTGGTGTTTCTGAATGGATACTGAATAGCATGCATCTTTTAATCAATGCATGCCACAAAGCAGCCCTCAGAACCCAATAACTTGGCTGTCTGGAACGTTTCCATTTTGAAATGGGTATATTCTACAAAAGTATTCAAATGGGTCAAATCAAAAATAACCCGACATCCTCCATCCCTCTTGGTTTTTGTAATTACGTTGGATACAAATTCAATTGGTTCGTGTATAGTTCTTTCTATCCCTTTCTCTTGTAGCCTTAAAATTTCAGCATAGCCTACTGCCGCTCTTTGCTGGACAGTGTAAATTTCCGATCTGGCATATGCTGGGATGGAGGGATTTCACCATTGATGAATTCAATCTCTAGGCCTTGAATACTTTGTAATATAAACTCATCAGAAGTGATGGTTCCGCATGCCTCCGGAAAGAGCCGTAGTCTCCCACCAACATGTGAAGTTAAACATGCAGGTGCATGAAATCCAGACCACCTTACCTTCATGGTTATCGGCGGTCCTTGATATGTATGGCCGGATGTGGAGGTGCTGGATTGAGCTGATAATGCGGCGCCCGCATTTTCCATGCTGGCCGCTGGGGCCCTAGCCCTGAAAGGCCTAGGTTGTTGAGGCTGCTGAAATTGAGGCAGAGCTGGAGCGTAGGTCCTTGCTGGTCTAACGGCAGGGCCTCGTGGCCTGAAAAATAGCAGTCCCTGGCCTGCTGCCTGGTCGAGATATGTGACCGCATGAGTCCCACCATCTTAGCGTGGTCATCCAGCTCCTTGACCCTCTTCGGGAGGTCTTCCCCGAAAAACTGTCTGGGTGGCGGCGTAGGAGGGGCTTTGCATAACCCCGCATTCTTTTGGGTACAGCGTGGGTTTGATGACGCTCTTCCTGAAGGCGTTTATCTCATACTGTGTGGTACACAATAGAGCCAGAGCATCCTCCTGCTTGGTGCTCAGATCCTCCCCGTCCACCGACCGCGCAAACGCGGTAATCCCAGCAGTGAGCAGCTTCAGGATCCGCTGGAGCTTCACCTCCTCGGTCCTGATCCTTGGGCTGATGTTGCCCCAGATTGGCGTATTGATTATGGGCTCGTTGAAGGGAGTTGCAGTTCGCTGGGCTTTGTGCCTGTTTTATGGCCTCCGATAGGACCTCCTCCTGGAGCTGATGGTTGGTCAGGAAGTCCACGGTGGCAGCCAGTTTGGGGTTGAGGGGTAGTCCCGATGTCTCTGATGATGCGAATTTTGCCGTTACATCGAGGAGTTCTTCCTGCGGCCCTCCGATGTAGCTGGTGTATGGTCCAAAACGTCCTCATCCTCTGGCTGCCTCAGGCTGCCTGCTGACGATGGTGAAACCTCCCTGTGCCCTCTGGAGCTGGATGCTTCCTCCCGTTGATTCTGTTGCAGGAGGAGCTCCAACATCCGCTCCATCCGGTCAATACGCCCCTCGCCCTGAGAACTCGGGCGGTCGGAGTCCTCATGTTCTGCTGAACTGCTGAGGCTCCGTTCATCGGCCCGCACCTCGTCGAGGTGAACCCGGTGCCGGAAGTTGTCGCTACCAGCCGCCGCAGCAAAGCTGAGCGATTCCCGCGCGGGAGGTACGCTCAAACGCCTCCTCAGCGGAGCTCGATCCCGCTGCCACGGAGGGCAAACGCGGTGGAGAGTCGGCACCCAATGCCTCAGCACGGTGACCCGACGCCTGCGCGGGCTTGCCGGCTGCCCACATCGTGGGCCTAGCCGATGCACGGTTCCATCCTCCCATCCACGGGGGACTCGGTGACCGTGGCGGGACTCCTCCCAAGTGTCGCTTCCCGGTTTCGTTGGTCGGGGAGTCCACTGGTCCTGATAGGTCTCCCAGTGGACTTGAGTCCCGCCATAACACCAGTCCGCATTTTAGCGGCAGGTGACGCCTTTGTCCCTAAAGGGTTAGGCTTACGGGCTCCATCCCTCCCTCTCCTCCGAGGGCTCAGGGAGAAGGGCCGTGCAGCCGCACGCGAGCCCTTGCCCAGGTCGACCAACGAGCCCGTTGGCGACCTCGATACGGAGACAGGGTCTACCTGCTCCGGTGGTACACCGAAATCCTGCTCCTCGAACCATCACTGGAACTCCGGTGTATCGGCGGGTCGGGCCCTGTAGCGACAGGGCTCCCCGACTTCCACGCCTATTTCCCGGCCCGGCTCGCAGGTGCAGCCGTTGAGGAGGGCTCCGGGATAAGTGGCCGGCGACTCCTGCGGATGTCCTGGCCCTTACTTCCATGTCCCTGTATGGAGAGAAAACACTCGCCACAACAGGAACACCAACTCTAGGGGGCTTAGCCTTACCTGAGTCGGCCCCCTGAAGGGCTGGTGGGGAGCCGCGCTCCCCTCCAGCCATCGGCAGCAATGCGTTGCGACAATATGTCGCGCATGCGTGCTGGGGGGCTCTTCACGAAGTCACTCACGTGACTCCGAAATGAAATTAAGTATTCTGTTGATTCTACTCTCTCAACTGGTTTATCAAATGGGAATCTATATTGGTGATTCTTTGGCAGTTTCGTTTGAAGAGGTGTAAGAGGAATAGGTCATTTTAAATCCTACCCAGAGCAGTGAGTTACTATCCAGTAATCTCATAGTAAGTGTTATTCTAGGGGTAAGTAAACAAAATCTGATCGAAAGTTACATTCTGTTGCAGACAAATATATTAAATCCAGAAGAAGTGCAACAGATTGAAATAGTAACGAGGGGCAAGCTGACTATTTGAGACTAGGAAATTAGAGTAAAATATATTAGGTAAATGTTCTGTCTTTGCGCTGGAACGGACTTTAAATAAGACTCAGAACACACAGGTAATTAACATGCTTCTTGTATTGAAATTGTCATCTTGAGTCTCCCCGCGCCTGCGTACAATTGCGTAAGACAGTCCAATATGCTAATCATATTCTCATACACAACACTCCTCCCCCTTTAACTTGAAGGCAGGTAACACAATTTCATCTTCACTGTGACCTTTTACACAAAATATAATTGACTAATACGCTGTTCTCCAAGTCATATTATTAAAGTCATCTCACAATTAGATCATCATAACAGTAATAATCATGCATAAAGTAAACTTGGCACTTCTGATTTTTACATTCCACCCATCTTCCTTAAACGTGGTATTGCAAACCAAATAAATGACACATTGCATTATGTGTTTTCATTTACAAAGAACAAAATCCTCAAATCTTTTAGGTGTTCTTTTAGTTCTATTAGACATGCGTCTATCTATCTCTGTGGGATTTGGCATGTGATCTGAGATATCAGGCTCTGGTTGTGATGTTGTGTTATCACTAGGGGCTAGAGGTTCGTCACTCTCTTAAGTTCCTTCAGAATCTACACCTACGGTTGGAGTAGGCAGAACTATCATTGGCTCTTCGCTTGGCTGAACCACTTCTCTTTGCTGGAAGTTGGTGTGCTCGTCACCTTTTGGCAAGTATGCTCTCATTTGATCTGCATGGCGACGCACGACTCTTCCCTCACTCAACTTTACGTTGTACATGACTTCACTGATTACTTCTTCTCTCATCCCATAAAGCCAAGTAGGGCCTGATGTGAAGTTATTGACCATGACGTGATCATTCACCTCAAATACTCGTTCCTTGTTTCCTCGATCTGCTGCCTGGTTCATTGAAGCTTGCTTCCTTCGTACAGATTTGCTTAGATCGGGTCGCAGACTGTCAAGTTTAGTGCGGATCTTTCGTCTGAACATTAGTTCGCCGGGTGACTTTGAGGTGTGACTCGGTATGTCAACAAGAACTTCTGGAGCTTTAGTTCCAGGTCTGATCCTTTTCCTGCTTTCACACCTGCTTTCACCGTTTGTACACCTCTTTCACTACTCCGTTGC
This sequence comes from Raja brachyura, assembly GCA_963514005.1. The sequence goes on from OY740781.1 coordinate 119,171,359, forward strand.
TGGACGAGTGTTTGGGTGATTTTTGAATGTGGCAGATGTTGTTGCTGCTGAGGAACCTGGCAAATTCCTCAGACACAAACTGCGTACCGTTGTCTGTTACCACCGTTTCCGGTAACCCATGAGATGCAAACAACCGTCTCAGGGCAATCACTGTTGCTGCTGCTGTTGCGTGTCTCACCCGAATGGCTTCAATACATTTACTATGTGCATCAACCACAATCAGCAAATTCTCATCGTCGAGGCTGGCATAGTCACAGTGAATCCTACTCCACGGTCTCTCAGGAAACTCCCATGGATGGATGTGGGCTGCAACAGGACTATGTTGACTCTGCTGACAGCTTGGACAACTTCTCACTTGTTGTTCTAACTCTTTGTTGATTCCTGGCCACCAGATGTATGATCTTGCCAATGCCTTCATTTTCACGATGCCAGGGTGCTTGCTATGAAGTTCTTCAAGGATTCTAGTTCTAATTTCCCGATTATCTGGGATGACCACTCGTGGTCCCCACAGGATTATGTCATCCTCAACTGACATCTCTTCTTTTTTTCTGGCATAGGCCTTTACTTCTCCTGGAAGATTCCTTGCACTTGGCCATCCTTCCATGATATGGTTACTCACCTTGGAAAGAACTCTGCCCTTCCTAGAAGCTCTCTTCACTTCCTGTGCATCAACAGTGCGTGTGTCCAGATCGGTGAGCAAGTTTATGTGTGCCTCTGATGCTTCATCAAGCTCTGCGAGCTCAGGGTGATTCCATAAACAGTCCTCTTGGAATCAGCAAGCGTGATAACGCATCTGCATTCTGGTGTATCTTGCCTTCCTGATGGACAATCTTATAACTGTAGGCAGACGGGATCATATGCCATCTTGCTACGCGAGCAGGGGCTATTGGGCTTGCAGGCTTGTGGTCTCCAAATAGTCCCATTAGAGGCTTATGATCAGTCACAATGGTGAAAGACCTCCCATGTAACTGCTTGTGGAACTTCTTCAGTCCGAAGATTATGGATAAACCCTCCTTTTCATATTGTGCGCTGTTCACTTTGCTGGGTGTGAGAGTGCGTGAGGCAAAAGCTATCGGGCATTCTTATCATCCTGAATCCACATGGCTTATCACAGCACCTAAGCCATAGGGGCTTGCATCTGTTTGGAGCAGGATTGTTTGGCTGGATCGTAATGTGTCAGCACACTATCACTCTGAAGAAGATGCTTGGATCTGTGGAATGCCTGCTCTTGTTCCTTTCCCCATTTGAACTTGGGATCAGGCTTGAGGCTTCTCCTCCCACTCTTTGAATCTGTTGATCTGTACTCATCGTTCAGCATTAGAGTCTACGGTGCAATCTCCTTTGACAGGTTGGGTATAAACTTCTTGGAATACCCAAGTAAGCCTAGGTATGCCTGGAGCTGGCTTTGGTACACAGGCCACTTGGATTCCCGCACCGCATCAACTTTGTCTTAAAGAGGACGAAGACCATTCTTGTTCAGTCGATGTCCGAGAGTCAACTGACTCACGCATCAGTGCACACTTCTCCTTCTTCAGACGTAATACACTGGTTTCTAGTCTTGACAGGACCGCTTCCAGGTTCCTGAGGTGCTCTTCGTCAGTCTTTCCGCTGATGATGATATCATCAAGATACGGCTTGCACATGGAAATATCTGCTAGCAGGCTCTCCATTGTTCTCTGGAACATGGCTGGTGTGCTGGATATCCCAAAGAGTAATCTGGTATACTCGAAGAGACCTTTGTGCATATTGATTGTGGTGAACTTCTGAGCTTCAGGATCTAACTCTATCTGATGATAGGCATGGGAGAGATTTAATTTAGAGAACTTTTCTCCTCCTTCTAGTTCTTGCATGAGATCCTCCAATGTTGGAAGGGGATACTGTTCAACTTTCAGCACCTAATTTGCTGTGAGCTTCTAATTGCCACAGACTCTCATGCTCCCATTCGGTTTTGGAACAGCTATGATCGGGCATACAAAATCTGCTGTCTTCACCGGCTTGATAATGCCAACCTGCAACAATTCATCCAATGCGGCATCAATCTGCTTTCTAGCAGCATATGAAACAGGGGCTGCCTTGCAAAACTTTGCTCCATTGTTTTCATCTTGTGGATACACTTTGGCTTAGTATCCCTTCAGTACTCCGTGGGTGCTGTTATCAAACAGTTTGCCGTGTTTTTTGAGTACTGTGTTCATGGCATCTTGCAAACTGTGTATACTACTAGGTGGACTTTGGCTTGGATCTGGCGTGTTCTGGCTGGCTAGATTTAACAGCAATCCAGGGTACTTCTTCAACCAAGAAAAGCTTCCTTTACTAAACCACAGAGCAATTATCAAGTAAATTTACTACCAATAATTCTCTTATACTAATCGATTTATACTAATATACCATTAAAACAATATACTTATATAATAATCGATTTATACCAACATATTAATATTAATAATATACTAATATAATAATATATTAATAAATTTCAAGCCATATACATGTATATGCACACATATATCCTCTAAATTATTGTTATCAATGAACAATACTCTGAATTTGTAAAGTCTGGCTTTTGCTGCAATTAATTCACCGGTCCGACTTAACTGTCTCTGGACTTCGGTGTATCGGTGACTTCTCGAGCTGTCCTCATGGGCTGGCTTTGCTGGCTTCACAGGCTGGCTTTGCTGGCTTCGCGGGCTGGCTTTGCTGGCTTCACGGGCTGGCTTTGCTGGCTTCACGGGCTGGCTTTGCTGGCTTCACAGGCTGGCTTTGCTGGCTTCACGGGCTGGCTTTGATGGCTTCATGGGCTGGCTTTGCTAGCTTCCCGGGCTGGTTTTTCTGGTTACGCAACGTACAGCTGGTGACACGGTAGACCTCTGTCTAGGTAAGTTGACTGCATCAGAGCTGCACCGCTTACTGATGTGTCCTACGTTATCACCGGCGCTGGCTCTCGGAGACTCACTTTTCGTCGTCGATGGCTGTTGCTTGACTTGACCTTGGGCTGCACGGCACTGGAAAGCATTTAAGGTAAGAAACCACCATTGTTGTTCTGCTGGTTAGGCTTCTAGCTTCTAGCTTCAAGCTTGCAGCTGTGAGCTCTGTTGCCCCGCTACAGCTCTGCTTTTTGCATGGCAATCGCGCGTTCCCGTTCCAACTTTTTGCGCGCCAAATACATAATCGTTTTTAACTTTCTGTTCGATCTTGAGAATACCTCAAATCAACCGCAATTCTGTTCCTTCTAACGAAAAAGATATCTTCGTCGCCAAATTGTTATGTATTTGCGCTGGAACAGACTTTAAATAAGACTCGGAACACACAGGTATTTAACATGCTTCTTGTATTGAAATCGCCATCTTGCGTCTCCCCGCGTATGCGTACAATTGCGCAAGACATTCCAATAAGCTAATCATATTCTCATACACCACAGTAAATAATGGCAAGTATTTAAATGAATATTTCATTGTTTCATTGCGAATAAAAATCTATCCATTGCTGACCAAATATGTTCAAACAAGGAAAGATTAATGTTATATCCAAACCAAACTCCACCAGCTAGGCCTCAGCTCACTGATATGCGATTGGATCCTGAATTTTCTGACGGAGCGACTGCAGGCAGTGAGACTGGGGCCGCACCTGTCCTCCAATATCACCCTGAGCACCTGCACACCACAGGGCTGTGTACTGAGCCCCATGCTCTACTCCCTCTTCACCCACGACTGTGTCCCTGCATTTGACAACAACACCATTGTCAAGTTTGCAGACGACACAACGGTGATCGGGCTGATCACCAACGGTGATGAAACAAACTATAGAGCGGAGGTGCAGAATCTGGCAGACTGGTGCTCACGGAACGACTTGTCGCTAAACACCTCCAAGACTGAGGACCTGATTATCGACTTCAGGAGGTCACAGAATGGGGAATACGCCCCAATCTCCATCTACTGGGACAGTGGGGAGAGAGTGTCCAGCTTCAGGTTTCTGGGCACTCACATCTCAGAGGACCTGACATGGTCCACCAACACCGCTGCGCTGGTCAAAAAGGCACAGCAACGACTGTTCTTCCTAAGAACATTGAAACGGACTGGTCTGTCCCAACAGTTGCTGACGACCTTCTACTGCTGCACCACAGAGAGCATACTAACGTATGGCATCTCTGTGTGGTATCTCAGCTGCACGGTGGTGGAGAGGAGAACTCTTCAGCGCGTTGTCCACAGAGCGCAACAGATTATTGGGACACGGCTACCAGCCTTGGAGGGCATCTACCCCACACGGTGCCTCAGGAAGGCCGTCAGCAGACATAAAGACTCCTCTCACCCTTGGAATGGACTGTTCGAACTACTCCCTTCCAGCAGACGTTACAAGGCCTTCTACACCCGCACTACCAGACTCAGGAACAGCTTCATTCCCAGAGCTATAGCGGCTCTGAACCGGCCCTGCTGAGTACCCCCCCCCCCCCACCCCCATGGACTGTCTCCCCTGGCCTCGCACTTTAGTCTGTGTTGATGTTACTAGTCAAATGTTCGTTTTTACAAACCTTGTTCTCGGGGTTGCAAACCGAAATCTCGAAGTTGCAAACCAAATCTCGTTGCACTTATGTGTAATGACAATAAAATATATTATTATTATTATTATTATATCAATTATGAAAATGAAGGAATACATTCCAAAAATCATGTTGGCCCAGATATAGGGATCTCCTGGCGAGCAAGATTTCCCTATTGCACACTATTGTTAAAATGTCACATTTACCAGTTTAGGGCCTTTAAGATTGTAAATGGTTGGCCTCATGGGTGAGGTCCTGCCACCGGGCTGATCAACTGCCGAAGCAGTGGCATTTGATGTTCAATGGTTCCATTCCAGGATTTTACCACAGCAAAGGCCTCCTGCACACCAAACCCACTTCCAAACTGACAGTTTGTTTGCTTATTTTAAACTTAATTGGATAACTAATTGTGGAATGGATATTAATGAAGGAAATAGTTGTTTATATATTTTGCATTTTGTAGTTTTGCCAAAAGGATTTTCACAATGTGTTCAGACAGAGCAAACACACAGAAATGTTCCTGACAAAAACAATGTAACAAATTATTTTATTATCCATTTCGATAATCTGAGGTTAAGCTCACGACCCTGCTTGAGGTGATAATCAATGCAGGCCACATCTGAATAAATGTTTTGCTTTAAAGAAGCATTAATTAAATTCATGATTAAACCTCAAAATATTAAAATATTGATTGCAAAAGAATTAAAGTGAAGCTTTTCAATCTGGAAAATTCCGTTAGTCTCTGTGCCAGTGACTCCTTGTGTAGTACAGGAGATTCTGTTCTATTTCACTTGCAGGATGCTGATTAAAGTTTGTCAGCCTTCAGGCGATAAGTTCCAGTACGATTAGGCAGAATCAATGTGGCATTATGAATGGGGAATCACATTTGATAAAGTTAATGGAGTTTGTTGAGGATAGGTAAGGGGGAGTGCCATGTAGCTGAACTTTTAAAAGGTTTTTGATGCAGTGCCAAGAAAAGTTGTGAAAGCTCAGAATAAAAGAAGGTGAAAAAAGCAGAACATAGAATTAATTGACTCATTTTCAGGTAGACAATATAACTTGTGGGCCTTGCAATGATAACAAAGGGCAACTCGTTATAAATTGTATTAATGATTTTGATGCAAATATGGAGAATAATATATCTGCAGTTTCTGGAATCAGAGAGTGAAATCTTAGGATGTGATGGAGGAGCAAATACTTATAATCTTTAAAAAGTTTGAAATAATTTTAATGTTGATAAGCCGAAGAAAAGTGAGGGAAAGTACTGAACTTGACGCTTGAAAAGTGGATGTTGCACATTGTGTGAGATGTTACCCTTCGATAAGGCTGCAATAGATCATGTCTAACAGGTAATGGTGACTTAACTCAATGCTGCACATCAAGTCTGCAGGATCAAAGGAATTGGGGCTAAGGATGCCAGCAACATGACCATACAGCAATAACTTATGTCAACTCATTATTTGCATATTGCTCATTAATTTTAAGTGGTCATAAAACTGTCTATCTGTTTTATTTATCATACACACATATTTGAACATTACATACATTCAGCAAACTCATGCCTTCTAATGTTTTCACACATCAAGCCTTACTCAACACGTTCACAGCCCGGATAGACCAGACTAGGCTAGAGGTAATCATTTTATACTTTGGAGGACATACCAGTTCAGTTAGATTGACTACAGAACATGTTAGCCTTGCACAGTAATACATAACTGAACTGTTTCTATCAACAGATAGAAACAGATCTTCAGAAGGCCATTGATATGGTGCCACACATGAGGCTGTTAAAGAAGATGAGAGCCCTTATTAGAGGGGAAATGCCAGCATGGATAGCAGGTTGGCTGAATAGCAGAAGGCAAAGAGTGAGAGTAAAGGAGGCTTTAACTGGATGGCTGCCAGTTTCTAGTAGTGTTCCGCGGGGGTCGGTGCTGGGGCCGCTACTCTTCACGTTGCATATCAATGACTTTGATGGAAGAATTGAAGGCCATGGCCATGTTTGCGGAAGATAGGTGGAGGAGCAGGTAGTGTAGAGAAAGCAGGCAGAAGGACTTGGACAGGTTGGGAGAGTGGGCTAAGAAAAGGCAGATGGAATACAGTGGAGTAAGGAGTGGATTCATGCATTTTAGTAGTAGGAATAAAGGTGTAGACTATTTTCTAAATGGGGAGGGGATTCAGAAATTGGACATACAAAGGGACTTGGGAGTGCTGGTGCAGGATGCCCAAAATGTTAATTTGCAAATTGAATCGGTAGTAAGGAAGCCAACTGCAATGCTAGCATTTATTTTTAGAGGGCTAAAGTGTAAAAACAGGGATGTAATGTTGAGGCTATATAAGGCACTGGTTGGACCACATTTGTAGTATTGTGAGCAATTTTAGGTCCCACATCTGAGGAAGGATGTGCAGGCTTGGGGAGGGTCCGGAGGTGGTTTACAAGATTGATCCCAGGGATAATTGGGTTAATGTATGATGAGCGTTTGACATTACCGGGCATGCACTCACTGGATTTTAGAAGGATGAAGGTGTCCTCATTGAAACTTACTGAATAGTGAAAGGCCTGGATGCAGTGAATGTGGAGAGGATGTTTCTACTTGTGAGGGAGTCTAGGACCAGAGGGCATAGCCTCAAAATAACATAATGCATCTTTAGAAAGGAGATGAGAAGGAATTTATTTAGTCAGAGGGTGGTGAATCTGTGGAATTCATTGCCACAGATGACTGTGGAGGCCACATCTTTGGACATTTTGACTTTTGATTCTTGATTAGTAATGGTATCAAGGGCTGTGGGAAGAATGGGTTTGAGAGGGAACGATAGATAGAGTTGATCGGCCATATGACCTACTTCTGCTCCTGTGAAGTTATGACATGTGAGCATGTTGATATAGCATTGAAATTATTTCACAAACATTGAAGTTCCACAAATATTAATTCTTCAGAGGCTGCACTTCATTCGGGGAATTAATTTGAAATTCAAAAACAGGCACATTAGTCTTAATAAATATGACCATTAAATTATTGGATTATCACAAAATACCCTCCTGGCTAATTACTATCCTTCAGCATATGTGACTCCAGACCAACATCATGTATTCTGTCAATTTAGGTTAGAGATACAGTGAGGAAACTGGCCCTACAGCCTACCGCGTCCGTGCCAACCAACAATCCCCGCACCCTAACACAATCCTACACACACAAGGAACAACTTACAATTATACCAAGCCAATTAACCTACAACCTGTACATATTTGGAGTGTGGGGGGAAACCGGGGGTCCCAGAGAAAACACACACAGGTCACGAGGAGAACATACAAACTCCATGCAGACAAGCATCCATAGTCAGGATCGAATCTGGGTCTCTGGCACTGTAAGTCAGCACAACAACTGTGCCACTGTGGGTACACAAAAGGCTGGAGAAACTCAGCGGGTGCAGCAGCATCTAAGGAGCGAAGGAGATAGGCAACGTTTCGGGCCGAAACCCTTCTTCAGACCGTGCCACTGTGCTGCCCTACCATTTAACCATGAATCTGATCCCAGTAAAACTTAAGGTGCACTTATAAATGACTGTACTGACAAGATCACTTTATTTTTGATAGTTTGAATGATCTTCGCAATTTTTTTTCACATTTAGTGCAGTCTGTGGTTTTAGACACCTGCTGTTTTTGGTTTCCACTATTGTTTCTGGCTCCCACTGCCATTTCCACCACCTGCTGTGGCTTACACCTTTCACTGTGATTTTTGCTGCTGGTTTTCTGCTTCAGGCCATATTTTATCTTCAAATCCTACTTCCTTGTACTTGTTTGTTTTCTGGCCACTGTGGTTCCTCTTGACTAGGCCTGCTGAAACAGAAGCAGATGCCAGCAATGATGATAGGTGCCAGAAACTATCGCAGAGTCAGATATAAGTCAGAGGGGTTGATCCAGGGATGCTTCACTGATCCTGATAATAACTGGATAATCTTGGTAATCCAGTCATGCAGATTTAAACTTTTATCATTTAAAGTTACTAACTGGCAGAATCTCCAATAAAGTACTCTCAGCAATTTGCTCAGTAGTATACTGTGGGTGTGAGAATATTTCTGTTATATGCATTTAGTTAAATATTCCCAATGCCCCAGATTCCCAGATACCAGGCAGGCAGACTCAGGCGAGGAGTGTTCTTTGTCCATGCGTAATCTGAAGCTATTAAATTTCAAGGGACATGGGGCTACTGCTGGGAACTCCCAGGGGTATACCTTCCTCAATCTGGACTAAGGCTTATCTAAGGCTTCCATTGCTTTAGATAAGCATGGACTAGGAACTCTCTTCATCACCAACCTCAGATAATTAATCGGTACTCATCTATTGTGAATACCACTCAGAAGATTCCACTCAGAAGGCTGCTTGATCACTAAATGTATTCTAATTATCCCATCATTGAAGAGATCCACAGGAGGCGCTGCCTCAAAATGGTAGCTAATATCATCAAAGACCCACATAACCATGGCAATGCTGCTTTTATGAACAACATACAGAAGGGGGTTGAGAACTGCATTAGGTTCCAAGAAAGCTTCTCGCTGGCTACCATCAAGTTCTTGAACCACACCGCACAACCCAAACCACAATCCTAGTTGAGAATCAATCTACTATGGACTTTGTTTTTGATTGTACTGCATAATTTTGTTTTGTACTATTATGGTCTGCTTACCTAGAACGGAAGAATTATGCCTACCTAAGATCGATTATTAAAATAATAACCATTTAATAATAAATACTGAATTTAGGAAATGAATTGGATATCTTTACCATTTATATTTAATAATTATCTTTTTATAATTTTAGTCAGGGTAGGCACTGCCTACCTTGCCTACCTTGACGGTACGTGTCTGATGCTAACCAATCAACAGAAACACAATACATAATTACAATCGATCCATTTATAGTAGAAAGATACATGGTAAGGGAATAACGTTTAGTGCAAGATAGAGCCAGCAAGTCCAATCAAGGATAGTCCCAGGGTCATCAAAAAGGTATATTGTGGCTCAGCGCTGTTCTCTTGTTGTGTTCAGTTACCTGATAACAGCTGGGAAGAAACTGTGTTCAAGAAGGAACTGCAGATGCTGGAGAATCGAGGGTTACACAAAAGGCTGGAGAAACTCAGCGGGTGCAGCAGCATCTAAGGAGCGAAGGAGATAGGCGACGTTTCGGGTCGAGACCCTTCTTCAGTCTGAAGAAGGGTCTCGACCCGAAACGTTGCCTATCTCCTTCGCTCCTTAGATGCTGCTGCACCCGCTGAGTTTCTCCAGCTTTTTGTGTAACCCTGGGAAGAAACTGTCCCTGAATCTGGTGGTGTGCATTTCCACACTTCCATTTGCAGTTTCATCTGTAATGTCACACTACACTACACATTTATTGGTAATTATATATTTATTTGTTGTGTCACTAGCCTGCAAATGGGCCTGTAAATTGCATTGCAGCAAGTAATAATTTAATTGTTCTGTTCCAGGTACAGATGACAATTAGACATTTGACTTGACTGTTTAACTTATTAAACATATTAACTGAGATGAAACATTGATGGCAAAGAGCAAAAAAAATCCAGTTATTGATTGCGGCAAAAGAAGGGAGCAGTAAAAACCAGCACTGTGAAATGAGAGTAGCTAATGTCTAATTTACAGTAGTTCAGTATGGGGTAGATGGTAACGTGCTCTTGTTGCTGCTAGACTTGATAAACCAGGAGATTTGAAGCAAGAATGAAAAGGCTGGCGATGCAACTAATACAGCGGATGTTTTTGCTGGCAATAGATTCGTAATGGCAAATGGTCAAGTTATTGTTAAGAAGCAACAGCTGAATTCTGAACATTTAGGTCTTTAGCTGCCCTCTTCATTGAAGCATCCAATATTGACTGATTAATTAGATTATGTCGGCTTTCCACTTCTCAGCCGAATTGTTTGTTATTCACATATTACCCTTGAGGGGTGGGAATCTAAAAGCAATAACCTTTGCAGAGTTGCTTTCCCAGTAGCAGTCTCAACAGATCCAGTCTTGAAATCACTAAGATTAAAATTCTATGGAAAACATTGCTGCTGGTCTTCAACTCGCTAAACCACAGTCAGTGTCATTCAGAGAGTGTGGAACTTTATTGTTGACATGAACAGACATGCTAAAGGCTACTTTTAGCTCCCCAAATTTAAACAGCCAATCCGCATGACTAGTGAAGTAATGGTCACTGAAAGCACGGTTATTTAACATAGCATATGAAACAGGTGTCTATGCGGCTGGGAACACACTTTCAAAGCAAAATACCAGTGTCCACCGAAATTCATGTGGGATTAGAAAGGGCTCCCTGGCAAATATTGATATAGTTAACTCTTATCTCACCACTATGCTGTCCACTGATAATGAACACTATTCTTCAAATGAGCACAGACACGGAAATTAAACTTTTAATACTGTATCTCCAGACATCGTGAAATTAAATATGTATTTCCGTATATACTACTGATGCAAACTGTGAATTTTACTTTGTTAACACTAATCTTAATGTGTCCGTATCAAATCCAACACATATCCTAAACATTTTCATCGCATCGTACTTTTATATACCTCTATCCTGAACTATTGTTATTATTAGTGCTGATACAGGTCAAGATACAGGATTACTTTCACGAGAGAGGCACTCATAAACATCGGACATACGGTACCTCCAAACATAGTTCCGGATTTCTCTCACTCGCTGGACTATTTGGACATACTCGTCGGCGGGGCTGTGGCTGCGTTCAAGGTCTTGAGACGGGGGAGGACCCGGCTCTGGAGCACTCACCCGACTCTGGCGACGAGGATCTCGTGCACCACTCCCGAGCATATTCTTGGCAAATGTACCTTCTCTCAATAACAAAGTGGACGAACTGTAATTTCTGTGCCGGACAAACAAGGACTTCTCTCGAGCCGCTGCCCTGTGCTTCACCGAGACCTGGCTGTGTGAGTTGATCCCAGACAGAGCGCTGTAACTGATTGGCTTCCAATTTCATAGAGCGAACAATAAGTGGGGGCAGCGGGGAAATCAAGAGGCGGTGGAATATGCTTCTATGCCAACCAGGACTGGTACAGCAACATCACGGTACGGTCCAACTTCTGGTCTCCCAAAATAGAATCCTTCTTTATAAACTGCAAACCCTTCTACTCTCCAAGGGAATTTAACTCCTTTATTCTAGCTGGAGTTTACATCTCTCCCCATGCCTGTGTACGTGAGGCACAAATGCAACTCGCTGACCAAGTATTGAGGGTAGAGAGTGATTTCCCGGACTGCATGGTCATTGTTTTGGGGGATTTTAACAAAGCTAACCTCAGCCGTGACCTTCCAAGGTACAGACTTCAGGTTATCTGCCCCACCAGAGGGGAGAGAACACTTGACCACTGTTACACGTCAATTAAGAACGCATATCGCTCTGTTCCACGGGTGGGTTTGGGACTCTGTGATCATTGTCTAGTTCACCTTATTCCAATCTACAGGCAGAAACTAAAATCTGTTAAGCCTGTGGTCAGAACAATGAAAAGGTGGACAAGCAAGGGCATTGAGAACCTACAATCCTGCTTTGACTGCGCAGATTGGAATGTGTTCAGGGAAGCAACCACAAGTCTCGATGAGTATACAGACACTGTATCATCATCTGTCAGCTTTTGTGAGGACAGGTAGGTCTTAATTAGGTCTTTATTCTTTGGAGCGCAGAAGGTTAAGGGGGGACTTGATTGAGGTCTTTAAAATGATGAAAAGGATAGACAGAGTGGACGTGGATAAGCTTTTCCCATTGAGGGTAGGAAAGATTCAAACAAGAGGGCATGACATGAGAATTAAGGGACAGAAGTTTAGGGGTAACATGAGGGGGAACTTCTTTACTCAGAGAGTGGTGGCTGTGTGGAATGATCTTCCTGCAGAAGTGGTGGAGATAGGATCGATTTTAACATTTAAAAGTAAAGTGGATAGGTATATGGACGGGAAGGGAATGGAGGGGTATGGTCTGAGTGCAGGTAGATGGGACTAGGGGAAAATAAATGGTCGGCATGGACTGGAAGGGCCGAGAAGGCCTGTTTCCGTGCTGTAATTGTTATATGGTTATATGGTTAGATGGTTTATATAGTTACATTCCAACTAGGACCCGGACCTGGTTCAACAACAACAAGCCCTGGTTTATTGCAGAACTCTGACAGCTCCGACAGCTCTGACAGTCCAAAGAGGGGGCCTACAGCAGCGGGGATGCAGGCCAAGTACAAGCTGAGAAAAGGAATCAGAGCTGCCAAGGAAAGGCACTCTGAGAAGTTGAGGAGCAAGTTATCAGCTAGTGACTCTTCTTCAGTTTGGAAGGGCTTACAAGATATCACCAGCTACAAGAGGAAAGCCCCCCCGCTCTTTGGACAATCGTCAGCTGACCAACAACCTGAATGAGTTCTACTGCAGGTTTGACAAGCAGAAAATTACCCCTGGTACCCCCCCCCCTCTCCAACAAACACAGCCAGACCCCAGTCTGTAAAGACTGGACACTTCTGCATCCACTCCTCCCCATTCACCACTTCACACCTTCTTAAAGCAAGACTCCAGTATGAAAAGACTGGACCCTTTCCCACCCCAACCAACACTTCACACCCGCTCAGAGCCTGACCTCAGTCTGTAAAGACTGGACCCTTCTACACCCACTCCACCCCCATTCACCACTTCACACATACTTAAAGCAAGACTCCAGTATGAAAAGACTGCACCATTTCCCACCCACCCCTCTCCAATCACCACATCACACCAAATTACCCATCACCTCCGCACTGCACAACATCACTTCTCCTTCATCAACAATAAAAATAGAGGAGGTGGAGAGGCTGTTCAGAAGACAGAAAAGCCAGAAATCTCCAGGACTGGACAATGTTTCCCCCTCTACTCTCAAGCTCTGTGCTGAACAACTAGCACCGGTCTACACAGACATTTTCAACCAGTCCCTGCAAACCTGTACTGTCCCTGCCTGCTTCAAAGTCTCCACTATTGTCCCTTTACCCAAAAGGGCAAGGATTATTGGTCTTAGTAACTACAGGCATGTTGCACTGACCTCTGTAGTCATGAAACCCCTTGAAAGGCTTGTGCTGGCCAAGCTGAAAAATATCACAAACCCCCTCCTGGACCCTCTGCTATTTGCATATCAGGCCAACAGATCTGTGGATGACGCCGTCAACCTGGGCCTGCATTTCAACCTCCAGCACCTAGACTGCCAGGGGACATAGAAACATAGAAACAAAGAAAATAGGTGCAGGAGGAGGCCATTCGGCCCTTCGAGCCAGCACCGCCATTCATTGTGATCATGGCTAATCGTCCCCTATCAATAACCTGTGCCTGCCTTCTCCCCATATCCCTTGACTCCACTAGCCCCTAGAGCTCTATCCAACTCTTTCTTAAATCCATCCAGTGACTTGGCCTCCACTGCCCTCTGTGGCAGGGAATTCCATAAATTCACAACTCTCAGGGTGAAAAACTTTTTTCTCACCTCAGTCTTTAATGACCTCCCCTTTATTCTAAGGCTGCGGCCCCTGGTTCTGGACTTGCCCAACGTTGGGAACATTTTTCCTGCATCTAGCTTGTCCAGTCCTTTTATAATTTTATATGTTTCTATAAGATACCCCCTTATCCTTCTAAACTCCAGTGAATACAAGCCTAGTCTTTTCAATCTTTCCTGATATGACAGTCCCGCCATCCCAGGGATCAATCTCGTGAACCTACGCTGCACTGCCTCAATCACAAGGATGTCCTTCCTCAAATTAGGAGACCAAAACAGTACACAATACTCCAGGTGTGGTCTCACCAGAGCCCTATACAACTGCAGAAGAACCTCTTTACTCCTATACTGAATGCGAGGGACCTATGCATGGATTTTGTTTGTTGATTTTAGCTCTGCATTCAACACCATTGTGCCAGAGCTACTACACTCCAAACTTTCCAAGTTGACTGTGCCTGAACCCTTCTGTCGGTGGATCACTAGCTTCCTGACAGACAGAAAGCAGCATGTGAGGCCGGGAAAGCACATCTCCCGGATCCGCAAACCCTCAGCATAGAAGCACCGCAAGGCTGCGTGCTCTCCCCACTCCTCTACTCTCTCTACACCAATGACTGCACCTCCACTGACTCCTCTGTCAAGTTTGTGGACGACACAACCCTGATTGGACTGATCCAGGATAAGGAGGAATCTGCCTACAGACAGAAAGTGACACAGTTGGTGTCCTGGTGCCATAGCAACAACCTGGAACTCAATGTTCTTAAGTGGAATTGATAGTAGACTTTAGGAGAGCGCCCCATCCCCTCACCCCACTCACCATCAACAACAACACAGTCACATCTGTGGAGTCTTTAAAGTTCCTGGGAACAATCATCTCCAAGGACCTTAAGTGGAGGGCTCCTATCGACTCCACTGTCAAAAAGGCACAACAGAGGATGTACTTCCTGTGGCAGCTGAGGAAGCACAATCTGTGCAGGCAATGATGGTCCAATTCTATACAGCCATCGTAGAGTCTGTCCTCACCTTCTCCATCATGGTCTGGTTTGGCTCAGCCACCAAGCACGACATTCGGAGGCTGCAGTGGATCAGGTGAGAAGGTTATTGGCTGCAACCTTCCTTCCATTGACCAACTGTACACTTCAAGGGCCAGAAAGCGAGCTGGTAAGATCATCTCTGATCGCTCTCATCCTGTCCACAAACTATTTGAATCACTTCACTCTGGAAGGCGACTCCGGATTGTGAAACCTGCCACAGCCAGACACCCTGGTTCGATCCTGACTACAGGTGCTGTCTGTACGGAGTTTGTATGTTCTCCCCATGATCAGAGCTAGATAGGGCTCTTAAAAATAGCGGAGTCAGCGGATATGGGGAGAAGGCAGGAATGGGGTACTGATTGGGGATGATCAGCCATGATCACATTGAATGGTGGTGCTGGCTCGAAGGGCCAATGGCCTACTCCTGCACCTATTGTCTATTGTCTATTGTCTATTAACATGGGTTTTCTCTGAGATGTTTGGTTTCCTCACACCCTCCAAATACGTCCAGGTTTGTAGGTTAATTGGCTTGGTAAATGTAAAAATTGGCCCTAGTGGATGTAGGGTGGTGTTAATATGTGGGGATTGCTGGTTGGCGCTGACCCAGTGGGCCAAAGGCAGTTTTCGCGCTGTATCTATAAACTAAACTAAACTAAACTAATTTCCCCATCATAAATTCAACCTTTGACAGTAAGGTGAAATTTCAATTTCGCCTCAGTGAAGGCAAAGGCTTAAAGCCAGCAGGTCTGGAATTATTTTCCAGATCATATTTTTTATGGTTCCGACTCACTTTACAACATCTACATGTTAATAAAGAGATATTTATTTCACACTTTTCAAAGAGCTAACAGATGAGGTTAAACATCTGGTGTCAAGAGACATATGTATTTGTATAAATCATTGTAGAAGCCAAGCCAAGTCAAGTCAAAAGTGTTTTATTGTCATATGTCCCGGATGGGACAATGAAATTCTTACTTGCTCCAGCACAACAGAATATGTGAATATGTAAACATTGTATATAACGGGAAAAAAAGGAAAAAGCTCAATAAATAACAAATATGGTGCAAATAACAAATAATAATAGTCTTTTGCAGTTCGTAGCTCATAGCTTATTTGTTGTGTTTAATAGCCTGATGGCTGTGGGGAAGAAGCTGTTTTTGAACCTGGACGTTACAGTTTTCAGGCTCCTGTACCTTCTTCCTGAAGGCAGTGGTGAGATAAGTGTGTGGCCAGGATGGTGTGGGTCCTTGATGATTTTGGCTGCCTTTTTGAGGCAGCGACTATGATCGATCCCTTCGACAGTGGGGGGGTCAAAGCTGGTGATGGGCTGGGCAGTGGTCATAACTTTTTGTAGTCTTTTTCGGTCCTGAACATTCAAGTTGCTGAACCAGGCCACGAAGCAACCAGTCAGAATGCTTTCTACCGTGCACCAGTAGAAATTTAGGAGAATCTCCATAATCTTCTCAGGAAGTAGTCGCTGATGTGCTTCTTTACATTTGCAACGGTGTGCTGGGTCCAGGAAAGATCTTCTGATATATGCATGCCCAGGAATTTGAAGTTATTGACCCTCTCCACCATATAAACAGGATCTCCAACCATCTCCAGCCTAATCCCATCTTCCATCACTGAGTCAGTGGCTGTACAGTTCATGGTTGTACAAGCACACATCCAAGATGTATATAGCGGTAAGAACATATATAGAATTTTTGCTTTCATTAAGTGGGTCAGAGAACCGGGGGCAGGGAGGTTATGCTGCAACTATACAAAACATTGGTTAGCCCTCAGCTGGAGCACATTGTACAGCTCTGCTTTATAATTTGCAAGAAAACAAACTTCTGGAGTAACTCAGTGGGTTGAGCAACATCTATAACTATTCTTTCAACTCCAAGATTGAGCTCCTGCAGCAGTTGGCTTTTGCAGCAGAATACAGCATCTGCAATCTATGGTGCCTCTTTTCTATTTGTTTATTATAAGAATGACAGGCTCTCATTTTCTTCTTCTTGCTCTTTCCTTAGGTACAGCAGTACTAATAAAGTATTCTGCTTTTTACACGAGTCATACAGCATGTAAACAGGCCATTCGGCCCATCTACCCCATGCCAACCAAGATGCTGCTTCTGCAAGATGCATCAGTCTGAAGAAGGGTTTCAGCCCAAAATTTTGCCTATTTCCTTCGCTCTCTAGATGCTGCTGCACCCGCTGAGTTTCTCCAGCACTTTTGTTTGCTGCATCCACACTGGCCCTACCTGCCTGCGCTTGGCCCATATCCCTCTAAACCTTTCCTATCCACGAACCTGTCCAAATAGTCGACATATGAATTTTCAAAATAATGCCATTTGAGTCTTTGGGCAACTGTTTTGATTTGTGTATCCATTATTTAGCTATAATTAATAGCTTGTCACACTGCACCCATAGGATTACACTGTAACAGAATACCTGCATGAAACGTATGACCCAACATTTTCGATTTATAAAATTTCATTTCACAAAATGTTTTAGGAACACAGAACAATACAGGACAGGAACAGGCCCTTTGGCCCAAAATGTATGTGCCAAACATGATGCCAATTTATACTAATCTCCTTTTGCAGCATATAATCCATACCTCTCGAATCCCTTCATATCATGTAGCTATCTAGAAGGCTCTTAAAGTCACTGTGGTATCTGCTTTCACCACCACCTCTGGCAGCACATTCCAGACACCCACCAAGTTGTGTAAAAAAACATGGTCTGCACATCCCCTTTAAATATTCCTCCCCTTTGACATTTCCACCCTGGGAAAATGCTTCTGACTGTCTAGCCTCTCATAATGTTTCTAATATTTCTTTCAAATCTCCCCTCAACTTTCAACACTCCAGAGACAACAATCTTCTCCTTATCCTGTCTGAAGAAGGGTCTCGACCCGAAACGTCGCCTATCTCCTTCACTCCTTAGATGCTGCTGCACCCGCTGAGTTTCTCCAGCTTTTTGTGTAACCCTCGATTCTCCAGCATCTGCAGTTCCTTCTTTAACAATCTTCTCCTTATAGCTGATACCTTCTAATCCAGGCAGCATACTGGTAAACCGCTTCGGCACCCTCTCCAAAGCCTTCACATCATTCCTATAATAGGGTGACCAGAACTGCACATAATAATCTGTATGTTTAATAAATCAGTCTGAAGAAGGTTTTCGGCCCGAAACATTGCCTATTTCCTTCACTCCATAGATGCTGCCTCACCCGCTGAGTTTCTCCAGCATTTTTGTCTACCTTCAATAAAGCTGTAACATGACTCCTTTACTCTTATACTCAATGCCTTGACTGATGAAGACAAGCATACCATATTTCTTTGTTACCACTGTATCTTCCTGTGCTGCACCTTGCAGGCAACTATGAACTTAGACCCAGTGATTCCCCTGTAGCTGAATGCTGTTCAGGATGTTTTCATTAACTGTATACTTTCCGCTTGCATTCGATCACCCAAAGTGCAACACCTTACACTTGCTCAGATTTAACTCCATCTGCCATTTGTCTGCCCATATTTGACAGATCTAAACCCCACAGCATCCTTTCACAGCCTTCTTCACTATTTGTAAATCCACCGATTCATGTGCCATCTGTAAATTTGTTATCCAACCTATTTACATTTACAACCAAGTTGTTATACACAAACAAAATAGTCCCAGCATGGATCCCTGTAGAACATCATTGGTCATAGATCTCCATCCAGAATAACATGCTTCCACCACTTCCCGCTGCCTTCCATTGTTAAGCCAGTTCTGAACTCAAACAAATAGTTTTTTTCTGACTACATGCACCAGGACAGCATACCTGCATCTCTAAAAAGTTAAAGATCAATATTTAGTTTTCTGGCCACATGACGTATGTTTATTAGTCGAGTGTGCAAACACGCATTTGTGCTTATACAAAAAAGTGCTTATCCAAAATCCCATGCATCTTAATCTTCTGGATTGGACTACCATGAGGACTTTATCAAATGTTTTACTAAAATGCATGTAGACAACATCCACTGCTCTCCCCTCATAATCACCTTTGTCACCTCAGTCATGTTACTAAGACATGGCCAACCGTGGACAAAACCATGGAATGTCCCTAATTATCCCATCCGAATTGCAAATAAATAATATCCTGCTGTTTTCCAGGTAAACATCCCTTTCAATGAATGCCTGTACTTCAAATTATGTAGTTACCCTTTTAACATAGTAGAAAAATACTGTTGTTATTTTTAATCTGTTTTCATTTGCTTCTTCAATCCAAGAAATCTATGATGTTGACCATGTCATATATATTTCCTGCCAAACTGCTTACATGTTAAAATTAAATACAAAATGTTGGAAAATACTTTTGGATTACATGAACCTTGATAATGTTTTGGAAAATATATTTCCAATATGTTTTCTCTAATATTCTAGTAATTCTCAAATTCTAGTAACTAGTCTAATATTCTTTGAATATTGATAACAAAATCAATTTCCAATAAATTGTTATACTTCAGAATTGGAATGCTATCTGGCACACCAACACTGATGCATACCAGGTCATGGTTTCACATTACAATCTCCGTGTAAGAGCGTAAAGGTATTCTCATTGAGCGACATGACCAAATCAGACAAGTAATGCAGGCTGCTACAATTAACCAAAGCACTTAGTCATCTTCTGACAATTTGCAGTGCTAAATTATGTCAAGGCTCCAGACATTATATGGTGACCTTAAATGGCAATCTCCACCAAGCACGTGGCACTGTTGCAGCTGCTGTATGCTGTTGATCTCATGATAAAAATTGCAGAGAAAGCAGTAGGGGAAGTGGGGAACACGCCAAACACTAACCACAGTTTTTTTCTAACATTGACCTCAGTACCTCTGGAGGGAGAGATAGAGAATTGGAGCGAGTTTTGTTTTGCCAGAGGAGCTTGGTGGCCATTCAGGTCTATTCCCTGCAGACTCTCCTTATTATTCCTCATAATAATTAGCAAACAAGCTGTAACAGAAGTTTCTATGAGTAAGCATGAACTATTTGTACAACTCACATCATACATCAAATTTAAATGGGGATCTGTTATTTTAGTCCAATGAGAGAATTTCTTGTCAGAATGCTTCCATTAAAACTTGGACCTGCAAATTTGACACATATAATGAATATGTGGTTGATGCGGTACAATTCTATTTTACATTTGTTTATTTCGAACTAAGAGTACAGTAGCAGTAGCGTCAAGTGCTTTTTTTAGCAGTCCCTGGATGGAAAAAGGAAAAACGCCAAATTACGATTTTTTTTGCTTAAATGCAACAGAACATACATGCCAATGTTGGATGGGGAGAAAATACATTTATTTGCAATGTTTCTGTGGTTCTCTCAGGATATTCTTCACTGTTTTAGCTTCTTGGTGAATGACACCAGCAGAATGAAATGCACCAGTATGTTTCTAGCAAAAGAAGAACATATTCTTTAGAAGAAAAAACAATGTTATAAACTCCAAGTAATCAGTAGCAAAATTAGTTAATAAATAAAAGATTTAATGAGGAAACTTTCATCTAGTTCACAAGGATGTAAATCTATAGAAATGGGTGAAATACCGATTTTACATCCAGCTAAGGGAGTGGGAGATTGCAACCTTCACGTGGTCCACCCTGTTTCGACTAATGCAATCAAACTGACATGCACAAACAAATAGATCAAGTAGGCCAAGTTGACCTGCCACTTTAGGCTTTGCACGCCATACACAAGAAGAAGATTCAGCTAAGAATTTGCATTGAAGTAAATGGAAAAAACTAATAATACAATACAATACACTACCGTTTATTGTCATTTGAACCTCATTGAGGTTCAAAAAAATTTTTACTTTCTGCAGTCATACAAACAAGAAAAGAACCAAGACACAACACATTTTACACAAACATCCATCACAGTGAGGAGGAGATTCACTGTGATGGAAGGCAAAGTCTTATCTCGCCCCTGCACACCCCATTCTCCTCCCGATGTCAGAGTCAAAGCCCCCGGCGAGCGATGGTAAATAAGTCCCGCGGCCATTCAGGATGCGACGGGCGATGCAAGGCCGCGCTCTGGGTCTTGATGTTGGAGCCCCCGGCAGGCGCTAACAAGTCCCGCGGCCATTAAAGCCGCGCTGGTTAATGTAAGGCCCTGCTCCAGGTCATTTTCAACCCCGCAACTCGGGCAGGAGAAATTGCCGCTGCGGGAGCTCCGAAAAGCAGTCTCACACCAGGGACCTGCGAGCTGACGGTGCTACCATCCACCGGCCTGCAGCTGGAGCCTCCAAATCTCTGGGGTCGGGCAGCAGCAGCGCGCCACCACAGCTCCTCCCGTTCCAAACTCGGCCAGCTCCACGATGGTGAGTAGTCCGCAGGCTCCGTGACTGGAGCCCCAAGTCCGGTTGGAGGCCCCAACGACAACGGAGACCCGACAGAGAAAAGGTTGGGTCCTCCGGGGGAAAAGATTTTAAAAGTTTCCCCCACCCTGCCCCCCACCTACAGCTGGCTCACTTTCAAATGTTTCATCGGTTTGCCCTCCAATGCCTTGCAACTCTATGGATTTTTACAACACCCTATCTGAGGCCATTGAATTTTGAGATCTAGATTTTCAACATCCTCTTTTTCTCTCGTATCACATGTTTCCCTTCCACTTTCTTTTGCTTCATTTTCTGTGACATCTATGTATTGAATTTTAATCTGTGTCTAATTGTATATCAAAGCCTGAGAGGGGAATAGCGGTTATTGTTGCATCTTTCCTCTTAAAAAAAAAATAATTAAAAAATGTCCAGGTTTGCACTTGGGGTTAATTTCTGTGCTTTTTTCAATCTGTACTGTCTCGTTACTTCTCCATTGTAACACTCATAATAATCTCTTTGACCAAGGTAAGAGAGCCTGGATTTTTGTAGTTCAACAGAATTTAATGACTAGACCTGATAACTACTTATGTCTCGACTGTCCAGACACAGCCAGCTAGACTGCAAAGCTTCCACCTCTCCAAGTGTCTGCAGCAGAGGAAGCAAGTAAAGTCAAGGGCCTGTCCCACTTTCACGACCTAATTCACGACCTCTGCCGAGTTTGCCCTTGACTCATACTCGCAGCATGGTCGTCGCGAGGTCGTAGGAGGTCGTAAGTAGTTCGTAGCAGGTAGTGATGCTCGTTGTATGTACTCGTGGCATCAAGTAGGTCGGGGCGTTTTTCTAGCCTGGTGAAAAATGTCCACGAGTAAAAAAGGTCGTGAAAGTGGGACAGGCCCTTTACATTGTTCCATCAAAGTAAGTGAATTCTCAATCTTTCATAGCATAACTGAATGTATGCAGATGGTTAGCAAGGCAGTGCCCAGAAACAAATGTGCAATGAAATGAAAAAAAAAACCAAAGTGCTGGAGTGACTCAGCCGGTCAGGCAGCATCTCCGGCAGACATGGACAGGTGACATTTCGTGTTGGGACCCTTCTTCTGAGGTTTCACTGAGTTACTACAGCACTTCGTGTTTTTTTGTAAACTAGCATCTGCTATTCCTTGTGTTGCAATGGAATGAGTTGAAATAATTTTCAGTAATGATGAAATACTAAATTCACAGTAAAAGGAAACTGCTTAGTTTTGCTTTTGTACATGAAATATATTTTTTCTTTCAGAACCTGCACTGACTTTATGGTCTTCCCTCTTGAAAATAAATTGCAGGATATATTAATCATGTTTACAAGCAGACTGGAAAATCAGTAAATAAACGTATGATTTCCATGCAAGTAAACAGAGAAAATTAGCTTTCCTGTTGGCTTAATAAAATAGCTCAGAACACTGCATTTTAAAGGAGTGGTGACATTGGCAGGAGTCCATTCAGTCGCTGTGTTTTTTTCATGACCTACCCATATTTAGTGGAAATTCATTACTCACTATAAATTTAGACTATTTGGATTTTGATGCAATTTTTCCATGTTCAAACCATGTTCAACATATTCATGTATTGTTTCTTTGTGCATCAACGTATAAAAAATAGCAAAAGGATGAATCAACAGCAGGAATTTCTATATACATGGTTTCATGAGGGGTTCATTTCTAATGTTTTTACAAACTAACATTTCCACTTCCTTACTTTTATGACACTCATGATAATCTATTTCTGGCCAAGGATTTTTCTAATATCCTAAACTAAGTAGTATTTAGAAATGTTTTGGTTTGTTAAAGATTCAAGCAGGCAAGCAGTCCCCCATCCCAACCATACTCACCCCTCTCCCCACACACATACATGCCCACGGGCTATTCATCTCCATCTCTGCAATAATTTTGTCAAATACCAATCAAAACCCCTTAGAAAATCACTCCTACTATCTTCAAGTGATCAATTATTCTCTCAGGCTTTTCAGCCATTAGCATTCCTCCCCATTGATTACAATATCTGACATTTCCGGAGCTGACCATTTCCAGAATTTTGTTCTCTCATATAAAGAAAAATTCAATTTTGAGTATATTAAAAGTTAAAATGACTGGAATTTCTACTGGTCCCATGCCAATGCAAAGTTATAAATTCAATTGACACTCAGCAGTGCATTCTATTTTTTCTGCAAGACCCATGAAGCTGTGAAGAACAGTTCATGGGGGAAAAGTAAACTCCATCGATTTTGAATGCTGCATTGGAGGAGAGGAGATGGAGGTGAGATATCATGTAACGGCAGGGGGTTAAGTGGGTCTTCAGCCACTTTATCAGAAGACAGTGAGAGCAGATATCTCAGTAAACCTGTACATAGCGATATAAAAATAAAAATAATGGACTTGCACACGTATTCATCGAACACACATTATCATTTACAAGAGATGCCTTAGAAACAGATCAATTCACTACACCAGCATAAATAATGTCTGTTAATCAGGAATCAAACTTAAAAATGATATAGTCTACTTTATCCTTACATAAATATCACTGTTCCAAGTCTGAACACAAATTTCACAGTTTGCACACTCTACCAGCTATTCAACCAAATAATTTTGTATGGGCAGCTCACAACCCAGAGGTATGAATGTTGATTTCTTTCATATCAAGTAACCCTTGCATTCTGTCTCTCTTTGCCACTCCCCCACCCTTAGCATCCTGTTAGTTCTACTGTTCACATCCATATATCCCTTCGTTATCACCTCTTTCACAGCCAACAATGGACTTTCATCGACTCCACCTTTCCTAGGTCATCAGTGCCGGCTCCGACTTATTCTGACCTTTTTCATACCTTTTATTTCCCTCTCCCCTGATGCTCAGTCTGATGAAGGATCACGACCCGAAAAACCTCACCTATTCCTTTTCTCCAGAGATGCTGCCTGACTTGCTGAGTTACTCCAGCATTTTGTGTCTATCTTCAGTGTAAAGCAGCATCTGCAGTTCCTCCCTACACAAAATTGGGCAATACTGATTGGGCATCTCTCCCCTTCCTGCACGACAAGGTGCAGCATGAGTGGAGTAAGCAAGAGCTAACTTGATGTGGATGGAATATTAGGATATCTAATTTCCTTTGAGGAGGTGTTATATTTATTCAGAAGTATTAATGAGGTTGTGGCCAGTGGTGGGACTAACATAATCAAAAATGACATTATCTTCATTCCTAATCCTTCATCCCAGATCCCATATCATGGATAATCAATATTCTCATGTGATTTATAAGCGGCAAAGGTGTACGTATCTTCCTACACCTCAGGTACTGAAATCTTACCCTTGGTACTTCTCATAACCCATCAGCTGTAAGACAAGAATGATAAAGCAACAACGGCATACATTTTTATGGCCACTTATGCAGATATTGGTGCCAAATGTAGCTTAGAGGAGCATGGTGGTGGGATACGTATATGGGGAGACACAAAATCCGAATGGCTTGCAGGTGGGATACTAACTTGCTGAGACACTAGATTGTTAGATACTAGGTGAGGCCAAACACTGGCACAGTGGACACAGATGAGGACTTTGATGGAACAGTTAAGGGGAAAAAAAGATTTATCAGTGCACCAAACATTTCATTCTATATTCTTATCAGATATTTTCTCATGAGCCAAAGTTATAGAGTCAAAGAGCCAGACAGTTCGGAACCAACCTCTTCGGCCTGACCAAGTTGCCCGACTGAGGTAGTCCCATTAGTTTGTGTCTGACCCATACCCTTTAAACCTTTCCTATCTATGTACATGTCCAAGTATCTTTTAAATGTCGGAATTGTACCCCCTTCCATAAGTTCCTCTGGCAGCCTGTTCAACGTACACACCACTCAGTGTGAATAAAATGCTCCTCAAGTCCCATTTAAATCTATCTACTCTCAGCTTGAACCTATGCCATCTAGTCTTTGATTCCCCTTACATGGGTAAAAGACTGGATATTCACCGTATATATGCCCCTCATGATTTTATAAACCTCTTTAAGCCTCCAATGTTCCAGAGAAACAAGACCCCTATCCATCCTTCCCTTATAACTCACATTTTCCAGATGCAAACATCCTCATAAATCTTTTTTGTACCCTTTCCAGTTTAATGTCATTTTTCCCATAGCAGGGCAAAAATAAATACACACAGTACTCCAAACATGGCCTTACCAACGTCTTGTATAACTGTACTAGTTGTAGCTGTAGCGTTATATCCCAACACCCAGTCTACCGATCAATGATGGTAAGCATTACCTTCTTCATTACCTTTTTTAACCATGGCACCACCATTGTGGAACTATGCCCCACCCATCGGTCTCTGTTTTACAACTCTCCCCATGGCCCTGTGATTTACCATGATCTTGCCTTAGTTATTCTTACCAAAATGCAGAACCATGTATTTAACTAAATTAAACTCCCTTTGTCATTTCAGCACCAGTTGATCAAGATCCCTTTGTAATCTAAGATAACCTGATTCACTTTCCATTCTACCACTAACTTCAGTGTCATCCACAAACTTACTAATCATGCTATCTACATTCACATTCAAATTGTTAATATAAATGATGAACAACAGTGGATCCAGTAATGATCCCTGTGGCACACTACTCATTAAATGCCTACAAATCAACTCTCTAATCCTACTTTTATCAATCTAATCATGATGCAGTGTCTGATGACCCATGTTGCAACCTCCTTTGCAATCCAAGCTGCAATCATCCAACCTCTTCAATGGACCTTCTGAATGTGGAACACAGGGCCACCTTGCTGTTATTCAAACAGAAGTTGCTCCAACATTGAATTATGATACGTAATGCAGCTTCAGGATGTGGAGACAGTTGTTCTGTCCCCTAACAGATTATTAGGATTGCTGAGGTAGATTGCTGAGAGAGTAGAAGTTACTTCATGGAGCAAATAAATAGTCCTCTCTTAGGGAGACAGAATTAGTTCTCCCGTCCTGCCATGTTGCCTTGTGGTTGCTTATCAGCCTACCAACCTAGATTATTGATGCCCACCTCTAGATGGTACATCACTATCAGTACCTTCTGGGCTTGAAGCTATCTGAGAAATCTAGCAATCCTAGGTGCAATCTCCTCCATTGAAAATCAAGTCTTCTATCAGTCATGCTGCAGCTGTTGAATTTCAGTAGTGGAGGCTGATACAGATCCAAAGAATTACATAAGGCTAATTAGTTGATTTTGCATTGATGACTGACATATTCTGCAAAAAATGAGATCTATAAAGATCTATGCAGCTACATTTTGAGATTGAGACTTAGATTACAATTGTATATGGCTAATAAGCGGATAATTGTGTATGCCTCTGTGATAGTCCTTTGTCACGTGTATTGGCACTGCTACCCTGTCTAATTGGTAGCCCAGTGTAACACCTATGGAGCAATACTCACGTACACTTAAAATGGAAATACGCTGCTTTAACAACCAATTGTGGATTGTAGGTTTTATTTAAGGAGCCAAAAATGTAATATAGTAAGGCCACTTGAGCAAACGCTCATACTTCATCAACTTGATTAGTTTTATTTAAACATAATGACAGTGTAAAAATAACATTTACCAGAAAGAAATCAGCCACATAAATGCATTGTGATATCAGTTTCAGACTTGGCATGTTATACTCTTATATTCTTATATTAATGATCAACGGCACTGGCTCATTCTGAAATGGCAACAAAACAGGAAATTGCAAGAACTTAATGTTTTAAAAAGTCCTGCTATTAAATTTGAGTTCATACATATTCCTGGCTTTATTTATGTTAATTTAAGCCATTAAAATAACCATATAACCATATAACAATTACAGCACGGAAACAGGCCATCTCGGCCCATCAAGTCCGTGCCGAACAACTTTTTTCCTTTAGTCCCACCTGCCTGCACTCATACCATAACCCTCCATACCCTTGTCATCCATATGCCTATCCAATTTATTTTTAAATGATACCAACGAACCTGCCGCCACCACTTCCACTGGAAGCTCATTCCACACCGCTACCACTCTCTGAGTAAAGAAGTTCCCCCTCATGTTACCCCTAAACCTCTGTCCCTTAATTCTAAAGTCATGTCCTCTTGTTTGAATCTTCCCTATTCTCAAAGGGAAAAGCTTGTCCACATCAACTCTGTCTATCCCTCTCATCATTTTAAAGACCTCTATCAAGTCCCCCCTTAACCTTCTGCGCTCCAGAGAGTAAAGACCTAACTTATTCAACCTATCTCTGTAACTTAGCTGTTGAAACCCAGGCAACATTCTAGTAAATCTCCTCTGTACCCTCTCTATTTTGTGACATCCTTCCTATAATTGGGCGACCAAAATTGTACACCATACTCCAGATTTGGTCTCACCAATGCCTTGTACAATTTTAACATTACATCCCAGCTTCTATACTCAATGCTCTGATTTATAAAGACTAGCATACCAAAAGCTTTCTTTACCACCCTATCTATATGAGATTCCACCTTCAGGGAACTATGCACAGTTATTCCTAGATCCCTCTGTTCAACTGTATTCTTCAATTCCCTACCGTTTACCATGTACGTCCTATTTTGATTTGTCCTGCCAAGGTGTAGCACCTCACATTTATCAGCATTAAACTCCATCTGCCATCTTTCAGCCCATTTTTCCAACTGGCCTAAATCACTCTGTAGACTTTGGAAATCCTCTTCATTATCCACAACACCCCCTATCTTGGTATCTTAGTATACTTACTAATCCAATTTATCACCCATTCATCCAGATCATTGATGTACATGACAAACAACAAAGGACCCAACTCAGATCCCTGAGGCACCCCACTAGTCACCTGCCTCCAACCCGATAAACAGCCATCCACCATTACCCTCTGGCTTCTCCCATTCAGCCACTGTTGAATCCATCTTGCTATTCCTGCATTTATACCCAACAGTTGAACCTTCTTAACCAACCTTCCATGAGGAACCTTGTCAAAGGCCTTACTGAAGTCCATATAGACAACATCCACTGTTTTACCCTCGTCAATCTCCCTAGTAACCTCTTCAAAAAATTCAAGAAGATTAGTCAAACATGACCTTCCAGGTATAAATCCATGTTGATTGTTCCTAATTAGACCCTGTTTATCCAGATACTTATATATATTATCTCTAAGTATCTTTTCCATTAATTTGCCCACCACTGAAGTCAAACTAACCGGTCTATAGTTGCTAGGTTTACTTTTAGAACTCTTTTTAAACAATGGAACAACATGCGCAGTACGCCAATCCTCGGGGACTATTCCCGTTTCTAATGACATTTGAAATATTTCTGTCATAGCCCCGGCTATTTCTACACTAACTTCCCTCAATGTCCTAGGGAATATCCTGTCAGGACCTGGAGACTTATCCACTTTTATATTTTTCAAAAGTGTCAGTACTTCTTTTACTTTGAAACTCATAGTATCCATAGCTACTCTACTAGTTTCCCTTACCTCACATAATTCAATATCCTTCTCCTTGGTGAATACAGAAGAAAATAAATTGTTCAATATCTCCCCCATCTCTTTTGGCTCTGCAGATAGCTGTCCACTCGGTCTCTCCAATGGACCAATTTTATCCCTTGTTATCCTTTTGCTATTAATATAGCTGTAGAAACCCTTTGGATTTACTTTCACCTTACTTGCCAAAGGAACCTCATATCTTCTTTTAGCTTTTCTAATTTCTTTCTTAAGATTCTTTCTACATTCCTTATACTCCTCAAGCACATCATTTACTTCATGCTGCCTATAATTATTGTAGATCTCCCTCTTTTTCTGAACAAGATGTCCAATTTCCCTTGAAAACCAGGGCTCTTTCCAATTTTTACTGGTTCCTTTCAACCGAACAGGAACATAAAGATTCTGTACTCTTAAAATTTCCCCTTTAAATGTCCTCCATTTCTCCTCTACATCTTTCCCATAAAACAAAATGTCCCAGTTCACTCCTTTTAAATCATCTCGCATCTCGTTAAAGTTAGCCTTTCTCCAATCAAAAATCCCAACCCTAGGCCCAGTTCTGTTCTTCTCCATAATTATATTGAAACTAATGGTATTGTGATCACTGGACCCAAAGTGCTCCCCAACGCATACCTCCGCCACCTGTCCTGTCTCATTTCCTAACAGGAGGTCCAGCACTGCCCCTCCTCTTGTAGGCACCTCTATGTATTGCTGCAAAAAACTATCCTGCACACATTTTACAAACTCCAAACCATCCAGCCCATTTACAGAATGTGTTTCCCAGTCTATGTGTGGAAAGTTAAAATCTCCCACAATCACTACCTTGTGCTTACTACTAATATCTGCTATCTCTTTACATATTTGCTCTTCCAATTCTTGTTCCCCATTTGGCGGTCTATAATATACCCCTATAAGTGTTGCTACACCTTTCCCACTTCTTAGTTCCACCCAAATAGCCTCAAATAAGAAACATACTTTTCACAACTTTGAATGAGGACTAAAAAAAGCATTATTTTTTTTCTCAGCATCATCAGTCCCTTCTTAATTTATTCCATATAATATGTATTTTATGATATTAGGAATGACAGGAATGCAATATTGAGGTTTGAGGTAGTTTAAGTGCAGTTGACATAGATGTCCAATAAACCATTACTCCTTTAAAACTTAGTCCAATGTATTAATTTAGGTTGCTGTGGAAAAACTCCCTACTGGGTAAAATTAAAGACTTGAAAGATTCTGCGCCCAACCCGCATAATAATAGGTTTCAGACTACAATATAATTTTACAAATTATGGTAAATTAAAAAATGTTTTCTCCCACTAGATTTAAAATACTTATCAAAGATCAAATGAAATGTAGCCTTTTAAACATTTGCTGTGTGTTTTAAAATAGGAAATTTTATGAATCTGTACTTAGAGAATACGTACATACAAATTAACAATAATTGGGTCAGATTATTTAAAAAATGAATGCAAATATAATTCTGTCAAAGCGTTTAAACGAATGTGTAACTAATCTAAGATTTTACACATATGTTCACACATTTGTTCACAAATTTAAAGCTTTAGATTATCCTCACAATGAAAACACTCAAGTCTAAATAATTTCACAAAAAAGTCACCCTGTGAATATTACTCCCTTTTAATGTTGTGGTTTTCTGCTCTAGAACGAGAGACAGCAATTTGCATACATAATCACCATTGTCAAACTCTGACCTCTTTGGTTTGTGGAGAGGCATTGGTCATGGCATTGGTCATGGTTGGATAACAATGCAGAATTTATTTATTTCCGAGGCTCACTGCTCTTTGCCCAATGAAATGAAGACGGTACAATCCATGATGAGGAATACTGTCTGTAAAAGGAATAAAGATGCTGGCTTGATCTACATAAACAGTGTGTTGTTCCGTATTACCTTAATGTCACTTACATGATTAAGCCTCATGTAATGTCACTTACATGATTAAGCCTTACATACTCAGCCTACTGATCATTGACTCCATCCTTTGCACATGAAAGTTTGTCAAGTTAAACAGACAAACCATAACTTTAACATGTGGCTCTGAGGTAAGCTGAGATTTCAACTCTATGTCTGTTTCACTGCAAAGACTGCCTACTTCTCCCTCAGTAACAACAGCTTCCTCTACCCCAAATTCAATCTATCTACTGTTGAACCTCACCTAATTGTCTTTATAATCTCCGTATTTGATGTGTCCAGTGCTTTCCTGATGATTTTTCCACTCCCTCTCTGTGATTTCAACATTTTAAAATGTGCATCTTTTATCTTACATCATTCTGACTTGTTCCCAGTCAGGATCTCTCAAAGCTGCTTTGACGCTGGGATCTCCATCACTTTAAATTGTCTTTGTTATAACTCATTTTGACCACAGCATCCCTCCCTAAATGCTTCATTCTCTGACTAGCCTATTGTATATAACTTTATCATATCATTCTGTTAGTTATTTAGATCATATGCATGGAATTTTCCTTCCAAGCTCCTTTATTTCCCTCTCCTTATCCATTGTAGCCTTAAAATGCACCTCTTCAGCCATTCTTTCGGAAATCCATCCTTATCTTTCCTTTGTATCAGAATCTGTTGGCTTGTTTCTCACATACTGAAGCTTAATTGGCTGTTTTTCTATATCAAATCTGCAACACAAGTGAGGATTGTTATTTCTAATTCTGCTACTGATTATTTCTTTAAAAAAAGATTTTATTTCTGAATGTTGAGCCAAATTTTAAATCAAAAGCAGGCGGATACAAGATTATCTCTCTTCAGCCTGATTTTGGTTTGGGAGTATGTATTCACATAAAATATTTTGGAACAGCTAAAGTCACTCTAGTTTGGGAAGAGCTGTGTTTATGCCTCCTACTGGAGTGAAGTTATGTTGATGTATGACATTTAATGATCTAGTGGCAAGCATGACCCTGGCTCCAACATACAAAATAATTTTTAAAATGTATCTTTCTTAAGGTAAGGTTTTAAAATAGGTTAATGCACAAGTTTATAATTCACATACTCTAAAAATAATATGTTATATTAATTAATTCATTTAATATTATACAAAAAGACAGAATTCTAATTTCTGTCTGTAACTCTCATACGAAAATGTTCCTTGTGTACAAGCCAAATGTTTCTGTGCAAATAGGTTGAAAGATAATGCAGCACAAAACACTCATAGGTGCTAAAGTCAATCACAGATCTTGAAGCCCACACAAAATATTATTAATTTCTAAATGAACAGCTGTAAAATGGCCTAAAATGAGTTTGCGTGCAGCTTCATGCTGAACTTTATTACAGGTCATGAATGTTTTCCCTAATGTTTCAGCTTGTCTGATGCAGACAGAATTTATAAACAATTACAACAGCTTCCTGTTGGGTTCAAGTTGCCTTGTTGAAATCAGCCTTCCTACATATCTTGAATCACAGAACCTGAACTAATTTATTTACAATTAAAAATTTAAAAATAAACAACAGCTACTAATAGTCCAAAATTGCTGAAGTTTTGCAATTGATCTATTGTCGCTACAAATTTATATTTTAAGATTACAACCTTCCCACAACAATTTCAAATATGAGTCAGTGACTACTCCAAGAAAACTACACGTTTGTAAAAAAAAAACAATCATATTATCTTTTGTAATTTCACAGCAGTTATCATGTACAAAAAAGATACAAATATAATTGTTATTCTAAAATTGACAATGTCTTTGTGACTTGCAGTTAGAAGATTGCTGGAATCTAAAGTAAAAAAATAAAGTGCTCGAAGAATTCAGCAGGGCAAACAGCATCCGTGAAGGTTAAACATATGAGTTGACATATCCGGTTGAGACCCTGTGCATCAAACAGATGCTGCTCGAATCTTCAGTTCTTCCGGAAGTTTATCTTTTGCTCAGGGTCCAGACGCGAAACATCACCTGTCCCAGTCTTCCAGAGATGCACCCAGCACTTTGTGGTCTATGTAAGATTCCAGCATCTGTAGTTCCAAGTGTTTCTATTTTTTGCTATAGTTGTATCAGTTTACTTTAGATTCAGACCATGTGACCTTTGTACAATTTCAAACATAAATGCATCAAAGTACCTATTATATTTGAAGCATTAGAGCATAGAAAGAGGTCAATTGTCCACTCAGTCTTTACTGGTTCCAAGTAGATCTATCAGTCCCATTATCCTGCTCTTTTCCCATTGTCTTGCAAATGGTTTTCTTTCAAGTGCTTATCTGCTCTCTTTTAATAACCTTGATTGAAATTTGTTTTCATCCCCAGAGGAAAGACGATCATAACCACATATTGCATTAAAATAAATGTCCGCACACACCCTTGTACTTTTGCAATATTTTAAATCTCTCCTGAAACTATCTGCTTTGGATTTAAATTTCTCTCCATTTACCCGATCCAAACCAAGCATTAATTTGACTACCTCAAGCAAATCTCTGCTTAACCTTCTTTGCTCTAAGGAAAACAACGGCAGCTGATAAAAGTCAGCTTGCTAGGCATGTGTTTCATTGAACACTAATTGTGACTGTCTGTAATAACTCCTTTTCCTGTTAGAGACACAGCAATGCATATTTTCAACTTTAAAGGTGCAACTCAGTATGACACACAACAGCTGCTGTTTTATGGTTGGACCATATCACATTGTGATTAAACAGTTTGGCAACAACATTTTGATATATTGCATGGAGTACTTTGACCTTTTTTTACATTTACTATTCTTTCCCTGAAAATTTTCAGCATTGCAGTTTCAGCTGTGGTATAATTTGGTGGCAACTGTAGCTCAAATCGTTACATTTGCCTCTGAGTCAGAAAGATACGCATTCAAATCTTTCTCAAAGGTGTGAGCACAAATGTCTAGGCCTATGTTCCATGCAATACTGGGGAATCAAGCACTGCTACCTTGTCCAGACAAGATATTAAATGGAGGTAGAAGGGTTCCAACCTGAAACGTCACCTATCCATGCTCTCCAGAAATGCTGCCTGACCTGCAAAGTTACTCCAACATTTTGTTCTTTTTTAATTAAACATAGGCCTTGCTTAGATGAATGTAAAAAAAATCCACAGATCCATTTCAAAGAATAACATGGGATATATTCCTGGTGTCCTGGCCAAAACTGATCTATAAATTAATATTACTAAAACAGATTATCAAATAAGAAAACAAAGGTTTGCTCAAGGTTACACAATTTCTTGTCCATGGAGGCATTATGAAAGATGTAGACTTATCAAGAGTTTTCATCTACAGCTCCCTAACACGGTGGCCACTGTTCTGAGGTGCATATTTGGTTTAGTTACGAGAAACAGGCCCTTTGGCCCGCCGACCAGCGATCCCCGCACATTAAGACTACCCTACACACACTTGGGACAATTTACACTTCTGCCTAGCCAATATACCTACATATCAGTACGTCTTTGGAGTGTGGGAGGAAACTGAAGATCTCAAAGAAAACCCATGCGGTCAAGGGGAGAATGTACAGGCAGCACCCGTAGTCGGGATCGAACCTGGGTCTCCAGTGCTGTAAGGCAGCAATTCTACCGATGCGCCACCATTCCATCCTCATGGTAGAGAAATTGACAGAGAAGAGTGAGGAGATGAAAAGGAAGAGCAGGCTTCAACAGGATGTCCTACCCAATTTCTAATTAGGGAGTAGTTCTCTAACATGTACATCAGTGTGGAAAAACGGCATAATAAAATTGTGGAAGGCATTTGCTTTCTGCAAAATGATGTTGAGACTTTAATATTGTCAGAACTGATTTAAGAAGACATTTAAAGAGTAGTTCTTTCGGAGTTTTGCCTTGTAGTTCATAGGGTTTCTTTAAGGACCTAAGAAATCAAACACAACCATTAATCTCTTTTTGTGGACTTAGTTGATCCAATAATGTGTCTTATCAATGGTCAAGTGACAAAGATAACCAACAAGAGATAAGTATTCTGTGCAAGGAGGTCACATACATTCTTCCAGTACCTTTTTAGTTGATGAAAATGTTTAGTATGCATGTAACAATACACTGAATGCTATTGATTGCTGTATGTAAATCTATTTTTTAACTTTTTAAAGTGGCAATATGCCGTACCAGCGCATACATCACTGAAAAAGCACTGCGTTATTCATATTGATAAACCAATCATGGTAGGAAATTGCTTAGACATTCTCTACAGGCAATATAATCTAACATCGATGATAGCCAATCCTTTATGCCTTGATGCCAGTATATCCCTGGTTTAGTTTAGTTTTAGTTTAGAGATGCAGCATCGAAACAGCCCCTTGGCCCACTGAGTCCGTGCCGTCCAGCGACCCCTGTACTCTAGCAGTACCCTACACACACTAGGGACAATTTACAATCTTTACCTAAACCAATTAATGGACAAATCTGTACATCTTTGGAGTGTGTGAGGAAACCAGAGCACCCGGGTTATGGGACAAACACGCACACGGTTATGGGACAAACACGCAAACTCTGTACAGACAACACCTGTGGTCAGGATTGAACCTGGGTCTCTGGTGCAATAATGCAGCAGCTTTACCGCTGCACCACTGTGCCACCGTGCTTGTCTGCCTGATCCTGCGGCCTGGGGGACAGGTAAATGGTCTTGTCTCTTTGAGTGAATATATACTGGCCTTTTGCAGCAGTGAGCAGAGAAGTGCTTAACATGGCGACATTTTGAGCCTGGACTAATCTTGAGGCTTAGGAGATGTGACCACATGTGAGACGCATACTCGAGCTTGTCTCTGAACTCATCGTGGTCATGGATGTTAATCAGGACTCCCTTGCTGAAGTTAAACTCCCTATGTAGACCTCCCTAGTGGAATAAAACTGGGTGAAAAAAAGGTCTTACCTTCCACTACCTGCAACCTCCGGCATCCACCTTTAACTAGCATCGCAACCGGCTTAGACTAAAAAATTACTGATTTTTAAAACGGCAACCTATTTTTAGTCGCGGCCGTTTTTGAATTTTTTGAAATAATCGCCGGAACATAGAAGAAGTGGAAACCACTTTCGACCATTAGGGAGACTGACAAAAACCTCCAGGAACCGCACGTAAATCTAGGGTGGGATGCAAAGTCTCCAGAGGTTTCCGTTCAGGTTTCCTAAGTGGGACAGGGGAATTACGGTCACAAATTTGCACAGCTCTGAGTTGTGAATGGATTTCAGTTTAAAAAACAAATTAATCAACTTTAATTTATGTAGTTGGCAGTGAGTAATACAAATAAAAACAACCTTCAAATGTACTTGCAAAGTGTGCAACTTTCCGAGTTTTGCACTATTGTAAATCACGCTGGGAAACAACTTGTAAAATTCTCTGTTAATCATAATATTTTGAAGCCCCAGAATGAAATCAGGGTGTGGTCCACACTGACTATCTGGTCACTGAATACACAAAGACATATTGGGGTTAACACCCCAATATGTCTTTGTGTATTCAGTGACCAGATAGTCGTGCATCAAGAGACCCATCCTTCAATACAGTGATAAAAGAAGGCTGTTTAAGGTGACTGGATTCCCAACAAGATGCTTTACGTGTTCAGAGGAGTCTTGTCAGTTGAGATGTGCTGGCATTGTAAATATTTAATTCTCCAGTACCACTTATCTACTCCCAAAAATATTGAAATAAACTATTTTATTGTAACTATTAGAAACATAAAAACAGCAAACAGATGCAGGAGTAGGCCAATCGGCCCTTTGAGCCAGCACCGCCATTCTATATGATCATGACTGATCATCAAAAATCAGTATCCCGTTACTGCCTTCTTCCCATATCCCTTGATTCCGTTAGCCCTAAGAGCTATATTAAACTCTCTCTTGAAAACTATTGAAACTGAATAAAAAAAATCTGCTGTTCCATTCATGCTTAAAGAATACAAAACCGCGATGCACTCCATGTCCAGAGAAATTCTTCCGAGAGATTCTCTCTCCCACAGGTCTTCTCATGAATAACTGCTTATGTGAATAAAGATCCTTTGTATCCGTAGCTCCAGTCTCCATGTGGCTCATTTAGTCAACTTCTGCAAAATTGTCATAGATTATAGTAGCCAAAATCTTTTTGTTGAGTGAGAGCATCATTACGAAGATATCAAAGGAGATGGCCAGAGTACCCACAAATTGAGTGAGCTGCACGGAATTGTTCGATGCAGTTGTCACTTGAGAACTCATGAAATTTATTGAAACATGTGCTTTACAAATCATTTGGAATGTGGTTTTCCTCTTGATATGAATGTTTTGCTTTCTTTTCAATAAGCTTTCAGCCACTGACAAGCCTTGCTTAACTGAATAAGTGGTCGACAAATTCTTGGGAATCTTTGAATCCAGTTATGGTGAGCCAACAGCAGGTTTTCCAGCTGTTTGTACTGTTAAACCATGTCCTGGGCATGTTGATATTAACTTGGATTTTCCTTCATTCTTTATTTTTCCCACATCTCTTGTTGACTTCTAGAGGCATCAAAGGGAGATATTGTTCAGTTATTTCGAACAAGAAGTACCAATCATTTCAGCATTGGGTTATTTGGCATTCAATATTGCTTCGACTTGATCTAAGGCACTCTGCTTTTGTAAAATAATTTGGAGGGAAAGTTTTTTGTTCTGTTTACAACCCTGTTTGCGCTAAAGGGAACACCGCCCATTGACTGCCCAAACCCATTGACCAATTGTAAATTACATGGAAACTCTACATTTTTTAAGTAAAGGGTGAAACAATAACTTATGTTCACCCAAATGAACTAAGTATTAAAGTGTGGTTGTGTGAATTGTATGGTACAAATAAATACGTAGATTTTCCTGATGTATAAAGTGCAGATTTAGGAAAGTCTAACTTGAACAAAATGCAAAGATGCAATAGGATTGATTGCAGTTACCCCGCAGTTGATTAAAAAAAACTTATGAGGTGGAAAATTCATTTTTTCAAAGTTTCCAAATTTTGATTAAAATTAGACAAGAATCATCAGCATTTACAGCATTGAAGGAGGCCATTCTGTCCACTGTGTCCATGGTAGGCAAAAACCAAGCTTTATGATTACTACCACTTGCCAGTCTTGGTCTGTAGTCTTCTTGCTTACAGCTCTTCATCATAACTTCACTGTTGCTTGAGCTACACCCTGATTTAGTCTTCTTGGAAGTGATGGCATTCAAGGCCTGCCACAGAAGCTGGAGGATGAGGTAGATGTTCAGCAACTGTGGCAGGGCTTGAATGCCATCACCTCCTACAAAGCAAAATTAGGGTGCAGCTCAAGCAACAGCGAACCATCACCCACAGATGAGCTCAATGCGTTCTACGCACGCTTTGTTAGGGAGAACGTTGATGTGCCTTTCTGAGCCACCATAGCCCCTTACAGTCATAGTCACAGAGGTTGACGTCAGAGAGATCCTTCAGTGGGGTGAACCCTCGGAAAGCATCTCGACCTGATAGTATACCCGGCCATGTTCTTAAAACCTGTGCAGACCTACTG
Source organism: Raja brachyura (assembly GCA_963514005.1). The sequence continues at coordinate 119,209,692 of OY740781.1, forward strand.
GCTGGAGATTTTGCAGACATCCATAACCTCTGATTACTGAGGTCTGAGGTTCCCACCTGCTTAAAGTTAAAGCTCAATATAAATACCAGTGCCCAAAAAGAGTAAGGTGATGTACCTCAATCACTATTGACCGGTGGCACTAATGGTGATGAAGTGCTTTGAGAGGTTGGTTATGACGCATATCAATTCCTACATCAACAAGAAACTTGACCCATTACAATTTACCTACCTCCACAACAGGTCAACAGAGGATGCAATCTCACTGGCTCTCCACTCTGCACTGGACCATATAGATAGTAAAAAAAAGCTATTGTTCATAGACTTCAGATTGGCATTCAATACCATCATCCGTTCTAAGCAGATTATCAGACTCACAGAACTGGGTTTCCACGCAGGTCTCTATGCATCCATCTGCAACTAGATCTTTGACTTCCTCAACAACAGACTACAGTCTGTACAAATTTGCAGCAACACTTCTTCCTCAATAATCATCAGTACAGGAGCATGCTCAATCCCCTGCTCCCAGAGTATAGAAGGGAGATCGATCGACTAACCAAATGGTGCCAGTATAACAACCCGGCTCCTGATGCCAGTAAGACCAAGCAACTGATTGTGGACTTTGGAAGAGGAAGGATGAGGACACACAAACTGGTTTATATCGACGGGACGATGGTGGAGAGAGTAAAAAACATCAAATTCCTGGGTAGGTGTATCTCTGAAGATCTTTCCTGGGCCCAGCACATTGATGCAATTATAAAGAAAGCCCATCAATGCTTCTACTTCCTGAGAAGATTGCAGGGATTCAGTATCTCAGAGAGGACTCTCTTGAATTTCTACAGGTGTACAGTAGAGAACATATTGACCATCACGGCTTGGTTCTGCAACTTGAACGCCCAGGAGTGAAACAGACCGCGAAAGGTTGTGAACACTGCCTGGTCCATCTCAGGCACTGACTTCCCCACCATCGACGGGACTTACAGGAGTCACTGCCTCAAAAAAGGAGCCTGCACCACCAGAGACCCACACCCCCCTGCCACACACTCATTTCACTTCTGCCATCCGGAAGATATTGGAGCCTGAAAACTGGAAAGTCCAAGTTCAAGAACAGTATATTTCCTGCAACCAAATAAGCTCTGTCTGGGACATAAGACAATAAAACACTCTTGACTGTGGAGAGTGCAATATTTTAAAGTATTTTCAGTCATTTCATTAATTGAAAATACTTAAAAATTTAAATTGGGCTAATGTTCAAGATAATTCACAAATTACAAATCTTGAGTTTACATTATTGTCCAGCTCCAAGAGCCAGCAAAGGTGGCATGCAGAAGTATCTAAAATCTATTAAATATTAAGTTAATAATTAATGCATTTGAAAGATATTGCTTTAAAAATTATCTACATACCTAATAGCACCTAAAAACACACAAATAATTAACTACATTTAACTAAACAAACATAAAAATAAATAATTTAAAGCAAAATACTTAAGGTACTTAAAATAAAAATTTAGCTTCCACTTTGTTTCGTTATTTAGTTTAGTTTAGTTTAGTTTAGAGATACAGCAAGAAACAGGCCTTACGGCCCACCAAGACCATGCAGACGAGTGATTCCCGCACACTAACACTATCCAAAACACACTCAGGACAATTTACAATTTAACAAGCCAATTAGTCTACAAACCTGTAAATCTTTGGAGTGCGGGAGGAAACTGGAGCACCCAGAGAAAACCCACACAGGTCACAGGGAGAACGTACAAACACTGTAAAGATAGCACCTGTAGTCAGGATTGAACCCGGTTCTCTGGCGCTATAGGGCAGGAATTCTACTGCTGCGCCACTCTTTGCTGAAATCAATGGGATCTCGATTAATCTGGTGCCGGATCTGAAACTAGTTTTGAGGATAAATGCTAATGAACCCCAGCAGGACGGTGCTCCACCACTGGACATAGAGGAGTTAATTGACAAATTCAGAGTTCAGGTCCATAAGTGATCTCAGAATTTCCCTGTTTGGGAACACATAAAGCAAATACCTTGGACTTGCTACCATATAAGTAGGCAAATGGTGGAAATTCCATTTAGAATATTTTGCTTTTATCTGCAAAATCAAGACCAATATATATTTTTTGCAGTGCTTACGATAAGTATAATTGGGAGAAGATAACATGCCCTTTAATGATTGTCATTTGGTTTTGATCAGGGGCAAAATCAGGATCTGTTGCTCACGTTGGACTCTAATCTGTCAACACATAGGAAAAAAGACAGTACATCTTCAGCCAGTAATGGGCATTTCAACATACATACTTATTATAAAGTAATTACAAAAGTGCTTAATGCTGCACACTGATTATTATGATTATAACACTCAGAAGCCTTGACCCAACAACTTAAAAGGTATTTTAAAACTCATAATCATAACTTTCAGCTTGTATCTTTTTACTGTCAGTTTATGAAACCAAATCCCAAAGCAAGTTATTTATGATTCATTTATTTAACTGTCATAAAGAATAAAGATGCATGGCTGTAGCTTCTCTCTTGTGCATGATGTGGAAAAAAATATATTTCTCCTTTCTTCCAACACCTGCCTTTCACATTTAACTAGGTGGGCTGTTTCTTGACCAACGTGGCCAAAATAAATTGTCCAACTAAAACAGTGCTCTCATAAACCCCAACACACATAATGTAGTAAAAATACAGCAGCAATCCATCCAGCTGCAAGGTCAGGTTTAAAATGATGGTGGTTGCCAATAACAAAAATGTAAGAAATTAGATATTCTTATTTCTATCCTGTGAAAAAAGAGAAAAAGCACATGTCCCAACCACAAAATATCAAGTGGATACTCGTACCATCCCCAGGTTGTATTCAAATTTAAATGAATTGGTTGTTTTCTGCCTCCGCTAATCAAACAACTGATGATGTGCCTGCCAAATATAAGCAGAGTGGTTGAAGCAGGACTTCCATGTGCTTCAACAGCTTTCAGCCTTGTGGAAAATATAATTACTTTCCTCTGAAATAGACAATAGAGAATAGATAATAGGTGCAGGAGTAGGCCATTCAGTCCTTCTAGCCATTCAATACGATCATGGCTGATCAACCACAATCAGTACCCCCTTCCTGCCTTCTCGCCATATCCCCCGACTCTGCTATCTTTAAGAGCTCTATCTAACTCTCTCTTGAAAGCATCCAGAGAATTGGCCTCCACTACCTTCTGAGGCAGAGAATTCCACAGATTCACAACTCTCTGGGTGAAAACGTTTTTCCTCATCTCCGTTCCAAATGGCCTACCCCTAATTCTTAAACTGTGACCCCTGATTCTGGATTCCCCCAACATAGGGAACATGTTTCCTGCCTCTAGCGTGTCTAATCCCTTAATAATCTTATATGTTTCAATAAGATACCCATTCATCCTTCTAAATTCCAGAGTATACAAGCCCAGCCGCTCCATTCTATCAACATATGACAATCTCGCCATCCTGGGAATTAACCTTCTAAACCTACACTGCACTCCCTCAATAGCAAGAATGTCCTTCCTCAAATTTGGAGACCTGCACACAATACTTCAGGGCCCTGTACAACTGCGGAAGGACCTCTTTGCTCCTATACTCAACCCCTCTTGTTACAAAGGCCAACATACCATTTTATTTCGAAGTCACGAATCATGACTGGGAGGAGCATCGCTCCTCCAGCAGTAAGTTTAAAAACCTCACAGGTACGTTTTTTAACTTATTTTGAGGCCGTGTTTTTTGGATATCTTTTCTAATCACAGCGGTCGCTGGTTATGGATAAGTCCAAGGTGAACAAAAGACGGGACGCGGGGAAACCGGCTATGGAGAACCGCGGGAGTGCGGGTAGCCGGCGGCTGTCGGCTTCGCTGTCAGAGTCGCTGACAGTGCGGTCAGCGACTTCAGAATTGGTGCTTGCTCTAAGCACTTTGGCAACCCCGAAAGGGGGCAAAGCCAAACGCAAGTCTGAGAGGCCTGTGTACTCAGATGAGTCAGGCCAGGAGGATTCCCCTCCTACAATTATGGATTATGTCTTCGGCCGTTTATCCCAGATGGAGCACCTCATGGAGAAGATGCACCATCATAACATGCTCCGTGATACGGAGATGTATCGCAAGTCTCCCTTCATACCTGTAGCAGCGCCTGGTCCAGGGCTGCTTAGTGCCTCCCACTCTGATGAGGGGAGTGCCAGGGGTCAGTATATGACTGATTCCGAATTCGGGGTATGTCAGAAGGACATACAGGGATACATGAGATGCGTGAGGCTCACTCACAGGAGTTGCCTGCCCTGGCATCGAGGTTTGCAATACCTTCACAGACAGGGGAGCCTCTTCAAGAAGATATGGCTTCCAGTATCAACTATCTCACATCCCACCATTTACAAGAACAAGTCATGGTTGAAACGGCTGCTAAATACCATACGCCTGGGAACTGTGCATCCTTAAAAGTGCCTGCAGTCAACAGCTTCATTTGGGGCTACATTGGAGGTGGCATCAAGGCCCAGGAAATGAAACTCCAACGGATTTTAAAATTACTGGCTTCAGGCATCACAGCTTTTGCCAGATCTGTTGATGGCGGGCCACTATCAGATGTCCAGCAGGATGCCCTGGCGTTAATGTGCAATGCACATTTCGAAATGAACTGCTTCCGAAAGAGCGCCATCAGGCCTGTGTTAAACCCAAAGTTTGCAGGTCTGTGTAAATCGAGTAAATTCCAGTCGCCCAATCTTCTGTTCGGGGAAGACCTGCCCAAACAGGTGAAAGACCTGGATGAAGAAGAAAAGCTGTCGGGCTGATCAAAGCACCTACGACGAGCAAAGCTTCACAGTTTCGGCGACAACACGCCTACGCCTCCATTAGCAAGCAGCGGTTTGTTGAAGCTAGTGGCAGCTCTAAACCTGATCCTCCTGGGCAGAGGTCTTTTTTAGGACAAAGCCCATGCCGGCCGTCATGGAAAATGCGCACTCTTCGCACCCCAGCAGTTCAATCCTCCAAAACACGAGGGCGGAAACAGAATTCGGGCACGTTGGGACTCATATCAGACCACCGGTAACCATGGAGATAGGTGGGTCTGGTTCTTTCCGGAACATGGACCAGTTACAAGTTGGTGGTAGATTGCACTTGTTTTTACATGAATGGCGGTGGATAACCTCAGATCCGTTTATACTGCACAGTATACAAGGGTTCAAAATTGAGTTTTTACCTAATTCATTGCCGCCCACACAACATACACTCTGCCCTGGGGCAAGAGATTGGAATTAATAGAAGCCTGCAATAACCTGACTGTTATGGAGCAGCCATCTATCCGCCAAATAGTGGCTGCTTTTCCAGCTGCACAATTTGGGCCTTTACATTATCAAAATTTGCAAAGGAACAAGCAGTCAAGTACCATTTAGGTCATTTTAACAGACCTATGCTATTACCGGCTGAAGTTATATCTGAGTTATAATGGTGGACGACCAATATTCAGCACTGCTCCAGTGACATTTTGGTCAATAAACCTTCAGTTACACTACAAACTGATGTTAGTGCTCAATGATGGGGAGCTACTAATACCATCTCTAGTTGCGGTGGCAGATGGGACATGCACGGATTACCAGTTATCCATTTATATGGTATCAACTACCTGGAGATGCTGGGGGCATGCTATGGGTTAAAGGCTTATTGTGGGAATATGCAGAACTTGCATGTTCAACTGCAAATTGATAACACTGCAGCGGTGGCTTATATTAATCACATGGGTGGAATCAAGTCAGTATCCTGTGATAGTTTGGCTAACCTTATTTGGAGCTGGTGTATTGAACGAAGGATTTGGATTTCAGCTACCTATTTGCCAGGTAGGTTTAACACGGTGGCAGACACTAGGTCACGTAAATTTAATGACAACACAGAATGGATGTTAAATCACAAAGTGTTTAACACTGTTGTTGCTCGGTATGGAACACCGGACATTGATTTGTTTGCATCTAGGCTTAATCACCAGTTGCCAAAATATGTTGCATGGGAGCCAGACCCAGGGGCAGCAGCGATTGATGAATTCTCGTTACACCGAGGAGGAATGTTCTTTTATGCTTTTCCTCCATTCTGCCTCATCAGCCGGTGCTTGCTAAAAATCAAACAAGACTCCGCTTCAGGCATTTTAGTAGTGCCTGACTGGCCCACGCAGCCATGGTTCCCGTTAATGTTGGGAATGATAAAAGAACCCTATATGGTTATTAATAAACGCAAAGATTTGCTTATTCATCCCATGTCTCGGGAATTTCACCCTCTGCATGATAGAATCAACATTGATTTGCAGAATTTGAGTGGTGGGCCTCATCAGGGATGACAATGAGCTGGCTTACAGGGAGGAGGTGAAACAACTGGTGGACTGGTGCAATACGAACAACCTGATCCTGAATGTCAAAAAAACAAAGGAGGTTATCGTCGACTTCAGGAAAACCCGGCACAGTCCCACACCACTTCACATCAATGACAACGATGTGGAGGTGGTCAGTAGCACAAAGTTCCTGGGGGTGCAGATCACTAACAGTCTGACCTGGTCGAATAACATCTCATCAACAGTTAAGAGAGCGCAGCAGCGGTTGCACTTTTTGCGCCGGATGAGAAGAGCTCACCTCCCCCATCCCATCCTCACCACTTTCTACAGGGGCACCATAGAGAGTATTCTGACCAGCTGTATCTCTGTCTGGTTTGGGGACTGTAGAGCCTCCGACTGGAAGTCTGTGCAGAGAGTGGTGAGGACAGCGGAAAAAATCATCGGGACCTCTCTCCCCTCAATTGGGGGTATTGCGACCAAACGTTGCGTGTCTAAGGCCAGCAGTATCATAAAAGACTCCACACATCTCCATCACGGTCTGTTCACTCTGCTGCCCTCGGGAAAAAGATATCGCAGCATAAGGAGCAGAACATCAAGGTTCTGCAACAGCTTCTTCCCACGAGCCATCAGACTCCTGAATGCCATGTAATGGGCTGCCACCACTGTCTATTTATCCTTTTATCCTATTTATCCATTTTATCCATGCCTATCCTCCTGTTAATTTATCGTGTTGCACAGGGAGCCAAATGCAACAAAATTTCGTTTGGAACTGCATATATCAATGTATTTCTAAATGACAATAAAGTTTGTTTGACTTTTGACTTGAGAAGACCTTTTCTGGGGCTCGGATTATTCGACTGAACCATGGACCTGATCACTGCAGCTTGGCAGGAAAGCACCAAGAAGCAGTACATTTCCTACATCAAGAGATGGGAAGTGTTTTGTTTCAATTCAAATATAACGTATAATACGGCACGGATAACTGATGTTTAAGAGTTTCTTTCAATGTTGTTTTTGATAAAAGATTAAGTTATGGTGCCATCAACTCTGCCAAAAGTGCCTTGTCATCATACTTGCTGCTGGGATCGGGACACCACTCTGTTGGGTCTCACCCTTTGATAGCCAAATTCATGAAGGGTATTTTTAACATGAATCCTCCCAGGCCCAGGTACACAGAAGTATGGGACGTTAACGTTGTGTTAACACTGCTTCGCGGTTGGGTTCCAGCTACATCATTATCTTTGGTCCAGCTGACATATAAGGTAATAATGCTCATGGTGCTGGTTTGAGCGCAACGCGTCCAGTCGCTAAATAAACTCCAGCTCGACAGGATGGTCATGTCTGCAAACAAGATAACATTCTACATAAATGAGTTAATCAAGCAAAGTAGACCGGGTGTGTTATGTCTAAAGCTGGACATTTTTGGCATATTCTATGGACTGTAGATTGTGTGTTGTTACATATATTCACCAATATATAGAGGCTACAAAGAACCTTAGAGGCACTGAGCTGGCTATGTTTATTAGCCATATAAAAACACATAAGAAGACATCAGTGCAGACCATCTCCAGGTGGTTAAGACTTGTATTGGCTTGCGCAGGAGTGGACACTGATGTTTTAAAATCTCACTCCACAGGGCTGCAACAACATCAACAGCAAGGTTCATGGAGGTTCCGCTGGACCGCATCCTAGCGACAGCAGGATGGTCGAATGAGCGGACTTTCCAGACCTTTTATAATAAACCGATTGCCAGGCTGGGTTCGTTTGCCAACACGATTTTGAGTTCTGTTAAATGAAATTTATTTTCCCGGATGTAAAGGACCACTATTATTGTTTTCATTTTCATTAAAAGCATCAGCATGTTTTAAATCTATGTCATGTCTGAATGCACTATCTTTTCAATCATATCTGGTCAACTGATGCAGTGTGTTTGAATGGACTCCACGGCATGTATTTACAGAGCTTTAAAGTCTTCACGTAGTCACTCATGTGACTTTGAAATGAAATAGAAAGATTAAATGAGAACTTACAAGTTTGAATTTTGATCTTTATTTTATGAGAAGTTGCGATGAGGGATTACATGCGCTCCACTCCCAACCCTATTCTCATAAAGATCATGTGGTAGTTCTGGCTTCTCAAATCTTCCTATAATCAGTTCAGCAATTGTTTCTGTGATTTCACACCGCTGCTTTAAAGGTTGATGCGCATGCGAGCTGGCTACAAACATACATGTTTGTAGGTTAATTGGTTTTGTGTGATTGTAACTCGTCCCTAGAGTGTGTAGGATAGTGTAAGTGTGCGGGGATTGCTGGTAGTCTTGGACTTGGTGAGCCGAAGGGCCTGTTTCCGTGCTGTATCTCTAAACTAAACTAAACTAAATTATTAAAATACCACAACCAGCAATCAGCCCATACAGGGTGATTTGAAAATTCAAGTAGATAATTCTCTATGTGTTTTTATTGACAGATTCATATAATCATAAACATATTTTTGTCTGGATGTGTAAGTTAAATTATAAAAATAATATCAAGACAGAATGGTGGCTTGGTAATTAGTGTGGAACAGCTCCAGGGACCCAGGTTTGATTCTAACCTCAAGTGCTGCCTGTGTGGAGATAGATACTCTCTTCCTGACTGCGAGGACTGCCCTTGGGTGCATTCGTTTTCATCCACATCCCAAAAGGCCAGCAGGTAAATCAACTGGTTAGTGTAGACTTGAAGGGAAAAGAATAAATGGTGAATTGATGGACAAATATGAAAGAAAATATGTTTCAGGGGGGAATGACATGAAATAAGATGGGGGGGGGGGGAATGACATGAATGGAACATGGGAAGGCTCCAAGGGGAGCCAGCATGGACCAAATGGAACAAATGGTTTGACAAATGGAAAGTGGTGAAATCATTGGACAAAGTCAGCATGGATTTATGAAAAGTAAATCATGCCTGACAAATCTTATAGAATTTTTCGAGGATGTAACTAGTAGAGTGGATAAGGGAGAACCAGTGGATGTGTTATATCTGGACTTTCAGAAGGCTTTCGACAAGGTCCCACATAAGAGATTAGTATGCAAAGTTAAAGCACACAGTATTGGGGGTTCAGTATTGATGTGGATAGAGAACTGGCTGGCAGACAGGAAGCAAAGAGTAGGAGTAAACGGGTCCTTTTCAGGATGGCAGGCAGTAGCAAGTGGGGTACTGCAAGGCTCGGTGCTGGGACCCCAGCTATTTACAATATATATTAATGATTCGGACGAGGGAATTGAATGCAACATCTCCAGGTTTGCAGATGACACGAAGCTGGGGGGCAGTGTTAGCTGTGAGGAGGATGCTGGGAGGCTGCAAGGTGACTTGGATAGGTTGGGTGAGTGTGCAAATTCATGGCAGATGCAGTATAATGTGGATAAATGTGAGGTTATCCACTTTGGTGGCAAAAACAGGAAAGTAGCCTATTATCTGAATGGTGGCCGATTAGGAAAATGGGAGATGCAACGAGACCTGGGTGTCATGGTACACCAGTCATTGAACGTAGGCATGCAGGTGCAGCAGGCTGTGAAGAAAGCGAATGATTTGTTAGCATTCATAGCAAAAGGATGTGACTATAGGAGCAGGGAGTTTCTACTGCAGTTGTACAGGGGCTTGGTGAGACCACACCTGGAGTATTGCGTACAGTTTTGGGCTCCTAATCTGAGGAAAGACATTCTTGCCATAGATGGAGTACAGAGAAAGTTCACTAGACTGATTCCTGGGATGTCAGGACTTTCATATGAAGAAAGTCTGGATAGACTTGGCTTGTACTCGCTAGAATTTAGAAGATTGAAGGGGGATCTTGCAGAAACGTACAAAATTCTTAAGGGGTTGGACAGCCTGGATGCAAGAAGATTATTCCTGATGTTATGGAAGTCCAGAACAAGTGGTCACGGTCTAAGGATAAGGGGGAAGTCTTTTAGGACCGAGATGAGAAAAACACTTTTCACACAGAGAGTGGTGAATCCCTGGAATTCTCTGCTACAGAAGGTAGTTGAAGCCAGTTCATTGGCTATATTTAAGAGGGAGTTAGATGTGGCCCTTGTGGCTAAGGGGATCAGGGGGTATTGAGAGAAGGCGGGTATGGGATACTGAGTTGGATAATCAGCCATGATCATATTGAATGGCGGTGCAGGCTCGAAGGGCCGAATGGCCTACTCCTGCACCTATTTTCTATGTTTCTATGTTTACTTTGCCGTGCAAATATAAACATAAACGCTCATGAGAAAACATTAGGGAAACATCCAAAAAGATTGATTCAGCAATAGCATTGAAAGCCTCTTTCTTTAAATTATTCATTTTGATTGTGATTTTTAGGTCTCACATGTGCAGATATATATCTGAATTGGTTATCCTTGAAAATTCATACTCAAACAATAATTATGGAACTGGGAATATTATTATAAAATGTGAGTGTTTGAAATCTGGAGCCAAATTGCCACTTTCTACATGTAGGTCACACTTCAATGGGCTTTCCTTAATTTTAAAGCTACCTCAGAATACCTGCTGGAAAACATTATGTCTACATACAGGAAAATACGAAAAAAGAAAACTTTTAAAGTAATATAAGTATACTCCTTCAAAGAACCTTAGTGAAGTTTTTGGCTTGAAGAAGTATACTGAATGTTGAAAGCATTCCCAGCTGCTACTGAGTTTTGCCTTGTGTTTAAGCACTGTGATCAATCCAGCAACAAGAATGATGCCAATGTCTGTTCCAGTTGATAGTAGCCAGCCAGAGGTGCACGCAGCACATGTATCAGCAGAGCACTAACTGTCCCGGAGAAGTATATCTTAATCAAGTTACATTTTGCTTTAAAACTCAAACAATTGTGTCTTTGATTATTAGCACATATGTCCATGGTGTTGTAATAGCACAATTTTGTGATTTTTATCACGTAAATGGGTGCAGTTCATGGAATTTGCAGTACTTGAATCAACAATGACGTGAAGCAGTTAACTTAGTTATATTGTAGCTAAATTGATATGATTTTGCTATTATCTTACTAGAATAATCTTTGTTGGAGCAAAGCGCAAAGCTCTGGAGTTACTCAACGGGGCCGGGCTGCATCTGTGGATAGAATAGTTAGGTGATATTTTGGGTCAGAACCTATCTTGAGATCTTTCTTCAGGCTTGAGTCTGAAGAAGGGTCCCATATGGAAACATAACCTATCCATTCCTTCCGCAGATGCTGCCTGTCCCCCGCTGAGTTACCCCAGCACTTTGTGTTTAGCTCAATATTCCAGCCTCTGCAGGTCCTTGAATTTCCTTTACAATATGTTTGTTTGGAAATTTCCAAAATACTTTCCAAAAAGTTTTCAGAACTTCTATGTTATCCAGTTTCTTGTAAAATATATATATCCACCTTTGCATATGCTGCAGTACAAGTTAGGAGTACGAAGGAATTTAGCAATGCCATATTTGTCCCATTATGCAAGATAAATAAATGACTACATGATCTTCTACAATTAGGTTATTATTCTAGAGGTATTTCCACAGCAATGGCACTGAAGTTGCAATGTTGCAATAATTAATATAAACTCTGTAAGAAACAATATAACAACTGAAATTGTATGTATTGTAAAATAACATGAACATTTATACAAAATGGTATCCTACCACAGATGCCAGGAGCAAGATTAATGGCTGTTACAGATCTCCTTCCCTGAATTAAATTGCCAAGTCAACAGCAGCCAAACCAATAATTATAAGGATTGTTGGAGGCCACAATCAAACAGTTTATGGGAAGTACCAGGCTGAATGAGAATCCAGAAGCAACATGAATGCTGCTAGCCAGTGCCACAGTGGCCCTTCATTCCCTTGCCAGCCCACATTCAGTCCTTCTTGAACACTGGTTGGGCCACACTTGAAGTATTGTATGCTACTCTGGTTACCACACTGTAATTAAAAAGGTATGATCGTGCTAGTGCGAATTTAGATGGAACGAGATTGAACAGACTGGGATTTTTTTACCCTTGAATGAAAGAGGATTTCAGGTGACTTGATAGAAATACATAAGATTATGAAAGACATAGATGTGTGGATAGTCATTATCTTAAATGGAGAAGGAGTTTTATTATGTTTACATAAAGAGCAGTTGATATCAAGAACACACTACTGGTGGAATCAGATAAAATTACTATATTTAAGAGTCATTTACACAGACACTTAAGTAGGCAAGACATTGAAGGGTACGGTGCTAAACTACGCAAAATGGATTAGTGCAGATGGGCAAAATGGTCTTTCTGGACATGTTGGGTTAAACTGTCCATTTCAATTATATACAACATGAATCTTCAACCGATCTTCTGTCTCTTCCACTCAGTTGACAGAAATATATACATAATTTATTGCTACCAGATATCACATCTATGTTCAGCACCTATCTTATCCAATTACCTCTCTCATCAGATCTCATCACAATCATTCTAACTACAAAATGATTGTGAAAGATTGTGAAAATGTAGTGGTGGCAATACCAACGCTAGTGGATGTGCAGTGAGGCACGTTGCCTGGGCCATCAAAACCTCGAACAGACTGAGCCCTTCCAACCCTTGTGCGGAACATGTGCACTCTTGTCTTAACGCATGGGAAAGATGGCCAATCTTGGAGGGGGGGGGAGAGAGAGAGAGAGAGAGAGAGAGAGAGAGAGAGAGAGAGAGAGAATAGAAAGAGATAGAGAGATAGAAAGATTGGGGAAGAGGGGGAGGGGGATAGGTGAAGAGGGGCAGGAGAGAGGGGGAGAGGTGGAGAGGGGAGGTGAGAGGGGCAGACGGAGAGAGGGGAAGAGAGAGGAAGAGAGAGAGAGAGAAAGTAGGAGTATGGGTACAGGTATGCGTTGGGGAGAGGAGGATGGGAAGGAGGTAGATATCATCTCCACCTGGAATAAGAAATTGCATCCAATCCAATGTTGACTCTGATCCACTGTTTAGTTTAGTTTAGTTTATTGTCGTGCACCTTGGTACAGTGAAAAGCTTGTGTTGCATGCTAACCAGTCAGCGAAAAGCCAATACATGGTGACAATCGAGCCATTCACAATGTGCAGATAGGCCATTATTAGAGCCAGGATGTTTAGGCACTAAAAAACTCTGAAATAGGCAGGCAAAAAGCATAATAAAATTATAAAAAAGGCACGATAAATGCACTTACTGACAAAAAACATTTATTTCTGCCACCAAAATATGGTTCAAAATGATAATACAAAGGTATGCTACATTAAATAACCAAAGTTGCCTGGTTGTACATAATTACGACATTTTTTTTCAAATTATCTGGAGTTAAACAATGCCATCTGTCAGACAGAATATGCTTCAGTTGTGAAAAACTTATTTTTACCTCAGCTGAGGTCACTGGTGCATACCCGAAACAAGCTACAGACTCTATATTAATGTTGATATCTTGTGGCGTTACAACTACCTTTGAGAACTTAAGCTATAACCATATAACATATAACCATATAACAATTACAGAACGGAAACAGGCCTTCTCGGCCCTTCCAGTCCGTGCCGACCATTTATTTTCTATGTTTTCTATTTCTTCAAGATCTTTGTTAGCTAAAATCACTCTCCCAAATTTTCCTTGTATGGCTTTACCTACATCACCAGGAACTTTACGTATATCATCAATTTCTTTGTTGAAAACCTGTAAGTTATTCACTAATGTTTCGCCATGCTTCCAAAGGGAAGTGATAGCTTGTGGGAAGTTTACAAAATTCGAAGCAGTAAACACAAGATCACGGTGGAGGGACTTTTTCTGCATGATTTCACTGATGATCCTGACTGCAGCAGATTCTTTTTCTTCTAAGCAGTTAACGATTTACTTTATCTTTTCAAAATTTGCAGCATAGTAGAGTACAGCAGAGAGCCATGTACCCCACCTAGTCAAAACGGGCTGAGGAGGTAGCGGAATCTCAGGTACCATTTCCTTGAACAACTGCACATGTGATGGTGCTTTGAGGAAGATTTTCTTGACATTGGAAACTAGGCGATTGACATTTGGATACAAGCTACATATGTGCTTGGCAATTTAAAAAAAAAATTTTTTTTTGTTTGTTTATTTTTGTTAGAAGTACAGTAGTGTGGTACTTGAGTACCTAATACACACATACATATTTCCATTCTTGTACAACTTTGTTTTTTTGATTTCATAATAAAAGAACAGTGAGAGAAAAAATAAATAAAGAGTGTTGGAATAGATAGACAAGCGAGTAGAAACAGATAGCAAAATAAATAAAGGACATAGAAGAGAAGCTAAAAAGTTTGAAATAGAAGGAGAAAGTAAAGAAAAGAGAGATTAGGAGAGATCTACCTATTTCGTATTTTTGCCCATCCGTCACCCGGTTCTAAGCCATTTAATGTCTAAGGTTATGTTATGTTGCACCATATGCTTGTAAAAAGTTCATAAAAGGAGACTAAGTCTTAAGAATTGGTCTACTTTGCCTAGTAGGAGAAATCTCATTTCTTCAAGATGTAGCGTTTCAGACATGTCTGACATCCACATTTTGAATGTTGGTGTGGTTGCGTTTTTCCAAAATTTGAGTATAAGTTTTTTTGCTGTTATTACACCGTAATTAAGAAAAGCTTCTTGGAATATAGTTAGTTTACTTCCCTCTTCCATTGATCCAAAGATAATCAGTTCTGTATTGGGGTTCAATTTTATGTTGAATAGTTTTGTAATAATTCCAAAAATTTCATTCCATAATTTATACAGTTTTATACAAGAGACAAAGGAATGTGCTATAGTGGCATTTTGAGTTAGACATTTGTCACAAATGGGAGAAACATTTGAGAATATTTTATTCAGTCCAGTTTTAGAATAATATAATCTATGTAAAATTTTAAATTTAATTAGGTTATGTCTTACATTAATTGAACATTTATTTACATATAATAAAAAAAAATTCCCATCTATCATTAGGAATTTTTATCAATAATTCTTGTTCCCAGTCTCTTCTAATTGCCTCTATCGTGGTGTTTCTATATTTAAAATTATATTATATAAGTAAGATATTAAATTGCTTGATTCTGCCTTTCTATTCATTCCTTCCTCCAATAAATCTGGGGTTAGAGTTTGATATCCTTGTATATATTTCTTCAAATAATCTTGAATTTGAAGATATTTGAAATATTGATTACTTTTCAAATTATATTTTAGTTGTAATTGTTGGAATGATAAAAGTTTTCCCATTTCATACATATCTCCCATTGTTTCAATTCCTAATCTTTCCCAATGGATAAACGTTTTATCAATAATGGATGGTTTGAATGAGGGATTATTAGCTATTGGAGAAAGAAGCGATAGTTTTCTTAATTTTAAAGTTAATTTTATTTGATTCCAAATTCGTATTATACTGTAAATAATTGGATTCTTCTTATATATTATATTATTCAGTTTCATTGGGGAAAGAATGAAATATATTATAAGGGGAACAATCCTTTTCCTCCATTCTTATCCAATCTACCTGTTGGGCAGAACTGTCCAACCAATAGATTATATTTTTAATATTCACTGCCCAATAGTAACAAGTTAGGGAGTGTCAGTCCCCCTGATTCTTTAGATTTACACAAGTGTTTTTCTTAATTCTATGTGATTTATAATCCCATATGAAGTTTCTAATATCAGAATCTAATTTTTTTAATAATTTTTTAGGTAAGTATAGTGGTATTGATTGAAATAGGTACAATATTTGTGGTAAGTAGATCATTTTTATCGCATTTATTCTGCCTATTAAGGACATCGGCAGTGTTTTCCAAAATTCCTCTATTAAATTTAGTATATTTGGTATGCTAATTTGCAAATTTGTAATAGATAATAATATGTCATCTGCATATAATGAAATTTTATTATTTGAGTGTTTGTTATATTCATGAATATTTGGATGACTTCTTATACTTTCTGCTAAAGACTCTATCACTAGTGCAAATTGCAGAGGCAATAGTGCGCACCCCTGCCCATTGCCCTTTGCCAATTGGATTTTCGGGGATAATATAGTATTATTCAGTATTCTAGCCGTTGGCTTATCATATAATAATTTTACCCATGAGATAAAGTTATCTCCCATGTTAAATTTTTGCAATACTTTGAATAAATATTGCCATTCTACTTGATCGAAAGCTTTTTCTGCATCCAATGAAATAATTACTAGGTCTTCTTCAGTATTATGTGAGTACATTATATTAGATAGCCGTCTCAAATTGTTAAATGAGTATCTCTTTGGTATAAACCCAGTTTGGTCCGGGTTTATTAATTTGCTAACATATTTACTCAATCTTCTCGCTAGTGTCTTTGCTAATATTTTTTTATCTGTATTTAGGAGTGCAATAGCTCTATATAAGCCTGGGTCTTCTTGATCTTTATCCTTTTTTGGTATAAGTGTAATAGTTGACTCAGTGTTTCTGGTAGTTTATTTTCTTTAAAAGCTTATATATATAAATCTTGCAAGCGTGGAGAAATTATCTTGTGGAATCTTTTATAGAATTCATTACTAAAGTGCTTGGCAATTCTATGAAGTCCTTGAGCTAAACATGTCAAATGCAACATTTTGGGGAATAAAACTTTAAGTCACAAACTGAAGAACATTCTCGTGTTTTATACCTTCTGGTCAAAGTACAGCAAGTGAAGATGTAAACAACTGAGCAATAGTTGAACTGTTTGACTTCTCCAATACTTCTGACAAATACTCCTTTGATGGTTGATCTGCCTCCCGTGTACTGATGACCACATTGGCAACATATCATCAGTTGTCTCGTCTATTGAGATCCATATTTTGTTGCATGCAACTCCATCTCTAATTTTCTGCACAAGAATGTTGAAGTTGCTGTCAACATAATTGTTCGGTAATGATGATTGCTTGGTATATGTTCCTCTGTGTATTTCTCTAAAAAAACCTCTGAGAGATTTGTTTTCCAATTTCCACAGTGGAATTCCAACATCAATGAATACCTTGCACAGATCACTCGAAAACTCAGATTTGCGACTGGAGCCTGCAGTAAATGTAGTGAGGAGACAAGCTTGGGCATCTCGCTTGGGTAGTCTACACCCCAGAGGTATCAACATTGATTTCCCTAATTTTAGATAACCCTTGTCTTCTCTCTTCCCCCCCCCCCACCCAGCTCTCCTTCTAGTCCTACTATCTCCGCCTCTTCCTTTCTTTTCCCCGCCCCCCATATCAGTCTGAAGAAGGGTCTCGACCCAAAACATTGCCTATTCCTTCTCTCCATTGATGCTGCCTGACCCGCTGAGTTGCTCCAGCATTTTTTGTCTACCTTCGATTCTTCGAGCATCTACAGTTCTTTCTTAAAAAGATCTTGGAGAAGACTGAACCAATGGGCAGCGGCACGAACGAATGAACGACCAACAATGGCGCCCCCGGTTTGGCCCCGGTGGTGGACTTTTTCTTGTAAGTTATACTATGTTAACACGTTAATAATAACTTATTAATATTAACGTGTTAACATAGAAAACATCATTGTAATCACGGTACAACTAGAGAAAATAGCAAATTGGCAAAAAAAGGCTGATTTAGGCACTCAATCGTGCAAAAGGCATATTATCCTGGTGAAATCATCAAAAAGTGCATGAAAAGACACATGGAATTTATGGCAAAATCCTGGCAAAACTCACAGTTCTGAGTGGGTCGGTAGGAATTGTGTGCACAAGGTAACTTTGGAATGGTTTAAACACATTTTATAGGTATGTTACAAAACTTACCTTTAGCAGCGATGCAGTTCTGCCGCTCCCCGTGTGCGCGACTTTGGCGCCTTTCAGAGGGGGGCGGGCTTAAAAGTGCTGTTTTTCCACAGGCAGGGAAAATCGATAAATGTCGGGCAATTTCGTTGCGGAAGGAAAATCGCTCCGACATTTCATGAATGAAGGTATTTTTAAATTACTCTAAATTATTTATTAACTAGAGTAATTTAAAAATCACCTTCAAAAGCCGTGAGTGCCGACAACCAGAAGGATTTTGCGTAGGGGAGAAAAAAAGGTAAATACTTTATTTTTATATTAAAAGTTGGTTTTTCGGGAGGCTTTAATAACATTTTCATGTTGTGAAATGGGGTCCAAAAAAAATGTATGAACAAACAGTATTTTCCTCCCGACTTCACCGCAAACCGCAACGTTCCAATCCACCGCATTCCACTAAAACCCACTCGCTAGTTGATTTAAATGGCCATTAATTTACAGGAATCAAACATTAAATTCCTTCCATTTGGCCCAGAAATTCATGAAAATGAGATAAAAATTATGTTATATTGTGGATTATTGGGTGAATGTTATTTGGACACTTAGGCAATTTAAAAAAAGTTTATCTTTTCTTAAGAAATGGATAGATGTTTAGATCTACTCATTGAATTTTGTAATTAGCTACAATTAGATAACTAACTAATTATATGCTTTAATTTCAGGTCATCCAAGTAAGATT
The DNA here is from genome assembly GCA_963514005.1 of Raja brachyura. The sequence continues at coordinate 119,228,451 of OY740781.1, forward strand.
GTTTCATGTTTGTTTCAGAATGCTTCAATCTATAATAACTGAAAATTTCATTGAGTTCCCTTAACTTTTAAGAAAGCTATGGGCTTTTAACTGTTCCAGATCACAGCTTTTGAGTTAAGTCAATTGAAAGGCAATGGGGAACAAGATGCTAATTTCCGAGTATGAAAATGGCCATAACTTTCTTAATACTGAAGATATGAAAGTGAATTAGGTGTCAAATTAAACTTCTTTTTATGCTTTATCTGATGGGATAAATTGCAGACTTGATTTTTTAAATCTCAAAATTTTGTAACATTGCTACATTTTAAATGGCGTTTTAGATTATTACAAAATTACCACGTGCACACAATTCCACTGAAGCACGAAATAGACATGTGCATCTGTTTTATAGAATGTGGGAAAAAAAGTAAAATAAAAATAAAAATCTGCTATTTTCGAAATCATGCGTCCGGTAATTACCGGACGCGTTGTCTAAGTTCTAACAATAATGCTGAATAGGTGAAAAATAGAAAATGCTTAACTGAAGGTTGCTGAACAGGAACACATATCAAAACATTTGTACATGTCTAGATAGTAGATCTAGTTAGTTATTGTGAATGTGTACAATACAGTTGCTGAAGTTGAAGTTGCGACTGGTAGTACTCATGCTCTCTGATGAAAGTGATAAGGAGAGTGGTGCCTGAGGTTGTGCAGTTTGTACCACTGCCAACGGTGTTCGGGTGTGAGGTGGTGATCTTGCTGCTGTTGTCTGATCCGTTTGCTGGTATAGACACTGCCGACAACTGTTTGGTTGTCATTGTTGACATTTTCAACTGTAGTAGATGTAGTAGCTGCAGCCGCAGGCATGTATAGTTGCTTTCCAATTTTACTACTCATCTCCTTCTTTCTTTCATTACTTGTCTTAGTGTAGATTTTGATCAAGCTCTCGCTACGATGACGACTGACTGACATAATGTCTGGCCAGTAAAAATAATCACACGGTACAGCCGCGGATTTTAGCCAAACAGATTGCAGAGATTCTTCGACCTATTCTATAAACATTTAGACCAAGATCGAGCCAGTAAAGTCTGATCAAAGACAGTCCGAGGGTCACCAGTGAGGTACATATTAGTTCAGGCCAGGTTTCTAGTTGTTGCAGGATGGTTCAGTTGCCTGATAACTGGGAAGAAACTGTCCCAGAACCTGGAGGTGTGCAATTTCACACTTCTATACCTTTTGCCTAGGGAGAGGGGGGAAATGGGTATGGCCAGAATGCGACTCGTTCTTGATTATGCTGCTGGCCTTGCTAGGCAGTGAGAGGTATAAATGGAGTCAATGGAAGGGGGGTTGGTTTGTGTGATGGCCTGGGCTGCGTCCATAATATGCTGCACTTTCTTACGGTCTTGGATGGAGCTGTTCCCAAACCAAGCTGTAATGCATCCCAATAAAATGCTTTCTACAGCGCATCTGTAGACGTTGGTGACTATTGTTGGGGACATGCCGCACTTCCTCAGCCTTCTAAGGAAGTAGAAATGGTGTGCTTCCTTGTTTGTTGCTTCAATATGGGTACAGCGAAGAGGTTTTTGTTTTTTGCTATCCAGTCAGCGGAAGGAACATACATGATTACAATCGAGCCGTCCACAGTCTACAGATAGTGGTTAAAGGAAATAATATTTACTATAAGATAAAGTTCAGTAAAGTCTGATTAAAGATAGTCTGAAGATCTCCATTGAGGGAGACGGTAGCTCAGAACTGCTCTTTATCATTCTAAACGTGGTTCCACTTTACTAAGTCAGGGTTGGTCTTAATATCAAAGCGATTGGGGTACAATTTCACTGACTTGTCACATGTGACAATAACATATTCAATTCAATTCAATTCAACAAGGGAAAGCCAAGCCCAGAGCAGACCTGAATCCACCTAGCTTCTTCCTTGTTCTACTCCTCAACTCTTTGCTGTTACCCAATTATAGTATCTCATTTAATAAAACAATTTAATCCTGTTAACTTGGCATTCAATGCAGCGACCAAGTTGATAAAGGACCCCTTAGTCAATAAAGTAAATCAGGGCTGAGGAAAAGGCAGAATTGGAAGAAAATTAAGATCTGAGGGTGAAAGGACTGCAGGAGGCTTACAGAACTACTAGCAAGCCCACAGAAGTATTTGAAGAGAATAACAATTTATGTCAATCATTAAAAGTTGATCAAGCACAATCATTTTCCATAGGATTTTCCAAAACTAAAGGCAAAGCCATTTCTTTTATACATACAAAATATCAATAGTCATTTTGTGTTCAACTGTGTAGGTTAAACTATTAATTTATGATTCAATTTTTTAATTTGAGATTAACTACCATTATGATCTTTATCACTTATAGCCACAATTTTGTTTCGTGCTTTTAGGATTTAATTCATTTATTTTATATTTTGCTCCTTTATTTTAGACATTGTTCAATAATTACATATCTAATCTCCCAATGTCATTATCACTTGGTATCTTCTTAGCAAATACTCAAATCAATATTTAATATTTCTGCCATTTCACTCTCAGCAGCCTGTGACTTTATCTAATTCATCTTTTGCACTATTTTTGTGAGTTTTTTTCTGTTCAGTTTAATTTAGAGATGCAGCATGGAAACAGACCCTTCAGCCCATCAAATCTACACCGACCAACGATCCTCGCACATTAATGCTATCCTACACACTCTCAGGCCAATTTACAATTATACCAAGCCAATTAACCTACAAACCTCTATGTCTTTGAAGTGTGGGAGGAAACAGGAGATCCCGGGGAAAACCTATGCTGGTTACGGGGAGAATGTACAAACTCCATACAGACAGCAATCGTAGTCAGGACCAAACCTGGGTCCCTGGCGCTGAAAGGCAGCAACTTTACCACTGCGCCATTGTGCCACCATGGTTCATTACAAGATTACACATCCAGATTACTGTATTCTGCCTTACACATAATCCCTTTCATATATTTCTCAGCATAACATCTATCAATGCCCAGCACAACTAGATGATATCTCAAAATGTGATGTTTTTCTTGTGTTTTAAGAAAGAATGCCTCATATAAACTCAGTCCAGATAAAACAATTGGAAATGGGATCGTGAACAAACAGAACTTTAGTCAGAGAGTTTAATGCAACACTCATTAAACAGCTTTAAAAATCCTACAGAACCATTTTTAGAAACACTTAAACATATAAATTAAATGCAGGAACAAACAATTTGCCCTGTCGAGTGTTTCTCCAATGTGATCAAGGCATCTAAATAAAGTAGTTGGTTACAAAGTTCTGAAACTAATAAGATTTGTGGTCAGAATTAGCTTTCCTGCTATTGTTATTTTAAAACCTGTTCAAGAAGGCACACAAATTTAACTTGCACTGAATCTAAATTAGGTAATCTTTTTGACTAGTTTGGCTAATTTGTGGGAAACTGTACAGGAAAAAATGCCAATGCAAACCATGTGGAAACCACACACCCAACTAATCTGCTTTTAGTAGTTAAGAGATGAATGTAAATCTGGACAACAGAAATGTCCTACTTGTTTTTTAAGTAGTGCCATGAAATATTACTATGATTGCTTTGCCAGATTTTTTTCTTTCAGTGCACTGCAGAAGCTTTGTACTGCCTAAATGCCAGTTCCATATCTAATACACAGAACTAATTGGGACATCAGCGATTGTGCCATCCCAGTCTTTCTGTAACTTTCTGGAGTTATTTTTTAAACACAGGAACACAAAGGGATTAAGGAATAGGAGTAGCCTACTTGCCACCACAAAACTGTTCCATGGGAGGTTTATTATTTCCAGAGATTTGGGAATTATTCTTCCTGCACATTCTCCATGTGTCCACTTGGGTTTCCTCCCACATCGCCAAGATGTGTGGGTTTATTGGTTAATTGGCCTCTCTAAATTGCCTCTGGTGTGCAGGAGTGGATGATATTGAACTAATGTGAATGGGTGATCAGTGGTTGGTATGCACTCAGTGAGCCAAAGTGCCAATTTCCATGCTGTATCTCTAAACTAATCTAAAACCAACATAATTGGAAACATTACCCTCATTTTCATTGAAGGAGACTCTTTAAGGATACCGAACATATATTTTCAAGATTGTATGTGGGATTGACAGCTGATTGATGCAATTTGTTTTCTGTGTTAAAATGTCCAGATACCAGAAGGTATAATTACAATTGAGTCATTTTAACCCAGGGTAGGAACCCAGGCAGGATTTCTTTTAGCACTGATGCAATCCTGAGCAAAAATTGAAACAAACTCTGAGACGGAGGGTGAATAGGATTATGGTTCATCAATAAGTAGCCAACAAGTTGGGACAAAAGATAGACACAAAAGGTTGGAGTGACTCAACAGGCCAGGCAGCATCTTTGGCAAAAAGGAATAAGTGACATTTCGTGTCAAGACCCTTCTTCAGTCAGGAGAGATGGAAACTAGAGGTGTGAAAAAGGTACAAAGAAAAAATGAATAATAGGCAATAGACAATAGGTGCAGGAGTATGCCATTCGGCTCTTCAAGCCAGCACCGCCATTCAATGTGATCAGTACCCCGTTCCTGCCTTCTCCCCATATCCCCTGACTCCGCTATTTTTAAGAGTCCTATCTAGATCTGTCTTGAAAGCATCCAGGGAACCTGCCTCCACCGCCCTCTGAGGCAGAAAATTCCACAGACTCACCACTCTCTGTGAGAAAAAGTGTTTCCTCATCTCCATTCTAAAAGGTATGAAAAGAACAAATCAAAGCCAGCAACGAATATCAAGGAAAGGTGAAGCCCGTTATGGTCCAATGTTGGATGTGGAAAAGGTGATAATGAGTGGATGCAAACAGTGAATTTAAGCAGGATGACAGTGAAACCCTGTTCTTGCTTCCCCTCATCCCAGTTGCAACAGGGACAGAGTTCCCCTGGTCCTTACCTTTCACCCCATCAGCCATCACATGCAGCACATAACCCTTTGATATTTTCGCCAAATCCAATGGGATCTCTCCACTTTCTGCAGAGATCATTCCCTCCATAACTCCCTGGTTAACATGTCCCTTCCTACCCAAACTACCCCCTCCCCAGGTACTTTTCCCTGCAACTGCAAGAAATACAAATTTGACTTTATACCTCCCCACTGAACTCCGTCCAGGGAACCCAACCATCCTTTCAGGTGAGGCAGAGGTTCACTTGCACCTCTTCCAGCCTAATCTACTATATCAGCTGTTCTATGTATGGTCTCCTATATATTGGCGAGACCAAGACCAGACTGGGCAATCGTTTGGCTGAACACCTTTGCTCAGTCCGCCTTGGCCTATGAATCTCCCGGTTACCAAACACTTTAACTCCCCTTCCCATTCCCATACTGACCTGGGCCTCCAGCACTGTCAGTGAGGCCAAACGCAAATTGAAGGACCAGCACCTCAGCTCACTTGGACAGCTTACAACACAATAATATGAATATTGATTTATCTAATTTAAAGAAACGCTTGCATTCTCTCTCTCTCTCTCTCTCCCTCTGTCCCTCACACACCCTAGTCGTCTTACAGTTTCACTGTCATCCTGCTTAGCTTCACTGTATCTATTTTTATCATCTTTTTCACCAAAGGACCATTGTGGGCTCTGCCTTTCCTTGATCATCATTGCTGGCTTTGATTTCTTCTTTTCATATCTTGCAGTTGTGTGTTCTTTGTACCTTTTCATACCTCTAGTTCCCCTCTTTCCTGACTCACAGTCTGAAGAAGGGTCCCGACCCGAAACATTAATCTATTTATTTTCTCCATAGATGCTGCCTGACCCGTTGAGTTACTCCATCTTCAATGTAATTGAGCATCTGCAGTTCCTTCCTACATAAGTCAGGTCTTCAGCTACCTCACTATTTCAAGTATTTACTCTTTTCCTACAATGATATCAACAAAAGCGAAATTAAATTGAAAAGTTGACATAGATGTTCCAGACTTGTTTTCAGTGTGTTTGCATTATAATCATAGCTATAGCAGGTGAATTGGAGAATTCACCCAGAAATGCACCCTTTTTTCAGTCTATGGGTACATATCATTTGGTGATGTTCCTTTTGTTAAACCTCACATGTTAGATGATTTTTAGAAGTTTGAGCACCAAATCCTCCACAATTAACTTCAACATATCCACAATAGATAATATATGTATCCTCATACGATCTCACTGAAATTATATCATTAAATAATTGATGTTTTAGTGGTGGCCTTCAACAGTATTAAATGTTGATCCTCTCAATTGTACATTGAATGCACTGACTTCAGATAAAAAGGGGGAAAGTTGGCAACAAAACTCAGTTGATGACTTTTACCAGGTGCAGGTTAAGTATATTGACACACAAATTCCTTAGAAGACCTGCCAATTCATTTCTGAAGTTATAGAAGGAACCCTCAATAACACATGTGTCTACAAATCTCAATTTAATCAGAACAATGCCTCTATTTAACTGGCCCTTTGAAAGAACAAATATGTCAGGGTTGATAAGACAAAAGGCTGTGCATCAAAATATTTTAATTCTAAATGCCAGGTCTATATTATTATTCTTAAATCTTGGCAATACATACTAATTATAACCTGTAGTGGATTCACCTGTAAATGAAAATGTGATCTGACAAGAATTATTAAACAGTCTCCCTTTATTGAAAGTACATGGAACAGGCTCATACTTATTTTTTAATCTGTAAACTAATTGTCGTAATAAATCAGAGAAAAGTGGTAAACAGAAGCGGAAAACTTCAGCAAGGAATACATGGCCTTTTAAAATAAGGTTGGAACTGAATATGGTTTTAAATTGGAAGAAAAATGCTGAGAGTTACTTTCCCCAAAATTAAAAAAACAAGTGCAGAGTAGCTGGTACAATTTCAGTAATGACTCGTATTAAACCAATAGAAACAAAATAAATAATTATGATTATTGGAGTGTAAATAAAGTGTTATTACAGGATTATTAGTGGTTACAATGAATAATGATCCACCTTTTTGCCCTTTATTTAGTCCTTTGTAACAATTTTCTAAATTAAATTGGAATTCTTTTTTCAGTGCTTTGTGCTCCACCTAGTCCCCTGTCACATCTCGCTTGGGCAGCTTACAACCCAGAGGTATGAACGTTAATTTCTCTAATTTCAAGTAACTCCTGCATTCCTTCCCTTCCCCGCTCTACCCCCCTCCCCCACCCTAGTTGTCCTATCAGTTCCATTGGTTGCAATCCTTGTGATTCTCTTATAATCACACTTTCCCCAGCCAACAATGAACCATTGTGGGTTTCACCCATCCTGATGTCATCTGTTGCAGACCTTGATTTGTTCTGGCCTTTGCCCGACTTTAATTTATTCACCCCCCCCCCCCCCCCACCCCCACCTCTACTTTCAGTCTAAAGAAGGGTTCCAACCCGAAATGTTACCTATTCCTTTTCTGCAGAGATGCTACCAGATCAGCTGAGTTTCTCCAGCATTTTGTGTCTAACCTCTCGCTCAATGTCAGCAAGACAAATGCAATTACAATTAACTTCAGGAAGCAAAGAAGTATACACACTGCAGCCTTCATTGATAGTGCCAAAGTAGAAATGGTCGAAAGCTTCAAGTTCCTAAGAAAAAAAAAACACCAGCAAATTGTCGTGTATCAGCCATGTTGAAGCCATGGCCATGAAAGCGCACCAACACCTCTACTTCCTCAGACAGCTTAGGAAGTTCAGCATGTGCCCAACAACGCTTACTAACTTCTGCAGGTATGCCATAGAAAGCATCTTACTGGGATGCATCAGAGCCTGGTTTGGGAAGAGCTCCATCCAAGACACCAAGAAATTACAGAGTGTGTCAACGTTGCCTACACCATCACACAAACCAGTCTCCTTCATTGACTCCATCTACACTTCACGCTGCCTCATCAAGGCCACCAGCATAAGCAAGGACTAGTATCACTCCTTTTCTTCCCTCTCCCATCAGACAAGGGGTACAGAAGTTTGAAAGTTCATACCACCAGATTGAGGAATCATTTCTTCCCAGCTATTATCAGGCAATTGAATGATTCTCTCATCAGCTAGACTGCAGTCCTAACCTCCCATCTACCTCATTGGAGACGTTGGAACTATCTTTAATTGGACTCTATCAGACTTCCATGTTATATCTTGCACTAAATGTTGTATCCTCTATCCTTTATCTGTGCACTGTGGACAGCTTGATTGTATTCATGTAAATGATCCCCTGACAAGCTAGCACACAAACTAAAGCTTTTTATTGTATCTCAGTACACATAACAACAATAATAAACTATAGTAGACATTTCTACACAGAAGATTCAAATCTTTTAGGGACTCTCTACGCCAGTGGGCTATGAGGGACCAATTGTTAAGTTCAATTTAAGGAAACCAAATAATATGAAAATAGCGTGGGAATGTGGCGCTGAGGTAGAAGATCATCCATGTTCTTGCTGAAAGGTGGAGCAGGCTCATGGAACAGTATGGTCTTCTCATAGTTCTGATATTCTAATGCTTTTGGGTTGGGAGGTGTTGATGTGCCTGCAGTTCTTTATGGGAAAAGTTGTCCATCCACTGGATATAGGAGAGATTGGTTGTAGGCAAAGAGCATAGAAAGACAATTCCAGCCCTACACTGTTGGCTACTCTGTATAGGCAAAGGAGAATGTTGTTGAGAATCTTAGTTTTCAGGCCATTCCAGTTGGTGTTGACTGATGTATGTCATGCCTCCCAGTTTGCAGCATGAGAGATTTCACGGATGCCCTAAATTCACAGAAATGATAATTCATTAATTCCTTGAGCATCTACTAACAAGTCAATGTGAGCAAGTGCATGTTCTCGGATGAAGGGTTTCTTTCTGGAAGGTTAAGGGAATGATCGGTACCCGCATTGAGCTCAAAGGTTCCCTTGTCTCCTATCACTCTCTAAATGTTCAGCCTGTGTGTGTCCATGAAACTTTCTTGCAGTCAACACCATGCACAAGAGGAGGGACATTTGTCTGTTGTCTTACACACCACATTTTACACATGGTGCTACAAAACCCAGAGATCCATGAGGGCAAAGACAGTCACATGGATTCCACTGGTCAAATACCTTCAGTTAGAAAAAACACCATCACATCACAACCCTACCGTGTCAATTTGAAATCGAATCTATTGAGTCCCCATTGATCCCATGTGTCTTAATCTTCCGGATGGGCCTACCATGAGGGACCTTTCAAATGATCTCTGTCCTATTACTTTTCTTCAGTTTAAAACATAGTTTATCCTCTTACTTTTCAGTTCTGACTTAAGGTTATTGATCTAAAAGTATTAACTCTCTTTCCACAGTGGCTATCTGGCCTCTTGAAAATTTCTGACATTTCGTGTTTTCATTTCAGATTTCAAGCATTTCCTTTTCTCTTTGCTTCTAGTTTCCAGAAGGAGCTTTGCATGGGGAAACAACATTGCTTAATATGGCCCGTTGCAAAAATGGCATTAGATAAACAAGCATTATTCATGCCAGGTAGGATTTCTGCACCAAAGCAAAATGAAAGTCGTCATTATAGCATTTCACTACATCCAAAGTGCATTTTTAATCCCATAGTCAGTACTTTTTGGCTTTTGGCTAAATGACATTTGTCTTCCATCAAAGTTTTTCAGACACAGCCACTGCATATCATGCGATACAAGAGAGTCAAAATCTCAGTGAAGATTTCATGAAAGTAATAATTTTATAGCCAGCGAGATCAAATTAAATATAGTTTATTTTAGTTTAAGGGGCAGTAAGTATTGAAGTTGGTTACAATCAAGGTTACTACTTAAATATATTATAATTCACACACTGTAGAATAAGATAAAAGTTTGATTTCAGGAGTGGAGGAAAACCTGCTGTCTCAGAGAATCTTGCACTGCCATAAATGTTGATAGAATTACATTGACAAGGACATTGATAAACCCTTAATCCGCATAATCCTCAGTCTATTGTAGATTATTTAGGAATCGGAAATCGATCAATCCAAGTCAACATTTTATGTTTACTTTGGGCCCAGAGAAAGCTGAGGCCATTTGCCTCATTCTACTTCTAAGCCGATTGTAAACCAACACCCATCCCACTGCCCAGTCCCCACTGATTACAACCACTTTGTTAACAGATCAGTATCATGAAGGTTCTGACAGATTTACTGCCCATCTCCATCAATGGGCTATCCATTCTGAAATCTAATCGGGAGGAGTAATTGTGCAGACTGTCTCAATTGTGCAGACACTTTCCATACTGGGGCTTTGCCTTTGAGAATATACATCAGTTGGGCAGGAGTATTTTGAAAGATCCACATCTTTATTTTGAGTGTAAGATGTTTCACTGGATGAAATTACAGCAGTTCAGCCCTTACTTATTGCTGATTAAATACTTTAATCTTAATCTTAAAATATTAACGAGGAACAGTCCTTGAAATGCACCTAGCCAGAAATGGGGGAAATTAAATGGAAATTCTATAAGATGCACAGAAGATAAAGGGAGGCCTGATAACTTGACAGATTAACAGCACCATGGTCCCTCATGGTCACCTGAAATTACAGTCAATTTCCTCGTGGTATTGATTTTCAAAAAATTGGAAGATTAAATGAATTTGAGTACTTGTTGCTGGTAATGTGTTATTTTCTGTAACCAATATTTTTAAGACCGCAAACTTGAATTGTATGACAGGTGGGGAAATAGCAGTGAGGAACAGGTTGTGCTTCCTCTTGGAAGTTTTACAATGTATTTAGAGGAGATTGTTGCAAGCAGATATTTTGGTGGCAAGGCTAGGTTTGGATTAGAACATGTTATCTAACACTTCTCATAAAACATAAATTTCATTGTGTGATTAGTTGACGCCCTCCCTCAATTTTCTCTAATTTGTTCACTCTATAGAATTTATTATCCTTAATATAACACCACACTAAGGGCTGAGGGGGGCCAGGGTACATTCTTGCTGATAATTTAAGATCAACACTATTGACATCCTCATCCTTGCTCCAAAAAAATAAAGCAAAAACTTCTCACCTCAATCTTGGGTTATTTTTTCAATCACACGTTCGTGGTCTCTCAAAATATTGTTTAATCTTAAGAATAGGAAGTAGAAAATATATAAATGTTGTAAGTTCTATTGTTGAAAGTAAACTTAATAAAATGATCCTGTCCTGTGCTGTCTTGTAGCCTTCCTTCTATGAATCTGTTGATTGATAGAAGGAAGGCTACAAGTGCATAACACAAGTGCTGGACGAACTCAGCAGGTCAGGCAGCATCTGTGGATGGAATGGACAGGAGGCATTTCGGGTCATGACCCTTCTTCAGGTTTCGGGTCAGGACCCTTCTTTCTGGGATCAGTCGACTCGAAACCACCTGCAGTTCCTTCAGCATTTTATGTTTTCCATAGTCCCTTTTGCAACATCTACATGCTGCTAACACACCTCAATTGTGATTATTTTGCAATCTGTTCAGATTATAAACATCCTTTTATGGATCAGCCATTGGCAGGTATAAAGGGGACAAAGAAACTGGTATGGTAAACTGAAGATGGTTAGAATGGATGGAAAGCCATAGATAAAACATTCTGAAGTGTCTGCTATGCAAAGTGATATGAAGAGAAAATAAATGAAGTTTATGCTCTTCTGAGTAAGAAGGAACTGCAGATGCTGGTTTAAATCGAAGATAGACACAAAAAGCTGGAGTAAATCAGCGGGAAAGGCAGCATCTCTGGAGAGAAGGAATGGGTGACTTTTGGATCAAGACCCTTCTTCAGACTGAAACACCACCCATTCCTTCTCTCTGAAATACTCCAGGTTTTTGTGTCTATCTGATGCTCTTCTGAATTATATTACAGAGTGCATAAACTTTCAGGCCTATGCTTTTTTTTCTGAGAATGTACTTTATAATATTAGCTAACATGCTCAACTATTGGAAAGATCGGCATGTTTATTTTCAGTTTGCAAGATATTCCACAGGATATGAAAATAAATTATAGGATTGAAATTCCAATTTGGTTTGGGAAAAGAACAGAACTTTTGAACCCATAATCATCGTAATAATGTTCCATTCTGGAAAAAAAAAGTTAATGTTAAAGTACACATCAGTGAAAAGCTTTCAGTACTACCTGTCCAAATGTCTACATTTTTCATAAAAGAGTTACACAGAAGTCCCCAAAATCAGTAATCTCTGGCAAAATCTTCTCTACACAGTTCCTAAATTAATGAAAGATCTGCAATGAACTGACCAAATTTCAATTCCTAAATTTTGAAACATGAAATTTATATTTAAAAAAACACATTGTAACTTAAATAGTGTGGGTAAAATTATCTTTGCTGTCAGTGCAATCAGAACTTTGTGCCTGTATTTGCTTGATTTTCAAATCTGTTCCGGCAGCACAAAAGCTGTCTTAATATCCCAAAATCTTTTACCATTGTGATAACTGCATTGTTCATGGTAATAAACATGAAGAGGTCTGAGATTAATGATAATATGTTGGCCTTACATCGATAGTGGGGAAGATGCTGGAGTTGATTATTAAAGTTGGTATAGCAGGGCATTTGGAAAACAGTGATGGGATCGGTCAAAGTCAGCATGGATTTATGAAGGGGAAATTATGCTTGACTAAACATTTAGAAATTTTGACTATGCAACAAGTAGAATTAATAAGGGAGAGCTAGTGGATGTGATGTATCTGGACTTGTGATGTATCAAAAAGCCTTCAACAAGTCCCACACAAGAGATTAGTGTGCAAAATTAGAGCACATGGTATTGTGGGTAGGATATTGACACGGAAGGAGAACTGATTGGCAGACAGGAAGCAAACAGCAGGAATTAACGGATCCTTTTCAAAATGGCAGGCAGCGACTAGTGGGGTGCCGCAAGGCTCGATGCTGGGACCCCAAGTTGTTTACAATATATATTAACGATTTTGACGAGGGAATTTAACATCTCTACATTTGCGGATGACACAAAGCTGGGTGGCAGTGTGAGTTGCGAGGAGGATGCTATGAGGCTGCAGGGTGACTTGGATAGGTTGGGTGAATGGGCAGAAGCATGGCAGATGCAGTACAATGTGGATAAATGTGAGTTTATCCACTTTGGTTGCAAGAATAGGAAGGCAGATTATTATCTGAATTGCTGTTAGATTAGGAGAATGGGAGGTGCAACGAGACCTGGTGTTGCTTGCACATCAGTCACTGAAAGTAAGCATGCAGGTACAGCAGGTAGCGAAGAAAGCTAATGACATGTTGTCCTTCATTGTGAGAGGATTTGAGTTTGCAGTTGTACAGGGCCCTGGTGAGACCGCACCTGGATTATTGTGTGCAATTTTGGTCTCCTAATTTGAGGAGGGACATTATAGCTATTGAGGGCGGCGTAGGTCACCAGGTTAATTCCTGGGATGGCGGGACTGACGTATGATGCAAGAATGGGTCGACTGGGTTTGTATTTGCTGGAACATAGAAGGATGAGAGGGGAGCTTATGGAAACATATAAAATTCTTTGATGATTGGACAGGGTAGATGCAGGAAAAATGTTCCGAATTTTGGGGGAGTCCAGAACCAGGGGTCACAGTTTAAGAATAAGGAGTAGGTAATTTGGGACTGAGATGAGAAAAAATGTTTTAACCCAGAAATTTGTGAATCTGTGGCATTCTGTGCCACAGAAAGCAGTGGAGGCCAATTCATTGGTTGTTTTCACGTAGACATAGAAACATAGAAACATAGAAATTAGGTGCAGGAGTAGGCCATTCGGCCCTTCGAGCCTGCACCGCCATTCAATATGATCATGGCTGATCATCCAACTCAGTATCCTGTACCTGCCTTCTCTCCATACCCCCGATCCCTTTAGCCACAAGGGCCACATCTAACTCCCTCTTAAATATAGCCAATGAACTGGCCTCAACTACCCTCTGTGGCAGAGAGTTCCAGAGACCCACCACTCTCTGTGTGAAAAAAACGAGAGAGTTAGATTTAGTTCATAGGCAAAGGCAATCACGTGATATGAGGAACCAGCCAGAATGGGGTACTGATTTTGGATGATCAGCCATGTTCATATTGAATAGTGGTGCTGCCTCAAAGGGCCGAATGGCATACTCCTGCACCTATTTTCTATGTTTCTATTATAACTGTGTTCAATGATATTGGCTTAGAGATAATAGAAAATAGACAATAGAAAATAGGTGCAGGAGTAGGCCATTCAGCCCTTCGAGCCAGCACTGCCATTCAATGTGATCATGGCTGATCATCCCCAATCAGTACCCTGTTCCTGCCTTCTCCCCATATCCCGACTCCGCTATCTTTAAGAGCCCTATCTAGCTCTCTCTTGAAAGTATCCCGAGAACCGGCCTCCACCGCCCTCTGAGGCAGGGAATTCCACAGACTCACAACTCTCTGTGATAAAAAGTGTTTCCTCGTCTCCGTTCTAAATGGCTTACTCCTTATTCTTAAACTGTGGCCCCTGGTACTGGACTCCCCCAACATCGGGAACATGTTTCCTGCCTCTAGCGTGTCCAAACTCTTAACAATCTTATATGTTTCAATAAGATGGCCTCTCATCCTTCTAAACTCCAGAGTGTACAAGCCCAGCCGTTCCATTCTCTCAGCATATGACAGTCCCGCCATCCTGGGAAATAACCTTGTAAACCTACACTGCATTCCCTCAATAGCAAGAATGTCCTTCCTCAAATTAGAGGACCAAAACTGCACACAATACTCCAGGTGTGGTCCCACTAGGGCTCTGTACAACTGCAGAAGGACCTCTTTGCTCCTATACTCAACTCATCTTGTTATAAAGCCCAACATGCCATTCGCTTTCTTCACTGTCTGCTGTACCTGCAGGCTTACTTCCATAAACTGATGAACAAGGACCCCCAGATCCTGTTGTACTTCCCCTTTTCCCTACTTCATGCCATTTAGATAGTAATCTGCCTTCCTGTTTTTGATACCAAAGTGGATAACATCACATTTATCCACATTAAACTTCATCTGCCATGCATCTGCCCACTCCCTCAACCTGTCCAAGTCACCCTGCATTCTTACAGCATCCTCCTCACAGTTCACACTGCCACCCAGCTTTGTGTCATCTGCAAATTTACTAATGTCACTTTGAATCCCTTCATCCAAATCATTGATATATATTGTAAATAGCTACGGTCCCAGTGCCGAGCCTTGCAGTACCCCACTTGTCACTGCCTGCAATTCTGAAAAGGACCCGTTAATCCCTACTCTTTGTTTGCTCTTTGCCAACCAATTTTCTATCCATGTCAGAACATTACCCCCAATACCATATTGGCAAAATAAATATTGGCCAAAGCACCTAAAGTTCTACTTGCTCTTTTCATTGAACAAAATCCAAGATGGTGAGGACTAGGAATGAATAAGAGATTAAGCAAAATAATGAATTTAAAGTTGACCACAAAACAATAAAGCAGAGTTGTGCAGGAACAGGAAGCATTAGACATGGAAGGTTTAATGGTAATAATTCAACCTTACAGAGAACCTGTGATTAAAAATCAGTGTTTGGTCCCCAGTTATTCACTACTTATACAATTAATTTGTACACGATAATTAAAATGACAACATGTCCTAATCTGCAAATCACACTTGAGATATTGGTAACAAAATGTAATGCATCAGTAGATTTGTGCTAAGTCAGCCGTGGCTCAGAAGTTAGCTCCTTTGACTGTATGAGAAGATTTATTCACCATTATTGAATACAAAAATCAGCATCATCACTGAATTACCAGAGATGCCATCTTTTGGTTGTTTTTAAAGTGAGGCTCCATTCTACTCAATGGATATCAGCCATTATTTTGCAGCTACTACCACGTTGCCTGGAAGATATTTATCCCTTAGTCAATATCACTGAAACGGTGTATTTGGTCCTTATCACAAGCACAAAGGGATTCAGAAGATAAGATCCATAAATACAAAAAGGTAGCAGCAAGGCATGCGAACAAGGATTTAAAAAAAGCTTAAGCACTGGGCTTTCTTTGAAAACAGAAGAGCTTAATCAGATAAACCATGTGAAACTGATTTTTTGGGCAGCACGGTGGTGCAGTGGTAGAGTTGCTGCCTTACAATGCTTGCAGTGCCAGAGACCCGGGTTTGATTGTGACTACAGATAGTATCTGTACAGAGTTTGTACGTTCTCCCCATGACCACATGAGTTTTCTTCGCAATCTTTGGTTTGCTCCCACACTCCAATGACATATAGGTTTGCAGGTTAATTGACTTGGTATAAGTGTAAATTGACCCAATGTGTTTGTAGGATAGTGTTAATGTGTAGGGATCGCTGGTCAGTGCCGACTGGTTAGTGGGCCGAAGGGCCTGTTTCTGTGATGTATCTCTAAACTAAACTCCATTAAACTAATCATTGCACCACACTGTTGCATACTAGAGAAACAATCATCAGAGAAAGAGACTGAACAAGTCAGGGCACTTCTCTAGATATAATGCTGAGAGACAATTGGTTGGTGATCAATAGAATTTGTAGACATGCAGAGGATAGTAACGAGTAAGGGAATACACAACTAAGGGCCATAAATATGGAATAAATGTTAACAAACCCAATAAAGAACTTGAAATATGCTCTTGTACTCACTAAGTTATTAGAATGCGGAACATACTATCACATGGAGTAGTTGAGCTTGTTAATAAAGGCGTATTTAAGTAAAAGCTAGTTAAGTATATCAGGCAGAAGTGTATAGAAGGGCATAAAGGACACAAAGTGCTGGAGTAACTCAGTGGGTCAGGTCACATCTCTGGAAATATGGATAGGTAATGTTTTGGGTTGGGATCCTTCTCAGACAGATAGTGGTGTGGGGGTGGGGGGGGAGGAAAAAAGTTGAAAGAGAGGATGGGCAGGACAAAGTCTGGTGAGTAACAAGTGGATACAGATACAGCTTGGATAAAGTAGGTGTGAGACTAAATCATTGAACATTTGCAAATATGAAGCCAAAGGAAGGAACGTAGGTGAAAAGGGAGGGGGAGGGGAGAAATTATTTCAAGTCTAGGTGGGGCATAGGGTAAAGGGCCTGTCCCACCAGCATGCAAATCTATGCGATTAGCACGACCTAACGTGGTCGCTTGAGCCGTCCGGCGTCGCGGGGCCGGTCCCAGTTCGATCACCGGAGCCGTGCGGAATTGTGCGGTGTTCGTCCCGAGTTCGTCCCGACACCGCGCGGGGCTCCGAAAAACCGACTATGTCCAAAAATTCCGCACGGCAACGGCTTGTCGGCTCGCAGTCGCCTCGACATTTACACACCACCCGGACATCGTGCCTCTGTGAACCTATTTGTAAGTGCCTCCGTGACCCTCTATGTGTGTGGCTCCGTGGCCCTGTATGTGTGTGTGCCTCGATGCCCCTCTCTGTGTGCCCCTCTAAGTCCTGGCGAACTTACCTTGGACTTGCTCCAAGTTCGCCTCACTTTGCGCCGCGTTGCGCCACTCACCCAACCTCCGCGCGGCCCCTGCTGCCGGTTTGGTTGCGCTTGCTGCATGCAGGCGCATGCTGGTGGGAATGGCCCTGTACAGGGGATCACCCGACCTCCGCGCAGCCCCCACTGCCGGCATGATCGCGTTCATCGCATAGAGTTGCATGCTGGTGGGACAGGCCCTTTAGAGAGGGGAAAAATTAGTGGGGGGGGGGGGTGTGGGTGCAAGAGGGGGGTTAGGGGGAGCAGTTTGGTAGTTAAATTAGAAAACTCAATGTTCATACCATTGTGTTGTAAGCTACCCAAGGGGAATATGAGGTAGTGTTCTTCCAGTTTGTGTGTGACCTCACTCTGGCAATGGAGGAGGCCCGGAAGACAAAGGACAACATGAGAAATGGAGAAGTAGTTGAAATGCTTAGTAACTGGGAAATCTAGTCGGCCTCAGTGGACTGAGTTCAAGTGTTCAGCCAATATACAGGAGGCCACATGAGGAACACCAGATGCAGTAGATGAAATTAGAGGAGGTGCACATGAACCTCTGTCTTATCTAGGTCTTCTGTAGCCCCTGGGTGGAGGTGAAGGAGGAGATATAGGGACAGATGTTACATCCTGCCGTTGTTAATTTGCCCCTGTATCCACCTATTATTGCCAGATCTCCCTCATCTCTTCAAGCTTTCTCCCTCCCCCACCCCCGCACTATCAGCCAGAAGCAGGGTTCTGACCCAAGACGTCACCTAAGCATATTATCCAGAGATGCTGCCTGACCTGTTGAGTTACTCCAGCACTTTATGCCTCTTTTTGTAAATCAGCAGGTTAAATAGAGAAAGGTAGGAGGTGGCTTTTGTAGAACATAAACTTTGTGGCTGGTCTCTGTACTGTCAATTGTGATGTTATTTTATGAAGCATAGTGCCACTTTCAACAATCAGAATAGTGAACTGAGAAAAATTGACTTTGCTGTAATTCAGCGGCAGAATTGTCAAAATCTAAAGAGACAGAAAATATGAGTAAACATCTGCCTTTTTGATGGAGAATTAAAACAAAGAACGCTTTGCTCTCTCAAATACATATAAAAATACGTCAAGCCACATTTGGAGAAGATTGAAGAATCTCCATGGTGTCCAGGATATTTTATTATATAGATGCTGATTAAACAATCCTGTAACACTTTGCTGTGAATAAAATAGATACTGCACCTTCTTGTAAATGTGAATGACCTTAATAAGTATAAAGAATGTTTTGAAGTCATCAAAAGGGCAATATAAATGTGAGTTCTTTTTTTATCTTTTGCAAGTGGGAAATCCAGTAGGCCTTGGTGGAATGAGCGCGAATGTTCAGCCGATATAGGGAGGCAACATTCAGCCCTTGTTTAGTGATATTCAACTCACTACGAGAAGAATTAGATCTCTAAAGATGTATTTGCTAAAGCACATAATAATAATTTATTCCATGGTGGAATATTTGTTCAAAATATATGTTTTTTTATGTATCTCCATAGAACAGCAATCGGCATCTATACAGCATCCTTAAATAAGAAAAGCAATGCAGGGTGATGTAAAATAACTGAAAATATACTTCCATAATTCTAGAAGTTGAGTAAAAACATGCACATTCAGTGTATTTCAACATATCTTCTCTGAACTCCAATGGTCCTGTAATATTGTTAATGCAGGAAAAAAAAATCCTTTCTTATGAGAAATTCCTTTACTTACTGCAACCTTCAAAGGTCACAATGCCATGGTGTGAGCTAAAGCTCAGAAAAATACCTTACCTACTTTATTTGTTGTAAAATTTTCATTAAAGCATGCCACATACCCCAGTTCAATTGACTTTGCGATGAAAGCAAAGGTAAGGATAAATTTGAAGCCAAATACTAACTAAACAGTAATCTGGTCTGGTCTGATATGTTCAATGCTTGTCTTATGACAGGGTACTGTCAAACAGGTTGCGGTTCAAGGACCCTCTCAGTTAGCTACATGCAGGTGTCTGATAAGACATGTTCTTAGCATTACACCGTAACATTTTTAAATTCCATTTTAGCAATATGACACGACTACTACGTTAAGGAGAAGGGGTGGGTGTGTGGGTGAGGGGGTCAACCTCGAGTCATAAATAATTGTCAGCGAGACTGTAAAAGAAAGGACTAGTTTTAAATATAAAAACACATTATGAAATAAATGCCACTTCTGTGAGCTGACATGAACCCTGGGTTAAACCTCCAACTATCACCACATCTGTTAATGTTAACAGCAGTAAGGTCAAAGTAAAAACAGCCTTTACTTCTGATTTATGAGCGGACTTCGAAGGAGGTAAAGTAGTGTTGACAACATGAATAAATCTAGGGCTGCATTTTCTCATGGATAACAATGAAACAGTGTAAAATCACTGTAAATAATATAAAACCTGGTAGGAAAACAGCTTGTAATTCCCAAAATGTTCATCCCAGACGTATGAAATGTTAGACTGTGAAACAGTCCCAACAGTGTTCTTTAAAGTAAGAGGGAGTATGGTACAGCAAATACTTTATGTACCTCTGTTTATTATTTTATGCTGGGAAAATTTGTTTCAGCATTTTCCTAAAATAGTGATCTGTATTTGAATCAATTCTCAATGTTCAACTTGAAATGGCTATACAGATTATGGGACAATTTTCAACAATAAAATCTTTTTTTTTAATTGAATTGAAGTGCAATGAGAAAATGGTGAGGTCACATTTGAAGAATCGTGCTCAGTTTTGGTCAGTCTACTAGGAAGGATGCCTCAGAGAGCGGTGGAGGCAGGTTTCCCTGATGTTTTCAAGAGAGAGGTAGATAGGGCTCTTAAATATAGCGGAGTGAGGGGATATGGGGAGAAGGCAGGAACAGGGTACTGATTGGGGATGATCAGCCATGATCACATTGAATGGCGGTGCTGGCTCGAAGGGCCAAATGGCCTACTCCTGCACCTATTGTCTATTGTCTATTGATGTTGTTATACTTGCAATACTTTTGAATTTCCTGTGCAAATTGATAAGTTTTTGATTAAAGTTATCTTCCTATTTAACTGAATTGTCTTATTCTGCTTTGATGTGATATTTAAAAAAATAATTATTTCCATAAGAAGTCATGTTTCAGCCACTTTTGGAGTATGTTGTGCAGTTCTGGTCTCCACACTATACGAAGAAAGTGGAGGTTGAAGAGAGAGTGCAGAAGAGATCCGCCAGCATGCTGCCTAGATTTGAGTGAATTTCTGGTCACGAAAGCCTGGCAAACTTAGATCCTGTCCCAGGGCTGTGCTGTTCTCTGTTGTTTGTTCCATATGCTATGTTTTTTCCTCTTGTCAGAGGAAATAAGTTCTCTCAAATGGGGATAAATTAAATGATGTGGAGAGCTAGTAGCCAGTGTATGTGGCTTTTCTTCACGTTATTATTTTAAATGTTTAAAGAAGTAAATTGGATTATACATTTTACAGATGTACACTTTAGATCATAACAAGTGAAGGTTAATAGGGTCAAACCAAGTGTCTGATAGGTGTTGAATTTGTAAACAAATTATCATCCGCTTCCTTCCATTACTTTACGTGGATTTCAACAGTTTATACTGCAAACTTTGCCGATCTTAAGGACAAATTAACCCCACTAAAATATTAACTATTACAATGTAACAACAAAATCCTTCAACCAATTTGCAGATGGAAAGGGCTACAAGCAGCATCGTGATGATGAAAAGATAATGACTCAAATTCAGTGTCATGTTGCATTGTTTATTTCAGCACAGTGCATCTGCAAAGGGATCTTGATTAGAATAAAATACAGTAACAACCGATTTTTATGGATCACAACCTCCACGTGGGAGAGGAGACCTGTAATGCATTTACTGTTTCTTTCAATATGTTTTTTATGGTATCAATATCAATCATTTTTAAAACCCCCCATCATTTATATGTTATGTTGATTAATGATTCACTGAATTGAAACTTTGCTTTTCACATTTGAGAAAGAAATATAGACTTAATGTTGTTCTTATCTTGGGACCCAAGTGTCTTTACTCATTAATAATCAGGCATAGTATAAAGAAAAAAATAGTATTAAAACTGGTGCATTTTGAATCCATGTTACACCGTGAAGGATTTGCAGTTATATATGGCATATTGTATTTATGTATGGTACATCTGATCTGCTTGGAAAGTACATAAAACAAAACTTTTCACAGTTTTCCCCTATTCGTAACAAGGACAGAGTCCCTCTGGTCCTCACCTTCCATCCCATCAGCCATCGCATGCAACATTTAATCCTCCGACATTTTCGCCACCTCCAACGGTATCCCATTACTGGCCACATCTTCCCATCTCCTCATCTTTCTGCTTTCCGCAGAGACCATTCCCTCCTTAACTCCCTGGTCAATTTGTCCCTTTCCACCCAAACCACCCCCTCCCTGGGTACTATCCCCTGCAACCGCAGGAAATGCAACACTTGTCCCGATACCTTCCCCCTCGACTCCATCCAATGACCCAATCAGTCTTTCCAGGTGAGCCAGAGGTTTACCTGCACCTCCTCCAACCTCATCTGCTGCATCCGCTGTTCCTGGTGTCAACTTCTCTACATCGGCGAGACCACGCGCATGCTCGGCGATTGCTTCGCTGAACACCTCTGCTCAGTTCGTGTTAACCAACCTGATCACCTAGTTGCTCAGCACTTCAACTTCCTCTCCCATTCCCAATCTGACCTTTCTGTCCTGGGCCTCCTCCATTGCCAGAGTGAGGCCCAGCGCAAATTGGAGGAACAGCACCTCATATTTCGCTTGAGTATATTGCACCCCAGCAGTATAAACATTAACTTCTCTAAATTTAGATAGCCCTTGCTTTCTCCCTCCTTCCCCTCCCCCTTCCCAGTTCTCCCACAAGTCCTACTGTCACTGCCTACTTCCTTTCTCTTTCCCGCCCTCTACCCCTCCGACAGCAATCTGAAGAAGGGTCTCGACCCGAAACGTCACCCATTCCTTCTCTCCAGAGATGCTGCCTGTTCAGCTGAGTTACTCCAGCATTTTGTGTCTACCTTCCTTGTTCAACCACTTGCATGGATTTAAAGTTCATAATTTAATTGTATGTGGGTGAATTGTTCTTCTCCAGGGCCATTCCTGCTTTCCTCTGACCTGCTTTCCTATTGTAGTGACATGCTAAGAGTACCTTCCTCTCATTCTTATAGCCAAGCTGCGCCCCAAGGGAATGTACTCATTCTGAGAAACAACTGGATTAGGCAGAAGCCTTTAAATCAGGACAAAGTCCTTCTGTGCCTGGTACACCATGTCCTGTAGACTTCAACATCTTTTTAAAAATGTGACGGTTAATTCCATTTGCACCATGAATATTTATATGCACATCTATTAATATGTTGAAACCATCTTGGCACCCAATGCACACAAACAACAGGTGCCAAGGATCTGAATTAGGCAATCATTTACTTTGTGTTTATCGTAAAATCATTAAAGATATTTGATTTGATACACTAGTCAATTCTGCACAGACTCCTCAAAGTCAGCTGGAGTGACCAATGCTAATTACTCTGCCAATGATACCAGGGCTTGTTGAGGTGATTTTTTAGATGTATACCAGAAACTGCAAATTTCTGGAAAAATACATCTAAATATATTGGGAGTGGAGATTGAAACTTTAAACCCCTGTCTCACGATGCGAGTTGGCCCACGAGTGACCCCGAGTTTTCACTCGTGGTGATCACGTACAACCAACGTAGCGGGAACATCGGAACTCACGCGATCAACTTGTCCACTCGTGGCGTTAACGGCAGGTACCCGTGAAACTTGTGAACTCATGAAAAAAGTCAAACATGTTTGACTTTTTCCACGAGTCAAATTTAGTGTTCAAGTTTAAAATTGAAACATTTAGACTCGTTGTAAGAACGCAGGGCCCGTGCGTTTACCTTAGTGATTCGTGAGTCTACTGTGGGAACTCTTTAAATTATTTCAGTGCCATTCACCCTCGAGTCTTAATCACAAAATTTAATTCACCCTCGACTAAATTTTCTTTGTTTTTTTGATAATTTTCGTCTTATTTTCCCTTGTGTACAATTTTATACATAATGTATTTTTGTCACATGAGCAAAATACATGAATGAACTCATTTCGTAAGTGTTTATTTTCTTCAGCTTTAACATCCTAAAAATATGTTCAAAAAACTAGGAGTGAAAAAAAAAAGTTTAATTACCACAGGAGTTGGCAAATCATTCTATTAGAATGATAAAATAAAACATTCCAACGTCTAAATACTGAGCTTCAGCCCTATCCTACCCT
Organism: Raja brachyura; assembly: GCA_963514005.1. The sequence goes on from OY740781.1 coordinate 119,252,118, forward strand.
TTCGGGCTTTTATTACTGCAGTTATTTCTTGGAAAATTTGCTATAAAAACCACGGAGTGTGTGATCTAATATATTTTTCTCCAACTAATATCTTTCTATATCCCTCCCCGAAAGCTCACACATCCACCAAATATCAACTTTGGTAGGTACATTTCTACACAAAATAAAGTAACAGTTCAACAGTTGCATACGGCGATCCTCCAGTATTGCCATTTATAAATGTATGATCACACTAGCTTGGCTGGTCTTCCCTAAACGGTTATATTACAGTAAATTTGGGAAATATCCTGTTAGTTTAAAAATTAGAAAACCATAGGTATAGATAAAAATATATATCAAAGTTCCAGCTCCACTGCCATTAAAACCAATGAGCTTACTAATCACTTTAATGGCAATGTCTTTTTAACAAAATCTGGATAAATTATGTCATTCAGCCTTCACCCACCCCTCTAGTTTCATTAACTCCATAAAATAATTTCATTCGCGCTTGGTTGAACCATTCACCAGTTTAAGAAGCACATTTAGCACATTGCATCTGTGAAAGTGAAATCAGACTTCAGGAAGGGTGTCCGAACTTCCGGACAGCAACGGGCCGTGCGTCGCTGCTTTATGACATGAATCAATGAACGTTGGATTTTCCTGACACGTAGATTTACAACCAATAGCGATTACAAGATCACAAGTTTCCTGATTTACAGCCTGTAAACGATCACAACCATCACTCAAAAAGAGTATTGTCAGGTCCTCCAAACTTCGTTTAAAATAAGTAAATGCGACCTTGGCTAATAATTAAAAAATAAATCCTTATACGAAACCTACAAACACTCTGTCTCTCATGCTACCTATTGTCTTGTGGGGGGGGGGGGGTGTGTCAGAGAGAGGGGGTATGGGTGTGGAGGGGACCCGATGTGAATGTTACCAAATAGGATGGCGAGGTTGGGCTCTGAGCTGCAGTGAGAGAGAGCAGAGAGAGAGAGAGAGAGAGAGAGAGAGAGAGAGAGAGAGAGAGAGAGAGAGAGAGAGAGAGAGAGAGAAAGAGAGAGAGTGCGTGTGCGCATCAGCAGCAAAGTTACATACAACGGGCTTGTACGTGGTGGCAAGAGAGGTTTCCTATGTTCTCGTCTGGGGCTTCAGAGAGATCGGAGAGAATTAAGCCTCCGTCGCACACCACTCCTAACCCAAGAGCCTTGTCACCCAAGACAGGTTAATGACGCACCCCCACCCCCCCCCCCCCCCCCCACCTCAACTCACGCCTGGGCACCAAAGCAGCTCAGGAGGCGAACCCTGAGCTCCGTCTCCCAACAATCTGATGTGAAAGAACAGTTATTAAAACATACCTTAATTCACGGTTGCTCAAGAGTAACGGGAGAGGAACTTGCTAACTCGGGAGAGGAACTTGGAACATCGCATATTTAAAAATAAATGAATAAATAAAATGCTGGAGAAACTCAGTGGGTAAGGCAACGTCTATGGAGCGAAGGAAATAGGCAACGTTTTGGGTCGAAACCCTTCTTCTGAAGAAGGGTTTCAACCCGAAACGTTGCCAATCTAAAGAAGGGTTTCGACCCGAATCGTTGCCTATTTCTTTTGCTCCATAGATGCTGCCTCACCCGCTGAGTTTCTCCAGCAATTTTTGTCTACCTTCGATTTTCCAGCATCTGCAGTTCCATCATAAACATCTTTAAGATTTGTAGCGATTGCCCTTGATGGTATTTTTTTGTGTATTTAAAAAAAAAATTTATTAAAAAAGTCAGGCACACTGTACATTGCATGTGTCGTAAATGTAAATTGCTGCAGTAGTTAGGTTGGTAAAGATAAACCTCCTAGCCAAAATTAAACTATTGTGCTAATTGGCAATGTTGGGACAATCATGACAACCATCCAACCATGAATAAAGTCTAATTGGGGAAAAATAGAGTCAAAGAGTCAACAAGCATGAAACGGACCCTTCGGCCTAACTTGCCCATGCTGACCAAGAAGCCCTATCTACACTAGTCCCACCTGCCTGCATTTGGCCCAAATCCTTCTAAACCTTTCATGCCCATGTACCGGTCTAAATGTATTTTAAATGTTATGAAAGTACCTGCCTCAACTACGTCCACTGGTAGCTTATTCCACATATTCACCATCCTTTGTGTGAAAAAGTTCTTCCAGGCCGTATTGCTCAAGTGACCACGTTAGGTCACGCTAGCCGCATGCAGTCGCATACTGGTGGGACAGGCCCTTTAGGTATGAAAACGAGACAACGAAGGGGATGAAAGGTGAGGACTAGGGGGACTCTGTCCCTGTTGCGACTGGGGAGAGGGGGAGCAAGATTGGAGCTGTGGGATATCGGGGAGACCCTTGTGAGGGCCTCATCTACGATGCAAGAGGGGAACCCCATTCCCTAAAGAATTTTACCAAGCCCATAGCTAATAATGGCCTATTACCTTTATCATCGTTACTTTTTTGCATATCTTTCATTCCTTTGTTCTCTAACTCTCTATATCACTGTCTATATCTCTCACTTCCCTTTCACATGACGTTCAGTCTGAGGAAGGGTCTCGATCCGAAACGTCATCATAGATGCTGTCTGACCCACTGAGCTATTCCAGCTTTTTGTGTCTATCTTTGAGTTCCCTGTGCTGTGTTTGAACAGTGAATGCTGTGGCTTTGTCTTGAGAGGCATAGGTGAGGAGGCTAAGGAGTGAAAACGTAAGATAAGGCAAGGTTCCTCTTCAGCTTTAATGCAGTCGGGATGCTGAGGACATCATGGATAGCTCCCATGAGGTGGTCTCACCTAAAGTGCAGGTGGCAGGTAGGTGGCTGCCCACCAGGAAGGGCAGATGGTGTAGGCAGAGAGTGCAGCATTATCAGGATGGTATGTTGCCTCCCAAATGCCAAGGTTTAGGATGTTCTGAGTGGCTGCAGAATATTCACAAGGGGCGTGAAGAGCAGACAGAGGTTTTGAGCACATTAATATGAATGGCATAGGAAGAAAAAGAGATGATTTTCTGCAGAGTGATAGTAAAGAGTTAAGCAGAAAGTTAAAAACAAAAACAGGACCTTGAGGGTTTAATCTCTGGATTACATATTGTGTCATGCGCTAATAAGGCTAAGAACAGAAGATTAAGGCAGACAAATGCGTGGCTGAGAAGTTAAGCTGAAGGTTCCGTTTTAGGACCATTGGGATCTCCTCTGGGGCAGAGGTTAACCTGAACACGCGAGCTGGGTTGCATCTGAATTGGAAAGGGCAAACATCCTGGCGGGGCGATACCAAAGCTACTCGGGAGGTTTTAAATTATATTGACAGGGATATGAGACACAAAGCATTAGTGAGGCTGATGAAAATATTGAGGCAAATACAGAAGTTAAAGAGGTTCACTAGGCAGGACTGCCTGGAACACGACCAGGAGCAAGGGAAGACTGAATTTAGACTTTCCTCACAAAGCAAAAAATAAGATAATTCTCACTGAATTAAGATAATTTTCACTTTGCAAAAATTAAATTGTAGATCTACCAGGAAAGCATGCAGCTCATTCATATAATGCACTAATGTCAATACCATAAGATGGTAATCATTGTAACCATGAAAATTGAACAATCTGGAAAGGTTAGTGTTCAACAATTAACATGTGGAGAAGGATTTGATGAGTCTATTACAATATTGGGAGCTGTGAGAGAATTGCTAGAGGTGCAGGAGTTGGCAGGTTTTTACATTTTACCACTTGCTTCATTCCTGCTCCAGAATTGAAGTCTTGTAGGTCACCGGAATGAAACATAACAAGAGTCAAGAGTGTTTAATAGTCATATGTACTGAAAACAAAACAATTACTTTCCTACTTGCAGCAGGGTAACAGGTCTGCAAAAACACAGTACTCGTAGTTAGTGTTCATCATTGATGTGCAGGACGATACGGGTGAACAAAGTTACAGAAGGAACAAAGTAAGTTTTATAAGAGTCAGGCCTGCATCGCAGAGCAGAGAACTTAAAATAATGGCAAAGACACATTGTCCAATGTAACTTAATCGTGAAGCAACCTTGAGATGGTTGGGTTTCAAAAGGATATGGTATGGGAGAATAGTGGCGGAGTTTCTCTTGGGATTTACCCCTAAATTCATGGGAACCTAAAAGGCATTCTGACTACCACCTCCTATCACTCTCAGAATATCTTCTGCATATTACCAAAATGCTGCCTGGATTAGAAGATAATAGCTGGAAGGCTATGCTGGTTTATTTCCATGGAAAGCTGAAGATTCAGGGAGGACATGCTGGAAGTATAGAAAAATTTGCAGGGCTTAAATGGGCCGACATTCCTAGATGGAAATGTCAAAGATTAGAGGCGAGGTGAAGGTGAAAGGTAAGAGGGGCAAAGTTTAAAGGAAATGTATAGGGCATGATTTTTTACACAGGAAGTGGTGGGTGTGTGGAACATTATGCTAGGGTTGATAGTGGAGGTAGATACAATATTCCCATTTAAGAGGATTTTAGAAAGGCATATAGATATGCAAGAAACGGAGGGATATGGATTACATAAAACAGATGAAATAGTAAGATTAAATGAGAACTTACCAGTTTGACGTTTGATCCATATTTTATGAGGAGTTGCGATGAGGGATTAGGTGAAGAAGCCCCGCCAGGCGCATGCGCTTCATACTTCAAAGCAGCGGCGTGAAAACACAGAAACCAATAGCCGAAGTAACATAGTAAGGCTTTTAGAAGACTAAAACTACCAGATGATCCTTTAGATTATGAGAGTGGGAGTGGAAGGCACGTAATCCCTCATCGTAACTCCTCATAAAATAAGGATCAAACTTCAAACTGGTAAGTTCACGTTTAATCTTACTATTTTACTTCGGAGTCACGTGAGTGACTACGTGAAGATTTCAAAGCTGTGTGATTTCATGCCATGGATGCACTCCATCCGACACTCTGCTTCTGTTGACACAGTAGTGAATAAATAATATATTGAACATTGCTTCGAATTATTCAATAACTATTTTTAATAATAACAAAAACAGTAATAACCCTTCTGTCCCAGGGGGAAATTACAAACAATAATATAAAACAAAGCAAATGAAATTAAATGGAACCCAAAACAGCATGCCCAAACCGTGGCACTGTCTGTACAGGTTTGACATAAAATTTTGAAAACGGTGACTCTTTAGACCATCCTGGGGATTTGATCTAGCGGCACGTCCTGAGCCTTTGCTGCGGATGTTGCTGCCACCCTGGTGGAGTGAGATTTAAACACGAGTGTATACTCCAGCATAATGCAGAACCTGTTTCAACCATCTACAAATAGTTTGTACTGACATTCTTTTATATATATATTTTTTGACTAATGAGCAGTTCTGTCTCAGAACCTCTGAGACTCTTTGTTAGCTTAATATATTGGCCTAAGTGTTTGCAATCTAGTCATCACAATTGTAATGTTTGTACCCTTTGCGCTGAAACAAGTGCCATTAGCATAACCACTAAGTGTTAACCTCTGAAAAGATAATGGCGTAATTGGAGCCCATTGCCAAAGCAGTGTGAGAACTATACTGACATCCCAGATTTCTGTATATCTAGGCTTAGAGGATTTTTGTTAAAAATTCCACTCATGAAGCGGGTTACTAATGGATGAGACCTGATAGGTTGTTGTTCTGAAAAATGCCCTAAATAGGAGGACAAAGCACTCCCGAGCACTGTTAATGGCACTATAACTCAAGTTATAGCTCATTAAAATGCAACATAGCAAGGAACTCCAACACATCAGATATGCTTGCAGTATGATAAGATATATCTGATTGTACACAAAACATCTCCCATTTCTTTATATGAGTCACATATTGTTTCTGAGTGCTATCTCTCCAAACTGCAGTTATAAAATCCATGGTCCTGTTCGACAATCCAAGGCCTTGGAATGGTCTGGTCAGATCCTGCAGACCAACAAATTAATATGGTCATGTAACGGGTGACTTTCTCCTGTAACTGGATGCACCAACAAACTACTGCAGCTGGGAATCATCATGAATGCCTGAGTCATCATTCTGAGTACTAATGCGAACCATGGTTGTATTGGCCAGTCTGGAACCACCAAAACGCCTGATCAGACAAAATGGAGGAAAAGCATAAAAGAATGAATGCCCCCAATGTAGCAAGAATGCATCCACCGCTACTGCTCCAGCTCCCATGAAACATATTTAGGCAACTGGTGATTTAATCTGGATGCAAACAGATCAATATCTGGCAACCCAAATCGAGTGACAATCATTTAAAAAATTTCAGGATTTAACATCCATTCTATATTGTCATTGAACTTTCGTGACCTTTCGTCTGCCACCACATCGTCTCTACACGGTAGATAGGTGGCTGAAACCCAGATGTTCCTTGAAATACACCAGTGCCACATGAGGTTAGCCAAATTATCACATGATACTGATCTTTCTCCTCCCATGTGATTAATATATGCTGCGGCTGTGGTGTTATTGATCTGGAGTTGAACATGTAAATTATTCATCGTGGAACAATATGCTTTTAATCCATAAAATGCCCCCAATAACTCCAAATAATTTATCCCATGTCTGTGGAGAATCAAATCTTCTTGTACACTCCATCTACCACCACAGCTAGACTTGCTGTCCAATCTTTTAAACAGGTTCTTGGTTGCTGAAACCGACTCTTCTGCTGACTGTTTAGTGTTGCTGATAATTAAGATATCATCTAATTAAGCCATTACAATGTGATTGTGGGCCCTTAATAGCCCCAGCACTGGTTTCAACAATTTGGAAACAGCCTAGGGGCTGAACTTAATCCATTATGGAATGCTTTGTATTGCCACAGCTGTCCCATCCAATTAAATTTCAAGTATCTCTGATAATGAGCATGAATTGGTACTGAATAATATGCATCTTGTATATCTATAGTCGCCATATAACAGCCCTGTGATAACAGCTGTTTAACAGTAACAAAGGTGTCCATTTTATAATGCCTATATTGAACATAAGAATTTAAGTGAGTGAGGTCCAGAATAACTCTACAACCCCCATTTTTTTAGGTCTGGGAATATATTGGGCACAAATTGTTGAGAATGGTTAACCGTCCTCTCAATCACCCCTTTTTGGCATAAATTCTTAATCTCTTCTTTTACCTCTGGAATCTCTGGAGCAGAAAACACTAACACTCTATTAGGCTTGTGCTGTTCAGGTGGGTCTATTCCTGAGATAAACTCAATTGTAGAACCTGACACAGTATCTAATATAAACCGATCAGATGTTATGCCGCACCATTCATTATAAAACAATTGTAATCTACCTCCAACAGGAGGTTGTACACCAGAAACCTTATCCTTAACAAAAATTCCCTGTACCTCCACAGTCGGCCTGTAAGGTTTCTTTCTGCCCATGCTGGGGTTGTTGCTGGTCCGTTCTAGTTGGTAAAATCGTTGAGCCACTGGCCTTCCTTTGCTTAGCTCAGCACCTGGATCCGACCTTCTGTACATCAAACTAGGCTTCCATAATGGTGCTCTTGAGATGGTTGGTTTCATCAACCCAATTGTTTTTGCCTCATCATCAATATCTCAAATCTGTTTAATGAGGTCTGCTCCAAATAGATAATCAGGCGGTGTACATTGGTAGCCCTGCATAAAGCCGCAAATTTCTGATTTAATGTCGGCCAGATGGCGATCTTCCTAATGCAGTTTACCTCGAAGAATGCATTGCAGAAAAGGGCCAGCATATCTTTCTGGGTTGGCATCATCGGTGTCCCTTGGACCGTCTTGCCGAATGCAGTTATTCCTGCCGCCACCAGCTGGAGGACGCGCTGAAAGTGAACTTCTTGTCCTCTCATAGTTGCACTCATGGGTGCCTACGGTGGGTTTACGGTGGGCACAATTGACGGGTATTTTGTATTTTGCCGTGGTTTCTTTCAAAACGGTTTGGTGGAGCTGGTGAGACACCAAATAGTTCACATTGGTGGCGAGATATTCGTCCATTGCCTCACCAGTCCCTTCCAGAATAGGAAAACTCCTTGCTATATCCGGGACACCCGGAGTGTGGCTCTTGTGCTCTGGTGTATGCACATGAGCAGGGACACCAGAATCAGGGTCAGTTTCCTCCTGCCCTGCTTCTTCCGAGTCATACTCAAGGGAGGCATCCGCCAGTCCTATACAAGGCGCTGGAAGGAAATCCCCTTGCTGATAAGCACCATATTCTTCTTCATATGGGCCTATTCGAGAAGCTACCTGGGGAATCAATGGGGCCTTTGACCCCTTGCTCATCAGAGTGTGGAGCATTTGTTCCATATTTTGAAGTCTCCCCCACATTCTTTTTCTATCCTGAGTCTTCTTCTTCTTCAGACCCATCAGATAAAACAGGTCTGATAGACTTACGTTTTGCCTTCCTGTGAGTTGCAGTGGCCTCAGTCTCCTGAGTCACTGGAGCAGGTGTAGACTGGATCCACGCTTACTCCAAACTCTTCTCCCTGAACGCTCCATGCCACCGACTCCTACTGACTCTACGAGCCAGATTTACGGAGTTTAAATACTTCCAGGAAACAAGTTTAAACTCACTTACCTGTGAAGTTCCTACTTGCCGCTGGGAGCTGCGCTCTCCAGCCCGTTCAGTACGACATGCGCGGACGTAATGACGCGTATGCGCCTGGCGGGGCTTCTTCACGTAGTCACACGTGACTCCGAAGTAAAATTAGTTTATCTTGCTAACATGTTCGGCACAGACACAGTGGGCTGATATCTCAGTCCCTGTGCTCTAGTGTTCTGTGTTCTATGCACAACAAAAAGAACTGGGTTTGTTTGGGTTGGAAATAGTGATTGGGATGGGAGGGTTGAAGGGAATGGAAAGCTTGGAAATAATAAGAAACAGTCGTAGTGAAATAGGATTAGGTCAGACACCTACAGCTGAAAATAAGCAGGTTTGAAATCAACAAGTGCACTACAATGCTTCCTTGACTTCCCTAAAGCTTCAGCGCTGAATAAATCATTGAAGGTATGCATAATTTTAAATGGTTGGCACTACATGTTCAGTTCATGGTCTGAACTTATTTTGTTCCCTAACCTAAATACCAATCTAGCTTTCTCCTGACCTTGTTAAATTTTACTCAAGGGTTAGGCTAAAATTCTTAAACTGACTAACATAGAGGTCTTTAAATTAAAGAGATTTTTTGTGGCATGATCCATGAGCTGACATAGTGAAAGCATATAATGACAGAACTTCGACCACATGTGAGATATATTATGTTGTTGATAAACCCACTTTGTTTCTATTTTTGCCACTAAGGAATTTCACAGAATAACAATTTGGGATTGTGGTACATGAGTAATCAGAGACATAGCATGTGTTTAGTGTAATATCCTTAAGAGGAACAGGTAACTACAGTATGATTGCTGGAGGTCTCCAGCATTGAGTAGTTACCTTGACATGTTTGGATTGTAGTAATCTAGTTGGCAGAGACTGTTTTGATTAGTCAACAATTACATTATCATTTTATCAGAAGATTACAATATGGCAGAAAATGAACCAGGCATACTTTTGGCCTTTTCTCATCTGGCACGGACTAAAAAAAATCTGTTTATAATATTATATTACTCCCATCTGTTAATACAAAGGTCTAAAGAATGGTTAAGACTTGCAATGGTACTTTAAACAGTCCTTGCATAGGAGGCCAACAAACATTATTTTCATGGCCCACTGCTGGAAAATCCACACAAGACCCCAAGCTTCATGCATAAATGAATGAGCTTTGCACAAGGCCCCTTTAACACAAACAAAAGCAAGCTTTACAGGCATGTTGAAAAACTGCATGAACTGCATGTGCCACTCATATGCCACTGGAAATCTAGGCATGGCAACCAGATGTCGATTGCACATTGCTAGATGTTTCTATGTATATCCAAGGTCATCCATCAATTATGCATCAGAAATACAGAGCATGCCAAAGCAAAGATTGCAATTTACCTAAATGACCCTGAACATTGTTTTATTTTCCATAATAAATTGCATATGAACACATAGCGCTATTCCAGTTTTTTGTGAATTTTGCTGCACATTGTTAATGGTGTAACGAGAGATCGTAATAAATATCTAAACAAATCAATTGAAGTAGTAAGTTATAAGACTGCATTTTACTCAATAGTTTCACTTTATAGCAATTCCCATGAGCTATTGGAATTGTATGATGTTTTTATTTATGCATTTATACATATATTTTCAAAAGAGAATTGTTCAAAATAGGCTGTGTCAATGTAATATTAACTACAAATCTCGGTGTTGAGTCATGAATATATTCTAGGGTTAATGAGTATATGTAGTAAATAGAGGTTACACATATTTAATGTGGTTATCTGAAATTCCTGACACTTATATTTGTGAAAATATTAATATTTATTGAAAACCAATTCCTCAAAACACGCACCAAGTTCAGTCTACTGGAGTGCCATTATCCCACCCTCCTTTAAAGTAGAATCTACAGTGAACACCTCAAAGCATGTGAGAAATACCACTAATGTTATTTCTTCAAAACAAATGGAAACAGATTCACAGGTTTGCTGAATCAATTTCAGCAATTTCTTTCTTGTCAATATACCCATCATCCAGGCTATAGGGCACATTCAGCCAATTCTTGTTGGTAAGCCACATTGTCCACATCGGAGACAACAAACTTCCTGAACTATTACCCTGCTCAGAGGTCCGTCATACGGGGAGATTACCAATGCAGTGTAAACAATAAAATATTGTTTTGTTTCCTTGTAAAAATATGTTAACCTGGGCAGATGAATCAGAATCAGAATCAGAATGCCTTTTATTGTCACTATACACATGTATATACACATACACTATACACATGTCTTGGGTGAAGGGAACCTCTGGCCTTTGGAGCATTTTGGAAGGCACTGAGCTTCTTGAATCTCCACAAAAGGAACACATGGGGGCTTAACAAAACTGGCAAAAACACACCACATCCTGGAAAATTGACAAAAATGCTGGGGAAACTCAGCGGGTGAGGCAGCATTTACGGAGTGCATTTCCTTCGCTCCATAGATGCTGCCTCACCCACTGAGTTTCTCCAGCATTTTTGTCCACATCCTAAGTTATCTACTTATCAGTCCCATTTGTAGATCTTGAATATGATTATTCAACCAGTTCAGTACCCCAGAACAGCAGTTGAATAAATCATCCCAACATCAAGGGCCAAAAAAAAAATCATAATTCTTTAATAGTAAATGAGTTCATGCATCTGCAAAGAAATTCAAATACAATTACAGAGTAGTATTTTACTCAATCCTTTTCAAGCAATTGTTTAACAAAGGATTCTAGCTTCTGAAAACATGCAAGAAAAACAGATGCTATTGGAGCTACCATACTCAGCATACCAAGCCGCTATCAGGGTAAAAAAAGTTAACATTTCAGATCAATGACCTACTATCAATTTCCTGCATGTCTGAAATTATGTCCCTTTCAATACAATGAATTTAATTTGCCTCATCACATGTTTATATATATTGTTTGAAGGATACCACATATAACATTCTGAATATAATACCACAATGATTTCAATATTATTTCTCAACTAGATATAAGTGGTTTTGACAATATTCATTGCCCACCCCCTAATTACCATTGACTAGTTGGTATGAGGCATATTCTTGATTGGTGAAGGTAGAACTGTTGGGTGAAGGAGTTCCTGGATTCAGATACAACAGCAATGAAGGACTGGCAATATATTTCCATTTCAATAACATTTATGACTTGGAAGCAGCAAATGGTTACATAGAAATATAGAAACATAGAAAATAGGAGCAGGAGGAGGCCATTTGGCCCTTCGAGCCAGCACCACCATTCATTGTGATCATGGCTGATCGTCCGCTATCAATAACCCGTGCCTGCCTTCTCCGCATATCCCTCGACTCCACTAGCCCCTAGAGCTTGATCCAACTCTCTCTTAAATCCATCCAGTGATTTGGCCTCCACTGCCCTCTGTGGCAGGGAATTCCATAAATTCACAACTCTCTGGGTGAAAAAGTTTTTTCGCAGCTCAGTCTTAAATGACCTCCCCTTTATTCTAAGACTGTGGCTTCTGGTTCTGGACTCATCCAACATTGGGAACATTTTTTCCTGCATCTAGCTTGTCCAGTCTTTTTATAATTTTATATGTTTCTATAAGATACCCCTTCATCCTTCTAAACTCCAGTGAATACAAGCCTAGTGTTTTCAATATTTCCTCATATGACAGTCCCGCCATCCCAGGGATCAATCTCGTGAACCTGCGCTGCCTCAATCACATAGATGACCTTCCTCAAATTACCTGCTCTCCTTGACAATAAAAGTTGAGGGTTTGGAAGATGCTGTTGTGGTAGATTTGGAAAGGAACAACAATGCATTTTGTAGATGGAATACAACAAATATGGCTTGTTGGTGATGAAGGAAGTGAATATTTAGACTGATGAATTAGGTACTAATTAAGGCAGTTGCTTTATCCTGTATGGTATTAAGCTTGCTTGAGATTTGAAGAGTTGCACTCATCTTTTCAAATGGACAGCAATCTATCACATTCCAGCATGCTTCTTGTTGTTGGTAGATAGGCTTTCGAAAGGCAGGAGATGTGTCATATATCCAGGTTACCTACCACTGGTCTGTTTATCTAGTCAATATTCAATTGAATGGTCTAGTTATATTTATGGTCAATAGTTTCTGACCTGTTTATGTAGTCAGAGTATTTTTCTGACTAATCCAGTTATATTTAAAGTCAATAGTGAGCTCTGGGATCTTGAAATTGATGTTGGGAAATTTGGTATAGGCTAGATGGTTTGAGTATCTTTTGTTGGAGATAACCATTGCCTGCCATTTGTGTTGCGTGAATGGTATTTGTCACTTATCAATCCAATTTTTAATGTTGTCCAGTTCTTGCCATATGCAGGCTTTTATTTATTGGAGAGCTACAAATGAAATTAAAACAGAGTTTACCATTCTCAGTGAACATCCTCACTGCTGACTTTATTTGAAAGTAAGATTATTGATAAAAAATAAGAAGGTGAAAATGATGGTCAGTGATGAAGCAGTCGAAAATGGTTGGGCCTAAGATATTTTCCTGCGGAATTCTTGCAGTGAAGTTCTGGCCTGAGCCAACAGACCTTAAAAATCATAATCATATGTGCGGGATCAGAGTTCGGGATAAGAGTTCTAAATATTATTGGGAGGTTTTATAAGGATTGAATTGCACGCACACTCTGGTGCCTTTCTTTGCAACCGGATCCTGACCTCCTCATCTGCAGACCTAAATCAGAGCATATTGGTACCGATATGAGCAGTGGACAGTTGCTATAGACCAGCATGGGAAGGTAGACGCTCCCGCCCCCACGAGTCTTGGGCAGATGGAGCTCGTCAGCCTGGGAAGGCAGTCCATCTCGGAGAGGGAAAACTCTGATTTAAAACCTCTGATTTAACTGCTTTGTGGCCATATCCAGTCATGGAAAAGGCTCCAGGAGTAAACCTCAAGAAAATCTAGAGTCGGAGCGCCTAAGGCAGTTTGTCGTTGTCTACAACCTCACTCTGGCAGCTCCTGCAATGGCGCTGGTGCCAAACTGTAACGGCCCTGCTGTTCCTTTGGATCGATAAGCGACATGGAGAGGGGGGACGTGCTGCATGGGCAACAGCCTGTCCTCCATATGACATTGCCCATGCTTGCATTCGACCAGGATGCATCACCCATGGTCAGCCATGACTGAGGGGGGCCTAGTACTTGGTACCGATATCTCCTCCTCGCTGACCATTAAGAGAGGTGCACCTGAAGGATATGTGCATATGGATAGTAACTAGTCAATCGGTGATGCATAACAATCTGGATGTCCCGTGTTTATGTTTTACAGAGACCAATTATTTATTTCTCAATTTATCAAAAAATTGGAAAATTCTGCATCAGTCATGACAGACATGAACTCAGTGTCTCTGAACTATTAGTTCAGGACTGTGAATTATTACTCCAATAACATAATCACTATGTACATTGGATCATGGTGACATCTTAGTCACTGTTTGATTTGGGTGTCTTTAGTGGCTTTCTTGCTCATGAAAACCTCTTAGAAGAAATGGTGACCTTAATAGGTATGGTTCAAATTTATCTCTTGGATGGGGGGAAGAGCCTTGGCTGCACTCTTAACTGATTCTCCCACTCACCCTCTTTATCCATTCATAAGATTTGCTGAAGTCACCCTCTGTAACAGATTTGCTCGAGGGCAGCTTGCCCAATCTTCACCTCATCACAGCAGGCAGCAAATTGGCAAGATGCAAATGCTCTATTGTTTTGAAGATAAACCCGTGATCATTTATGTCTCTGACTCGATTAGTCCCCAGAAACCAATTACATTATGTTACATTACAGTTTTTTTCAATTGAGTGGATCACACAAATTCTACAAAGTAACCTACCAAATGCTGTGTATCACTTTTACAGGATTTTTTGTTACTCAATACAGATATCTGTAATGTATAAAACATGTATGAAAGCTGAAAGATGGAAGATAAAGGAATTCACATCAGATGCATTTCAACAGATTAATTAAAGTAGAAATAGAGAAAAAACACTGTAACACCAGGAAATAAATAACATTCTGCCCAAATGATTTATTTAAACAGGATAAAGAAACAAGGCTTTTAGTGTGTCTAAAAAGGTCAAAAAAGAAATATATAAAAATCTAATTTATACATTAAGTACTCATGTGTTTTCAGACTTATGCTATGATCAATTTCCTCACCAAGTGTCAATAACATATATTTCACTTTTGGCAAACTTTTTCTTTCCCCCATTACAGACCTCAAGACTGGCAACCAAACTGTACACCTGTTATTATGCATTACGATGCGATTAAAATATTTGGAGAATTTGGCAAGTTGCAGACATGAAACTATGCTGGAAGTTATAATCGTGAGTAGGAGTATGGGTACTGGCTGACCCCTCCCCTCCAGTTGATTCTGTATACAGACCTACTGGTGGTCAGCAGCTGGGCTCTCAGGGTTGGAATCAAAAACATGCATTTCTTGATATCCGGTCAGATGGCACGGGTGCCTAGACATTGTTATTCTGTCAGGGGAAAATGCAGAAGAATTCCTGGCAAGGCTCGTGCAAAGCCTGAAATTGGTGAAATGTGCTGTAGTATTTGTTCAGGTGCAATAATACAAATTTGCCGTTGTCTGGCTTAGAGTGATAAAACAGAACATTTTTTAAAATGCTTCCCATGTGTTACTTTGAATAGTCTGTGGCAAATGAATTTCCAATATTAGGTGACAGGCAGAGATAAAAGAAGTTCTCATATGGTCTGACAAAGTATGTTACATACATTCCCAAGATGTTCAATAATTACTTGCAAATATGCAGAGCAGAATTTTACCACATTCTAAAAATGTGGTAAAAATGTGCTGTTGTCAATGATGATTAAATGGGATTCATTGAATAAGTAATTTTATTTACTCCTTCATAAAATGTTGATTTCATATGGAAATTGGTTTGAATTATCTTTATTTACTCATTTTATGTTCAAATTAAGAATTACATTTATTTCGCACTTCATAATTTGAATTGTAACAATAATCACAATACAGCACCCCAAACACAATTAAATGTATCGAGACAACTAACAAGCATGTTGTCAAGTTATAAATAACTATTAAAGCCTATTAAAGGTATTAGCAATATGTCAGGATTTAAATTTGTTGCTCATTTTTGAATGTCAGAAACATTCATGCTTTTTCAGTTTTGACAATTAGCTAAGCCAAGTGCCAAAGTGGTATAAGTGGCAATATTTATTTCAATCTATTATGTGGGCTGGTCTTATACTGCTCTCCCCATCACTCTATTAACATGATCCCATTATATTGTGGAATGCCTGTCACACACAGGATTTCACCCTGAGGGGATCGTCAAGTTTAGTCTGCAAATTTCCACTTGGAAGAACCGTGCTATCGAAATCCAAGCTTTATTCCATACTCAATTGCGAATGCAGCAGTTCACTCTGGCTGCAAAATTAAAAGCATTGTGTTTTTACACAAAGAAGCCAATTTACTTGAAAACATTCCTCAGTGTATATCTGACAGTTAATCAAGATGACTGGCCACACATATATGTAGATACCACCCTTGTTGCTAAGAAAAAGAATGACTTTCATTAAGATAGGACATTTTGTGCCCTTTGAAGCCAACCCAATACATTTTACAGCCATTACGATACTTTGAAAATATATTAAATGTTGCAAAAATAGGATGCCTGCAGACAATTTTCACATTGCAAGCTCTCACAAATGCCAATGAGACGACTACCAGATTGTTTACTTTAGTTGAGTTGATTGAGAGATATAATTGTCCTCAGCAGATGTATTCCCTTCACAACCTTCACAACAAGGAGAGGGTTTTTGATTATGTTTATTGCTCAGATCAGTGAAAGCTTAAATGTAAAATAATTATATAAAGAACAAAGTGGGAGGTTTGTTTTTTTGAAAGATAGACACAAAATGCTGGAGTAATTCAGCATCTCTGAAGATAAAGGATGGGTGAACTTTCGGATTGGAACCCTTCTTCAGACTCTCTACTTTTAGAGAGACGGCGGAACTGGAGGTAGGAAAACGCTACAGGTTTGCATTCATAGAATCCACTAGAATAAATAATGATGCAAAGAAGTCAGAACCATTTTTAATGAGGATGTGGAAAAATATATATTACCAGAAACTTTACAAATTCACAAATTTGAGATGTTCTCCAAATAGTCAATGCAGATTATTCTGGATCATTAGCTTCCTTTTGTGCTATAAAACTCCATAATTTCTGGCAAAGAATAGATTGTTTCTACTGGTATACCTGGATAAAAGATATCAATCTTCCAGGGTATCCCTGCCACAATTCTTGCATAAATATGTCAGAAAGTTCACTTGGAGGGATCCAATACACCAGAAGCTCGATTCAATCCACATAATACAACATAGGGTATGGGATCAGACTGCATCTTAACTATAGATTTAAAGGCATGCACTCCGGATGAGGTGCACCTCTAGCCAAGCTATGTCAGTCTGATTATAACTCTAACGTCTACCTGACTATGTGGAACATTGCTGTTCACAAAAAGCAACATAGGTTTAACCAACAGTGTAGAAAGGAACTGCAGATGCTGGTTTAAACAGAAGATAGACACAAAATGTTGTAGTAACTCAGTAGGACAGGCAGTATCTCTGGAGAGAAGGAATGGGTGACGTGATGTTTCAGGTTAAGACCCTTCTTCAGACTCTTTCTGAAGAAGGGTCTTGACCTGAAACGTCATCCATTCCTTCTTTCCAGAGATGCTGCCTGTCCTGCTGAGTTACTCCAGCATTTTGTGTCTACTTTAGGTTTAACCAGCAGTCACTGCACAATTAGATTGCTCTCCATTATCATAACAGTGATGGAAATTATGTCAGGCAATGCTATTAAATGGCTCTTAGAAACCAGCAGCGTAATCACTAACATCCAATTCATTTTTTGCCAGGCCCACTTGGTTTCAAACATTGAATGAAGAACTGAATTCCAGAGCTGAGGTGAAAATGTCTTCCCTGGATATCAAGGCAACATTTGACCAAGTGTTGGAGTGACGTGGCCTGAGAAAACTAATGTCGACAAGCATCAATGGGGAAAGATACTCCAACAAAAGTAAAGGGCCTGTCCCACTGCACGAGGTAATTCAAGAGCTCTCCCGAGTTTAAAAAAATGTTGAAAAATGTCCACGAGAGCCTCGAGTATCTACGAGCGGCTATTACTGTAATTCTCCGATTCTTTGAATCAGGGGAAACTTGGGAGAATTAACTCGGACAGTGGGACAGGCCCTTAAGTGTAACAATTTGAAATTCATTGGCATTACTATTACTCAATCACTCACAATAAATATCAATGATTGAAACTCATTTATTATCGACATGAGAAAATTAGAACTAGGTATTCAATAGCATGTGACTCATCTCCTGATACCATGAGGCTTTTCCACCATTGCTATTTACATGGAATACTCTCTGTTAGCCTTGATGAGTATCACATAATACATCTCAAGAAGCTCACTACCATCCAGAGCAAAGCAATCTCTAACAACCATCCAGAAACGTTATTTCCTCAACCACTGCATTCTTGAAACATTATATTCCTTCTTCAAAGTCATTAATTAGACTTTAGACTTCAGAGATACAGTGCAGAGACAGGCCCTTCAGCTCTCTGAGTCCACACTGATTAGCGATCACCCTGTACACTAACACTGTCCTACACAATAGGGACAATTTTACAACTTACCAAAGCCAATTAACCTACAAACCTGTACGTTTGTGGGAGGAAAGCAGAGCACCAGGTGAAAAAACACGCGGTTACAGGGAGAACGTTCAAATTCCGTATAGACAGCACTCGCGGTCAGGATCGAACCCGGGTCTCTGGCACCGTAAGGCAACAACTCTGCTGCAACGCCACCATGCCACCCAAAAGGGAACAGGAACAGGTTACATAAATACGTAAATTAATTCACCAGTAGGATGGCTGCAGAATGTACCAAACACAAACTGCATAGCAAACAATCAGGCAGCGTCTTCCAGACACAGAACGTCTCCGATCAAGAAGGACGTATAATAGTTTTAAGAATGACCATCATTTACAGTTTCCTTTCCAGTTTGTACCCTATCCTAACTTGAACCTATATGAATGAATACTTTATGAATGAATAATGAATGAATGCCACTGGTCTTTCACATGTGCTCATCCTTCACATATGCTCATTCTAAATTCTGGAACTCCCTCGTCTTTATGAATGTATCTTCACCAGTAGGATTGTAGTAGTTCTATAAAGCAGCTTGCCACCACCTACTTATGGGAAATTACGGTAATAAATGGTTGCATAGTCCTGAAAAATGACAAACAAAGACAGCTGCTGGTGTTCACTATGCAGGAAATGTAACCGTGAGTTTTGCTTAGAACCAAAGTGGGTAACTTCACATTTTGCAGCATTGTCCCAACTACCATAGTTTTCCCCATCCATTCAGTCTTTCTGTGATATACACATGAATTAATAAACTTATTTGCACTTCATCAGTTTATTTATTCGTGTGTGTATATATTTATATAATGGTATATGGACACACTGATCTGTTCTGTAGTCATGTCTACTATGTTCTGTTGTGCTGAAGCAAGGCAAGAATTTCATAGTCCTATCAGGGACACATGACAATAAACTCGTGAATCTTGAATCTTGATTTATTGTAACTTCATGAGCCCATCTAAGCATTTAATTGTCCATTTTTTGGATTTTTAGATAAGTATCTAAAACTCTCTAAAATTACATTCAAATCATTAATATAAAAGGTTAAATCATCACTAATATATCTAAAGAAAAACACATCCTGTCATACCCTATCGATAACCATTTTTGTGTTCTCTGTCTATAATATTCAAACAATTACCAATACCATACATCTTATTCATTCAATTATTTGTTAAGCAGAACTCGCACAAATGGTTTCTGGAAGTTCATATCGAAGACAGTCATATCCATTATCCATTATTCTCTCAAACTTCATCAAGGTTGGTCAGATCTGACCTACCCTTAACACATCTATCTCAACGTTGTTCGTGCTCGGTCTGATAATAGGTTCCATTAATTCTCATTATGTTAAATGGATAAAAGGTGCCCATTTAATAAGTATGTCTCATTCTCATCCTATATTCATTCAGCTGCCTTATTTTTTTAATGACTTCATATTACATTGCAACAACTTATTTTAATAAATTTACAAACAATTCAGCTGTTAGTTTTCACATACCTTCCAATGTTATCCATATTACTTATCACATTTTCATTTTTTTCTATTTGTATTTGTGTACATATTAACTAACCAGATAAAGCAGGCACTAGAGATTTGAAATTATTCAGGTCAATGACGGTTCATCAGAAGCTGGTTTTATTACAAAGTTAGTAAGGTTTTTTCTTGAAGCCTGCTGCTTAGTCATGGCTTCAGGTATACTGCTGCTATTGAGAGATTGTTTCCTTAAATTAGTTTGCTTGATTACCTGTGAACTGATGTTCATTTTATGATCATGGCCATCACATAAAATAAAATAGATTATTTCAAGAATGAACTTATTTGCTTCACAAATTACTAACTAAAAAATTATTGGTCGCTTCCACTGTGCTCATTACATGAATCGGAGTTGGTGATTGTTAACATTCAACACAGGGTCCAGAAATTGGAGCCTCACAGGTGTTCCATGAATAATACTGTCCATTCATTGTACATTCATAAATTTTGGTTAGACAATAGATCTTTTTTTTAAAATGAGGTCTCGTTTAATATTGTCCTTCTCACTGAAAAATGATACCAAGTATCTCCCTCATATGTCTTTCCTTTGACAACTATATTATCTAAATCATGGGAATCTGTAAAACCTTTCCTGGCTCTGTGCCAATAATTGGTATTTATTTCAAAATCTATTTCCTCTCTTTTCACAGTGAAAAGAAACACAGTTGACCAGCTATTCTCGCAGTCATGCAAGTCATCATTAAATGAAATTTCCTCATATTTGGTTGATGTTAGCTCTGGGATCTTTACACTGTATTATTAAAATTCATGAATTCCTTAATCAAATATCCCTTTCAAGTAAGTCATGTCACCATACCTAGAATGTATCAATGAAATATGATGGTCTTCCCCATGTCATGTTCATTGCGCACATGATGCAGATATGGATTCTCCCATCTTAGTAACAGAAATATAAAAATAAAGGAGCAGGCGCAAGCCATTTGTGTCTTTGTGTGAGCTCTGCTATTCATGGCCGATTCTCTACCTCAGTACCTCCTTCTTCTTTTCCTTCTCTGGCTTAGGCAATTCTTCAGGATCAAAAATAGCTTGCTTCCAGTACACTTTTATGGGTTCTTAGTTGGCCAATGTGGGAACAGTAGGCTCTTCAATTGATGGGAGAGGATGGGGGCAGGTGGTGGGACAGTAGATAGTTTGTTAAGGGCCTGTCCCACTTGGCGATTTTTTCAGCGACTGCCGGTGTCCTATCAGGTTCGCCAAAAGATTTTGAACATTTCAAAATCCAGCGGAGACAAAAAAAAATGGTGCGACACTTGAAAAAACACCACACATCAATACGTCATTACGCTGCAAATTATTCGGTGACCTGATACGTCAGCCAATGATGCCGGCAGTCGCTGAAAAAATGGCCAAGTGGAACAGGACCTTTAAGCTCCTTCTGCTGCTGACCTAGTGCTTCTGCTGGTTCCCGGTGCATGGCCATGAAGTTCTCACAACCATTCCAGCTGCTCTTTTCGATTTTGAACAATCGTGTGTCAGACGTTCTTAGGAGTCAGTAGGAATGATGTATTTCTTCAATAGGCTTTGAGCATATCCTTGAATTTTTTTCACGCTCGACCTTATAATTTCCTCCCAAGATAGAACTTGAAAGCGAGTGTCTGTTTTGGGAATAAAAACAGTAAATGACAGAAGCGACTGCAGTTCAGGCAGCGTCTCTGGAAAGAGTAACACAATTAATGATTCTCGCTTTCCACATATTGTTTGATGGACTCAGTAGGCCAGGCAGCAGTTTGCGAGGAAATGGAGAGATTATGTTTTAGGTTGGGAATCTTTTCAATCTGATTCCTTCCCAGATGCTTCCCAACCGCTGAGTTCCTCCAACACTTTGTATCATGCTTAAGATTATAGCATCTGCAGTTTCTTGAGTCTTCTATTTCCCACAGATGCTTTGTGACCAGTGGTGCGATTCCAGCTTTTTCCGTTTTTACTTCATATTTACAGAACCTGCAGCTTTCTGCTTTTCATTGTCTGTTTCAGGAATTTGTCTTCCTTTTATGGCAGATAATTGCACAAATACAACACCCTCTGAATGAAGAAATATCTTATCTTAGTCCTAAATATCTTTGTGAGTGAAGAATGATTTTGAAAAATAATCAGGACAATTATTCATGTATTAAATGTAAAAAAGGTGAAAAATGATTAGAAATCTAAGCAAAGATCTACCAAATCAAAGACATTTGAATAAAAGAAATTTTTGAAATGAAACAACAGAATATATGCACCAAAAGGATAGTCTTGCCACTGGGTAATTCAGCATAATGAAAGTGAAAGCATTCTGTGCCACCAATAAGGCCCAGCGCACACAGGGTTTAAACTCCATGTGTTTTGCTTTCGCAAATTACCCAAGCTAGGGTCCAATGTTGTGGTGACATTTGGCCAGGGAGTGGGTTGGGGGTAGGTGAGGTGGGAACTCAAAGGGTGGGGTAATAAGGAGGTTTAGGATCAGAGAGATCAACTTTCTTGAAAATCGGGCTGTAAAATGGATAGCAAAGGTAAGGATCAGTGGTCAGGAGGTTTTGGGATGCAGTTGGTATTTTGTTATTTGCAACACATCACACTCTATCTATATCCCCTTGTGCAACTCCTTCCACAGCAACCCTAAACTCAACTTATCACAGCTATTCCCTTTGTGCTATGCAATCCAACCTCACACTCTCTGCAGCTTAAAGCTATCTTGTCTTCTCTCTCTCCCAGTTTAGTTTAGAGATGCAGTATTGAAACAGGCCCTGAATCCCACTGAGTCCACACTGTCCATCAATTCCTTCGAATTTAATTAGGACATTTGCGATGCCCTGGTGTGGAACACTCATCCTGGGAGCAGATGCGGCGTAGACGGAGGAATTGGGAATAGGGGATGGAGTCCTTACAGGACGCAGGGTGGGAGGAAGAGTAGTCAAGATAGCTGTGGGAGTCAGTGGGTTTATAGTGGATGTCGGTCAAAAGTCTATCACCTGCGATGGAGATAGTGAGGTCAAGGAATGGTAGGAAAATGTCTGAAATGGTCCAGGTATTTGAGTGCCGGATGGAAGTTCGTGGTGAAACGGATTAAGTCAGTCAATTGTCTGTGGGTGCAGGAGGTGGCACCAAAGCAATCATCGATGTAGCGGAGGTAGAGGTCATGGGATGGGGCCCTGGTATGCCTCGAACAAGAATTGTTCGACTTACCCGACAAAGAGGCATAGCTACGCCTTGTATTTGGAGGAAATGGGAGGATTCAAATGATAAGTTATCGAGGGTAAGGACCAACTCCGCTAGGCGGAGGAGAGTATCAGTGGACGGGTATAGGTTGCTCCTCCGGCCGAGGAAGAACCGGAGGCGCTTTACACCATCCTGGTGGGGGATGGAGGTGTAGAGTGACTGGACGTCCATGGTGAAGATGAGGGGATGTGGGCCTAGAGAATGGAATGCACAGAGATGACGGAGAGTGTCTGAGGTGTCTTGAACATAGGTGGGGAGGGATTTAACCAAGGGGGATAGGATGGAGTCAAGGTATCTGGAAATGAGTTCGGAAGGGCACGAACAGGCAGAGATAATGGGTCTACCGGGACAGTCAGGTTTGTGGATTTTGGGGAGAAGGTAAAATCGGGCCATGCGGGGCTGGGGAACGATGAGGTTGGAGACTCGGGGGAGCAGGGAGCCGGAGTTGGTGATGGTGCTAGAGATAGTGGCCTGGTGCTCGTCCATACCCCGTAACACTGCTCTCTCTCCCCATCACCCCCATTCGCAACAAGGGCAGAGTCCCCCTGTTCCTCACCTTTCACCCCACTAGCCGGCACATACCACAAATAGTCCTCCGTCAGTTTTGCCACCTCCAACGTGACCCCACCACTCGCCACATCTTCCCATCTCCCCCACTGTCTGCCTTCCGCAATGACCACTCCCTCCGTAACTCCCTTGTCAATTCTTCCCTTCCCTCCCGCTCAACCCCTTCCCCCAGGCACTTTCCCTTGCAACCGCAAGAGATGCTACACTTGTCGCTTTACCTCCCCCCTCCACTCCATTCAAGGACACAAGCAGTCTTTCCAGGTCCGACAGAGGTTCACCTGCACCTCCTCCAACCTCATCTACTGCATCCGCTGCTCTAGATGTCAGCTGATTTATATCGGTGAGACCAAGCGGAGGCTTGGCGACCGTTTCGCCGAACACCTCCGCTCGGTCCACATTAACCAACCTGACCTCCCGGTGGCTCAGCACTACAACTCCCCCTCCCATTCCGTATCCGACCTCTCTGTCCTGGGCCTCCTCCACAGCCAGAGTGAGCAACACCGGAAATTGGAGAAACAGCACCTCATATTCCGCCTGGGGAGTGTGCATCCTCTTGGCATGAACATCGATTTCTCACAATTCTGTTAACCCTTGCTGTCTCCTCCCCTTCCTACCTCTCCCTCAGCCCTCGGGCTCCTCCTCCTTCTTTTTCCTTTCTTCTCCCCGCCTCCCCCCACTCCCTATCAGTCTGAAGAAGGGTTTCGGCCCGAAACGTTGCCTATTTCCTTTGCTCCATACATGCTGCTGCACCCGCTGAGTTTCTCCAGCATTTTTGTGTACTGTCCAACAATTACCCATTCACGCTAGTTTTATGTTATCCCATTTTTTCATCCATACCCTACACACAGGGACATTTATAAGGGCCATTTAACCTATAAACACGCACATCTTTGGGATGTGAGAGGAAACCGGAGCTCCCGTAGGAAACCCAGGCAGTCACAGGGAGAATGTGCAAACTGCACACAGAGAACATCCGAGGACAGGATCGAACTCAGGTCTCTGGCATTGTGAAGCTGCAGCTCTAGCAGGTGTGATAAAGTGCCAACTAAGAAATAATACCTGGAAGCTCTGTCTGTGCTTTGACCTAAGATTCTTCAACCTAAGCCTTAATTCAGTTACTCTTTCCACAGACGGTGTCTGAACTGCATTTTTCCAGCGTTTTCTGCATTTATTTTCCATGACTAGACCTTTATTGTTGCACATTCTAACTCCTGGAAAACCCAACACAACAGCATATTGCGAGTTCCAAAATGTAGCAGTTTATGATGATTCATAGCTGTTTTCTAAAAAATAATTTAGTAATGGTCAATAAATTATGGTCTAGTTTCTGATGTTCACAAGTCTAAAAAAATGATTAATGAAAATAGTGCCGCAATCTGGAGCTGGCTTACCAGTTAATTGGTGAAGCAAATATTCTGGACTAAAAACATTGTTATGTTTACGTGAGGATTCTCTCTTCCTGTTGCTATGTACATTTGTTTCATATATATGGGCTTGATAGACACACAAGGTGTACTTATAAAACACTATGCTCTTGGAAAATCTGCTAGTTTCACTCCCCACTGAGAATGTGATACATACAAGGAGTCAATGAGTTGCTTTGTATAGAAATTAACAGGAAACTGTGTTTTCTGGCAAAAGCCCTACAATGCTCCTGTACCATCTTTATGCTTACAAATACAATCTTCTGATTTTGAAAGGTACAAAGAGCTATACCATGCTTTAAATTGTGTTTAAACCAGCCTGCAGAACATTGTAGAGCTTGGTCACTGCGTCGGCAGTGAAGCAGCTCGATAAAAATGCAACTTACCCAGCCAGGAGCAGTGCAGCCAGTAATCATTGACTATCCACACAACACTCCCCTCTGCAGAAGGAAAATGAGAACCTTATAACTAGGTACCAAGACAACAACCTCTCCCTGAATATCAGCAAGAGAAAGGAGATTGTGATCGACTTCATGAAGCAAAACTGTACACAAGCCCTGATATACAAAGATATATATTGTAGAGGTGGTCAAAAGCTTAAAGTTCCTTGGAATAAATATCGCCATCAATTTGTCCTGACCCGACACATCCGACCTGTGGCCAAATTAGCACACCATGCTTCTACTTCCTAAGATGGCCATGGAAGTACGGCATGTTCCCAAAACGCTCACCAACTTCAATGTATAAGCTGCAGAAAGCATTTTTTTGTGATACATCACAACCTAATTTGGAAAAAGCTCCATCCAAGTCTGCAGGAAATTGCAGAGAGTTGTGGATGTAGCCCACAACATCACGCAAGCCGACCTCCTTTCCATCTACACTTCACGCCATCTACACTTCACGTTGCCTCGGCAAGATCGCCAGAATAGTTAAGGACCAGTCTCACCCCAGTCACTCCCTCTTCTCCTCTCTCCCATAGTCAAGATACAGAAGTTTAAAAACACATGTCTCCAAATTCAGGGATATTTTTTCTCTGTTGTTATTAGGCAATTGTCCTTTCATCAGTTAGAGTGCAGTCCTGACCTCCCATCCAGCTCATTGGAGACCATTGAACTATATTTGAACTATCTTTAACCAAACTTTATCTCGCATGAATTGCTGTACCCTTTATCCTTCATCTATGCACCGTGGATGGATTGATTGTAATCTGGATAGCACGCAAACAAAAATGTTTTACTATATCTGGGTACACGTGCCAATAATAAATTAAACCAAATTAAACTAAATTTTTGGTATGAATTTTATTGGAGAAATGTGATTGGATAGGACATGCGATAGCACAGCACAAGAACAGGCCATTCGGCCCACAATATGCCAAACATGATGCCAACACCATATCTACCTGTGCATTATTCATATTCCTCCATTACCTGCATATCCATATGCTTATCCAAAAGCCTCTTAAATGCCACCATTGTATCTGTCTCAACCAACAACCCTGGTAGCACGTTCCGGGCACTCACCACGCTCTATGTATAAAGTTGCCTATTACATCTCCATTAAACTTTCCCCCTCTCACCTTAAAGCTATGCACTAGTATTTGATTATTCCAGTGTGGGAAAAAGGTTCTGATTGTATAACCTATCTATACGACACATAATTTTATATACTTCTATC
The DNA here is from genome assembly GCA_963514005.1 of Raja brachyura. The sequence goes on from OY740781.1 coordinate 119,278,820, forward strand.
TGGTCTGGCGTTCCATGGAAAACCATGGAAAACAATCCAAATCTGTCCAACCTCTCTCTGTACCTAACAATTCCTAATCCAGGCATCATTCTGGTCATCGATAGTCTGAAGAAGGGTCTCGACCCGAAACGTCGCCTATCTCCTTCGCTCCTTAGATGCTGCTGCACCCGCTGAGTTTCTCCAGCCTTTTGTGTAACCATCATTCTGGTCATCTTCCTCTGCACCCTTTCCAAGCCCCCACGTCCTTTCTGCAATCGGGCAACCAGAACAGCGTGCAATGATCCAAATGTGGCCTACTCAATCTCTATACTTATAAAACTCTGGTCTTGGATGTGTATTTATTTGTGTGATGTTTGTGTGCGTTTCACATCTCCTCGAAAACACGACGTGCTAAGGGTGAAATTTTTACATATTTCGATAGAGATTTACGCCATGATGTCAAAAATCGCCTTATCTGAAAATTTCATACATCATTTCTCGAGTTATCTATGAAAATGTTCACAAATCTCAAATAACTTAGAAAAGAAACAAGATGGTCTTGCTGATGACATCACAATGGATCTGACTGCGAGTGACGTCACCCCTGTTATGTATTCTGTATAACTTGGCTTTTTAACTTTCACTTCTTTAAATTTGTCACTTAACATTTTTAAACTGCGGCTCAGGTCGTGCTGCGTGCTGCGCTAGGCTCCTTGAAGTTCTAGAATATGGCGGTGGTGGTCGTTATCACCGCGCGGGTGAGAGTTCGGGGCAGCGCGTTGGGAAGGTGGCCCGGGCTGCCATTACTCCCTCTGGGAGAGGCAGTCTATGGAGACCTGCAATTCCTCCATCGATCGCAGGGACTCGGGGAATCGTGATGCCATTTCCTCGCTGGTGATCCCGATCCCACCTGGCAATCTCTGCCCCCCCAGTCTGCCCCCCTCCCTTTCTGACCCCCCTCCCTCTCTGCCCCCCCCCTTCCCTCTCTGCTCCCACTCCCTCTCTGCCTCCCCCCCTCCCCCCCCCCCCCCCCCCTCTGCCCCCCTTCCCTCTGGTGGAATATTGCGTTCGGAAACCAGCCCTCCCCTGTGACGCCGCACGCCCCCCCCACCCCTCAATCACTACCCCCCTCCCTCTCTACCCCCTCCCCTCCCCCCTCTACCCACCTCAACCTCTCCCTCTCCCTCTCCCTCTCCACGCCCCCCCCCCCCCACTCTAGCTGCGCCTGCGCAGTTGGGGGTTATGCATGAGTGGATAGAGCTGGGAATGGGGTAAAAGGAGCAAATTAATAATATTAATATAATATAAGGGAGGGGGTTTAGCGTTTGAGTGTGTTTGATGGTTGGTGTGTGTGTGGCGCCGAAGGCCGCCCCCCCGCAACCGCGCGTTGAGGGGACTGGACCGAATGCATCACACTTGGTCTAGTTTCCTATAAAACGACATCATGGCATTCTAACTCTTACACACAATGCCCCGACCTACGAAGGCAAGCATACCGAATGCATGCTAGAAGAAGTTTATGTAATTTTCTGGAGTTCATCAAATTCTAATCTACACCAGTCTTTGTAACATTCATCATCTCTTCCAGCATGGAAAAAAATCTTCTCTTTTACATATGCTTTCATGCACCATCCGATCTTTCTGAAGATAGATTTTTAAAAAATAGCAAATTCTAAATTGTAAGCTTATTATTAATTTATTTACTTATACCTAATTATAAATTACCAGTTGATAAAACAAAGCTGAAAATCAATTATTTTAAAGGCAAAATAAGTTTTTCCTAAGCATTGTTGGTTAAATTGGATTCATATAAACAAAACAAGTAATTAGATTAGATTAGATTCAACTTTATTGTCATTGCACATAGTACAAGTATAGTACAACAAAATGAAGTTTTGCATCTAACCAGAGTGCAAAGTAGTAAAGTGCTGATTAAGACAATATATACAAATGAGAATATATTGGTGTATGTACATATGCATATACATATATACAGATAGTTGTTATGGTGGAAAAGATTGACATGTGCTATATTCTGTCGAATAAGAGCTTAACTATAAATTATATAAACTATAAATAATACTGATGAGAAGGGGGGGGGGGGGGGGGGGGGACTAGCACCGGGCCTGTGAGTTCAGCAGGGTAATGGTGTTGAGGAAGAAGCTTTTCATTAGCCTGCTGGTGCGAGACCTGAGGCTCCTGTACCGCCTCCCTAATGGGAGGAAGGCAAACAGTCCATGGTTGGGGTGTGAGGGGTCCTTAATGATTTTGCCAGCCCATCTCAGACACCGTGTGCGGTGAAGGACAGCCATGGCAGGGAGCGGGGGCACCGATAATGTGATGGGCGGTTTTCACCACCCGTTGCAGTGCCTTCCTGTCAGCTGTGGTGCAGCCGCTGTACCACACCGTGAAGCAGGTGGTCAGGATGCTTTTTATGGTACAGCGGTAGAAGTTGGACAGGATCTGAGGGGACAGCTGTGCTTTCTTAAGCCTCCTCAGAAAGAAGAGGCGCTGCTGCGCCTTTTTAATCAGTTTGCCAGTGTTGAGGGACCAGGACAGATCCTCAGAGATGTGTACCCTGAGGAATTTGAAGTTGGATACGCGCTCCACCTCAGTCCCGTTGATGTGGATGGGGGTGTGTCTGCCGCCTCTGGTCTTCCGGTAGTCCTTCGTCTTCTGTGTGTTGAGGACAAGGTTGTTGTTGGTACACCAAGCTGCCAGATGCTGGACTTCCTCCCTGCAGGCCGATTCGTTGTTGTCACTGATCAGTCCTACCATCGTGGTGTGATCAGCGAATTGTATGATGGAGTTGGAGACGTGCATAGGGATGCAGTCGTGGGTGAAGAGGGAGTAGAGGAGAGGGCTGAGCACACAGCCATATGACACGCCAGTGTTCAGTGTCAGAGTGGAGGAGGTGGGGTTGTTAATCCTAACAGACTGGGGTCTGTTAGTGAGGAAATCCAGTGTCTAGTTGTAGAAGGTGTTGATGCCAAGGCTGCTGAGTTTTGCGATTTGACTGGCAGGGATGACAGTATTAAATGAAGTCAATGAATAACAACCTGATGTATGAGTTGTTATTGTCCAGGTGGGTCAGGGCAGAGTGAAGGCTGATATGGCATCCTCTGTTGACCTGTAGGGCGGATAGGCAAACTGCTGGGGGTCCAGTGTGGGAAGGAGGCTGGATTTGAGGTGAGCCAGGATCAGGCTCTTGAAGCACTTCGCGATGATGGGGGTGAGTGCCACTGGGCGGAAGTCGTTGAGACTCCCTGAAGCTGACTGTTTGGGCACTGGCACGATGGTTGTGGTCTTGAGGCATGTAGGAACGACACCCTGGGCCGGTGACAGATTGAAGATGTCAGTGAAGATCGGGGATAGTTGTCCAGCACATGCCCAGAGCACACACCCGGGGATGCCGTCGGGTCCGGCAACTTTGTGCTCATTCACTTTGCTCAGTGTGCCTTGTACAGCAGAGGTGGAGAGACTGAGGGGTTGTTCATTCGGGGGTGGGGCAGCTTTGATGGCTGGTGTTTTATTGTCCTGGTCAAAACGAGCATAGGAATAGTTTAGCTCGTCAGGAAGGGAGGCGTCGTTGGCTGGGGGGGGGGGGGGGGGGGGGGCTAACTTTGTTGTAGTCCATGATGGACGTGATGCCTTGTCACATGCATCTGGGGTCAGAGTTATTTTGAAAGTGCTCCTCGATCTGCAGCTTGTGTTTGTGTTTTGCGCTCCTGATTCCCTTTTTCAGGTTGGCCCTGGATGAGCTGTATCCCTCAGCGTCACCAGATCTGAAAGCGGCATCACGAGCCTTCCTAAAGAGTCTGACCTCTCTGTTCATCCACGGCTTCTGATTAGGAAAGGTCTTTATTTGTTTGTGGGTTGTGATGTTGTCGGTGCAGGATTTTATGTAGTCCAAAACAGATGAGGTGTATGTTTCAATGTCCATTTGAGAGTCAAAGGTGGCCTGAGTGGCAAACAAACTCCAGTCTGTTTGCTGAAACTGCTCCTTTAGTACAGAGACAGCCCCTTCAGGCCAAACCTTCACTATCGTCACAGTTGGTTTCATACGTCTGATGAGAGGTGTGTACTTTGGGGAGCAGGAACAGAGAGAGATGGTCAGACTGTCCCAGGTGGGGAGGGGGAGGGCTTTGTAGGCTTCATCAATATAAAATACACCATAATTCAAACAGCTTTAGAGTTTTACTATCTACTGCTTTTGACCTTCAGAGTAAAATGTTGATACATTTGATACGTCTGATTAACGTGTTTTCCATGTTATGTTTGAAGCATTCTTCACTGCACTTTTACAGACCATCTTCACAAAGGCAAGAGAATGATGATCAATCTTTTTCTCATTTCAAAACTAAGCAACGTCATTAAGCCATATTACTGCAGGAGATTAAATTGAAGAAGTTCAGCGCCTACTGCGTCACATTTACCCAACAATATAACAGCCAGACACCAACTTTCAGATGATTCATGTGGAGAAAGTGTCAACCTGAAAAAGTTTGTTCTGCATTTATTTAAAGAATGTCTGTAATGCTAAAGTAAAAAGTGAGAGAGATTAGGTTAAATATGTCCTTTTTCATCTCTTCTGAACATCAGCCAGTACATACTGTAAATGTTGCTGCCTACATTCCCACAGCTGTTCATTGGGGGCTGGGGATGGTATTGATGGTGGAGTAAAGGAAATCATTATAAAGGCACTTCCAGCCACTTCACTTCAATGCTGAAACAGAAGAAACAAGTGGTGTGGATCTCAGGCCATTGCATGCCAGTGCAAACTTGCCAGGCTTTTAAAATTGAAATCAGTGTCTGTGTGTAAAGCGAGTTGACAACTTTCCAGCTTATTCTCCCGAGTCCAACTGTTTACAATTCCAGTAGCTAGAATTTACATAATTGTAATTACACATCAAGAATAATTTTAGAAGACTTCCCTGCCTGATGTGCCCAGCAGCTGTTATCCCAGATGAAGGCAGCGATAATTATTTCAAACATTTACAAAGAAAAAATCCAAACCAAATTTAATCCCACAATTTTGCAGCGTTTCACATGGTTCCGGAAGAACAGCAAAATAATATTTTTTGGTCTTTGATTTTCTTTCTTTAAACCTTCAGAAGTTGTGCAAGTTATTTTGGCACAGACTACAGTTGCATTATTTGGGTCAGAATGTGCTGCCTAAAAGACTTAAATGGAAATTAGTCCAATTTATTATTATTTATAATCCTTTGAACAATTTCAATGCTTTGCTCTCCATAGTATTGATTGCTATTTTCTGCTGCACATCAGAGTGATGGTGGGTTGATTTATACTACCACGGAATGGACATTGATACTTACTTTCAAATCTGGTTCAGACGCGAGATAAAAATGGCTGGGGCTAATGAGTGTTGCTGATTGACAGCTTCCCATTTTGGAGGATGTTAGATCTGGGAGGTCAGCAAATTAAATGAGCCTGCAACAGTCCCATTAAAGCAAAAAAAAAAGCCTGGATAAAGATCAGTGGGAAAATAAATGGGAACCGTAAATAGCAGAGAGTGCAGCAAGGCTCTAAACCTAAGGTTATTTTTAAAGGTTTAAATCCTAATAACAGACAAGAAAAAGGGCGGCATGGTGGTGCAGCGATAGAATTGCTGCCTTACATTGACAGAAACCCGGGTTCGATCCCGACTACAGATGCTGTCTGTACGGAGTTTATACATTCTACCCGTAACCGCATAGGTTTTCTCCAAGATCTTCAGTTTCTTTCCATACTCCAAAGACATACAGGATTGTAGGTTGATTGACTTTGTATAAATGTGATGTGTGTGCAGGATAGTGTTAATATGCAGTGATCGCTGGTTGGTGGGTCGAAGGGCCTGTTTCCGCGTTGTATCTCCAAACTAAACTAAAATATACTTCCCATTTCTGCTACCAGCCTTATCACCTTCAAAGAACATGCACTGTCAGAGGCCCAGGACTGGAAAGATTTAGCAATGGTGAAGGATGAGAAAGATTAGTGTTGTTATATTTCGAGCAGAAGACGCTGAAGGGAGATATAACCGAGTTGTGTAAAATGGTGCAGAGCCTAAAATGATGCCTACATTAAATAAGGATGACACGTTTCCCTTGGCAGTGGATAAAAAAAAAACAGGGATATAGATATTACTTTAGTTTAGTTTAGAGATACAGCACAGAAACACTGAGTCTGCACCGAGCAGTGATCCACATACATTAACACAAGCTGACACACACAAGGGACAATTTACACATATACCAAGTATACAAACCCATGCCAATTAACCTACAAACCTGTACGTCTTAGGAGTGTGGGAGAAAACCAAAGATCACGGAAAAAAACCCACGCGGTCACAGGTTGAATGTACAAACTCGCTACAGACGGCTCCTGTAGTCAGAATCGAACCGGGTCTCTGGTTTGCTGAAAGGCAGCAACTCTACCACTACGCCACTGTGCCGCCCGATAAGATGTAAAGTAATCTATAGGTAGAGGGATAAAAGGCGATATGAAGATAAATGTTTTTCATCCAGAGGGTGGGAGGAGTTTGTAATTCACTGCATTAGAAGTTGGTAGAAGCAGAAACCTTCCATGCATATAAAGAAAAACCTGGAAAGTCGGGTTGGGCTTGCTCTTTATACAGTATGTAATTGTTAAAATGACCGCTTTTATAAACTTCCTGTGAATCAATGGCATTCATTTTAATACACGATTTTCGAACTGCTTTGTGATATATATATGTTGCTGCTGAAGTGAATTATTGCTGAGGGTATCACAGACTGGCTCTTTATTCTGCATGGCATGTGGTTCATTACTGTCCACAGAAGCCCTTTACAATGCTCTCTTTAAATAGGTATGTTACAAAACTTACCTTTAGCGGCGCTACAGTTCTGCCACTCCCCGTGTGCGCGACTTTGGCGCCTTTCCGAGGGGAGCGGGTTTAAAGTGCCGTTTTTCACCAGACAGTTCAAGTCGATCCATCTCAGGGGATTTCGTCGCTAAAGAGAAATCGCTCCGACATTTGTTTTATGAAGGTATTTTTAAACTACGCTAGATCATTAATTTGCTAGAGTAATTTAAAAATCATCTTCTAAAGCCGTGAAAGCCGACAATGGGAAGGATTTTACGTAGGGGAGAAAATAAGCTACACAGTTTATTTTTAAATAAAAACATGGTTCTTAGGAAGCATTTAATCACATTTTCATGTTGCGAAATGGGGACAAAAAATATATACGAACCGGCAGTGTTTTTCCAGCCGACTGTGAATTAAATTCACCGCAAACCGCAACGTTCCAATCCACCGCGTTCCACTAAAACCCACTCGCAAGTTGATTTAAATGGCCACTAATTTGCAGGAATTAAACATTAAATTCCTTCCATTTGGCCTATAAATTCATGAAAATGAGATTTAAAAATCATGTTATATTGTGAATTATTGTGTGAATGTTATTTGGACACTTAGGCAATTTAAAAATGTTTATCTTTTCTTAAGAAATTGATACATGTTTAGATCTAGTAATTGAATTTTGTAATTAGCTACAATTAGGTAACTAACTAATTATATGCTTTAATTTCAGGTCATCCAAGTAAGATTGTTTCATATTTGTTTCAGAATGCTTCAATCCATAATAACTGAAAATTTCATTGAGTTCTCTTAATTTTTAAGAAAGTTATAGGCTTTTGACTGTCCTAGATCACAGCTTTTCAGTTAAGTCAATGGAAAGGCAATGGGGAACAAGATGCTAATTTCCGAGTATGAAAATGGCCATAACGTTTTTAATACTGAAGATATGAAAGTGAATAAGGTGTCAAATTAAACTTCTTTTTATGCTTTACCTGATGGGATCAATTACAGACATGATTTTTAAAATCTCAACATTTTGTAACATTGCTACTTTAAAAGGCGCCTTTGCACGTTTCTATCATCTTTGCCATGTTCAGTATAAGTTCATAAGTGATAGGAGCAGAATTAAGCCATTTGGCACATCAAGTATACTCCGACATTATATTATGGCTGATATATCTTTTCCTCTCAATCCCACTCTCCTGCCTTCTCCCCATAGTCCCTGACACCCATGCTTATCAAGAATCTATCAATCTCTGCCTTAAAAATATCCATTGACTTGGCCTCCACAACATTCTGTAGCAAAGAATTCAACAGATTCACCACCCTGTGACTAAAGAAATTCTTCCTCATCTCATTCCTAACGGTACGTCCTTTTATTCTGTGGCTATGGCCTCTGGTCCTAGATGCTCCCACAAGTGGAAACATTTCTCCACATCCACTCTATCCAAGCCTTTCACTATTCCGTAAGTTTCAATGAGGTCCCACCTCATCCTTCAAAACTCCAGCGTGTGCAGGCCATGTGCTGTCAAACACTCATCATATGTTAACCCAATCATTCCTGGGATCCTTTGAGGTAGTATCCAAAGTATACATTTGAAGATAACTTAAAATCCTGAAGTAGATTTCCTATGTTCTACATGCATTTGTTGCTTCGCATCAGGATTATTGAGGTCATCACCTAAATGCTCAACAGTCATTGTCTGATATTTCTTATGCCTCCACCCAGGTACATCAAGTTTGTTGTTTCTTGTTTTGTAAATGAGCTTTTTACCTAGGTTATTTCCATTACGCTGGTTAACATTATTAGTACTGCTGAATGCAAATGACCAGGTGAATGATAGAAATACACAATTTTCTCGAGTGATTTCATAAATCAATTCTGCCATTCATTTCTTCCTTTCGCCTATGAAGAGCTTAGTAGAGCGGAAAATGTAGTAAAGTCCCTATTGTGTACCTTTCCATCCAGCTTATGGTCATATAAAAGTTTACACTGAGTGTAAACCTTCAAGAGGATATTTGGTCAGCATAGACCATGTGTGATTAGAGTTTGTACCATTAGATGGACTGATAAAACCTGATCTCAAGTACTGCCTTCACATAGTCTGCATGCTACCTCTATGACTATGTATTTCCACTGGATGCTCCAGTTTGTTCACACACCCCAAAGGTGCGTTATTGGATTAATTGACAAGAAATGGTTAAAATGATTAAAAAAAAACGAAGGGAATCAATGGACATGCATGACTTGCAAGGGAAACAAGCAGAGAAGGAATGAGAATTTTACTTCGCAGTGACGTGAGTGATTCTGTGAAGAAGGCCCGCCAGGCCGCATGCGCAGCTTTACGTCAGCCGCATTGGCGCAAGCACCAGTCTGGCAGGACAGAGCTCCTGCTGTGGTAAGTTAAACTTTAAAGGTAAGTTTGGTTTTTTACTTACCAGGGGTTTTTCGGCAGGAGCCTCTTTTTACAGAGGTTTTTCCTGCCAGTTTCGCAGCCCAACAAGTTGCCGGTTATGGACTGTGGGGAAATTCCAGTCCGACCGCAAATGCGGATAAACCGTAAAAATTGATCGGGTTGCGAGATAAGGAGCCGCTAACAGTGCAGTTAGCGACTCCCCAGCCTGCAGGGATGCCGTAAAATCGGCAAGAAATTTAAGCAGAATCGCTGACAGGGGGGGTCAACGGCTTCGCAGCCTGCGTGGATGCAGTGGGAATGGCAAGCAATCTTAGCAGAGTCACTGACAGGGGGGTCAGTGGCTCCCAGCCTGTGGGATGCCGTTGGAACGGCAAGGAAGCAACGCTGGAGTCACTGACAGTGGGGTCAGTGGCTCACAGACGTTGGTCCCCAGTCAAGTAATTACTGGGACTCATTCAGCCCTATTTGGACTCAGGTGAGAAGGGGTATAAAGGGTTTCTCCTTATAATAAAAAGTATGTATTTTATAGTGTTTTTCTTTAAGTAAAAGCTAAAGGCAAAGTAAAAAGTTATTATTATATGTTGTGACAATGTTATAATTGTTTAAACACAGGTTGCTACGATTTATTTTTACCCTTCACAGGTAAAGCTCTACACTAAATGTTGATTTAGTGAGCTGACACAGCAATAGCGCGGGCCTATGGGACAGGCCGCGCCAGCAGCGCCTGACAGGGCTGCTTCATATATGAAAGTGCCGGCCTAAGGGAGAACCGTGCCCCTAAACAGATGACTCAATATTTCATATTGAGCAGGGCCATTCACTGCAGGTTATTCCCCCCATTACAGTCATTCTAAAAACAGTAATTTGCCTGATCACACAAAAAGTTGAGATGCAGAATAAAATTCACTCCCATGGAACTTATGTGGAGAAAAGTAAATACATAAACAAAAATGTTTGCACAGAATCACTTCATGAAAAATTACATGGCAGATTGTTTTTTAGAAATGCAGACACTGTTTGAGTACTGTCATGGTAGCTGAGCTGTGTGCTGTTTTGGTCCATTAGCAAACTATAGATGCAAAGTTTTTTGCTGACGAATGAACCATCATTTACTACCTTACTCACATCTGCCATTGACCTTGCTTGTCCGAGTAATTTCATTTGATGGTTCTTTCATGATATATTAAGCAGCCATCATTTAAAGAACTCGGCGCAGGAAAACTAACTCCCGAGGCAATTGATTGGGTATCTTCTGTGGATTGAAAGTGAACAAAAGATGCATAATGGTTCACTTTAGAACCAGTACAGCCGATCTCTCTGAAAGTGCAGAGATGCATTTCAACCAGATCATGAGAGAATGGTCATGCATGTGAGTGATTTATAACTTATGGCATGTTGGTCTTCATTGAGTAAGGATTTGAGTTGAGGAGCAAGGAGAACCTACTGCAGTTGTACAGGGCTCTGGTGAGACCGCACCCAGAGTATTGTGTGCAGTATTTGTCTCTTAATTTGAGGAAGGACATTATTGCTATTGAGGGAGTGCAGGTTAATTCCCGGGATGGGGGAACTGACATGATAAAAGAATGGGTCAACTGGGCTTGTAGTCACTGGAAGGATGAGAGGGGATCTTATAGAAACATATTACAATTCTTAAAGGATTGGACAGGCTAGATGCAGAAAAAAATGTCCCCGATGTTGGGGGACTCCAGAACCAGGGGTCACAGTTTAAGAATAAGGAATAGGCCATTTAGAACTGAGATGAGGAAAAACGTTTTCACCTAGAGAGTTGTGAATCTGTGGAATTCTCTGCCACAGAAGGAAGTGGAGGTCAATTCACTGGATGATTTCAAGAGAGTTAGATTTAGCTCTTAGGGTGAAAGAAATCAAGAGATATGGGGAAAATTCAGGAACGGGATACTGATTTGGGATGATCAGCCTTGATCATATTGAATGGCTCGAAGGGCTGAATGGCCTACCCCTGCACCTATTTTCTATGTTTCTCTGTTTCAAACAAAATAATGTAAAAATGTTGCTGCTGGTGCAATGGAATGTATCTTGTAATTTAGAAAATAACCAGCCATCATTCTGCAATAAGGCTCACCCACTTTTACTATAATAACAGAACTCATTTGGAGCAAAGAGCATGGAACAGTATAGCACAGAAACAGACGCTTCGGGTCACAATGTCCGTGCTGACCATGATAGCAAATTTAAAATAATCTTTTCTGCCTGCACATGACTTACAGTATATTCCTCCATTCCCTACATATCCATATGCCTGTCCAAAAATCTATTAAATGCCACTATCGTATCTGCCTCCACTACAATCCCTGGAAGCGCGTTCCAGGCACCCACCTCTCTGTGTAAAAACGTTGCACCACACATCTCCTTTAAACTTTGTCGAAGTTCTCACCTCAAAGCTATGCCCTCTGCAATTACAGTTCTGTGCTCTATTTTATTCCATTAGGGCGTTTCCAGTGATTCCTTTTAAAAAGAACTTGGGCTCAACCTTCCAATAGCTTTCAGACCTCACTTTCTGTACAAGTTTTCCACATTTATGGAGCCAATTCAAATAAAGGGACGGCACCAAAATGAATAAATACTATTAGGCTTGGCCAAACCACCTCCAGCCCCCCATCAGCCCTCACTTCTCATGGACATATACTCACATCAAACATGAGTTGTTCCACTTGTTGAACATGGAAAATCAGGGCTGTTTTACTAAAGCTAATCTCTCACATACACTTAACTCATTATGCATTTATGGAAAAAGAAGAGAATAAAAAATGTACTGAAGGAACTGCTGCTCTTAATCTTAATAAAAGCTGAGTCTCGTGGCCTCTAACTTGGCATGTGAAGGAAATCTACAGCCATGGAAATCATCAAACACAGAAACCACTAAATTTTACAGTAGCACATTATCTGTCAACATTTAATTTCATAAATAATCATATAAGAAAAATATGGAAAATGATAAGTCATCCATATATGCTCAAAAGCCTAGAAATGAAAATAGTTTATGTAGCTAAATTTCTTCAACGCTCAAGAAAGATTTCTTTCATTACTGAATCAGATAAACGATTCTGTTTGGAAATTTCACATGACTACAGCAAATTAAGATTCTGAAAGCTGTCACTATCTATTTGTCAGTATGGGCAATTATTGTTCTCCTGACGTAGGAACACACATATCATTGTTATTCCTTCAATACCAAATAAGAAAAATAATACCCATGAACCATACCTTATCATTACTTTTGAAAGAACCTCTAAAGGTTAACCATGCAAACTACTGCACCTTGAAAACATTCTTTTTTCAGCATTAACATACAATTTTTTTAACATTTTTGTTTCATTTGAAAATGAGACATCTCCAGACCAGACCATTATTGTGACTATTTCCAGAAATTCAACTGCTGACAAGATTTCCTCAAGATTTATGTTCTTCCCCATGCACTGGTTGCTTGGTAGAGGTTCACCGCCAATTTTCTGGCATCCTTGGTTCCAGAGACTTGCCATATAATCCGTTATGCCGGACCAACGAAGGTAACGTAATAATGAAACAAAAAGACACCTCTGGCCCACTCATTATAGCCCTCTCATGTCTCTGCAGCACCATGAACTGCTAGAAACTTAAATACAAAAATATTAAAAGAAAATTGAATTTACAGAGTAATTTGCATTTCTTGCAAGGGCAACCCGAGCACCCATTAACAAATTGTCCGCAGAGGTCCCGATGACGGTCGGATTAGCCAAGTCATTGCTTTCCCGGCAGGACAATGGCCCACATAGGTTGTTGGGGGACCGAGATACTGGTCTACAAATCCTGCCTCAAAAGTCATCTATGGGAATGGATCTGCCATCTCCAGCTGAGCCGGAGATCCAGAGCTCCGGTCATAGGGGGCAAATTCGACCCACCGACTGGCTATGGAAGTCCCAATGAAGTCAAGATCAGCTGCTTCACCCGGCCTGGGTGCCACATATGCAGGAGGACTTCCGGGGGGGGGGGGGGGGGGGGGGGGGGATTTCAATAGCTCTTGGCGTTGGAGTTGTTATGCCATGAAGATCATATCTGTTGTATGTGGATAGTTGGAATTCATACTATGATCAGGAGAAGCCAGGAGGAGGAGGCAGTTAATGAGGATTCTGGTAATGACATTCCCAGTGGAGGAGCCCTCTATAGTTATAAAGTCAGAATATGGCATCTTGGAGATCCCAAGAAGTTCCTCCTCTTACAAAATGTGGGTAATGACACTAAGGATGTGCGAGTGAAGATCATCACCATCAAGTTTCGGAATTTCATTGAGAATGGCATCTGCTCCTGAAGTCTTATTATACTTTGGGCTAAGATTTCTTGTTAGTCATGAGTGCTGTTAAGGCTAGTTGCTGTGGAATGGAGTCAACTATGCTGACATCAAGGAAAGAGTCACAATTGAGAAATTTCTTTAGAAGAGTTCCATCCAATGAGGGTGACTATCGCTTGGTCACTCAATAATTAATTTCTAAATTTGTTTCAGTGGAAAGTAGTCTATGGCGTTGACTTTGTAAATACCTTTTATAGTGCTAGAGAATCCGCATAGGTCATGATGTTGGCAAGGTACAAGGCTTCATGCACACTCTCCATCTCTCTCTGTTCTATAGATCCCAGAACTTCTGCTAGACCTCTGGCTTCAGATACGTGTTTATTTTCCCTCAGGGAAAGCTAGTTTCCAATCTAGGATGTACTCAAACTCTCGTGTAAGATGTGCAACGCCCTCAATGACTCCTGGAAATCACAGGCCATGACCAGTCAAAGTGGAGAAGGAGCATTCAGAGTGGTAGTGAGAAACTCGAGAGCATACAGAGATCATGCTTAAGTGGTAGAAGCAGTGCAAGATTTCCATGTTCCACCTCATTAGGCCCTTCCTCACCCTATTAACTTCAGATAGCGGGATGGACTACACGCCCCAAACAGATTCAATGGTGTTAAAGTGAAAATGGTCGCGAGCTTCAGGTTCCATGATGTTAATATTACCAATGATCTGTTGTGCACCAACCACATTGCAGCGACCGCCTAGAAGGCACACCAACTCCTTCCTGAGGAGAGTGAGGAATTTTAGTATATTTCCAAATAACTCTTGCAAACTTCTACTAATGCACCATAGAAAGCATGCTGTCAGGTTGCACCACAACTTGGTTGGGGAACAGATCTGCCCAAGACCATGAGAAATTGCAGAGAGTTGTAGATGTAGCCCAGTCTGCCACACAGAGTAGACTCACCACCATTGACTCCATCTATGATTCACACTCTCTCAGAAAAGCCAACATAATCAAAGTCTCGGCTCACTACAGTCATTCCTTCTCCCGGTTCCCATCTAGAAGAAGGTAGAAAGCTTGAAAGCGCCCACTACTAGACTCAGTATCAGCTTCTTCCCCCTTCTTAGCTGAACTTTCCTTCCATAAGCTAGGATTATGTCTGACACTGCTACCTTATTAGTAACTGATACCTAAATCAAAAGACTCTGCCGTTCTTACATTGGTTTCATGAGCCAACTCAGATCCCACAAAATCACAATGGAAACAAGGCATCCTTGATCCTGAGAGGCTGCCTAAGATGAAGAAGTAAATGCAAATGCAAACAATTTTGATGTTCCATAAGGAAATTGAACCAAAATCGCATGGCATGCTGATAAATTTTCTTCTCATGTAAGGTGAATGATGTCTTATTTAAAGATATTATACAGCAACATACAAAACATTTTGTAGATGAAAAGGAAAATGGATTGCACCGGGCATCACAAAGATTAGAAAGTATACCTACCCATTATAGCAAAGTGTGAAAACAGATTAACAGGTTAACTTTGATTGGAGAATTTAATTATGCTCAGTCCACCAAGGTCCACTGGATCTCCCAGTTGCTAACCATTTTAACTCCTCTTCCCATACTGACCTTTCTGTCCTGGGCCATCTCTATAGCTAGCAGGGGTGGAAAACCCGGGGGGGGGGGGGGGGGGGGGCAAAGGGGACACGTTCCCTCCATGTTTTGAGAGGTGGGGGACATCCCCCCCCAAGTTTTTGTAATCCGGATTTAAAAATCTCCGCTTTCCGCGAGACAGTGGAGGTGGGACTGCTGATTGAGGGTGCCGATTGGACGAGAGAGACGTCAGTCCGCAGGCAATGGTGGTGGGACAGGATGTGGGTGAGTGTGCGCATGCACATGTGTCGGTGAGTGCACACATGCGCGCGCGGCCGCCAAATATTTGTGTCCCCCGTCCCCTCCATGTTTTTATAGCGAGTTCCGCTCTTGATTGCTAGAGTGAGGCCACATGCAAACCAGAGGAACAACACCTCATATTTCACTTGGGTAGCTTACAGTACAATGGTATGAACATTAAATTCAACAACTCCCTTCTTCACTTATATATAACTACCCTCCCCTCTTCTTCCCCCACCCCCCCCAACTGTGCCTCACCTGGACTTGTACCTATTTATCTTCTCCCCTTCCACTACATTCCTTCTTCTAGCTTCACAATCAGTCCTCCACACATTTTTAAATTAAGTTTGTGATGGCAGTGACATACTCAACATGTAGGCTGGCCGTAATGTCCTTGAATATGGACCAGTCCACCGACTAGTCAAAGCAGTCATGAAAGATCTCATTCATATTCTCAGACCAGCACTAGAGATACTGCACAGGTGCCTTTAGAGCCACCAATATGCAGTATGCATAAATTCAAAGTACTGCTGACAACAAATGTGACAGATTCCACTTCTAAAACGTCAATGCCAATGAAGCAATTTCATCTAAAATGATTGCATTCTTAATTCCACAAAAGTTGATAGATATGTGAGTATTATATCTATTGTTAACAATAGTTCAATATTTTACTTGGAAGTGCACAAATTATCAGGATATTATTCTCAATACATGAAAAGTATTCCCAATTCCATGCTATTGTGACATTAATTGCACTACAAATACAGTGGTTCAGGAAAATGGGCTCGCTTTACTTGCGTAAGGCAAATAAGGAAATGTAATAAATGACAGTGACTTTCAGAAAAAGCATATATCTTATAAATAAACATAAAGAATGGTGGGAAAATATAATATTAACAGGTGGCACAAAGGGGCAGGGTAGGAGAGCTGCTGCCTCACAGTGCCAGAATCCCAGGTTCGTTCCTGACCTCGGGTGCTGTCTGTGTGGAGTTTCCATGTTTTCCCTGTGACTGTATGGGTTTGTTGGTTAATTTGCTTCTGTAAATTGCCCCTAGTATCTTGGAAAGAAGTAATGTATGTGTAATTGTTGGTCGGTATGGACTTGGTGGGCTGAAGGGCTTGTTTCCACACTGCATCTCTGAACTAAACTAAACTAAATTAAACAAAACTAAATTAAACTAAACTGAAGTATTACAGATAAACCACATTTCCACTGGTGTTCCTAAATTCCCCTTGATACTGATAAGGTGATCAGAGATAATCTAATGAAAATATCAATAGAAAATAATGGTGACAGTAACTCATTGCTCTGTACTATATATTTGTTTCAAGCTGCAAGATACCAAAGTCAGAAAAAAATGTATAATGCAAGAAAAAATGTATGAAAGGAAAAGACTGACTAAATACACAGTAGTGCAGAGTGCAGCAATATTGGATTTTATGTTAAATCCACATTGAATGAAAGTGACCCAGACTACTGCGTTCATTGACATAGATACTCTGAAAGACATCCCGTGAGAGTTTTTTTGTAAGATGTAATGCTAAATTCTCTTCCCTTCATATAATGCACTTTGATCAAGAACGGTATGGCTGCATTAAGTCTAATGAAATGATCTGACCCCCAGGTAATCCTCTAATTTGAAGTGGATTTTCCTTAGCTAAAAACATTAACATTGGAATGCTATGTTCCAACCTTGTCAAGGTATCTGACGGGTTTGACATGTTATTTCTGTGTCTATAGATCAGAAGACCTCCCAACAACTAACGTTTGCAATCAACTTTGTATTTTTATTGCTCTACTGCCCATGACAAGGGCAGAGGGTTGGGCAGTATATCGGTATATCAACCTTTACAGGGACTGAAATGCAATAGGGCTGGGAATTTGACTTACATTTTGACTTTAAACTTGATCTTTTTGTTGCATCATTGACCACCTTATTACCTATATAGACCTGGTCTCCCAACAGAGAATATCCTGGGTCCAGAGACCAAAAACAAACACAGCTATTGTGTGCATGAGCAATTCCTGTCACATCAACACAGATATCTGACAGGCCAAAACTATCTATTCAAGAGATAGTTAATGAAAAACAGTACCTGTTTATCAATTCTACTTTTTGCACTGCACATTAACCCACAGCCAAGGGAAGCAATGATTAGATGGACATAAATCTACTTTAAGCTTGTGAAATCTTGTGAAGCGATAGATGATGCTATGCATGTGGCCGCTCACAAATATGTTTCTCATTGTCTCATATTTCTTTCTCATTTACAGTGAAAATCTAGTTTAGCTTAGTTTCATTTAATGCACAGAGGTACAGTGAAAAGCTTTTGTTTGCGAGCTATCCAGTCAAAGAAAATACTATACATGATTACAATCAAGCCATTCCCAGTGCACAGATGAAGGATAAAGGATACAATTTAGTGCAAGATAAAGTCCGATAAGGTTCGATCAAAGATGTAAAAGGTCTCCAATGAGAAGACCTTTTTTCCTATGTTTCTCCTCAACCTTTCTGCCGGCTCTATAGACTGAATTACCTTTGTACTGCTTCTTGCTAAAATAATAGTTAATATAGAGGGCCCAAGCTATAGGGAGCGGGTGAGCAGGCTAGGACTCTATTCCTGACTGGAGCACAGGAGGATGAGGGGTGAACTTATAAGGTGCACAAAATCATGGGAGAAATAGATCGGGTAGATGCACCAAGTCTCTTGCACAGAGTAGGGGAATCGAGAACCAGCGGACATAGGTTTAACGTAAGGGGTGAAAAATTTAATAGGAACATGGGGAGTAACGTTCTCAAAAAAAGGGTGGTAGGTGTATGGAACAAGCTGCCAGAGGAGGTAGTTGAGGCAGGTACTATTGCAACGTTTCAGAAACATTTAGACAGATACATGGATAGGACAGGCTTAGAGAGATATGGCCCAAACGCAAGCAGGTGAGACTAGTGTAGATGACACATGTTGGTCGATGTGGACTAGTTGGGCCAAAGGGCCTATTTCCACGCTGTATGACTCTATGAATCTATAGCATGGAGTATTCAAATTGACTCTCTCAGAGAGCTTTATGATTCCACTTCATTATATTGTCATGTGTGTTTTACATCAACATTTCTGGCATTCTTATGTTGCTGTTGTAATTTTTGTTTCATATAAGTCAGTGGAAAATCAGATGATTTTTGTTCCCCACAGCAACAATGAAAAGTGATCATGGCAGCAACAAGAGCATGACAACAGACACACCTGTGAATAACGATATTAACAGGAATTTATTTTACCAATGGGAATTTAGTCTGGGAAACAATATGTTAGCTCCACCTTTAAATTACTGTGGAAATATAAAACTTTTGGAAACCAGTTAGATTAATCAATTGACTGTTTTCAGAAATAATCAGGCTTTCGTGTGATACCATGGCCTAACACACATGTGGAGTTAACAAACTTCATTAATATTGACCTTGGCTAGATTTGGCTGCATGGTTGAGTTGAATCACTACTGCAGGACTATCTTTTGTGCAGCTTTAAAATCATTACGCATGTGTCAAATCTCAGCCTCATACCAATACAAAATTTCTAAATGGATTGTATTACAAATGCATTTCTCAGAAAGACAGGTGCTTAACTGATGTGTACTAAAACGGTATGTTGATCTATGGAGTATTAGTTTGTTCAAGCTATTAACTATTTAACCAAATAAAAAAAATTGTATTTGATTTGCTTTAAAATGACCAATGTCTTTTTGCATAAAATAACAATGAATCAAGATGAATGAGGCAGATCATAAAAAAGAGAAGGGGATTAAGATTTTGTTGCACAAGATATAGCAGTATTGTACATATTTCTGCTTAAGTAAATAGAAATTAGATTAATGGAACATGGAGCTAAGAGACTTTATGCAAATCTATAACTCCCAAAAGTGGCAATATAGGTGAACGGGGAGTGAAAAAGGCATTTGGCATGGTTGCCTGCCCAGGCTGAGGCATTGAGTATAAGAGTTATGATGTCATGTTGCAGTTGTAGAAAACATAGGTTGGACTTCACTTGAGGGTATTGTGTTCAGTTGTGGTTACACACTGCAGGAAGGATGTGTCAGAAATAGGAAACATAGAGAAAATGCAATAGGACATTGCCTGAAACGGAAGGTTGTAGTTTCAAGGAGAGACTGAATATGAAAGTGTATAGGAACCTTAGGGGTGAGCTTAATTAAGGTTTATACAATTATGAGGGAGAAGAGGTGGGATCTTTTAATTCCAGGCCAGAAGAGTCTAAAAAGAAGGTTCAGATTAAAGTGAAAGGGGATGCATTTAATGGAGATGCAAGGAGTAATTTTTCCCAAGCAATGGTGAATTTTTGGAATGATTTGCCAGAGGAGAAAATGGAGGCAGATACTATTTCAACATTTAAAAGACATTTGAACAGGTACTTGGAAAGGAAAGATGTAAAGCGATGAGGGTGTAATGTGGCAAATGAAATTAGCATAGATAGGGATAAAGTATGGCATTGATTAGGTGGGCAGTAAGCGCCTGTCTCTGTGTTGTACGTTTCTATGATTCTTTCATTCTATGATTCTAATGTAAAATTCATATTTAAATTTGGATGCAGGAATCAAAGGCTTTGTGGCCAAGTTTGCAGATGATATGAAGATAAGTGAAGGGATAGGTGGTGAAGAGAAAGCAGGGACCTAACAGAAAGGTTTAGACAGGTTGGGAGAGTGAGTAAAGAGGTGGCAGGTAAAATACAGTGTTGGAAAGTGTTCAGTCATATATTTTGGTATTAGGAATAAAAGAGTAGACTACTTTCTGAATGGGTAGAGGATTCAGAATTCAGAAGTGCAAAGCGACTTGGGAGTGCTAGTGCAGGATTCCCAAAATGTTAATTTGCAAGGATAATAAGGAAGGCAAATCAAAGTTAGCTTTTATTTTGAGCGGATTAGTTAGAATATAAAAACAGGGATATGGAGGAAATGGTCGTCGGCATTTGGATTATTATGAACAGTTTTGGGCCTCATATCTGAGGAACAATGTGTTGGCAAGAATAATTGGGTTAACAGGAGATAAGCATTTGAAGGCACTGGGCCTGTACTCGCTGGCATTTAGAAGGATGAGGGGACACCTCATTGATACTTACCGAATTGTGCATGGCCTGGATAGAGTGGATGTGTGGAGGCCACTAGTGGGAGAGTGTCAATCCACTGGGCATAGCCTCAGAATAAAAGGATGTACCTTTGGAACGGAGAATTTCTTAAGTCAGATGGTAGTGAATATGTGGAATTCGTTGCCACAGATGGAGGCCAAGTCATTGGAGATTTTTAAGGTGGAGATTGACAGATAATTGATTAGTCAAGGGTTTTGGGGAGAAAACAGAAGAATGGAATTGAGAGGGAAAGATAGATCAGCCATGATTGAACGGCAGAGTAAATAGAATGGCAATAGGGCGGATGGCTTACTTCAGCTCCACTGATTTATGAACTTACGTATTGATCAGGATCCAAACTTAATTGATCCACCATATCCTAAACTATCTGAAGTATTTTATATCATTGGGTGCAAAAGAACTAATAGCTTCTAAAACCCTAATGGAGAATTGTAATTAAAAGAAACTCCACAATGCCAATTAATTCACCCAGGATGAATTACAAATTTTAGAAGCTGTGACCTTTTGCAGTAAAATGATGAGAAAACCAGTAAGTAAGGTCATGGAAACTCACATTCCACAATATAAACTGCACTTGAAAATCCACAATCTATTGAAGTGGCTACACCAATTACGACTCAATTACTGACTAAATTAGGAAGAAACTCCAAAGCATTATTTTAAATGTAGTTGACTACAATTGCATCACCAGATATGTTAAAGTGTGAAGGCTTTGGCCTAAAATTGCTTGGATCTCAAAGGAATTATAAATTAACCATGAATGTGGGAACCAAGTAGTTGAGCACAACAGAAGTGGCCGTGTACTGAAAATGTTCACAAAGGACTTCTTTGCTAGCTTTATAATTGCTGATTAGGAAGGGAAATGTAACTTAGGTGTAGTTTGTGAGTTAGGCTGGGTTGTAGTTGAGAGAAACTTATGAACAAGGTTGTGGTGTAATGAAGGTTGAGAGAAGAAGATGTTAAAGCATGTTAGGATCTGTCTGAATGAAAAACCGAGAAACATCTGGAATTGCTGTAGCTAGAGATAAATACAAACTTTAACTGTATGAGTTTCCTCAAGGTTGGTGGGTTTGAAGATTAATTGGCCTCTGTAAATTGCCCCATGTGTGTAGGGTGTGGTTAAGAAATTAGGATACCATAGAACTAACATGATTGATGGTCAGTATAGACTCAATAGGCCCAAGTGCCTGTTTCACATCATCATCGGCACAGAGTCATGGCTGAATCCAACTATTGGTAGCAGTGAATGGTTTCCAGATAATTACACCATCTATAGGATAGATAGAATTGGAACAAGAGCTGGAGGTGTCTTCAGTTACCACTCATCTTCAGTTTTTGGATGTTGACTGTGAACTGATATGGATTTCGTTACAGATGGCTAGCTTCAAACAAGTCCATATTGGATGTCTCTATTGCCTGCCCAGTAAAGGATCTGAGCCTATTAAGAAGCTCCGTGAATCACTTTCGAAGATAGATTTCAGCAAAAATCCAGTAGTATGGATAGGAGGAGACTTCAATGTTCCTGACATTGATTGGGGCAACCTGTGTAGAAAACCTGAACATCAGTGTGTATACCCACAGGAACTTTCTCGAGAGTTGCTGGATTTAATTCAGGATTTCTCATTTACACAGTTAGCTTTTGAACCTAACCACAACCACCAGACGAGATCCTATAGTGTAAGAAATATTCTTGACTTGCTACTGGTGACAAACCCCAGCTGTTTTTCTCCTGTAGTAACTGACGCTGTCATATTGGATCATCTCAGAATGACTGTTGAAGCTTCCCTACAACCAAATATTCAGAAGACCGAACTCTGTAAGATCTATCCTTGGCACAAAGCTAATGTTCCCGACCTCCAGAAGGAGATGGATAACTTCTGCAAATCCTTCCTAGCTGTGCATGGTAACAGATCTGTTGAGGAAAACTGGTGCTGTTTCAAAGAGGCCATCAACTCAGCCCAGGAGACTAATGTTCCATCAAAATACAAAAGCTCTCGCTACAATCCGCCTTGGATGAACAAGCCCCTAACACGGCTCATCAGGGAGAAGAACAGAGCTTTCTATACTGCCAAATCTGAGGGTTCTTCTCGTCAGTAGCTTTGTTATAAACAACTTCGTAAACAGGTTCAGAAAGAACTTCACAAAGCTGAACAACTCCACATGTCGACCACCGTCTTTGACTCCCTTAAAATCAATGTTAAGAAGTTTTGGTCATTCATCAAGCAAAAGAGACGTGATTCGAGTGGAATTGCTGCCCTTCAATTTAAAGGCAAACTAGTCAGCACCCCCAAAGAAAAAGCAGAGGCACTTAGTAAACAATACCAGTCTACTTTCACCTAAGAAGACATCATTAACATCCCCTCATCAGGACCTAGACAGGATTTCTGATCTGTCCATCATTACAGAGGGTCTAATGAAACTTCTTTAGAATCTTGATGCAAACGAAGCCTATGGTCCAGATGGCATCTCTCCAAGAATACTTAAATTGTGTGCTGAACAAGTGGCACCCATTTTGCAAATCATCTTCTCCCAGAGTGTTCAGACAGGTGAACATCACTGCTTTATTTAAGAAAGGGAGTACAACTGATCCGGCAAATTACTGGCCGGTATAGCTCACTTCAGTTTGTTGTAAACGATTAGAGCATGTCATCTATCGACACATTATGGGACACCTGGAGAGAAACAACATCCTCAGTCATACTCAACGTGGTTTCCGGGCCAGACAGTCATGTGAATCCCAGCTGATAACTACCATTCACCAAATCTTCAGCTCTGTGGAAGAAACCAAACAAGTGGACACAGTGGTGCTAGATTTTGCAAAGGCTTTTGACACTGTTCCACATCAGAGGCTTCTTCACCGTCTCAAATATTTTGGTGTAGAGGGCTCACTTCACTCCTGGATAACTAGATTTTTAACTGACAGGGAGCAGTTGGTTGAAGTCCAGGGAACATCTTCAAAACCAGCCCATGGCTTACCACAGGCATTGTGCTGGGACTGCTGCTGTTTTTAGTCTTCATTAACAATCTCCCAGATAACATCACATCTAAGGTCTGCCTCTTCGCCGACGATTGTGTGGTTTATCGACCGATCAAGTCACACGATGATTGCCTGACGCATCAAAAAGATCTGCGCTCATTGGAGAGATGTGAGAAGAAACGGCAAATGATGTTCAAACCAGAAATATATAATGTCATGCGTTTTACTAGGCAACCTAAACCAATCCATACACTCTCAGGACATCAGCTGGAGGCAGTTTCTAGTCGTAAATACCTAGGAGTTACTTTGTCTGAAAATATGAAATGGAACAAGCATGTGGAAGGGGCAACAGCCAAAGCCAGCAGTGTTATCGGCTTTCTATGTCGCCATCTGCAAAACGCACCCAAAGAAGTTAAGATCCAAGTATATAAAAGCCTTGTATGCTGCTCTGTGTGAGATCCTTTCACTCAAGGGAACATCAATAAGATCCAGGCAGTGCAAAACAGAGCAGCAAGGTTCATATCTAACAACTACAAGTGGCAGAGCTCAGTCTCCAGCATGATAAAGGACCTTAAGCTTCATCCACCTACTACTTGTGGCAAGTTCATCTGACTGACAACATTCCACAAGATCAAGAATACCACTGTTGATTTAAAGATGGAGGACCACATCCAGTTAACCCAAGCACCCATAGGCATGTCAACCAGAAGCTACCAACCTGGAAATTTACCTCAACGTGATGGCTCAAAGGGAGTGAATTTTTAGTGATATATGGCCAGGAGAGTTTTTCCATGCAGAATTGTTGATAGACCAACAAGGTATGGAGTATCATTGGACCTTAACTTGGGGAATGTAGTCAGTCAGGAAGAGAGAGTCAGTGGGGACTGACTCAGTGGGGACCGTAAGTCTTAATTTGTTTAAGTGGTTATGGAAAAAGATAGGGATGATTCAGGAATAAAGGTCTTAAATTGGGACAGGCATATTTCACTAAAATAAGACAAGACTGACCTAAGGTAGGCAGGGGGCATCTACTTACAGTTATGTTTACATCTGCACAGTGGGAAGTATTCAATGGGGAAATAGCAGAATTTCTGGGTGCACGTGTTCTTGCAAGGGTTGGAACAATGGATGTTGAGGTATATCAAAGGTAGACACAAAATGTTGGAGTAACTCAGCGGGACAGGCAGCATCTTTGGAGAGAAGGAATTGAGGTATATCAAAAGTTGGATAAAGAGAGAAATAAGGATATTGCAGGTGGAGAACTAAGGATGGGATATGCTTAAAAAGGAAATGAGACATGTAAAGACGGGTTGTAATATTCCACTGGCAATAAGGTAAATGAAAGTAAATCTGAAGGCACTTTATAAATATATTAAGGACAGAACAATAACTAGAATGGGGTGCATTTGAACATGGCAAACTATATGTGGAGCCAGAAAGTATTGATGAGGTTCTAAATTAATAATTCTCATCAATATTCACAAAGGAAATATATTTTGTTGTTGGAGAACTCAGTGATGGGAAAGATGAAAGTCTAGAACAAGTTTCCAAAAATATAGTGGAGCTT
This sequence comes from Raja brachyura, assembly GCA_963514005.1. The sequence continues at coordinate 119,303,941 of OY740781.1, forward strand.
CTTATGCCTCATCGGATGGACAAAATCTCTTGGGCTGAATGGGTGTCAAAGGAAGATATTATCAGATATTATCAAAATTCCTTGTTTAACATGCGTTCCTTTGTGTTTTTTTACACTTTATGTTTGGTGTCCACCATAACAACCGTTACATGAAATTTAGAAAGTCACGTTTTTATAAAGCATGATAGCTGATTTCTTCATTAGCTGTTTTCCAACATACAAATGTACTTTCTTGCAATAAATATGGAGTAAGTGACCAAATGACCAATATTCCTGTTATCTACTGAAACGTGCAGTATGCGCGTTACACAGTGTGCAAGGGTGGACACCAAAATGAAAGTAGCTCCTGTTTCTTTTTTTTGTAATTTCTTTCTCATGTTTTGAATAAACTTTATGGAAGTAATTCTCCTTACATAATAAGAGACTGCAGGTACAAAATGCTGGTGTTACACATGTGATGGTGGACACCAAGAATATTCACTAATTTTCACATGCAGCAGCTTTTACAGAATCTTGATATTAACTTGTTACTTTCTTGTTACTTTCTTCTCCAAATTTCATTATCTATTGAGTTCTTCAAACTCCCTGGGAAGTTCTTTGGTCTTAATTTACCATTGTGGTGTAACGCTGGTTACTCTAAAATAGGGTCACCAAGAATAATCACCGTTCCACTCTTTGAAATATGGCCATTCAGAGCACTTAATGCCAAATTCATTAAAAGTTTTGTTTATTACTGTGAAACATGCATCTCTGCAAAGCTACAAACTTGAAAATGTTTTGAATTAATATGAAATGAATGCAGAAATTGCCTATTTCAAAGCATGTCACATTTTTGGCGTCCTAAAAATTGATATTTTTGAGATATAAACTGGCTGAATCAGGGAATTAATTTAATTCCTAACTTGATTTTATCTCTACTATCTCTTGCACATTTGAGTAAAAATCCCTGAAAATATTTCCTGAACACCATACTACTTGAAACAGTGGAGATATGTCATTTTTAATGTTCTGTGCTAAAAGTCTCTCCAGTATTGTAAAAAATGCACATATACCTGTGAGCTTAACACCAGTGGTAGGTAGGTTACTGGAAAACATTCTGAGGGAGAACATTAATAATCACTTGTAAATTAATCAGAGAAAACTGGCATGGCTTTGTCAAAGGCAGACCCTGTCTGACCAGTCTGATTGAATTTTTTGAGGAGGTGATAAATATGTGCAGAAAATGTGGTTTACATGGACTTCAGTAAGGCATTTGATAAAGTCCCACATGGGAGACTGGTCCAAAAGGGATAAAAGAGCCCTTTGGATCAAGAGAAAGATGATAAATTAGATCCAAAACTGGCTTAGAAATAGGAGATTGAAGATGATGGTAGAGGGTTGTTTTTGTGCTTTAATGCCCATGACTTGTGATATGCACTGGAATCAGTGCCGGGACTCTTGTCTTTTATAATATTGATGAATGATTTGGATTTGAACAGAGGGTACACACTAAATTGTAATTTCTGAGAAATATTGAGGAACATGAGTGAATCATGGAGGTATGGAGGGAGTGGTCTCTGTGGATGGCTGAAAGGGGTGGGGATGGGAAGATGTCTGGTGGTGGGATCACATTGAGGGTGATCCAAGCTCGGTATCTAACACAAGTTACCCTGGTTCTTACCTTTCACCGCACCAGTCTCCTAGTTCTATCTCTGCCCATTTCCACCTTCTGCAAAAAATGTTCTCTCCACAAATCCTTGGTTCACTCATCCCTTCCCACCCAAAACCAGCCCCATCCCAGTTATTTCCCCTGCAGCCATTGGAGATGTAACATTTTCCCCTATACCTTCTCCCTCACATTAATCCTCACATTCATCCACAAACCCCTGCAGTCCATCCAAGTGTGACAGCGGTTCAATGTAGCTTCTCTAACTTCATCTATTGCATTCAGTGTTGCTGATATGGCCTTCTTTACATCAGGGAGACCAAGTGTAGAGTAAGCAGCCATTTCACCAGACACTTATGCTTGGACATCCATGGTCTGCTGGATATCCCAGCTGTTAGCCATTTAACCTCCTCTTCCCATTCCTATACTAACCTTTCTGTCCTGGGCTACATCTCTGGCCTTTGTCCAAACATCTGCTAATGAATCACCCCCCCTCCGTGTTCGTCTATCACTTGCCAGGCCTTGTCCTGCTCCCATTTCTCTTCCAGCTTTCTCCCTGCCCACACCCCCACCTCAATCAGACTAAAGAAGGGTCCAAAACAGTAACGTCGCCTATCCATGTTCTCCTGCTTAGTTTACTCCAGCATTTGTGTCTCTTTAGGTTAAGAAAATACAGGATTGTGGTATATAAAATTATAAGGGGAATAGATAATGTAAGTTGCAGGAAATGTTCCCATTATCACAGATGAATAAAACTAGAGGACATGGTTTTATGATAGTTGTACAGGGCCCTGGTGAGAACGCACCTGGAGTATTGTGTGCAATTTTATTTTCCTTATTTGCGAAAGGGTATTCTTGCTATTCAGGGAGTGCAGCGTAGGTTCACCAGGTTAATTCCCGGGATGGCGGGACTGACTTATGATGAAAGAATGGGTCGACTGGGCTTGTATTCGCTGGAATTTAGAAGGATGAGAGGGGATCATAGAGATATATAAAATTCTTAGGGGATTGGACAGGGTAGATGCAGGAAAAATGTTCCAGGGGCCACAGTTTAAGAATAATGGGTAGGCCATTTAGGACTAAAATGAGGAAAAACTTTTTCACTCAGAGAGTTGTGAATCTGTGGAATTCTCTGCCACAGAAGTAGGTGGAGGCCAATTCACTGGAGGTTTTCAAGAGAGAGTTAGATTTAGCTCTTAGGGCTAAGGGAATTAGCTCTTAGGGCTAAGGAAATGACCTGTTTTTACAAAATGTTAAATGGTCAGCTCGACATAGATTAGAAAACCTACACCAAACCCAAACCAATTAGGAGCAGACAAGGGCATTCGATCCAATTTGAGATACCAGCTACCAAGACAGATGTGTACAGCAACTCGTTTTTCCCTTGCACAATTAAAGCATGGAATAATCTTCACCCTACCATAGTTACCCAACCAGATGCAACTACATTTAAGGTAGCTCTTTCTTCCCAAAAACCCTTTCTGGCTTAAGTCCTCCCTCCACCACCTCCAGTTTAAATTCCATTTGGAATATTTTGGAGAATCAAGAAACCAAAAACCAAGAACAAGAATCAAGAGATATGGGGAAAAAGCTGGAAGTACTGAGTTTGGATGATCAGCCATGATCATATTGAATGATGGTGCTGGCTCTAAGGACCAAATGGCCTACTGCTGCACCCATTTGCTATGTTTCTATGATAAGAGGTAAGGGGTAAGAAATTTAGAGGGGATATGTCAGGGACATTTTTCACCCACAGAGTGGTGAGCACTTGGAATGTACTGCCACGGAGTGTGGTGAAAGCAGTTGCTGACAGCCTTTAAGGTGTCTAAATGAGGACAATTTACCTAGGCATAGAATACCATAGACCAAGTACTGGAAGATGGGATTAAGGTAGATGGGTGTCACTGTTTAGCATGGACATGGTGGGCTAAATGGACTGTTTATAGGCTGTATGACTCCATGACAGTGCATATATCCATTCATATATAACAATTGAGTTTGATTAAATTGCCTTCGCATAGTACACAAAAATATTCCATGATGCAAAAAAATCAGCTCCAAAATCTTTGCAAAAAAATTCTTCATCATTCCTGGAAATCTTTCATCATTAAGATTATCAACACAAACATAACATGCTAGATAAACAAACCCAGTCAATCAGCGTGTGGAGAGAAAAATGATCACTGAAGTATGAACTGATTTCACCCTTCCATTTGTGCTGCTTAATTTAAGCAATTTGAATATATAGATAGAGTCCGGTTGTGTTGGCCTTACTAAAAAATGTATTATTTTCAGTTTTTATATAATGGTGTATGCATGGTTTTTACCAGCATGACTCATTTTTTCTGTAAAGTTTTACATTGCAGAATGGATGCTCAGTTTTCAAAGGTTTAGAGTATAATACATAAAAAAACACTTTGTTAACTCACTGACATTATATACCACTTATGTAGAATAATACAGAACTTTAAAATAAACAGGAAACTCAAACCAGCTCTTCGTCACTTTGCTGTTCTTAACAGAGGCATTTGTGGCGGCTGTGCCACAATCTCATCAAAAGATCTTCTTAAGATTCTTTCCTTTCACAGGTGTGACCTGGATTCAGTAAAACATTAACTTTTTCCCAATGTAAGTACAGTGGAAACTGCCCAGGTGCACCTGTTGTTTTTTTGTGGAATACTTGGCAACAGAAAGCAGAATTAAATCATGAAAAGAGGTGTACCCTGACAAGGATTTTTGAAGGGTGATGTGTCATGTGAAAATGATAATCAAGGTGAAATCACAGTGAACAGTTGTAACCTAGCCTATGGGGTGGGATGTTTAAATAGAGATGAAGTTGCATAGGTATTGTTTTGCACAGAATTGTTAAAGCATGACGCTTTCTCCATCACAGAGCCTTACAGTTTGGTTTAATATCTATTCCAGCTCTGAGGTTGATAAACAGGAAAACAATTCTGGTAAACATAGAATAGAAAGTGATAGTTTACTGCCATCATTCAGTGACATGAGCTTCAATAATTCATATTACTGGGAGACAGAAAAAAAATGACCTAAACACTCTCAACACTGGCAGGTGTAATTTGAACCTACATTAAAAAAAAATGCTGAATGTTAAACGTAATAGTTTCAAAGTAATGAAAGAATAAAACAAAGAGAAGAACCAATCTTTGACATACAAAGATTTAGAACAATGACAAATAATACAGCAATGCACCTGGTAGATACATGCTTTTGATCTTAAATTTGCAAATAACACAAAAATCACACTTGTTATGTTTATCTAAATTAAAAATTCAGTTATTGAATTGCGATGCAACAGCAATTCTTTTTGTTGGATAGCCTTGCTCGTTGCTCAAGTTTCGTGAGCAGAAATGCAGTTTTTGAACATAGTAGTTTGGTTGTGCTCAAAGAGGTGTAGTCAAAACTGAGATTAAGAAGAACTTTTGAACAAAACATATTAATGGAGACGGAGGAAACTGCTGATGTTGGAAGCTTGAGCAAAAATTGATGAGCTGTTGTAACTCAGCAGGTCCGGCAACATCCGTGGAAGGAATGGATAGGGGATGTTTCAAGTTGGGACACTTCTTCAGACTCGAGTCAAGAGCCAAGAGTGTTTAATTGGTATATGTATCGAAGCAGGAACTAAAAATCTTACTGCAGCAACACAACAGGGTTGTAAACTCAACATAACTACAAACAAAACACAGTCACCCAATCAACTATCATGTATCCACCTATCGAGGGCCAGGCTTTGTCCCAACTCTACCTCTTTTCCAGCTGTCGCCCCACTACTTCAACCAGTCGAAAGAATGGTCCCGACCCAAAACACCACGTGTCCAATCCTACCACATGTACTCTCTGCCTCACTGAGTTACTGCAGCACTCAGTTACTCAAGAAAGATTAATGTCTGAAGAAGAATGCCAATAGTTACTAATAATGTATTTTTCAGATAAGGTCTATTTTCCATAATAACTTGGAATACCTTGTTCACTATATCTCAAACTGAAGATAGCCTTAGTTATAAATGCATGGAAAGTACTGTCACAACATTTATCATCATTTTATTCTGCATCTTCACATTAGCCTAAATGTTAACTCTGTTAGCAATCGGAATTAGCCTGATCAGCATAGTTTCTATGTAAAAGTGTTCAAAAGTCACAAATTGTTATTTTGTTGATCGATGGTTGGTGTGTGACACTGTGGGCCAAAGGGTTTGTTTCCATGCTGTACCTCTGAACTAACCTAAATGGCGTAAACTAAAGTAGCAGCTTAATCAATTAAAACATTTCATCTCCAATTTAAAATATAATTGTCAGTGATTTCACTAGAACATGAGTAAGTTAACGTCTCGCTGGGCACACTATTTCAATATTTATTAATAGAATAAGAGCAATCATAATTCCCGAACCATCCCACTGTTTGGATTTTCTACAACCATAATGGATGTCTGCCTAATCTCTAATATGTCTACAATCCTTGAACTTCACACCATTGCACTTCACATAAGCAGTATGAGGAAATCTGACAAATAATGAAGAGCAAGAGGACATTTCATAGCTTTAGGAAATGTGATAATCAGAGTAATTGACAGTGATACAACTCCCTGACTGATAATTTTTCACATTTACTAGATGACATCCTGCTGCAGGTGCATTATGTTGATGAAAGGGAATAGCAATATACGTTAAAAACTGTCACCTATTGGAGCGGCACAGTGGCGCAGCAGTAGAGTGCTGTCTTAGAGCACCAGAGACCCGGGTTCCATCCTGACTATGGGTGCTGACTGAATGGTGTTTGTATGTGCTCCCCGTGACCACGTGGGTTTTCCCCAGGTGCTCCGGTTTCCTTCCATGTTCCAAAGGCATACAAGTTTGTAGGTTAATTGGCTTCTGTAAATTATCCCTAGTGTGTAGGATAGTACTAATGTACAGGGTGATTGCTGCAGACTTGGTGGGCCAAAGGGCCTGTTTCCACTCTGTATCTCTAAACTAAACTAATGAAGTAAAATGTCTGGTTTTAACCACAATCAATAGTTGAACCATGAAGATTATGGAAAAGCCAACCACAACATGCATTGCTTCATCATGACTCCCCTTTTGCAGTTTTATGAAATTTTGAGCTAACATGACATTATTTTGATGAAGATCTATGACAAAACAATAATGATTGGGAAAAAGTCTTACCAACACAATAATTTGCCATGCATTTATTTTTCAATTATAACTCCCTTTCTTAGCAGTGATCCAAACATTTTTTTGTGGCTGCAAATGGACTTTTAACTTGTAGGAATGCAGATTTTGATGGTAGAAACATAGAAACATAGAAATTAGGTGCAGGAGTAGGCCATTCGGCCCTTCGAGCCTGCACCGCCATTCAATATGATCATGGCTGATCATCCAACTCAGTATTCCGTACCTGCCTTCTCTCCATGCCACCAAAGTGGATAACCTCACATTTATCCACATTATACTGCATTGTGGTGAACATTATGGTGAACATAAAATCAAAATAATTAGGAGTAGAAATCTTTAAGAAGGAACTGCAGATGCTGTAAAAAGCGAAGGTAGATAAAAATGCTGGAGAAACTCAACGGGTGATGCAGCATCTATGGAGCGAAGGAATAGGTGATGTTTCGGGTCGAGACCCTTCTTCAGTCATTCAGTCCCTTGTGCCTACTCAGTCATTCAATTGCATAAAGTCTGATTTAGACTTAAGATTTAAGAGATACGGCATAGAAACAGGCCCTTCAGCCCACCGAGTATGCGTTGACCAGCAATCCCCACACACTAACATTATCCTAAACATTAGGGACAATTTATAATTTTACTGAAGCCAATTAACCTACAAACATGCACGTCTTTGGAATGTGGGAGGAAACTGGAGCACCTAGAAAAAACTCACGCGGTTACGGGGAGAACGTATAAACTCCGTACAGACAGCACCCATAGTCAGGATAGTACCCGGGACTGGTGCTGTAAGGCAGCAACTGTATCACTGCGCCACCGTGCCAACTGATCTTCCAACTCAAACAATATTTCATTGCTCTACCCCCATATCTCTTGATTCCATGAATACCCAGAAATCAAATGCTCTCTGCCCTGCTATGGATGTGCTCAGCAATACAGCACCTGTAGTCAATAGACAATAGGTACAGCAGTAGGCCATTCGGCCCTTCAAGTCAGCACCGCCATTCAATGTGATCATGGCTGATCATGAACAATCAATACCCCGTTCCTGCCTTCTCCCTGACTCCGCTACATTTAAGAGCCCTATCTAGCTCTCTCTTGAAAGTATCCAGAGAAACGGTCTCCACCGCCCTCTGAGGCAGAGAATTCCACACACTCGCAACTCTCTGTGTGAAAAAGTGTTTCCTCATCTCCGTTCTAAATGGCTTACCCCTTATTCTTAAACTGTGGCCCCTGGTTCTGGACTCCCCCAACATCGGGAACATGTTTCCTTCCTCTAGCATGTCCAAACCCTCAATAATCTTATGTATTTCAATAAGATGGCCTCTCATCGTTCTAAATTCCAGAGTATACAAGCCCAGTCGCTCCATTCTCTCAGCATATGACAGTCCCGCCATCCCGGGAATTAACCTTGTGAACCCATGCTGCACTCCCTCAATAGCAAGAATGTCCTTCCTCAAATCAGGGGACCAAAACTGCACACAATACTCCAGGTGTGGTCTCACTAGGGCCCTATACAACTGGAGAAGGATCTCTTTGCTCCTATACTCAACTCCTCTTGTTATGAAGGCCAACATGCCATTCGCTTTGTAAACTGCTGATGTTGGGAATGTCACAAGTGCACAATAATCTGAGTGCAGAGAGTTTATCTGATATGAATTCTAAGTGGCCTGTTTTGTGACCATCTCCCTTGGCCAAGACTCCTTAGATACATCCTTATTTTCTCTTCATCTACCCTGTCAAGTTCACTAAGAATTAGGCGTGTTTCAGTAAGGTCAGCTCATATTACTCTACACTTTAAAGAAATCTAATCTACTCAATACCTCCTTATTTGACAGACTTGCCATCAGGAGCAAGTATATCCAACTTTCAGATAAGGAGACTAAATAGTGCATAATATTCCAAAAGGTCCATTCCATTGTTGTAAGACATCTTTACTATTGTACATAAATCCTCTTGCAATAAAGGCCAATCCAAAAATAAAGGCCACAATTAGTTATTGGGAAAACTGGGCATAGAATGCTGTATGTAGGCAGGTAGGGCTATAGAAACAATGAACTGCAGATGCTGGTTAATACACAAAATGTCACAAAGTGCTGGAGTAACTCAGTGGGTCAGGCAGCATCCCATGAGAACATGGATAGGTGACATTTTTGGTTAAGACCCTTTAAGACTAAAAAGGTTATCTGAGGAAGGACATTATTGCCATAGAGGGAGTGCAGCGAAGGTTCACCAGACTGATTCCTGGGATGTCAGGACTGTCTTATGAACAAAGACTGCATAGACTCGGTTTATACTCTCTAGAATTTAGGAGATTGAGAGGGGATCTTATAGAAACTTACAAGATTCTTAAGGGGTTGGACAGGCTAGATGCAGGAAGATTGTTCCCGATGTTGGGGACGTCCAGGACAAGGGGTCACAGCTTAAGGATAAGGGGGAAATCCTTTAGGACCGAGATGAGAAGGAATTTTTTCACACAGAGAGTGGTGGGTCTCTGGAACTCTCTGCCACGGAGGGTAGTTGAGGCCAGTTCATTGGCTATATTTAAGAGAGAGTTAGATGTGGCCCTTGTGGCTAAAGGGATCAGGGGGTATGGAGAGAAGGCAGGTACAGGATACTGAGTTGGATGATCAGCCATGATCATATTGAATGGCGGTGCAGGCTCGAAGGGCCGAATGGCCTATTCCTGCACCTAATGTCTATGTTTCTATGTCTATCCCAAACATAAGCTGGTAGGTTCATCAGCTAATGTAAATTACTCAATAGTGTAGGTAAATGGGAAAGGAATCAAAGGCGAGTTCATGGCATTTGAGAGAAAACAACGTTGTTTCTAAGAGAAAATAATGAAAGCTGGAATTGGACTGATTGGATTCCTTTGTTTAACGTTGGCATGGATTTAGACAGCTAAAAGACCTTCTGTTTTGTAACAAGTAAATACGAGATGCATCTGCCATTTTGAGCAGCTTCCTACTTCTGCTGGGAAAACCTATGGTCCCATCCACTAGTAAGAGTTAGTGAGCTTTCTGTGCCTGTGACCTTCATAGAATTAACTTTCTAATAAAAAAGACCAACTTGTTTTAAAAAGAAATCTCCTGATGGGTTAGGTTTTTTTGTTTGTTCAATAAGGACCAGAGGCCAACAATCAATACACTTTTAAGTTCAAAGCGTGGCTCTGGAGCAGACCCTCCCAATATCATGATTTCCCACCCTGTGGCCGTTATTGGCTTTTTAAAGGCAAAACAGAGATTCCAACACTTACAAAACATTGAAGAAACATGGAATTATAGGAGGAGCTGACAGAAACTCTAAGGAATTTCTGATAGATCTCAATTTATTGCTCATATTAGGTATGTTACAAAACGTACCTTTAGCGGCGCTGCACTTCTGCCGCTCCCCGTGTGCGCGACTTTAGCGCCTGTCAGAGGGGGGCGGGCTTAAAGTGCCGATTTTCACCAGACCAGGATAATCGATGAATGTCGGGCGATTTAATTGCGGAAGAAAAATCGCTCCGACATTTCATCCATTAAGGTATTTTTTAAATTACTCTAAGTTATTTGTTAACTAGAGTAATTTAAAAATCACCTTCAAAAGCCGTGACCGCAGACCACCGGAAGCATTTTCCGTAGGGGAGAAAAAAAGGTAAATACTTTATTTTTTTATTAAAAGTTGGTTTTTTGGGAGGCATAAATACTATTTTAATGTTGCGAAATGGGTTCCCCAAAAAATGTATGAACCCCCAGTATTTTCCCCCCCTACTTCACCGCTAACCGCAACGTTCCAATCCACCGCATTCCGCTAAAACCCACTCGCTAGTTGATTTAAATGGCCATTTATTTACAGGCAGTAAACACTAAATTCCTTCCATTTGGCCCAGAAATTCATGAAAATGAGATTTAAAAATTATGTTATATTGTGGATTATTGTGTGAATGTTATTTGGACACTTAGGCAATTAAAAAAAAGTTTATCTTTTCTTAAGAAATTGATAGATGTTTAGATCTACTCATTGAATTTTGTAATTAGCTACAATTAGATAACTAACTAATTATATACTTTAATTTCAGGTAATCCAAGTAAGATTGTTTAATATTTGTTTCAGAATGCTTCAATCTATAATGACTGAAAATTTCATTGAGTTCTCTTAATTTTTAATAAAGTTATGGGCTTTTAATTTTTCCAGATCACAGCTTTTGAGTTAAGTCAATTGAAAGGCAATGGGAAGCAAGATACTCATTTCCGAGCATGAAAATGGCCATAACTTTCTTAATACTGAAGATATGAAAGTAAATTAGGTGTCAAATTAAACTTCTTGTTATGCTTTACCTGATGGGATAAATTGCAGACTTGATTTTTAAAATCTCAAAATTTTGTAACATTGCTACTCATATATTATTACATTTGAATCTTAATTTGCCTCTTAGGGACAATATGAAACACGCTGAGCATATATTTCCTTGATTCTCTGCCAACAATATACCATAACCACTTTTAACGAATTGGAAACAGAGTTCCTACCCACTTTGGTGAAGCCATAGCAACATTGCACAGAGGGTTTGAGGAAAATGTGACATTATCAGCTATCATGCAGTAACATTTGGCTGAATAGTGCATGAATTGTTAATAGCAATATGTTTTGTGTCTGTTGTATATGCTAATGATGTTTTATAATTTCACTGTTGACAATTATGCATATGATAGTAACTGGAAAATTAGACTTTAAAATATTCAATAAGTTAACAAAATATTCTTATTACAAATGTTGTTTCTTTTTGTCCTTGCCAAGTGTAATTTCCCTGCACATGGCCCCATCAACATGCACACCATCTGAAGAAAAATTGCATTTATAGATCATTTGGGTACTGTATATGACATTGACCTTATTTTCTTTAATCTGTCAAAATTGCTGAATCTGTTGCTTAATGCGGAATGAATCTTGCTGCATTAGCTCATGAAACATCCACTTCAATACAGCTGGAAAATATGTTGTTTTTTTTCCCCCCATGAGAAATAAAGACTTGAGAAATTCATTCATAGTTAATAAATTACCCCGTCAATATACCAACAAAACTGGCTGGAACTCACAAAGGATAATTTTCCACCTTTGCATTCTCAGCCGTGAGCTTTCTTGCCAAGAACATATATTGGGAATCTGGACCTGCATTTTCTACAATCTTCTAACTATTATTTTAAAGGATTGCAAAAGAGCAAGACAGTGTGCACACATGAATGTCTATTTTCCACTGAGAGGAAGCAAAGCATTGAACTAAGAATGTGATGCTGTTCATCTCTCATTCTCAAGTAAAATCATTACATCTAGTCAAAAGTGTTGCGATGTTTTTGGAGATGGCTAATTAGACCAATTTGGACTAGAAAATTCCTTCTACGCAGGTGACAAAGGCATTGGGATGCCTTTTGATTTTCAAGATTCTCTTTTCCTCTTTGCTTCCTTTATTCTACCCACCCCATATGAACAAGCACCATGTTTTATGCAGGTGTGTCTAACAGGAAGATCCAATGTTTCTTCTTCCCAGTGTCAATGTTGGAAACTGTCCCAGTGTCAAGGGTCGGGTGATCCCTGTACAGGGCCGGTCCCAACAGCATGCACCAGCATGCGGCAAGCGCGACCAAACCGGCAGCGAGGGCCGTGCAGAGGTCGGGTGAGTGGCGCAACGCGGCGCAAAGCGAGGCGAACTTGGAGCAAAGTCTTAAAGGTAAGTTCACCAGGACAGAGAGGGGAACACAGAGAGGGGCACAGAGGCACACACAGAGAGGGCCATGGACCACACACAGAGAGGGTTACGGAGGCACCTACAGAGAGGGTCACGGAGGCACGACGTCGATGTGGTGTGCAATACGTCGAGGCGACTGCGAGCCGACAAGCCGTTGCTGCGCGGAATTTTTGAACATGGTCAGTTTTTCGGAGCCGTGCGCGATGTCAGGACGAACGCCGCACAACTCCGGCAACCGAAGTGGGACCGGCCCCGCGACGTCGGATGGCTCAAGCGACCACGTTAGGTCGTGCTCATCGCATGGAGTTGCATGCTGGTGGGCCAGGCCCTTTACTGATAATGAGTCTCAACAAGATGACTTTGAAGCTGGAACAATGACTTGGGTAGGGAAAGAACGGAGAGAGAGGGGATGCAAGGGTTACATGAAGTTAGAGAAATCAATACTTATACCACTGGATTGCATGCTGCCCAAGCAAAATATGAGGTGCTGTTTCTCCAATTTCCATTTGGCCTCACTCTGACAATGGAGGAGGCCCAAGACAGAAAGGTCAGTGTGGGAATGAGAAGGGGAACTAACGTGTTTGGCATCTGGGAGATCAGGTAGGCCCAGGCAAACTGTGCGAAGGTGTTCAGCGGAATGATCACCCAGTCCGTTTTAGATCTGATATCTGTTTGCCAGTGATATGTGATACGTGAAATGGTAAGAAATCCTAGTGCGTGTTTGTGTGAAGGTGAGATTAGTTGAAACTTAGAAAGTATACAGGTAGATATTGCAAGAAATTAGAAAAACAATATTTATTAAAAAGAGCTGAAGTACAAGAGTAATAAATTGCTCCTGCTTTGATAACATCACACCTGGAGAAATATATGCACTTTTGGTCCGCATATCTTAAAATAATTTTTGCTTTCATTGGGACATATAAGATATTGGGGTCGATTTCTAGTTGTGTTGACAGTTTCTCTTGCTAAAGAGTCCAGAATGACTCATTCATAAACACAGATTCATGGACTAAGTGTAAGGCATCTATCATTTTACCTAAGAGCATTCGTAATAGATATGTTTCTATTTTGCAATGAAAGAAAAAGTGCACAGCAATAGCAATAGTCTTCAATAGCATTCCAATTTTGCACTGGACCTTTGATAATAGTCCTTAGCATTATTAATTTCTCAATTATTATTTCTCAATTAAGTATTCCAACTTGCTGACCCGCTCTGTTCCAAAAGGGAAAATAATCCACAAAATGTTATTTCCTTACTTCTGTACAAAAAAAGACAAAGTAAAAGCACGTAATTCAAAAATATGTCTTCAAATTGATACTTAAAGGCAAAGATTAATTATTCAATTCTAAGAATTACAGATGCAGTAATTGCTAGAATCAAATCCATTTTCGACCTGACTACAATTTCCTTTTCCAGAAAAAATACTCTTGACCCAAGTACAGTTAGTATTAAAAGAATATTGTGAACAAAATATTATAGGATAGGAAGAATGGGGGTTGGGGAGGTGGGAGTTGTAAAATGTCCTAATTCCTTCCTCTGGATGCCCACCTCTGATGCTATATTGTCCAATTGTTCATTGTAGACAGAGGAATGTTCACTTCCATTTCTGATCTGTCACTCTTTACTTTCTACACCTAATCTCACGAGAGCTCTGGAAATCATCATGCACAATGTGCAAAAGAAAATTGTTGCCCCTTGATCCCTCAAATCTTTTGTGTGGGCCCTTTCCACAGTTCAGTTTTAGTGTTTGAGTTACAAATGTTATAGTACATCATGTCTTCAAATACTACCATAAACATAAACATAAAATTTTAACTCTTTGCTGCAAAAACACCCGATAATCCAATCGTAGATATGATGAAAATAAATTTTAAAAAGTTAATATTAGAATACAATGAAATACAGAAATTTTGTTTCCCTTTTTTGTTAGGTAATCCCTTCTTTCAAACTATGTACCAACAGAAATATTTTGTGGAGTCCCACATAAACGGACAAAGGTTTTTCCCACACAAAGTAAAAATACATCATAGATTAAAAAATGAAATCACAATTTAGCTCTTTTATCTTTTTTTTTCCTTGTTTTTTAACCCACCTAATATACTCAGAGAGCAATAAGTTTATGCAGACTAGCCAGGAGCAATGAGTAAGATGTCTGTAATTCAGTAATGACATATTTAAAAAAACCTTCAATTTTCTGTTGCCACATTATATTAGGACAAGGAAAACATTACCAATGGAACTTTACTTCTGCAATGGAGCAGAAATATATTCATTATCTTGCAGTTTATCATTTTATATGGTAGGTTGGTCACCAACATCTTCAAAAGAAGATTACTCTTTCCTCTCTTGCCACATAAACACAGGTTTCTCCATGGAAAAGTTTATTTGCAGCCAGCGTATGGCACCACTCCTTATTCTGGAACTGGGGGATTGAATGCCCAGCACAACCTGAGGCAATGAATTATCCAGCTGATTGCCTGATTATCCAATTTGTAATCCTCATTGTTTCATTTTATAGTTGATGCAGTAGAACTACTCCAAATCAAAGTTCTCCACTGATAATAAGACAAATGACTTCAGTGTGCTATCAACTCACAAATATATAGCATTCACAGAAAGAAAGACATATTGTAGAGTGAAATATAAGGGAGCTGACTGCTGACATTTTAAAACCACAGTTCAGTGTCCTAGACATTCTGATAGGATAGTACAATGCTTAAAAGATTGTGAAGACGCAGCATAGAAACATAGAAAAATAGGTACAGGAGTAGGCCATTCGGTCCTTCAAGCCAGCACTGCCATTCAATGGCTGATCATCTAAAATCAGTACCCCATTTTTAGAATTTAGATATAAATCTAAATATAGAATAAATTGTACCTGGGACAGATGTAATTCTGAGGTGGCCTCATTGACTCATATGTTTTGGTCCTGCCTACTTTTGGAAAAATATTGGAAATACATTTTTGATACTATCACTGTTGTTTTAGGTATTGATTTACAACCTCACCGTATTACTGCAATTTTTGGGCTACCAATGTTAGATTCTATCCATCTGTCCCATTCTGCCCATCGGCTGATTGCTTTTGCCACATTCATTGCCAGGAGATCTATTTTATTTAAATGGAAAGATTCCAATCCTCCGACCACACTCCATTGGTACTCTGAATCATGTTTAAATTTAGAAAAAATTAGCAGTGACATTGTTGAACCCTTGGTTAAATTTGATAGGACTTGGGGAAGATTTATTCAATATTTTCATACCTTGGTTAAATTTGATAGGACTTGGGGAAGATTTATTCAATATTTTCATACGACATAAACTGTCCCCTCTCCAACTGTTATTATAATTTGTTTTACTGGTATACAGTGGAACGGACTTGACGACAAACAAGGACTTAAATTGTTGAAAGTCTTTGCAGCCTTGATCCTGTTTTGCTTTTTTATTCTCTCTTTCTTCTTTAGTTTAGGGGTTTTGTTTTGTTTTTTTTTTCTCTTTTTTTCTCTTTTTTTTCCTTTTTATCTTTTTGTTTTTATACATAAATTATTTTTTGAACATTTAACGATATTTACGTAGAGACCGGGAGGTCTATATTTAATGTGTATGTTGACACTGGACTCATATTTAGGTTATACCTGCCATTAATGTAACCCTGATTCCTATGTATCAATATCACTGTTATGTTTATCATTACTTTCTTGTTCTTTTGTTTTTGCTTTTGGAAAAAACTAATAAAAAGGAAAAAAAAAAGAGAACTACTACAAATCAAAGTTCTCCACTGATAAGACAAATCACTTCAGTGTGCTACCAACACACAAATGTATCGCATTCATGAAAGAAAGACATATTGCAGAGTGAAATATAACGGAGCAGACTGTTGACATTTTAAAACCACACTTCAGTGTCCTGGACATTAACCATATAACCATATAACAATTACAGCACGGAAACAGGCCTTCTCGGCCATTCCAGTCTGTGCCGACCATTTATTTTCCCCTAGTCCCATCTACCTGCACTCAGACCATACCCCTTCATTCCCTTCCCGTCCATATACCTATCCACTTTACTTTTAAATGTTAAAATCGATCCTGCCTCCACCACTTCAGCTGGAAGATCATTCCACACAGCCACCACTCTCTGAGTAAAGAAGTTCCCCCTCATCTTACCCCTAAACTTCTGTCCCTTAATTCTCATGTCATGCCCTCTTGTTTGAATCTTCCCTACCCTCAATGGGAAAAGCTTATCCACGTCAACTCTGTCTATCCCTTTCATCATTTTAAAGACCTCAATCAAGTCCCCCCTTAACCTTCTGCGCTTCAAAGAATAAAGACCTAATAGGATAGTACAGTTATCCTATTCTGATAGGATAGTACAGTGCTTAGAAGATTGTGAAGACACAGCATAGAAACATAGAAAAATAGGTGCAGGAGTAGGCCATTTGGTCCTTTGAGCAAGCACTACCATTCAATATGAACATGGCTGATCATCTCAAATCAGTACCCCATTCCTGCTTTTTCCCCATATCCCTTGATTCCTTTAGCCCTAAGAGCTAAATCTAACACTCTCTTGAAACCTTTAACTCTAGTTGCAGAGTGAGTAACCAAAGAGCAAACTTATGAAGTAAATCACTTCTTATTGCATTAAAATTCAGCTAATCAGTTGGTGTATTTTCCTGGTGTCTGTCTCAATTTACCTTTGCAACTAGAAAACTGTAAAATAATTTTTCACATTCACCTCCACTAAACCCAATCAAAATCCATTATTCGCCAACAGTCCTACAACCTACTTCATTTCACTTTCTTAGCTTTGGAACGTTTGTGCACTTGACCACAAAACAAACATTCAAGCAAAATGAATAATACAAACCTAATATATGAAGTAGTGTAAATCCATTCTGATTTCAGTAAAAGCCAATTAATCAGCCTTGTGATTTCCTTGGTGCCTGTCTTCCATTTCCTTTGCCTGCACTAGTTCTTCACCGTTAGATGGCTGGTGGTTAGCTGGTGACATTCAGTCCAAGACACTGCGAATGGTTTCAGTGAATCAGCTCAAACAGTTCTAACCCTAGAACTCCATGCTGGATTCAGTTTAGTTTAATTTAGTTTAGTTTAGAGATACAGCGCAGAAACATGCCCCTCATAGTGTCTTAGATAAATACAGTGTAGAAACAGGCCCTTCAGCCCAACTTGCCCACATCAGCCAACATGGTTTGGTCCTGATCTCTCGAAACCTGTCCAATCCATGTACCTGTCTAACTGTTTCATAAACGTTGGGATAGTCCCAATATCAACTATCTCCTCTGTCAGCTTGGTCCATACATCCACCACCCTTTGAGTGAAAAAGTTAATTCCTATTAAATCTTTTCCCCTTCACATGAAATCTATGTCCTCTGGTCCTTGATTCGCCCACTCAGGGCAAGAGACTCTGTGCATGTACCCGATCTATTCCTCTCATGATTTTATACACCTCTATAAGACGCCCCTTATCCCCCCGCGCGAGTGAGAGCCTACTCAACCTCTCCCTATAGCTTAGCCCCTCTAGATCTGGCAACATCCTTGTAAATCCTCTCTGAACCCTTTCCAGTTTGACAACATCTTTCCTATAACATGGTGCCCACAACTGAACACAATAATCTAATTGCGGTCTCACCAACGTCAGGTACATCTGCAACATGACCTCCCATTTTCTATACTCAATACTCTGACGGATGAAGGCAAATGTGGTAAAAGCCTTTTTGACCACCTTATCTGCCAGTGACTCGACCTTCAAGAAACCATGCACCTGCACTCCTAGATCCCTCTGTTCTATAACACTCCCCAGAGCCCTACCATTCGCTGTGTAGGTTCTGCCCATGTTAGACTGCCCATGACAAAATACAACACCACACATTTCTCGGCAAACCGAGTCTGTGTCAACCAGAGATCCCCGCAAACTAGCACTATCCTACACACACTGGGAACAATTTACAATTTTACTAAGTCAATTAGCTTGCAAACCTGAATGTCTTTGGAGTGTGGGAAGAAACCAGTGATCCCGGAGAAAATCCAAATAGGTCACCTGGAGAACGTACAAACTCCATACAGGCAGCACACATGGTCAGGATCAAACCCAGGTGTCTAGCGCTGTAAGGCAGCAACTCTACCGCTGCGCCACCTTGACTAAATGACTGCATTACGATCTCTGGGAGTTGGGTAAAGGTTGGAGTATGAATGTTATCTACTTGAGGAAGGATAGAAATTTTGTGATTCCTGGATCCACTCTTATACACAAATGTGAACACTTCAGCAATCCTGATAATTTGTTAAAGAACAGACTTCCAGGTTGCCAGAGCAACTGACACTCTGGAAGCCTTGTTGAAAATAAAAATCCCCAAATCTGAAGATTGCAACCTTACCGTTTGAGCTTCAACTATAGAACAGATGTTGGGTGGATGCTGCATCTGCTATTATGGAAGTTGCAACACTGGTTACTGGTCACCAGCATCACTAATTCCATGCTGGAAAGGGTGGGCTCCTAGCTTGAACAAGAGTCTGTGCCAAGAACTCTCTCTGCACTTAATAACATTAAATCCTAAATTTATGACAAGCTTCCAAAAGCATTTTGTCATGCAGTCCCCATTGACATCCTCCTCTAATTTCTGCAACAGAGTTGATAAGTGTTCTTGCCCTCCAGATAACTAAAACTTGGGCAATATTACACAAAGGAGTTTGTTAAGCTGCAGTGAGAGTGGAGAAGGGGGAATATCTCTGAAAGGGTAAAACTGGAGTGACCGTAGAGGTAAGCTATAAGCAAGGTTATACTATCAATGAGTGAATGGGGTGATTTAGAGAAAGAGAACATGGACAAAGGAATGTAAACATAAGAATTTAAGAGTTGCAACATACAGAGCAAGCAGACATACCCAGCATGCTCCCTACTTTCAGAAGAATTAAAATCAATAACATGAAAAACATAAAATAAATTGGGCCAGAGTTGGACGACTGATATAGATAGAGAAATCAAATTGGTTGAAGTTGCAGAATTCAATATTAAATCCAAACTTTAATATCAATGTTCCACTTCCCACAGAGGCTGACCTTTCTTGACCTGCTGAGTATTTCCAACATACAATAAGCCGGATTGTCCAATTGCCGATTGTCCGCCATAACCCAGTAAAGGATTATAAGTAGTAGAAACAAAGAACAGCTACAGCTACTGTACGTCTACAGCTCTGCCCGCCTCAACCTTTTTGGTCACACCTTGTAAAACTCAAGCAGATTTGTGAGACACAACCTTCCACATACAAAACATGCTGACTATCCCTGATCAGCCCTTGTCCATATAAACACATGTATATTTTGTCTCTCAGAATACTATCTCATAACTTTCTGACCACAGATGTCAGGCTCATTGGCCTGCAGTTCCCAAGCTTTTCCCTGCAGCCCTTCTTGAATAAAGGCATAACATTTGCCACCCTCCAGTCTTCCGGCACCTCACCTCTATTTAATGACGACTTGTAAATCTCACCCCGGGCTCCTGCAATTTCCTCTCGAGTTTCCCACAGAATGCTCGTATATATCTGATCAGGCCCGGGAGATTTGTCTAACTTCATACATCAGGACATTCAGCACCTCTTCGACCGTAATACTGACTGCTCACAAGATACTTTAATTGAGAATGCCAGGTCCCCCAGTCCTCCTGAATTTCTCCACGGTACAAACAGAAGCATGAATTTCCCATTGCCTATTTGGGGATCAGTAGTACACCCCCACCAAGGTCATCCTTTTCTTGTTCCTCAGCTCCAACCCTATAGCCTCACTGGATTAACCATCTTTAATGTCACCTCTGGCTACTGCTGTGACATACTCCTTAATCATTAACACAACAACCCCTCCTCTTTTACACCAACCTCACTTCTGAAGCACCTATACGCTGGAACATTGAGCTTGCCCCTCTCTTAACCAGGTTTCTGTAACCCCAGTCGTATGTATCTATCCATGCCCAATGCTCATCTGCTTTATCCGTCAGGCCTCTTGCACTAAAAATGTGCATTTAAACCAACATTCCTTCCTCGCTCCCTGCCGTTTTCCTGCCTATTCTGTCCTCTAAAATTTCTGTCATCACACACCATACCAACTTCTAACCTCTCACCTGCCTCAGTCCCGTATAAAATCACACCCCTCTGCAAATCCAGTTTAAACCCACCCTTGCAGCACTGGCAAATTTGCACTTGTCATGCTGATGTTAGCAACTTTTAAAAAATGATTCATTTAGAATATTTATCTGCCTTTACACCTCCTTTCCTGTAAATATTGATTGTGTAATTACCAAGTGATATCATTATGGAATGATAGAAAACAATTGCAGAAAATCAGAGAGTCGAAACAGTAGAATAGAACAGCAGAACAGAAGAGTAGAAGTGCAGATTCTGGCTAATACAGAAGGGGTTCCGGTGCACCTCCTCTAACCTCATCCACTGCATCTGGTGTTCCAGATATGGCCTCCTGTACATTGGCGAGACCAAGTGTAGAATTAGCGAGCTTTTCGCTGTATGCTCGTTCTACTGGATATCCTAGTAGCTAACTATTTTAACCCCTCTACCCATTAGTTACTCTAGCTTTTTGTGTTTTACCACAATTACCTCTTGGGCC
Organism: Raja brachyura; assembly: GCA_963514005.1. The sequence continues at coordinate 119,325,131 of OY740781.1, forward strand.
TTGTCCATAGCCAGAGTGAAGCCACACACAAATTGGAGGAAGAGCAGCACCTCATAACCTACTTGGGTTGTTTGCAATTCAATGGTATGAGCACTGAATTCAAAATTTTAGGTAACCTCTTACTAACCATCCCCCCCCCCCCCCCCCACCCCCAACCCCACACTCTCTTCTCCCTCCCCGCCCCCCACCCTCTCCTCTGGGCCTCACCTGGACTCCCACCTATTTTTCCCCTCCCACCCCGCTACACTCATCCATCTGGCTTCCCAATCTGCATCTTTTCAAACCTATTTCACACCTTATATTCTTATCTATGGCCGTGGTTCCAACTATCCGCCTATCAAACCCCCCTTGCCTATGTCAACCTATTACCTGCCTTTGTCCTGCATCTCCCCTTTTGCAGCTTTCTTCTCCCTCCCTGCAATCAGTCTAAAGAAGGACCTCAGAAGGGTCTCGACCCAAAACGTCATTTTCCATGTTCTCCACATACGCTGCCTGACCTGCTGAGTTAAACCTATTCAGAATTATGACACAAGGAAGTGCAAATGCTGGAATCCTGAGCAAGACATAATGTGTTGGAGAAACTCAGCAGATTAAACAGCATCCATGGAGGGAATCAATACTCAATTTTTTGGGTTGGCAAATCTTCTTCAGACCGAAGAAGGGTCCCAACCCAAAACGTCGCCTATCAATACCCTCCACAGATGCCACCAGTATTTTAATTTGAATCGTATTTTGCCATAACCTTTGCCTTATTCACTTCCAAAGTTCCCTATGTTGATACATTTTTTATCTGGTTGGAAAACAGTTGTCCTGTATGAAACTGTTATTTCGACCAACAAACAAGGTGTGTATCAATTAAGCAGATTGTAATACCCAATATCTTAACATTTGCTTCTTGTAAAAGATATTTAAGGTAATTTTGACTTTATGAGGTTGCATAAAGGAGATACAGTGGCGATACAGATATATAGGCACAGTGGCAAAATGGTAAAATTGCTGTTTTACAGCGCCAAAGACCTAGTTTCGATCCTGACTACGGGTTCTGTCTGTACGGATTTCGTGCGTTCTCCCTATGACTGTGTGGGTTTTTTCCAGGTGCTGGGGTTTCTTCCCACACTCCAATAACATACATGTTTGTAGGTTAATTGGCTTTGGTAAAATTGTAAATCGGCCTGAGTGAATAGGATAGTGGTAGGGTACAGGGTGATCGCTGGTGGGCCGAAGACATGTTTCCATGCTGTATCTCTAATGTCAAAAGTATCTCTAAGGTCCAAAGAGATTGTAGCTTAATGGCCATCGGATTTACTTTGCTGATAATTTTAATTTCCATTTGTTCCCATGGTTCTCATGATCCTTGTTCTCATTTGCTAGCTTTATCAAAACAGCTCGTAACAGGAATTTTAGCATGCTTACGTGATGTATCTCTATGTGTCATTTCAAATGAATGATGAAATCATTTACTAAGTATTAAAATATTAAAAATACCAAATAGAAGAATGTTTCAGTAATGCATCGAGAGCATTGATTCACTGAAGGATATAGCATGGAAACAGGCCCTTCAGCCTACCGAGTCCACGTTGACCATCAATCACCCATTCACACTAGTTCTATTTTATCCCATGCATCCACTCCCTACACACTGGTAGCAATTTACAAACAACCTATAAACACACATGCCTTCGGGATGTGGGAGGAAACTGGAGCATCCTAGGAAATGCACAGTCGCAAGGAGAATCTGCAAACTCCATACAGTCATCAACTGTGTTCAGGATCAAATCTGGTTCTTTGGTGCTTGAGGCAGCAGCTCCACTAACTGCACCACTGTGCCACCAATTATCAGTCCATTCTAAAAGGAAGTGAAATGAAGCAAAGTAATTTTTAAACAAACTTAAATAAACTCTTAATCAAATACATTATCCATTGTCTACTCCGAATGGTTCCTCAACCGATTACCAGTTTTTTTACAAAGTAAGTTGGTTGCCAATTAGGAATTAATACCTTCATGTCAGCCTGGAGTTTCATCCTGGCCAGACTGGAAGACAGATATCTTTCACATCACAAAGGCTTTCTTTAATGAAAATCTAATGATTCTATCACCATTATTATCTATTTGTGCAGATTTATCTGACATATCTTAAATTCCACAGCTGCCATGATGTGATTTGAACTCACATCTCTGCATCATTGGTCAACAACATAACCTCCTTTCTGACATACGAGCACAATATGAACTACTTTTCTTGAATTTACTTTAATTAATCAATGATTTCCAAAATGGGCTTTAACTAGCAAACTCTAGAGCACATTTAAGAGTATGCACAATGGCATGGAATGAGTGAGACAATGCCCCCTTTAATCATTGTTCCATCCTGTCAAAATTCAGTTGCATGGATGTTGCACATTTTATAGATTGATAAAGACATTAAAAAATGTTTTAAAAAAATACATTATTGAAAAAAATCTTTTGTCCAAAAGTTTATTTTCTGAAGTTTGGCTCTGGGCGTACATTTGGACTATCTGGCTCTCCATGCAGTTGCTCCTGCATTCCAGTAGTTTTCTTGTCTGGATGGTCTTAGAAGAGAGAAGGGTTTTGGCTAGTATTGTTGAGGAAGTGGTCAATTGAACTAGCTTCATGAAGCGTTTTGGAGAGGTCCGTAAATGTCTCTCGAGGATCAGCTGATGTTGTGGGAGTGGGGCAGGATTTAGTTAACTACTTTAAAAGACAGCAGAGTTTCATTTGTACAGCTGATTTGTGTTCCGTGGTTATTCTTTTTCTACCAGCCTGCGTTCATTTGCAGCCTATATTTCTTCTTGCACTTGGTATCCATCATTTCCTTCCAGTTCTGACAGAACTTAAAATCATGTTGCTTCCATATTTGGTTAGCAGTAAACACACCTGTTCTATTATCTGATATTCAAAAGTGATTAGAATTGAGGCATAACCTGCTGATCATTACTGCTGTTTCGTAATGTGTTCAGCAACTGCGCTAAACATGGCAGAACAATGCTACATTAGCATGAAGTGAAACATTATAAATACTGTACACATTTATAACACCGTAGAAAGTTTAAATCTAGATAGCCACAAAGTTCATGCCTGTACCCACAAGCAATTTGTGCAGTAAAACAGCTCATTAAGGGTTGAAAAATGAGTTATTATTGAATGGGTTAATGCGAATACTGTGGGCCATCTTAATCAAAATTCAGATAATCATGCTAAATGACCCGTATGACATGAAAGAACTAAAGCAAACTAATTACAATATCCAAAGAAAAATTAGCAAATGTTCCACTCTGATTTTGGTAAATTGAGTTATTTGAGTCTTATGCCACAAGTGCTAATCATTGTATGCAGTGAACATTTAGTGTCTTCTGTGACTGTTTGATGTTCAATACATTTTCTTTTACAATAATATTGTCGGCGATGGTTAATTGAATTAATTTCTTTAAATTTATCATTGGTGACAATATTATATGACTATTATATCAAATTATAAAGAATAGTTACTCTGTCTTGAGAATATGCTTTCAGTTACCATAAAATTGTAGTTTCACAGCATGGCAAATTATCTTTACTATCTTATTTGTTATTTATTTTGGTATCTCTGAAATGAAACTAGTTTTGTACTTTAATATTGATCCTAGCTTTACAAAGTAATATGAATAATGTGAACAATAATCTGCTATCATTGTGGCAAATGTTTCTCTTTTACCTTCACAAATACACATACTTGGTCTCCTAATCTAAGGAAAGACATTCTTGCCATAGAGGGAGTACAGAGAAGGTTCACCAGACTGATTCCTGGGATGGCAGGACTTCCATGTGAAGAAAGGCTGGATAGACTCAGCTTGCACTCGCTGGAATTTAGAAGATTGAGGGGGGATCTTGTAGAGACTAACAAAAATTTTAAGGGGTTGGACAGGCTAGATGCAGGAAGATTGTTCCCGATTTTGGGGAAGTCCAGAACAAGGGGTCACAGTTTAAGGATAAGGGGGAAGTCTTTTAGGACCGAGATGAGAAAATCATTTTTCACACAGAGTGGTGAATCTGTGGAATTCTCTGCCACAGAAGGTAGTTGAGGCCAGTTCATTGGCTATATTTATGAGGGAGTTAGATGTGGCCCTTGTGGGTAAAGGGAGCAGGCGGTATGGAAAGAAGGCAGGTACAGGATATTGAATTGGATGATCAGCCATGATCATATTAAATGGCGGTGCAGGCTTGAAGGGCCGAACGGCCTACTCCTGCACCTATTTTCTATGTTTATATGTTTAGTCCTCATGTGTAAATAGGCTTGATGTCATTTCTAGCCATGCTCACAGCATGCACTGTGACTGTGTCAATTTTTTATTTCATTAAATCTATGTCATCACACTGTTATCATGAGCACCATATATGCACCAACTGGCAAATATACAGTTAAACAATCTATGATAAGACAAAATGAATGCAATTGATTGCCATTTATTTTGTTTTATTGTAGATTGCTAAATAAATTTGCTTCAATACTCTATTTTTGCTTTCACAATGGTGAGTTTCTTTTTGCTTCAAATATAATTTTGTCCCAAATGTGCATTCCCTAGTGTGAGGCTCAGTCGAGTCTGAGCTGTGCCCTGCACAATAAAATGGGACAGGAAATAAACTCTCCAAGTCTCTTGTTTGATCCTCTTAATAGCCTCTCTCACCCATGCATAAATACATGCACAGCCAAAGTATATGGCTACAGTGAGACACATAGTCTTTTAGGCAACTTAACCCTCTTTTTCTTACAAGATAAATATAAATAGAATGCAAAACATCATTATACAGTACATGATTTTTGCAACTTTGCAGTAATTATTTTGCCTGACAATTAGGACTTTTATTAATCCAAAGAAATGTACCACAGTTATTGTTCTAATGCAAGTATAAAATCCTTTTACGAATATGACCTGCATCCACAAGAGTACAAAATAATTTATTTGAGGCAATAGATGTTGCGAGTTTTGGAATTGATTGTCCACGTTAATTTTTATAGCAATTATTCCCGATCTTCAATCCAACATATTTAAAAAACTAAAACACAACTTTTAAATCAAGTATACCATGACGGGTTCACATATAACCTACAAATCAAACAAGCAAGATAATTGTGTGCTCTGCCCATAAAGAAAACACAGGTGGCACCACAGTATTTTGTGTACTACATCAAATTGGAATGTTTCCATAAATAAACACACTAAAAGAGACTGAGCTGGGAATTGTAACTAGCCTTTGGTGGTGCTGTGTGCTGTTCACCGGTTTTGAGTGAAGCCCTCACGCTATGATACTCCATTATACAAGAAGTCAAATGTGTTGGCAGAATAGATTTTGCACAAGGAAATTGCACAAATGCATGTATGTCCAATATTTCCCACCATTTCAGACATTAAGAAACTGAGTTGGGAGTAAATTGAGGTAGACAGGGGAGGGGAACACATAAAATAACAATAAAGAGGTTAGTGAAGGGGAGGGCGGGCTAGCAAAAGAGATTTCAATGATTCAATAATATTTTATTGTCACATGTAACTAGGCACAGTGAAATGCTTTGCTTTACATACAAACCAATAATATCATACAGCAGACCTCACTAGGCAGTACACAAGTATCGCCACGTTTCTGGCGCAGACAAAGTTACAATAGTTCACCGAATGCTCCTATCTTCTGCCTAATGCAGCACGTGGCAGAAGGCAGTCCCCTACTGGGTCCTTCTTCATTTTTGGCACCCACCCTCCCCCCCCACTAGGACCTTCTTCATTCTCAGCAACCCATATCCTGCCGGGACCACCTTCATTCTTGCGGTCCCCCACTGGGTAGCTTTTGGGGCCCTCCTCGCTCTTTACGGTCCACCTACGTGCTTGGTAGTCGCACATGTATCCCACCTCGCTCTCGACTGTCCATCTAGCTAACAAGTCCCTCCTCGCTCTCAGTGTCTCTGGGTACCAGTGGTTTGGGGCCGAGTTTGAAGTCCGCGGTGGATGATGAGGGCCTACTGGGTGGGTCCACCATCCTCGGTGAGCAAGTGCTCGGTCCGCGGCGGGTGAACCAGGCTTGCTGGTGAGCTAGGCCCTGGTTTGCCAAGATACTTACAGCATGTGGGTCGCTGGGATACTCCAGGTGTGTGACTTAGAGGAGAGCACAATCAGTAGAGAAACAATTGAGAATGGACAAATTGTAGGAAGTTGATTGTGGAGTGGAAATTAGTTAGTGAGCCTAATAGGTACTGAATGATTGGTAAGGGGAGACAACAACTTGATGGTTGGCATGTGGGAGGTGGGTTAGTCACTTAGAGATTTAATGTATTGGTATATCAGCATGGGTTATTGTCACAGATACTGAGATATATCACCACTGTGTCCACTCTCCCAACCTGTCCAAGTCCTCTGCAGGAGTCCCTGCTTTGTCTACACTACCTGCCCCTCCACCTATCTTTGTATCATCTACAAACATGGCCACAAAGCCTTCAATTCTCTCATCCAAATCATTAATATCCATTGTGAAGAATAGCGGCCCCAGCACCAACCCCTGCGGAACACGGCTAGTCACTGGCATCCAACCACAAAAAGCCCCCTTTATTGCCACTCTTTGCCTTCTGCCATCCAGCCAAGCTGCTAACCATGCTAGTATCTTCACTCTGATACCATGGGTTCTCATCTTCTTTAGCAGCCTCATGTGTGGCACATTAAAGGCCTTCTGAAAATCCAAGTAAACCACATCCACTGACTCTCTTTTGTCTGTCCTGCTATTTACTGCCTCAAAGTGTTCCAACAGGTTCATCAGACATGACCTGCCTTTCACAAAACCATGCTAACTTCCACCTACTTTATCGTGTGCTTCTATGTACTCATTATGCAATGATTATGTTGGCAGCTTTCTTGAGGTTGCATGAAATGTGGATCGAGTTAATGGAAAGGTGTGGAGGGCAGGTTGTTTTGCGTGATGGACTGGGCTGTATCCACAACTCTGCAATTTATTGCAGTCTTGTGGTGGCGGCATCGAGTTTTGTTTTGGACGCCTTTTAGTCTTTTTATATGGGGGATGGGGGAGGGGGGAAGGGGGAAACCGTTTTATCCAGTCCCTACCTGGGTCGAGGATGCGACTTTCCTCCGAGCCGCTTCTTCACCCCCTCCTCGCGGCCTACCACCTGGATTGGTGCAGCCTTTCCTGTCGGAGTTCCGGTCAGAGCTTCAAGCTGCAGCATCAGCGGCAGCGCAGCACTGAGGTACCATCATGGAGCTGGCAATGCCATACCCGGGTCGCCGTGTTGGAGCTCCGGAATGCTGGGACTGTGGACTTCAACATCATGGGGCTGTGGTCTGTGGAGCTTCCAGCCGCGGCGGCGTTGACTTTATCATCGCGGAGCCTGGGATCTTTCGTCGAGGTCGTCAGTGTTGGAGCTCCGTGTGGACTTCGGGAGCTGCAGTCTCCAGGAGGAAGCAGCTGTTTTGGAACTTCGAACCGCTGAGAGCTTTCTTCCGATGCCGGAGTTCCATCATTCCAGTGAGAGGGCCTGAAACATCGGGCTGCCGTAGCGGCCACTGCGGAGGCCTCAAATAGGCCCCGACCACGGGTGAACATAGAGGAAGTGGACTGAACTTAGCTGCCTTCCCTCACAGTGGGAAACGTTGATCCCACTGTGGGGAGATGTTTTTTATGTTCAATGTTAAATTCCATAGTGTTATGTTTATCTTATTTGTGTGCTGCAATGGCAACTCAAATTTCACTGCACCAATTGGTGTATGTGACAATAAATGTCCTTTGTCCTTTGTCCTTTATCTTGGGCAGAGCAGTTGGTAAACCACACTGTGTTATATCCCAATAGGATGCTTTCTAAGGTGCATCTACAGAAATTGGTAAGGAGCAGGCAGTTTGGGGTCAGGTGGGAGTAATCACTCATAAGCAAATCTTAAAAGGAGGCATATTTCTGGAGAACAATTAACTTCTCGTGTTCCCTGACCTGTGCAAAATGTTGCACTTAACATTGACGCAGGCTATAAATATCCAGATAAGACTTGCTACTCCAGTTCAATAAATTCTCAAATTCAATAAACGTAATGTCACAAGATTTTTGGATAACTCTATACACAGGAATTTTAATATCAACGGTATCCTTAAATGATCAGCCATGATCACATTGAATGGCGGTGCAGGCTCGAAGGGCCGAATGGCCTACTCCTGCACCTATTTTTCTATGTTTTCTAAATATCCTTGCCTTGAAATCAGCCAACATTGTTTTGTTTGGTAGATTCTGAGCAACAACGGGTTGTCTACTGTGCTACACCCCAACAGCATTTCTTTCATTAGCAGTGTTGCTTAAAACCTAATCCTGAGATATTTATTCTCCTCCCCTGTCTCTTACAAGTACAGAGATTTCATTTTAACTTCCCAGTCTAACCATTGCCTGGAAATGCCACACATTGTTGCAAACTCTTCGATAAAACCAGTTCAACTGATGTCAACTCTGAAGATTATGTTCACAAAGGAAGATCCCTTTGCAAACATTCCAGCTTCACCTGATGATTTAGTTTGCTTTGCACTTGCAATTGAGTGAAGGCTTGTATTCCTCGAGACACATTAACGTGTTGATTTTGTAAGCCTTGAAATATGCCTTCTTTTTGTTGAGATGCCTCTGCAAATTTTAAGTGAGTTTTACTTCCTCAGGTGTTTTTTTGTTGTCTTTGAATCGTTGTTTCCAAAATTGAACTTGTTCAAACTGTACCCTATTACCCTCATCAACTGGAGTCTACTGGCTGTAAACTCTCAGCATTTCACAAACCCACATGATCAGTTGGGCAGGGCCAGCACTTTCCAGATTGTGGTTAGCATCTGGATCCCCTCACTGCTCACTGCCTTGACCCTTTTAAGAACACAATCCAACTGAATCCATCCAGCCCACAAGTATGGCTGCTTTACATACTACTCAGCTGTCTGTATGGGTCCCAGAAGTCCAATTGTCACGCGTTGAATATGTGCATTTATTGTGGTCTGATCAATAAACAACATTGCTTCATCTCTATCACTCTCTTTATATATATGGTAAATTATATTGAATATTGAATTATATTGAATATTCACATTTTCACCTTTTTATCCTTAGACTCCATTCTTCATATAGGGGTCTGCACTATAGATATACCTTCCAGCTTTAAAGGCAAATGTAGACTACTTTTTTTGTTCAAATTTCTTGAAGGATTTTCACTGGCCATTCACAGTATGCAGCTCATTTTCGAGATAGCTGAATGGATAGCAAATTGGCTCCATGGAAGGAAGCAGAGGGTAATGGTGGAAGGTTTCTTATCAGATTGGATCCCTATGACTAGTGGTGTGCCTCAGGGTTCGGTGCTGGCCCGTTACTGTTTGTCATCTACATCAATTATTTGGATGAGAACATACAGGGCAAGATTAGCAAGATTGATGATGATACAAATGTTAGTGGTTTTGCAGATAGTGAAGATGGTTGTGAACGATTGCAGCAGGATCTGGATCGATTGGCCAGTTGGGTGGAGGAATGGTCGATGGAATGTAATACAGAGAAGTGTGAGGTGTTGCATATTGGGACGTCGAACAAGGGCGGGAGCTACACAGTAAATTATAGGCCTCCGAGTGGTGTTTAGAGCAGAGGGATCTAGGAGTATAGGTATATGGTTCATTGAAGGTCGAGTTGCAGGTAGATAAGGTCGTCAAAAAGGTTTTTGACACTTGGGCCTTCATCAGTTAGAGTATTGGGTACACAAGTTGGGAGGTCATGTGCAGTTGTACAAGACGTTGGTGAGACAGCATTAAGAATAGTGTGTTCATTTCTGGGCACCATGTTATAGGGAAGATATTGTCAAGCTTGAAAGTGTTCAGAAAAGATTTACGAGGATGTTGCCAGGACTAGAGGGTGTGAGCTATAGGGAGAAGTTGAGTAGGCTGGGTCTCTATTCCATGGAGCACAAGAGGATGAGGGGAGATCTTATAGAGGTATACAAAATCATGAGAGCAATAGATCAGGTAGATGCACAGAGTCTTTTGCCCAGAGTAGGGGAATCGAAGTCCGCAGAACATAGGTTCAAGGTGAAGTGGAAAAGATTTAATAGGAATCGAAGAGGTAACTTTTTCACACAAAAGGTGGTGGGTGTATGAACAAGCTGCCAGAGGAGGTAGTTGAGGCTGGGATTATACCATCGTTCAAGAAACAGTTAGACAGCTACATGGATTGGACATGTTTGGAGGGATATGGACCAAGCGCAGGCAAGTGGGACTAGTGTAGCTAGGACATTTTGTGGGCGGTGTTGGGCTGAAGGGCCTTTTTCCACACTGTATCACTCTCTGACTTATGACTCTCCATGACTCAACATTTGTTGAAGTGAAAATCAATGAAATTTTGTTGTGGATTTCTTGTGGCAGCTTTCATGCTTCTGTCCACCATGAAAAAGGAACTACATCTATTTCCTGGAAGCGCATTGCAACAGCACAAGAATAAGTACTTTTTTTTAAAGGTCACCATATCGTACATAAATACTTGAAACAAATGAACTTCAAGGACACGGGATTTTATGATAAACCAAGAACATTTGAAAATTGGATAAATTAGTTCATCAAAAGAAGATACAACATATTGGAAAATGGGGGAAAGGTGGAACACCTCAGGAAACCCCATATTGCCCTAGTGAGAACTGACAGCATCCATGATTAGGATTGAACTTAGATTGTCTGAACTGTGTTAAAATACTGAACCTTTCAATAAATATGTAAATATCATGAAACTTGGTTGATAGTAACAGCAAACCTGAGGTCATATATGTAGTTTCTAGAGGGCATTGTACATGCAAACAATCATCTGTACAATAAAAACAATATTACTCATTGTTCAGATGTGACCAAACCTCACCAAGAAATGCCAATAAGGTGTATTTATATGGCAGTTACTGGAAATGTATTGGTGTGTACTGTAATGCAGCAATATTGGACACAACAGAGCAAGATTAATAAACCCAGCCGGCATATCAGTTAAACTGTATTTCCGAAAAATGCTAGATGCTGTGTTTCAGGATGCAATTTTGCAACCTCTGATCTTATGCCAATATAATAATTTGTTCCATCATCTTGGATGGCCAAATTTCAGCAAACCGCGAATACATGCTTGACAGGCTAAGGCGCAAGCTGTTTCCAAACTAGAAGCTGCTCTGGCAATATGTTCAAAACCCCATATGTTCACATATCCCTGTATACTTTGTTGCTAAAACAACTAAATGAAAAATAAATAATTTCAATCCAACTATCTGTAGAACAAATTACTAACTGATCTTTGAATGATTCAAGGGATATTGGAATGAAATATTAAGACATTGTATTTACATGTGATGCTTCAGTAACTATAGAAACGTTTACAGAATACAAAGAGTAAAGTTCATTAATCCTAAAAATAGCCATGTGGATTATGGTGAATGACTGATGCATGTTTGTTTGATGCAAAGCAAGCAGTATACACATTTTGTGTTGCAGAATTGCAGATGCTAGTTTAAATCAAAGATAGACACAAAATGCTGGATTAATTCAGCGGGACAGGCAGCATCTCTGGATAGAAGGAATGGGTGACAACCCACCCTTCTTCAGATTTTTCAGAGTTCAGGCTTCACATTTTGTGTGCTGCTTAATTGGCCTACACGCCAAAAACAGTGAAGCACTGAGACTGCATCTTGTGCTGCAAGTCATTTGATGTATGAATCTGGCAAAGGAAACAATGAGGATTATCATATTCCAAGGCTTCACAAGTTTGTGTAAAATTAGCATAGATATGTTGAACCCACACAGTCAAGGGGTTTGACAGATGTTTCTGGGAGCAGATAGTCTTGGAAGTCAAAACTTAAAGAACTGGATATAGTGAATATAAGTGTATGTGCCCCAATGATGCCACCGTTGTTGAGTTACGATGAGAAAGGAGGGAGATCGATAATCTAATTGAAAGGTGCCTGAACAACCACCTTGGTCTCAGTATTACCAAGACCAGGCGCTACTCGCTAACTTTAGGGAGAGAATGCCAGGATTTTATCTTCATCATGGATGAAAGAATCAACAGCTTCAAGTTCCTGTGCCTATATAACTCTGAAGATCCATCCTGGGCACAAGACATTGATGCAATCACAAAGAAAGCTCATCAACACCCCTACTTCCTCAGAAGGTTGTGTTGATTTATGGATGAACTGTGAGCTACATTCACAGGTGAAGGGCAGGTCCGCTGCATACAAGTCAAATGATCCCGAGCGGTATAAGAAAGCTCACTATGATCTTTGCAAAGCCATCAAGGGTGCCAAGAGACAATACCGGGCCAAACATGAGTCCCAGTATAATAATTTGGACACACACAGAATGTGGCAAGGTCTGAATATTAGATTATAACTGGCAGCAAAGCGAAGTGAGGCAACATTACTGATGATAGTGTGGCCCTACCTAATCCACTCTCTACTCGCTTTGAGTAGAAGGCCTACGCTGCAATGACATCCTTCCCATCAGACTCAAGTATGCCAGGGTCACTGTTGACTAAATTAGATCGGCCTTTCTGGGGGTGAACCCACAGTAAGCCCAGACGGAGCCCCTAGCCGCGTCCTTAGAGCAACTGGTAGGACATAGAAACATAGAAAATAGGTGCAGGAGTAGGCCATTCGGTCCTTCGAGCCTGCACCGCCATTCAATATGATCATGGCTGATCATCCAACTCAGTATCCCGTACCTGCCTTCTCTCCATACCCCCTGATCCCTTTAGCCACAAGTGCCACATCTAACTCCCTCTTCAATATAGCCAATGTATAGACATCTGCCAGATTCTTTCACGAGCATCTTTAATCTCTCCTTTCTCCATTCTGAAGTACCTACATGCTTCAAGAATACCACCATCATTCCAGTGCCAAGGAAAAGCAAAATGTCATGCCTTAACAGCTACTGCGGCCAGGGGCTCCCTCTGGGCCAGTTGCTTACTGTGGGTTCACACCCAGGAAGGCCAATCTAATTTCAGCAGCAGTGACCATGGCTACCGCATAATGGCCTTGACATCCTCCATCATGAAGTATTTCGAGAGGCTGGTTATGGAACGTGTTTAATCCAGTCTACCAAGCATCCATTGCAGTTCACCTACTGCCACAACAGGTGCACGTCCCTGGTCCTACATTCATCCCTGGAACTCCTGGATAAGAGTGACCCCCACATCAGACTTCTATTCACAGATTACAGCTTTGTTTTTAATATCACTATACCATCCAAGCTCGTCTCCAAACTCATGGAACTTTTAGTCAGCACTCATCTCTGCAACTGCACCACCACAGTGAGCCAGATATCAAAAATGATGAGACAGAGTACAGGAAGAAGGTTGAGAATCTTGTGTCCTGGTGTCAAGACAACAACATTTCCCTCAATGCCATAAAGACAAATGAGAGGGTAATCGACTTCAGCAAAGCAAAATAGTACACATACCCTGATTGGCATTGACAGCGCCGAAGTAGAGATGATTGAAAACTTCAAGGTCCCAGGAGTAAATATCACCAGCAACCTGTCCTGGACTAGCCATATCAAAGCAAGGCTAAGAAAACACACCAATGCATGTTTTGGGAACAGCTCCATCTAAGACCGCAAGAAATTGCAGAAAATTGTGGATGGAGCCCAGACCATCAGACAAACTAACCTCGCTTCCATTGTCTCCATCTCAGTAAGGCCACAAACATAATCAAGGAACTGTCTCACCCCAACACTCCCATCGGGCAAGAGCTATCGAAGTGTGAAAATGCACACTTCCAGTTACAGGGACAGGCCCGAAACCTCACCCATTCCTTCTCTCCAGAGACGCTGCCTGTCCCACAGTTAATCAAGCATTTTGTGTCTACATTCGGTTTAATCCAGCATCAGCAGTTCCTTCCTGCACAAGTAGTTACTAATCACGTTACACTTTAAACAATAATGTGTTATTATTAATGTTTAATGTTTTATGTGTTATTCTTATGTGTCATTCTTGTTACTGTATGTAGTAACATAGAAACATAGAAACATAGAAATTAGGTGCAGGAGTAGCCCATTCGGCCCTTCGAGCCTCCACCGCCATTCAATATGATCATGGCTGATCATCCAACTCAGTATCCCGTACCTGCCTTCTCTCCATACTCCCTGAGCCCCTTAGCCACAAGGGCTACATCTAACTCCCTCTTAAATATTGCCAATGAACTGGCCTCAACTACTTTCTGTGGCAGGGAATTCCACAGATTCACCACTCTCTGTGGAAAAATGTTTTTCTCATCACGGTCCTAAAAGACTTCCCCCTTATCCTTAAACTGTGACCCCTTGTTCTGGACCTTGTTCTGGACTTCCCCAACATCGGGAACAATCTTCTTGCATCTTGCCTGTCCAACCCCTTAAGAATTTTGTTTGTTTCTATAAGATCCCCCCTCAATCTTCTAAATCTTCTAAGTACAAGCTGAGACTATCCAGTCTTTCTTCGTATGAAAGTCCTGACATCCCAGGAATCCGTCTAGTGAGCCTTCTCTGTACTCCCTCTATGGCAAGAATGTCTTTCCTCAGATTTGGAGACCAAAACTGTATGCAATACCCCAGGTGTGGTCTCACCAAGACCCTGTACAACTGCAGTAAAACCTCCCTGCTCCTATACTCAAATCCTTTTGCTATGAATGCTAACATACCATTCACTTTCTTCACTGCCTGCTGCACCTGCATGTCTACTATTAATGACTGGTGTACCATGACACCCAGGTTTGTCAGACATGATTTACCTTTCATAAATCCATGCTGACTTTGTCCAATGATTTCACCACTTTCCAAATGTACTGCTATTCCATCTTTAATATCTGACTACTAGTTTCCCCACTACCGATGTTAGACTAACTGGTCTGTAATTCCCCGTTTTCTCTCTCCCTCCCTTTTTAAAAAGTGGGGTTACAGTAGCTACCCTCCAATCCTCAGGAACTACTCCAGAATCTAAAGAGTTTTGAAAAATTATCACTAATGCATCCACTATTTCTGGGGCTACTACCTTAAGTACTCTGGGATGCAGCCTATCTGGCCCTGGGGATTTATCGGCCTTTATTCCATTCAATTTACCTAACACCACTTCCGGGCTAACCTGGATTTCACTCTGTTCTATCTCATTTGACCCCCGGTCCACTGCTATTTCTGGCAAATTATTTATGTCTTCCTTGGTGAAGACAGAACCACAGTAGTTATTCTATTTGTCTGCCATGTCCTTGTTTCCCATGATCAATTCACCTGTTTCTGACTGCAAGGGACCTACATTTGTTTTAACTAATCTTTTTCTCTTCACATATCTATAAAAACTTTTGCAGTCAGTTTTTATGTCCCCTGACAGTTTTCTTTCATAATCTATTTTCCCTTTCCTAATTAATCCCTTTGTCCTCCTCTGCTGGACTCTGAATTTCTCCCAGTCCTCTGGTAGGCTGCTTTTTCTAGCTTCATCTTTTGTATGCTTCATCTTTTGTTTTGATACTATCCCTGATTTCCAAAGCCAATTAACTACAAAATTGCATTTCAGTGGAGTTTGGGAGGAAACCGGAGCTCCCGGAAAAAATCCACGCGTTCACAGGGAGAAGGTAAAACTCCATACAGACAGTACCTATAGTCATGATTAACCCAGCAGGCAGCAACTCTACCACCCCACAGTCTTTTCCAACCATCCAACAACCACTCCAATTCTTCTGGCTGAAGCAGCAGTTGACTTTCCAGTCGACTTTTTCAAGTTTGTGTTTTGCATTCAATGCTCAAAAAGTGGTATCCTCAACACTCGATAAAGGAAATGTAGTTTGACTATTCAGTGGGAAGGACTACCTGAGTTTCTAACATTTTAATTCTCCTTACCATTCTCCCAGTCTAACCCTCATGTTTTTCACCTGTTACATTCCTCCGTTGATGCCCAAGCTAAATTTAAATTATATCTAAAACAAATTATCAACAAAGGGAATAATTTTCGGGCAGTAATAATGTTTGAGTAGTCGACTACAGAGGCATTGAATAAGATTATTTGAACTGCATTAAAAAAATATTGATTACCAGGAATCGAATCTCACAAAACTCAGATGATAGTACCAAGTGGCTTTAAAATTGAAGAAGGCTCTGTTTAAATATAATTTCTATAAATATGACAATATCTACAAAGTTATTTGATTATATGTACATTCTCTGCTACAGGAACCTCGAACCATTGCTTGAAATACCTGCTCTTGTCATTTTGAGTAAGAAAATAAGTTCAATAAGTGGAAAGCTGTGTAGAAAATCGAATTGCTAAATGTGACATTAAAGTGTTTTCACTGCTGTTGCTGGCTGGTGATTTCAATAGGCCAACACGTCAACCTTGAAGAGGCACAGTGGAGTACACCTAACTTTAGTGGGTGGTCTAAGGTATCCTTATTGAAAAAACATTAACTTCATTTATGTGAAGTGAAATAAATAGCTTGTGTGAAAATGTATCTCCAGTTGACAGCACAGATGTGCTGTCTGAGTTAAATTAAATATTGAAACATCTGTGCAGTTGACGTTCCATTCCTCTTGCTCTCCATGCCACCTGATCAGAACAGCAAGACATCTTTCTTAAATTAAGTTTTTGCATTTATTGTAAACATATTTAACTGCTAAATCTTAACATACAATCTTTGTCAAATACTTATTTTACCTTACTAATAAAATAACTAATATTTATTATTACCACCATTGTAACACCATTGTAAACATATGCATAACTGCAACCATTAAAATGAAAGGAATGTGCATTTATCTGGAATATTACTACTGAGAATAGTTTATCTTTGCCTCTACATAATATAATACATTCACCTCCAATTATTTATCTCATGGTATTGAATATTTTAACCTTCTTCATTACACTAAAGGTGTAGTTCCAGTCGCTAAGGGACTGAAGCTTTCCCACCCAACACCCATTTACTGCCATTGAAATCAGAGAAAAATAAATAACCAGGAGCCACAAAAGCCAGTAGATGATCTGCTTAGTCACAAAACAACTGAAAATAATTGTGTTTTTGTGTATTCACAATACTATCAGTGTGGAGTGTTATGGTGAAAAGGTATTTCAAATTCAAAAATGTCATTGTTTATGCTACTTTTCTGGACATATCCATCAACCTTTTGCTGAAGGTACACGGAATATGGAGAATGTTTCTGAAGCTTATCATAACACTAATATTTACCATTTTATTTCAGTTTTTGTGGACCATTAACCCTTTATCAGAATATACATATGTTTTACTTAACATTTTTAAAGCCATAAAATATTTTCTATGCTTCCACCATTTCCTAACCAAATTCTACTGATAACAAGAGTTCTCTTGTCAACTCTTGGCCTCTGGATGTCAACGTGATTAGCACTTGCCGAAAGAATTACTGCCATTAAATGAGTTATGCCGTTACATTTTTTGGTGGCAAAGTACAATACACTAATACATCTCTGTAGCTTGATTAGTACTACTGACTGAGATCAAATTTCTGAACAGTTGTGACATTGATGACTTTGGATTCAGAGTACAGTTGCCAAAATTAGATTTGGCACTTATCATTAACTAATAAAAAATGACACTGTGAAGTTGGATCATTAACCTTATGAAATTTATCTCAGTCATTTCCGTGAGGGAACTCCTAACCTTCTGCAATTAGTTTACCACCTGGGTGGCAGAACGGTGAACAGCAACGGATGCTGCTTTTTTTAAAAGAGCATGTCTAATTTTTCCTTAATTTGGGCAGACAATTGAGTGACTTCTGCAAATCATTTATCCCTTATAATTATAGTGGATTAGTAGCTACATGAAACGGGTAAAAGGATCATTACTTTGAGAGTACAGTGATTGATTTTGGTTTTGCATATGCTCACTAATGTAGACTAATTACATTGGTAGCTGATTCAATATTAAAGGATAAATAAATGCAAAACATATTAGTCCATAAAAGTAGCTGAGCTGATTAAAAAAATATACCATAATGGTGTGACAACGGGAATTAAATGAAATGCTTGCATCTCACAACATAGGGTGGTCAGGCATAAGATCAAACCTAGAGTTACCCACTGTTGATATGCATCCTGCCATCTGGAGGAGGCGTTGAATCAAGGGTATGCACTTTTCTACAGGAAGAGGAAAATAAATTAGAGGATGAATCATGCAAAAACGCTCTACCAGATGATTATAGACAAAATCTGCACAATGGGAGCAGACCATCTGCCCTTCCTCTGAACAGTACTGAGCAGTGCAGGGCCCGGGGGAAGAGGGGAAGCAACAAGGAAGAAACAATTTAAAGGAAGGACAACACTGAAATGTGGGTGCTATAAAATCCACATGCCACTGCTAAAAAGAATTCAGGCCTTCTTTGATTAGCCCTTTGAGGACAAGGATTGTGTTAAACAGATGTTTCCCATCAAATACTTTTGTCATACCAATAACACTCCACATGAGCACAAGTGCTTAAGATTGTACGCTGAAGTGAGAACGCAAGGAACGCAATCAAGTTCTTGGCTTGGATTGTCATTTATTGTAATGGAGCAAGGTGGCCCATCGTTGAATCCTCAAGTTCTCCACTGGTGACATGCATTTCCTTCCCTTCTCCAAGGAGCAATACAACTGGGCAGCACATTCCTTTCTTCCCACACCAGGAGAGTGGGGAAATCTGGCTTCCAAAGATGTAAATATGAGCAGGGATGAACAGGTTATTTGGTTTATTTATTTCCTTTCCCTATTAAAATGTGTGGTAGTGTATGGCGAAGCAGTAAAGGCAAATCAGCTTAAAAACTGGGCAGCCCATTCTTTCCTTCCTTCTAGAGTCTAAAAGTGGCTAAGAAGGGGAAAAAAATTGAAAAGTTCAGCAAAAGGTTCATGTGAGTCCCTTAGCGGCTGAAACAGAAGAAGTGACATGATGGAATACGCAAACAGCAATGAAATTGAGCAAATATTTGACTGGGATTGCAAGCCAAGAAATCGCCACAACCTGATCATCGGCATGGCAAAATTTTAATAGCAGTGGCTATGGAGATAGTTGATGCACTGGTTCATAATTGGCCTGTGGGGTTCTGCAATAATTCAACAATAATTCGCAATGGGAGCCCAACTACTCACAAACTGTAGCAAATATTTTCATGACAAGAAATTGTAGATGCTGAAATCTTGAGCAAAAAATAGTGTTCGAGAAACTCAGCAAATCAGGCCGCATCTCTGGAAGGATGGCAGCTGACATTTCGGGGACCCTTCTTCAGACTGATCAGTTCGAAGAGTGGTCATGATTTGAAATGTGTTCTGGCCATTCCCTCTACAGATGCTGTCTGATCTGTAGAGTTTCTTCAGCAATTTGTTTTTGTGCATTTAGATGAAGGGATCAAGTATGATTATTCATGTTCGCTGGTGATACGGACCAAAATTACATCTTTGGCTGACTTAAGGATCCAGAGAGGCCAGGTGGATATTCACAGGCTAAGTGAATGGGCAAGGTTAGGATGATGGATGATAAATAACATGGAAAGGCATGACATTGTACACTTTGTTAAATGTAAAATGATGGATTATTTTTTAAGATGGTAAAGGATTGAAAGTCATTGGTGTTTCGTGGGTCATGTGTTTCCTTTGGAGGAATGACAAAATTATATATGCAGTTTAAGCAACGCTATATGTTGCTCTTTATTTTAAGAGGATTTGAGAACATGATAAGGTATTTTTTCCATAATTATACAAAGGCTCTGCGATACCACATCTAGAATACAATGTGCTGTGTGATCTCCATATCCAAGGAATTATATACTTGAGTTTGCAGGAGTGCACAAATGTGCACAGATGGCCGTAGAGGCCAAGTCATTGGGTATTTTTAAAGCAGAGACTTACAGATACTTGATTGGTAAGGGTGTCAAGGGTTATGAGGAGAAAGCACGAGAAAGGGGTTGAGTGGGAAAGATGGATCAATCATGATTGAATCGCAGTTTAGTCTCAATGAGCCAAAGTAGCCTAGTTCAGCTCCTATGACTTTACAACTTATAAATGTTCATTAGATTGATTCATGTTCTGCCAGTTTGTAGTATGTGAAGATGTTAAGAAGATTAGGTCGAGACTCATTTGCTTTCAGAAGATGAGAGCAAATGAGTCTTTTATTTTCATTCATTTTCCCTGCTTAGGGGCCTTGTATCCAGGCTCAGTCTCAGCTAACCTTTCACGGCTATAATGTAGAGAAATGTCTTCACCCAGAGTGGTGAATCTTTAGAATTACGATCCAAAAGGGCTGTGGAGACTCATTGCAGAAGAACATTCAAGTGATTTTGGAAAAGATGATTTGGGTTAGCACAGGGAAATGACCTGATGGAATTGATATACAGCAAAATGTGTCCTGTAAACAACTGGGGCCATGGGTGAGGCACTGCTCTGCACTACGTCGGGATGGGTGAGTCGAGGCCGGACGCGGCGCTCCGACCCAACAGTCCCATCGACCTCAGTAGTAGGTCAAATACGGGACAAGGGCG
The DNA here is from genome assembly GCA_963514005.1 of Raja brachyura. Next base: position 119,345,638 of record OY740781.1, read on the forward strand.
GTCCCTTACGGGACAATCCAATTTAGCCCAAAATACGGGATGTTCCGGCTAATACGGGACAGTTGGCAACCCTATCTGGAATCGGAAGGAGGCTTATCTAGAAGATGGAGGCCTCACAAAAGGTTGCATTTTGCTGAACAGGGATTGAGATTGATGAGCAGTCTTAAAGGGCCTGTCCCACTTCGCGATTTTTTCAGCGACTGCGGGCGTCAGTGACTGACACCCGCAGTCGCCGGAAAAACGTCACGTTGTACAACAGGCTACGACACAGTTTACGTCAAGTTGTGACAATCTGCGTCAGTGACGTCACAATTTCCAGGATCTCTACAGTGATAACATACGACTGCATACGACAGCCTACGACAGTGCCTACGACATCCTGACGTCAAACAGCGATAGCCGAGGACACTTCCACATGATACGTCAAGATACACCAGACTGCGTCACTGTCTCTGACATCTTATGACGCAAGCTGTCGTATAATGAATTAGCCAAGGTCATGATCTTGCGTCACCATGGGTCACCAGGCGCACCTGCATGACAGCCTACGTCAGCGTGCGACAGGGCGCACGACATGATAAGACACGCAGGTGTCGCAAAAAGATTTTGAACATTCCAAAATCCAGTGGCGGCAAGGAGACACCATGCGTCATTACATGCGTCACCCCCTGTCACGCCGCGTCAGGCCACGACCACGCTGCGACAACCTATTTTCAGGCTGTCGCGGAAAATGTCGCAAAAAGTTGAAGAGGGCCTTTATGCATTCGTATGGGAGAGCAAAAACTGCCGCATAATGTTACATTCTGAGAACAACATCTCAACTGGTTTCTCCAGCAGTGCATAACCTCACAGATGCCAATGGGGCCACTACAACCTGCTAATTGTCCTATATTTTATGCATTGACTGAGATTCACCTGGAAAAGGAAAGATGAATGGAGCAGGATGCTAGAATGGAATATTGAAAGGAGAAACTGAACAAGAGGAGAGATAATTTGGAGAGGAGGAGACAGATGAAGAGAACATTAAGAGATTGCATACTGTGATGCTGTGCCGGACATCTCACAACACTTTGTTCTTATGAACATTTTTCTCAGTGCCTGTGGTTTCCCTACATTGTAGCAGACATGGATGCTGTCCAAGTTCAAACAGCTCAAACGACAAAAGAAGTATTACGCCTGCAGATAGGAAGAGGGGCAAACAACTGTTTTTGTTCCTGGAGGATAATACAGGTAACACAGAATCTGCAGCAAGTCATTACGAACAAAAGGGCCTGATGCCTTCATAGGTGTGTAATGAGCATTTGAGGATGTGTGAGGAAACATTCTTGTTATGTAATTTGACTGCTTTATGTTTATGAAATACCAGAGCTGATCAGGACTTTGCGTTCTGGATCATCTTTCATGGAACTTTGTCTGTGCAGGAAGCTTATGAGAAGCAGGTCCGGATATGAGTGTCCCTAAAAACGACACCATGGGTCCATCTGCACTTTCATACTCTTGTGCTTGTTTTTCGGTTACCTCCTCCTCTCCTAACTGGTCTTCAGGTTCCGTTGCTCCTTCCATTTTCATCTTTGGTGTATCCCATGACCTGCTTCCCACATACACCAGAGAGTACACAATTATTGAATCTAAACACTTGCTTGGAATAAACATGAGGATTTGCACAGATTGTTGAAAATATCTAAATGCATTCCAAGGTGGTTTCAGGAGTGATTTTAAAACTAGTATGGCTCTCATTAATACCAATGCTCTTTAGCAGTGTGAGTGAATCATGTAGGAATGAGGACTCCAGGATGGAGACAGTGGACTCTAATCCCTGGATCCATCCCATGTTGATAATGTCTTCCTTGGGATGAATTCCTAAAGAATTCCCAAGGAATTCATTCCCTGTCAGAATTCAGTAATGGACAAAAGAAACAACGTCTGATGATCTACCATGACCATGATCCATACATTGAATGAGTGGGAGTGTTTTTTTGCTGCTGAAAAGGACAGAATTATTGTTTGGAGCTTTTGTTTGCATATACATGCACTGATGGGCAGAGAGCAATTCTTGCAAATCCCACTGTGTATTTTGTGACTTCCTCTTCACTGAAATCAAAGTACTTAAGTTATTCTTACAATAAAATAAAGAGTCTGTGTGAACTCCCTGATACATTGGTGAGCACCACATTTGGAGGCATGGCATAAGTCTGCAGACATAGCTTGGATTGATCCTACCATTTAAAGATTTTGAGAGAGGAGGCAGTCAGGCTGATCCTTGGAAAACATCAGCCCTGATGGCGTATGTTCTTATAATCTGAACAGACCAACTGGTTGGGGTTTTTGCATTAATTTTGCGGTCATCTTCAAACTCTCACTACTAATGTCTATGGTCCCCTTGCTTTAAAAGGAAATCTACAATACCTGTGCCAAAGAAAAGCAAGAAGACCTGCCTCAATGATACTAACCGGTGGCATTGACATCCGCGGTGATGGTATTAGTTATAACTCATATCAACTCGTGCCTTATTAACGACTTGAAGTCACTACTATTCACCAACAAGTCAGAGGACAGGAGGTGATAGAATGGTGCCAGAACAACAATCTTACTCTTAATGTCAACCAGACCAAAGAGCAGAATATTGACTTCAAGGGAAAGCCGAGGATTCATGAACCTGTTTTCATTGATGGGTTGGCAGCGGAGGGAGACAACAGCTTCAAGTTCCAGGCTGTGCATATCTTTGAAGATCTCTTCTGGACCCAGCACATAGATGTAATCATTAAGAAACCTCACTACCGGATGGCGCCATCAGCGATGGCAGCATCAGCAACGGTCTGTCTGTCTTTTTGACATTTTTGTTATTTTTAGTTTGTTTTAAAAGTATGTGTTAATGTTCTCTGGTTTGTTTTATTTGAGGGGTGGGGGAGAAGGTCGGGGGAAACTTTTTTTCTATCTCTTACCTTGCCGGCGATGCGATTATTTTCCGGATCGTATCTCCAGTCGCTCTGCGGCCTAACATCATGGTGTTGGCAACCTTGCTCGACTGAATTTGAGGCCCACTGCGGGGACGTGGACTTACCATCAGAGCATGCGATCCCTAGCCTGGGATCAACGCTCCAACTGCAGCCTGCAAATTTCCACATCGAGGAGCTCGCAGTGTCGGGAAGAGCCCAATGTTGGGAAGCTCCAAATTCACAGAAGGTTCGACTAGACCCGATCTGGGGTCCGATCACCCAGTGCGGGGGAGCTGTGATACCCCCTGATGCTGGAGCTTGATCGTCCCGATGCGGAGGACTCGACCGCCGGCCAGGGGAGCCAAGATCGTCCCATCAATGGAAGGCTCGAAGCCCCCTGACCACGGGAGGACAAAGAAGGGAAGAAATTGAACTTTTTTTCGCCTTCCATCACAGTAAGGAATGTGGAGGAGTCACTGTGGTGAATGTTTATGTTAAAATGTATTATGTGTCTTGTTGCTTTTTATTGGTATGAATGTATGGCAAATCAAATTCCTCGTATGTTGCAAAACATGCTTGGATAATAAAGTATGATTATGATTATGATCAATGCTTATCCTTTCTTAGAAGATTCAGGAGATTCGGCATGTCGTAAAATATTCTACTGGACTTCTACGATAGACAGCATACACACTGGTTGTGTCATGGCCTGGTTTGGTTACTTGAATGCTTAGGAATGAAGAAGGCTGAAGAAACTGGTGGAGAGTGCCCAATCCATCATGCATGCTGACGTCCTCGCCTTCGAAAGGATTGACAGGAGGCACTGCCTCAAAATGCATCTAATATCATCAAAGAGCCACACTCTCTGGTCACACTCTCATCTTGCGACTACCATCAGAAAGAAGCTACTGGAGCTAAAAATCATGACCTTCGGAATCAAGAACAGATTCTTAACAGCAACATTCAGACTGTTGAATTTCACACAACACTACCTCAGCAACTATGTGTAGGATTCCCACAGCACCAGGCTTGCTCTCCCTCTCCCCATTCACAACAAGGACAGTCCCCATTGTCCTCACCTTCCACCACATCAGCCAACAGCATATAATCCTCCAACAGTTTTGCCACCTCCAACGGGATCCCACTACTGGCCACATCTTTCCGTCTCCACCCATTTCTGCTTTCTGCAGAGTCCGCACCCTCCACAACTCCCTAGTCAACTCGTTCTTTCCGACCCAAACCACTCCCTCTGCATGTACTTTCCCCCGCAACTGCAGAAGATGCAATACCTGTCCCTTTACCTCCCCTTCGACCATCCAAGGACCCTGACAGTCTTTTCAGGTGAGGCAGAGGTTCACTTGCATCTCCTCCAACCTCATCTACTGAATCCGCTGTTCCAGGTGCCAACTTCTGTACATCGGCGAGACAAAGCGCAGGCTTGGCGATCATTTAGCTGAACACCTCCGCTCAGTCCGCCTTAACCTATCTGATCTCCCGATTGCTCAGCACTATCTCCCCCTCCCATTCCCAATCTGACCTTTCTGTCCTGGGCCTCCTCCACTGAGTGAAGCCCAGCGCAAATTGGAGGAACAGCACCTCATATTTTGCTTGGGTAGCTTACATCCCAGCAGTATGAACATTGACTTCTCTAACTTCAAATAGCCCTTGCTTTTCCTCTCTTCCCATCCCCTCCCCCTTCCCAGTTCCCCCACCTGCCTTACTGTCTCTGACTACATTCTATCTCTGTCCCACCCACTCCCCTGACATCAGTCTGAAGAAGGGTCTCGACCCGAAATGTCACCCATTCTTTCTCTTCAGAGATGCTGCCTGTCCCGCTGAGTTACTCCAGCATTCTTAGTCTACCTCAGCAACTATGATCGATTTCTTTGGGTTACACTATGGACTTTGGTTTTGCACTATTATTGTCTGGTTACTTGGCATTAGGATTATGAATTTATTGTATTATTGTCCGAATATGTGTGTGTTATTTGTAATACATCTCTAAGGCTGCTGGTATATATGCCAATCAAACACTTTTGACTCTCTTGACTCTTGAGAACTCACAAATTTGGAATTGAAACAAATCATCCTTGATCCCAACATATTCCCCAAGAAGAATGTTTTATTAGAAGCAAAATAAAAGAAAACTGTAACATATTAAATCATTCGATTTAAAGTAATTATTACTACCAGTGGGCCTCATCCAGAAGGTTAAAAAAAAACATGCACAGCGTATTTTATAAGTATAAATAAAATAGAACATTTGATGAGAAATGTAAACATAGATTTAATTCAAAATAAATGTTATGGCTTCTGCAATTTAGTGGATTTTCAAAAGGAAATGAAATGAAGGCATTGCATACTGAATATCAATCCTAGGTAGTATTAACTAGGCTTCCACTATAAATCAGAATATGATACTGAACACCTCTTGTAGTCACAGTGTTCAATGTATGGAGACTCAAATATATATTCTGACCAATCCTTGTCACTTTTGTGGGTCTAACACAGATTACAGATGGCATCTGGACATCCTTCATCAGCAAGTTCTTTTTGTTCAGAGGAAGAAATGATTAAATCATGGAATGATAATGGGAGTTGATAATTTGAGACTACAAAAAATAGTTGAAATATTATTGCTATTATTTACTTTGCGCAATGCATTCAGTTCCATTAACAGATGAAGGATAATAAATATGTCTTATTTTATCACATCAGGAGCTCAGTCATTCGGTCCACATTCCTACATATAGGTAATGTAGCATTCTGCAAAAGCATTAATTAAAAAAAAGCTTATTGTCACTTACAAATTAATGCACTGCACTGAAAGACTATTATTTTTAAAGTGTGCATTAATAGTTTTAAATAAGCAACATAAATTCCAAGAATGAAGACTTTTGATGGCACCAACTGAAGCAAATAGTTACTCTGTCATCAGATAGTCTCATTTGCAGAAATTAACAAATGGGTTGACAAGTGAGGCACTTGTGGAAATCATCTGTAAAGATGGTTCTCAGATCAATTAGGGCTACATTTAGAAAGAATGTCTTGGAACGATAAGCGTTAGATGCATTATGTTATGTATATTGTTAGGCGATGACTACAAGTTGATCAGGGCAAGCATTTTCTCTACTTGCATTAGAAGTTAATATCAGAAGGACATAATTAGCTTTTTTATGTTCAGGTCCTTTAACATTTTGAAACCAATCGGTAAAGACCAAATCCTCTTTGCTAAATGTAATTGAATGCATGAAATAATCCTTCATGAAATTGTGTCCTTTCTCTTGAAGTCCAGAAATCACAAAAATATCTACTATGGAATCGCCAATACATAACATTAAAGCTGTAATTTTAACATAAGATAAAAATCAGAAGTGCAGGACTAAAGCATTTGGAGAACTATCTAGTATAATTTCCATGCCTCCTCTAGGGCAGTCATCCATTCTGCTTCTGCGTTAGATAAGTAAAAATGGAAAAGGGGAGTAATGCATAAGAAGCTCAGCATGAATTCCATTTCCCCCATTTTGCCATTTTATCACTACAGCCACAGTATTCACACAAGGTAATTGGTTGATATTAGGCCTTAAGGATCACAGTTGCACAGACCTGGGATATTTGTCACATAGTTTCTGTACGTTACTTATAATTACTCATGCAGCATGCACATCATTCATCTGCTGCTTTTATCTATGTTATAATCATAATTACAATTCAAAAGGCCGTGAAATTAATTCATGACAGCCTGAAAACATGAACACTGGCGCATGATTGAGCACTCTATCTAAACTATAAAGGTAAAGGAATATAGCAACATTAAACATAGCCAGTAAAATGCAACCCCTGCATGTAATTTGTTCCAGTTACTGACTGCCTCCATGTAAAAGGGAAATATTTGATGCAATTAGAAAATCAGGCTTTGACCAATTTATGCTTCCTCCGAGCATTTATATTTTCTTCAGAAAATATTGTTAGTTTCAGTAATAGTTATCAAACTCAAATTTTATGAATCCAGGATTAAATTGGTTAAATTATTTACTTTTCCCAATAGCATTTAATTCCTCCAATAGTGTAGTTCAGCAAACAAGTTTCCTCTTGGGCAAAACAGAAAATAGGGGTGGGAAGCATTCCCAACTACCTCTTCCTGACCACTACCATGATTGGAATTTTCTGCCTGAAGGTGTTGAATGTAATGATATGCTAATAATAACAAAAAGCTGGGAAAATGTCTTAGAACATTTTCTATTACTAATGCTGGTGGATTGCTCGATGAAAGAAATGTCAGTGCATTTCTGGCATGCATTGTTGCTCTGATGAGTGATCAATTATGATCCTTCTGTTTCAAAATACTCACATATTTACAAAGGCACAATTTTCTTCAGAGACTGCAGATTTCACACATGGCAGACACCATGGGCAAGGGGATATTCCAAAACATTGATCTTGGCAAATTAGGTGGGGTCAGTAGCAAAACCATAATTGCTATCCGTACTGAAATTATAGTGTGCATTAGATCCAGAAAGGAAAACCTCATTCAAAACATTTGTATTTACTTCCTGGGGAAATTTGTTCACGTGTGCAGGAACTGCAGGAGAGAGAAAAAAAGTATTTTAAGGACACAGTGAACAATGGCATTAAAGTCATTGGCAGAGAGAAATTAGCATTCACTTACACAAGGAAAGCTATTGATGTTCTCAATTTCCAAGACAGTGGATACATTCAATGACAACTTTGAGATGTTTTGTAACTAAAAGTGATTTCAATATCCACTGGTGCCTGATCAGGTAGACAAATATGCAAGTCACTGCTTAATATAGAGAAGAAAGTAATGATACTTTCACTTTTGCGGCAATGTTATGTGCCATCGACGCTCAAGGCTTCTTTAATTCGATGGAAATTAAAGTGGTAGTATTACTGAGAATTGTATCCGATAATGTAGAAGATTTATGGAACTTAGACTGATAATCAGGAGACCATTGTGGAATTTAAAGGGGGGAATATCTTAATATGGGTGGTATGAAATGCAGATCTAAGCACAAGCAACCAGCTACTCATTTTACTCTGTACACACAATAAAGATATGTCTGAGTTTATAAGGCAGTGGCCAAATTCATCCGTTTTCAACATTTTGTCTCTGAGATATATTTGGTTATTATTCCACCTGCTATTTTTCTATTCTTTCTTCCAGATTATATGATAAACCACATTGCTGGCAACATAATGAATCAGTGAGTTCAAAATAGATTAATCTGCGCTTTGCTCTTTTGTACGTACTAAATTTAGAATTTTCATTTTATGATAACACACATAAGACCTTTTCCTCAACCTTGTGGTAAAATATTTCTATACATTCCATAGCTTGGCAACAAAATTAAGGTGTTCTGTACTTGCTATTTCAGCTAAATGGGTGTTGAATTGCTCAGGAGACAGATTATAATATCCTTCACTGTGTAACACAAACTTGACATCGGCTTTAGCAATTTGACTGATGATTACCTTTAATGCTAAGTGTTGATACGGTACCAAAGGATCCAACAATAGGAGCCCTGCAGTGTACTGGAGGAAAATATCTTAATCTGCTTGGTTTAAGGGGGTTCTTTGTTATTTGCAGAATAGATATAGTTTGACAATTGATGTGATGAATGAATAAGGCAGTGATTAGACTTTCTAAATTTTTGAATTCTACTGAGAATGACCTGACTTCAAGATTTAGTGAAGCAGTTACTTGAGTGGGCAGGAGAAACTATCTTTTACGTTTCTTCAGGGAATAATTATTCAAATAATTAATAACCCCATTTCAGTGAGGAACATGAAGTATGAACCTTCTTGCAATTCTACAGCTGCGGAACCTATCCAAGAGTCTAGAGTATTTAATTATGAAATTCTTACTTGCAGCAGTATAACTGGCCTGTCAACACAATACACATATGTAATATATAATAAACTAAAATTCAATAAATTAATGACCCCAATATTAGTGCAAAAAAAAACACGTCCTGAGTACAAACAAACCCAGCCCAAATTTCATAATTGAGGATACTGTTGTGTAGTGTTCAAGAGCCTGAATAGCCTATTTGGGAAGAACCTATTCTTGAATCTTTGGTTACGGTTTTCAGACTCCTATACCTTCATGAGGAACTACATTGCCAATGGTGAAAGTAGCAGTGAATTATTTGTCTTCCAGCTTTAGCAACTGACAAATTCAATATTTTGCGTGGTCACTGGTGGACTGTACTTCACAACAGTGTAATCTCCCTTATTCTTTCTTGATTGAATGAGAATGGCACAGATATGTGACTTTGCTAAGATTTCTAAAGCTCACGAACATGCCATGAACTAAACTCATATCACTTTGACACTAATACATCTGAACTGCAAAATGCACTTTACTGTAATAGTTTCTATTAACTAAATGTCAGCAATCATACGCTGTGTATCCTAAAGGTCACTGTACTGTATTCTGGAAGCAAAGTTGATACATTCTAAATTGCTGTCACAGGGCCTTGAGGTACACAGCAGATAATGTTTCATGAAATGAAGCAGAAAAAAAAACCTGCAGATGCTGGTTGATACCAAAGATAAGATACACAGTGCTGGAGTAACTCAGCGGGTCAGGCAGCATCACTGGAAATAAAGGATTGGGTGATGTTTCGTCAACCATCCTTTTTCTCCAAGGATGCTGCCTGACCCACTGACTTACTCCAGCACTTTGTGTTCATGAAGAAATCTGCTAACAGTGGTTTAACATCACAATCACGTGGGCCTCGATTCTGCTAACTGCAGGCGAAAATGTACAAAATAGGTGCATGGAAGGGGGATGAGGTACGGCTAGGGATAGAGTGGGTTTGAACTGATTTGAAGAAAATTATGTTTCGAGTTAACTATACAAGAATTCGAAGGTCCAAAATAGCAAGAAGATTTGCTTTTCATCCCTATTTTGTTATTGCAAATTTATCTAAAGGAATGATTTTGTTTAAATTGTGCTAGCAGTAACAAAATAGTTAATTTGATTTGTATTTCACTATTTTTTTCACTGCACTTCTACCTTGGCATCCTAGACTGAACTTGAAAGTCCATCTGCAGCTCCTGGCAGACCGCATTGGACGGTTGGAGCTGCGGTTGGATTCATACTGGAGCATCCACGATGCTGAGAAAGTTGTGAATAGCACATAGAGTGAGTTGTCCACACCGCAGGTAAAAGTTAAGTGGACAGAAAGAGAACGAGTGGCCACTAGCCAGCGTAGCAGTAGGCAGGTAGTGCAGGAGTCCCCTGCAATCATCTCCCTCCTAAACAGGTATACAATTTTGGATACTCTTGGGGGAGATGGCTCATCAGGGGAAGGCAGCAGCAGCCAAGTTCATGGTACCGTGGGTGGCTCTGCGGCACAGGAGGGGAGGAAAAAGAGTGGAAGGGCTATAGTAATAGGGGAGTCAATTGTAAGGGGTATAGATAGGCATTTTGAGACTCCAGGTTGCAAACGAGACTCCAGGTTGGTAGGTTGCCTCCCGGGTGCAAGGGTCAGGGATGTCTCTGAGCGACTGCAGAACATTCTGGAGGGGGAGGGTAAACAGCCAGTTGTCACGGTGCACATTGGCACCAATGATATAGGTAGAAAACGGGATGAGGTCCTACAAGGTGAATTTAGGGAGCTAGGTGATAAACAAAAGTAGTACATCAAAGGTAATAATCTCTGGATTACTACCAGTGCCACGTGCTAGTCAGAGTAGACATAGGAGGATATTTCGGATGAATACGTGGCTTGAAAAATGGTGCAAGGGGGAGGGATTCAAATTTCAAGGGCATTGGAACTAGTTCTGGGGGATGTGGGACCAGTACAAACAGGACGGTCTGCACCTGGGCTGGAATGGAACCAATGTCCTTGGGGGAGTGTTTGCTAGTGCTGTCGGGGAGGATTTAAACTAATGTGGCAGGGGGATGGGAGCATGAGCAGAGAGACAGAGGGTGTAAAATGAGGGTGGAAGCAATAGGTAGCAAGGTGAAAAGTAAAAGTGGCAGGCAGACAAATCCAGGGCAAAAATCAAAAAGGGCCACTTTTCAACATAATTGTATAAGGGGTAAGAGTGTTTCAAAAACAAGCCTGAAGGCTTTGTGTCTCAATGCAAGGAGCATTCGTAATAAGGTGGATGAGTTGTATGTGCAGATAGTTTATAATGAATATGATGAAGCTGGGATCACAGAGATATGGCTCCTGGGTGACCAAGGCTGGGAGCTGAATATCCAGGGATATTCAATATTCAGGAGGGATAGACAGAAATGAAAAGGAGGTGGGGTGAGTTGCTGGTTAGAGAGGAGATTAATGCAATAGAAAGGAAGGACATTAGCTTGGAGGATGTGGAATCGATATGGGTAGAGCTGCGAAACACTAAGGGGCAGAAACGCTAGCGGGAGTTGTGTACGGGGCCAAATGGCCTATTCCTGCACATAATTTCCATGTTTCTATGTTTCTATGAAATTAATAGTACTTCTAGCTCTATTATATGATTTCCTATTTATCATGTCAAATTTCTCTTTGTTTCTTCCAACTTTTACAAGTATGATGTTATACTGACTACCACAGTAGATATAATAGATGCCATTTTGATTTCTGACAACGGTGTAAAATTATTAACTCAAGCTGATGTGCCTGTCATTTGTCCCACTTGATCTACCGTTTAATTCCTTAACCGGAAATCAAAAATCATTCATGTTCTGATAGGACGTTTTTTTCACAAATATGAAAATAAAATTACTCCCATTATCCATTGGCTGAGGAATTAAGATTTTGTCATCCTTCTGCATTATCTAGCGATGTTACAAAACCTACCATCAGCGGCACTGTAGATCTGCCACTGCCGGAGTGTGCAATTCTGGAGGCTTTGGCTGGGGTGGGAAGGGGGAATTAAAATGCAGGTTTGCATTGGTTCTCGGACAGGGATTTCCTCGGGCTGCTAGCTGATGAAGAAATATCGATTGCGCTTCCAATCACGTTTTTTTTTTAAATTGCTGGACGATTTATTCGCTGCAATGAAGTTAAGCACGACGAAAAATGCCTTAAACATCACAGATCGCACTATTAGGACAAAAAAAGTGTGTCATTTATTTAACATATTATTCTGCTTTTTGGTGTGGGTTCATTTTAATTTTATGATGCAAAAATGTGATTTAAGCCCCCATACGAATCGACCGTGTTTTGCCTGTCAATATGGGCTTAAATTTATGGCAACGGCAACATTCCAATCGATCACATTCCAGAAACATCCACTCTCAAGATAATCAAATACATTATGTTTTTGCACAATCATGTCATAAGAACATCTAAATCATCTATATTTTGTGTTATTTTCTATCCATGATCAATATTTTCACACTAAATATCCAGAGTACAGTTTTATTCAGGTGTATCGTGCAAAAAATAGTGATTATGATTATCTTGAAAGTGGATGTTTTTGGATTAATTTATGGGAATTAAACATTAAATCCTTCCATTTGGCATATACATTCATGACAAAGTGAGATTTTTAAATCATGTTATCATAGAATCATAAAATCATAGAAAATAGGTGCAGGAGTAGGCCATTCGGCCCTTCGAGCCTGCACCGCCATTCAATATGATCATGGCTGATCATCCAACTCAGTATCCTGTATCTGCCTTCTCTCCATACCCCCTGATCCCTTTAGCCACAAGGGCCACATCTAGCTCCCTCTTAAGTATAGCCAATGAACTGGCCTCAGTTCATTACCTTATGTACTACCATAAGAACTACCTTATGTGGAAGAGAATTCCACAGACTCACCACTCTGTGTGAAAATAGATCTTCTCATCTCAGTCCGAAAAGACTTCCCCCTTATCCTTAAACTGCGACCACTTGTTCTGGAGTTCCCCAACATCGGGAACAATCTTCCTGCATCTAGCCTGTCCAACCCCTTAAGAATTTTGTAAGCCTCTATAAGATCCCCCCTCAATCTCCTAAATTCCAGAGAGTACAAGCCGAGTCTATCCAGTCTTTCTTCATATGGAAGTCCTGCCATCCCAGGAATCAGTCTGGTGAACCTTCTCTGTACTCCCTCTATGGCAAGAATGTCTTTCCTCAGATTAGGAGACCAAAACTGTATGCAACACTCCAGGTGTGGCCTCGCCAAGACCCTGTACGACTGCAGTAGAACCTCCCTGCTCTTGTACTCAAATCATTTTACTATGAATGGCAACATACCATTCGTTTTCTTCACAGCCTGCTGCACCTGCATGCCTACTTTCAATGACTGGTGTACCATGACACCCAGGTCTCGTTGCATCTCCCCTTTTCCTAATCGGCCATCATTCAGATAATAATCTACCCTCCTGTTTTTGCCGCCAAAGTGGATAACCTCACATTTATCCACATTATACTGCATCTGCCATGCATTTGCTCACTGACCCAACCTATCCAAGTCACCTTTCAGCCTCCTAGCATCCTCCTTACAGCTAACACTACCCCCCAGCTTCGTGTCATCCGCAAACTTGGAGATGTTGCATTCAATTCCCTCATCCAGATCATTAATATATATTGTAAATAGCTAGGGTTCCAGCACTGAGCCTTGCGGTACCCCACTAGTCACTGCCTGCCATTCTGAAAATGACCCGTTTACTCCTACTCTTTGCTTCCTGTCTGCCAGCCAGTTCTCTATCCACATCAATACTGAACCCCCAATACCATGTGCTTTAAGTTTGTATGCTAATCTCTTATGTGGGAACCTTGTCGAAAGCCTTCTGAAAGTCAGATATAACACATCCACAGGTTCTCCCTTATCCACTCTACTAGTTACATCCTCAAAAAATTCTATAAGATTCATCAGACATGATTTATCTTTCATAAATCCATGCTGACTTTGCATCCATTTGACCCCTGGTCCCCTGCTATTTCCGGCAGATTATTTATGCCTTCCTTGTGAAGACAGAACCAAAGTAGTTATTCAATTGGTCTGCCATGTCCTTGTTCCCCATGATCAATTCGCCAGTTTCTGACTGCAAGGGACCTACATTTGTTTTAACTAACCTTTTTCTCTTCACATATCTATTAAAACTTTTGCAGTCCGTTTTTATGTTCTGTGACAGTTTTCTTTCATAATCTCTTTTCCCTTTCTTAATTAAGCCTTTGTCCTCCTCTGCTGGACTCAGAATGTCTCCCTCTGGTAGGCTGCTTTTTCTGGCTAATTTGTATGCTTCATCTTTAGTTTTGATTCTATCCCTGATTTCCCTTGTTAACCACGGATGCACTACCTTCCCTGATTTATTATTTTGCCAAACTGGGATGAACAATTGTTGTAGTTCATCCATGCAGTCTTTAAATGACTTCCATTGCATATCCACCGTCAACCCTTTAAGAATCACTTGCCAGTCTATCTTGGCCAATTCATATCTCAATCCCTCAAAGTTACCTTTCTTTAAGTTCAGAACCCTTGTTTCTGAATTAACAATGTCACTCTCCATCCTAATGAAGAACTCAACCATATTATGGTCACTCTTGCCCAAGGGGCCACACCCAACAAGACTGCTAACTAACCCTTCCTCATTACTCAGTACCCAGTCTAGAATAGCCTGCTCTCTCATTGGTTTCTCTACATGTTGGTTTAGAAAACTATCACGCATACATTCCAAGAAATCCTCTTCCTCAGCACCCCTGCCAATTTGATTCACCCAATCTATATGTAGATTGAAGTCACCCATTAGAACTGTTTTACCCTTGTTGCATGCATTTCTAATTTCATGTTTGATGCCATCCCCAACTCCACTACTACTGTTAGGTGGCCTGTACACAACTCCCACTAGCGTTTTCTGCCCCTTAGTGTATCGCAGCTCTACCCATATCGATTCCACATCCTCCAAGCTAATGTCCTTCCTTTCTATTGTGTTAATCTCCTCTCTAACGAGCAACTACACTCCACCTCCTTTTCCATTCTGTCTATCTCTCCTGAACATTGAATATCCCTGGATGTTCCAGCTTTGGTCACCCTGGAGCCATGTCTCCGTGCTCCCAACTATATCATATTCATTAATAACTATCTGCACATTCAACTCATTACAACTTTATTACGACTGCTCCTTGCATTGAGACACAAGGCTTTTAGGCTTGTTTTTACAACATTCTTACCCCTTATACAATTATGTTGAAAAGTGACCCTTTTTGAATTTTGCCCTGGATCTTTCTGCCTGCCACTTTTACTTTTCACCTTGCTACCTATTGCTTCTACCCTTATCTTACATCACTCTGTCTCTCTGCTCATGCTCCCATCCCCCTGCCACATTAGTTATACTGTTAATTCGTGTGTGAATGGGATCAGGGAACAAGATGCTAATTTCCGAATAAGAAATTGACCATAACTTTTAAAATACTGAAGATATGAAAGTGAATTATGTATCAAATTAAAGTTCTTTTTATGCTTTATCTGATGGGATAAATTACAGGCTTGATTTTAAAAATCTCAAAATTTTGTATCATTCCTACATTATCAGAAATAGCTTTGCACAGAGCATACTTCACAGTTTTTCATTGTTGCAATGCGTAAAATTTAAACTATAATGAAGTAAACATTTCTGAATGACAAACAATACTATTTGTATGACAGTTAAGTATTGGTATTGAATACAGTTGTGCTATCAACTCAATGCAGCTGTAATACTGGAGAAGCTGCAACAGGTGAACATAAAGAAACCATTATTTCATCATTAGAGCAAAAGCAATTTTTAAATTACATAATAATCTGTCTGTCAACATATATGATACAATCATCATGAAATGGGTGAAAACAAGCTTAGAGTTGGACTCAAAGGTTATTAATCCCCTTCCAAGCATCTTGGTTTCTGTCAGTAATGACCTCTTTTGTCTGAAAATCATACAGGAAACGAGACTTGTATGCTTTTTATAATGTTTATCTGTTCTGTAAATCTATCAGAGTTCACCTTAGCCTTCTAGCATGCAGAAACCATTGAAATCTCCTTATTCCCATTAACAGAATTTTATAACATACTTCTGGCGGGCTTCATTGTTAGTGAAATATTGTGCCACCATCTAATGTTTTCTGGCCATATTCTTTCAGTAGTAGAGAACATGGCCTGAAAATGTTAGGTTAAACAGAAGTCATAACTACAGTAAAAATGTTTTTGTTAATTCTTTATTTACAAAGAGATATTTAATTGTAAGTAGTATTAAGGAATTGAGGAACAGCATACTTGGCTGAAAATGAACTTTAAAAGTACATATCTACAGTTGTTAATTAAGCCTCTTATTCAAACTTGAATTCCAAATAAGTTTCCACGTCAACAGTAAATTGACTACTTCATCAATAGTTAACAATACCATGTGGGAACACTTTAAATCAGTGTTTCAGTTGACTCAACTAAGCAGAATGAAAGCTAGCTACCTAGCTTCAAGTGGTTGGTTTAAAGTGAGATGGCATGGGTAAAACACCAAGTGCTAGAGGAACTCAGCAGATCAGGCATTGTCTGTGGAAGGAAAGGACAGATAACATTTTGTCTTGAGATCCTTCTTCAGATTTGCATGAGCTATGAGAGAAGACCCCTTGGATGTGAAATCCAGCAAATATTAGACATCAATTAAAATAGGTCATAGCCTCAGCAACTCATGGCGTCGAAGGACGAGAAGCCAAAGCAAAGAAGTGGAAGCCAAATAACCGAATGGAAACAAAGCCGAAACGCTAAACAACCGAAAGCGTACGAAGCCGAAACACCAACTAACCGAAAGGGTGGGACGCCTAAATGCAAATTAACCGAAATGGTGGGACGGCGAAATGCCAACTAACCGAAAGGCTGCGTCGCCTAAAAGCAAACTCACCGAATGGCCAATATGCCAAAACACCAACTAACCGAAAGGCTGCGTCGCCTACAAGCCAACTAACCGAATGGCCATTCAGCCGAAAGGTCAAATTTCAGGACCATTCTTCAGGCCTGAAGTTGGGAAAACTGGCACTGACAGCGTCCATGTTAAAGGAAAGCACCTACCAACAATGAAGGCACTATGAAACCAGCTGCCGCAAGCCCTTCCCACAGGACGGGTTTTATTTCCCTGTTCGAACTATGCCTTTGCTTTAGCCGGTGGTCACATCCATTCCATCCCTCCCTCGCCAAGATGTGAAATTTCATTAAGAGCACACGTGGATGAATAGATGCAAGTGGTATCCAAAGTGTCTCTTCCATACACGCAATATATGAAGCCGATGAAATGAGACAACTGTCGCACCAAAGATAGACACAACATGCTGGAGTGACTCAGGGGGACAGGCAGCATCTCTGGAGCGAAGGAATGGGTGGTGGTTTGGGTCGAGACCCTTCAGTCTTCAGGTCTGAAGAATGGTCTCGACCCGAAACGTCACCCATTCCTTCTGTCCAGAGATGCTGCCTGTTCCGCTGAGTTACTCTAGCTTTTTGTGTCCATCTTTGGTTAAAACTGTTTACAGATTATCTGGTGTTCTATACATGGGAGCTTGTGTGCGTTACGCAGGCAACCAGACCGCAATAAATAAAATGTGCTTCTTGTTGCCGGGGGGGGGAGTGGGAGGAGATAAAATTGTTCATTGTCATGCACACTTGTCATCGGCCCGCCAGGGAATTTGTGTCCCCCCCGACGTTTTAAAAGCAATTTACTATGGCTGCCAATGCCTCAAGCCATCTGTCCCCGTGGCCGGGGTGGGGTTGAATCACCCAGTGTGGGTGGGTCGGGGGTGGCGGGGGGAATTACCCTGGTGTGGGGCTTGGGGTTCGATGGCGGTGCATTGCAGGCAGTTACTCTGAGTGGGCGGAGGAACCGGCCTGTCCAACACCACTACTCCACCCGGCACTGCCGACACACAGCCCGTCACAGTGCGGCCGCACGGGGGAGACGAGGCGGCGGGTGACCGTGGCCGTGGGAGCTGTCCCGAGGGATGTGCTCCTTCGGCCGCTTACAACTTGTTGCTCGGGTTCAGAGTGCCCAGTCACCTATGGCTTGTGTGGGAAAATGACCCCCACCCTCCTGTGATGTGATGGACGCTGGGGCTTGGACCAATCGCTGACAAGTCTCCCACCCCCCCCCCCCCCCCCCCCCCCGGCGACGTCATGTCCGTTCTTTGACTTTTCAGCAGAGCAGTCATTCGGTTAGTTGGTTTGTAGGCGACGCAGCCTTTTGGTTAGTTGGCATTTCGGCAGAGCGGCCATTTGGTGAGTTTGCATTTAGGTGTCCTACCCTTTCGGTTAATTGCCATTTCGGCTTTGTACGCTTTCGGTTATTTGGCAATTCGGCTTCGTTTCTGTTCAGTTATTTGGCTTCCACATCTTTGCTTCGACTTCTCATCCTTCAATCCTACGTCCAGGTACCACTGGAGTAAGGACTCGTGTTTGCATAGTGCCTCATTGCACCCCTCAGAAATATCTAATTTCTCTTTGAATAAATTATTTGAAACATGCCACTTTGCTTCATCAGAAAATACATCAACAAGCAAGATGCAAACAACACTGACATAAATGAACAGCTTTCCATTATTGTCAAGTTCAAGTTACATTTATTGTCAGATGCACCAATTGGTACAGTGAGATTTGAGTTGCCATGCAGCCATACAAATAAAAAGAACACAATACATGATAGAGTTTAACATGAACATCCCCCACACCGGAATCAATGTTTCCCACTGTGAGGGAAGGCAATAAAGTTCAGTCATCTTCCTCTTTGTTCACCCGTGGTCAGGGCATTTGAGCCCTCCGCAGTCGCCGCCACGGACAGCCCAATGTTCAGGCCCTCTCGCTGGGATGATCGGAACTCCGGTGTCGGAACGGATCAGAACACACCCGCAGCTTGGAGTTTCCAAATCGGCCGCTTCTTACAAGAGACCATGGCTGCCGAAGGTGGTGGGGGGTGGGGGGGAGGGGGGACGGGACGAAGATGTGACTCGGAGAAAAGACATATCTCCGTCCAGGTAGTGACTGGGAAATGGTTTCCCCAATCCCCCCCACCCCACATAAAAAAGACTAAGAAACCTTTAAAACATAATTTTAGACACAAAAAATAACAAAAATGGTAAAAGGATGGACAGCTGCTGGTGAGGCTGCCACACTCGATGGTGCCACACAATGAATTTCAGTACTGATAGTACTTTAGTTCTGAATGGTGCACAGTGGAGCAGCTGGTAGAGCTACTGCCTTACAACATCAGAAACCCGGATTCGATCCTGACCATGGGTGCTGTCTGTTTGGAATTTGCATATTTTCCCTGTGACTATGTGGTCACGCATATTTCCTCCCTATGCTCCAGTTTTCTCCCTCATCCAAAAGATATGCGGGTTTGTAGGTTAATTGGCCTCTGTAAAATCGGCCCATGTGGGGAGCATGGATGTGAAAATGGGATAACAATGAACTGGTTTGAAAGGGTGATGGTTGGCATGTGGACCGAAGGGCCTGCATCTGTGCTATATTGCTAAACTCAAATAATCCACCTGACTAATCTGTATAGAAAGAAGAACCATGGTCCAATGATGGATATTTCAGATAATGAATCATTATAATGCAGTTTCGGTATACGTCACAGTGGCACCATCTGCTATTGACCAAAATGGGACTAAGTTAACCAAAACTGATATATTTAAGGGAAGCAATATGATTTGTTTTAAGTTTACTGATGGTAATAATTGAATGAAAGATTGAGAAGTGTTGCAGAAACAAGGAACTGCAGATGCTGGTTCACAAAAAAAGGCACGAAGTGCTGGAGTAATTCAGCGGGGTCAGGCAGCATCTCTGGAGAGCATGGATAGATTACGTTTCGGATCGGGACCCTTCTTTAACGTGGATGGGTAACGTTTCGGGTCCATGATGTCCAGAGTCGCTGAGTTACTCTACCACTCGGGCAAGGCACTTGTGCCTTTTTGAAAACCATTGCACCTGTCTTAAGGAGGGGAACAACATAATAGAACGATACCAGTCTCAGACAATGGAAAATGTTATCAATAACTACATTTACCTGGAATGGTTTGGCAACATGAAAGAAAGAAGAATGACATGTCTTTGCAGGAAAGTGAGACACTGGGTTTTCCACCCCTCCTCCATCAAGAATTCAGAATGTGGGGAAACAGAATTTTCAACGTTCAACCTATTAAAGGTCTGTTATCATAGAAAGGGGTACAGTTATTGGAATAGAAAAATAATCTAGAATTATTGCCTGTCTTTCCTTGAGCTTCTTAGAGACCATCACAACCCTAAGACAAAGACAAGGAAGGCAGCCTGAAAAATATTTGTGGAGATGTTCCAGGGTATAACCTTGACAGAAGAATTCTGTCAGATGGAATAAATGTATGCCAGGCTATTTTAAGTAAATTACTTGACAACTTAACATCTATTGTTGAAAAAGGTTTGGGATATTTGGGATACTTTACTACATATTTTTAAATGTTCGTAACTGTTCGTAACAGAGAGTGGTGAGTCTCTGGAATTCTCTGCCACAGAAGGTAGTTGAGGCCAGTTCATTGGCTATATTTAAGAGGGCGTTAGATGTGGCACTTGTGGCTCAAGGGATCAGGGGGTATGGAGAGAAGGCAGGTACGGGATACTGAGTTGGATGATCAGCCATGATCACATTGAATGGCGGTGCAGGCTCGAAGGGCCGAATGGCCTACTCCTGCACCTATTTTCTATGTTTCTATGTTTCTATGTTCAGATATAAAGACCTAAATCCAAGTCCTTCCTATAAAAATTAATTATCCATAGAAAAGCAAACTAATTGTATAGTAGATCATTCCTTAACTATTTTTAGCACATATGAAACTGGTAGAGATGGGAATCATAATACCTCCAGGTATGACATGCACTAAATCAGTAACAGTAAAGAGTAAATATTTCCCCTCAATTTTAAAAGAATCTTCAACACAATGCTGAGCACATCATTCAGGATTTATACTTAGTACCTTGCTTGTCATAGTTATTATTTGTGCAGGGGGAAGAAAGTTGGAAAGGATTGAAGCTCCATTCATATTAAACCATCCCACTTGACAATAAAAACCATTACACAAGCAATACAATAAACATTACACAAAACAGATGTGATACAATGTAACATCTGAAAATCGTCAGTGGAATAAATTTGCAAGCAGGCATACAAAATGCCTAAATGATGCCACAAGCAACCACTTGGGTTTATTAAGTCATTAATCACTTCTAGACATTAGCAGACTGCTCATAGCTTGGCGCAGCAGTTGCAAATTCATAAAATGGATTAATTTAAGTAAATTTGTCATATTTTACAGCTCTTGGGTTATTTAATATTTACATTATTCAGATGGGGCTATCTAACAGCAGTGGTTCTCACATTAATTCTGATCTTTCACAACATCTCTCCTAGTAAATGAAGGCACAGAAAAATGTTTTAGAAACCTTTTCCCAATATGTCTGTGATCTTCATATGGATGATTAGATAATACCTCTGGAAACTTTACCTCACATTCTCCAATATATACTTTCAGTACAAATCTTCTGCCCTCCATTACACAACTCTGACTAATTATATTTTTATGCATATTCCAATTTCAAACAGAAGAATAATAGTAAGATTAAACAAGAACTTACCTGTTCTAAATTTGATCTTTATTTTATGAGGAGTTACGATGAGGGATTACGTGAAGAAGCCCCGCCTGGTGCTTGATCGGCATACTTCAAAGCAGCGGCATGAAAAACACAGAACCAATAGCCGGAGTAAGATAGTAAGGCTCAACATAGACTAGAACTACCAGATGATCATTTATATTATGAGGGCTGGGAGCGGAATGCACGTAATCCCTCATTTTAACTCCTCATAAAATAAAGATCAAACTTCGAACAGGTAAGTTCTCGTTTAATCTTACTATTTTACTTCGGAGTCACGTGAGTGACTACGTGAAAATTTTAAAGCTCTGTGTTTTTTATGTCGTAGATTCATTCCATACGACACTCTGTTCAGTCAATACAGTCGTGAGTAAATAATATTTTTAAAAACATTGTTTCAATTTATGTAATAAGTCTTTTAAGTATAAAAATAACATTTTTTAAATAATGACCCCTCTATCCCAGTGGAAAAATTTTACAACAAAAGAGATAATGATATCAAATGATAACATAAATCAATAATATAAATCGATAATATAAAACAAAGCAAGCATTTAAAGCGAACCCAACACTGCGTGTCCAAATCCTGGCACAACAGGTTTATTGTAGAACTTTGAAAATGTTTCTTCTTAACACCACCCTGCAGCCTCTAAAATTTGATCGAGTGGTACGTCCTGTACCTTTGCCGCGGACGCAGCTGCAGCCCTAGTGGAGTGAAACTTAAACACATCAGTGTCCACTCCTGCTAAATCCAAAACCTGTTCTAACCATCTAGAAATGGTTTGAACTGCAACTTATGTATGTGTTTTTTTGTGCGTTATCAGTAACGCTGTCTCAACACCTCGAAGATTTTTGGTTACTTCAATATATTTAGTTAAATGCTTAACTACACACAATGTTTCATCAACAGGATATGCTTTAAACATTACCTTGGTTCCAGTTTTTCCTGGCCTGCTTTGTTTGATCAGATCATAAACATAAAACACAATGTTATCTGAAGCCACAAGCATGCAATCTAACCGTAACAATTGCAAAGTTTGTACTCTTTGAGCTGACACTAATGCCATTAATATTACTACCTTGAATGTTAACCTCTGCAAAGACATTGAAGTAATTGGAGTCCATTGCCTAAGCAAAGTGAGAACAATGCTAACATCCCAAATTTCTCTATCTCTGGGCTTGGGAGGATTTTTATTAAAATTCCTTTGATGAACCAGGATATTAATGGGTGAGACCCAATTGTATCTCGATCAGAAATTTGTCCTAAATAGGACGACAAAGCACTACGAGCATTATTAATGGCTCTATAACTTAAGTGCTCATCAAAATGCAACCCAGCAAGGAACTCCAATACATTTGATCTGTTCGCAGTATGATAAGATATCTTTGACTGTCTACAGAAGACTCCCCATTCCTTTATATGCGACATATATTGTTTTTTAGTGCTATTTCTCCAAGCTGCAGCTATAACATCCGACAGTCCAAGCTCTTGCAATGGTCTGGTCAGAACCTGCAGATTAACAAATTCATATGATCATGCAATGGATGAATTTCTTTTGTTACTGGTTGTATCAACAATTGTTGCAACTAGGAATCGTCATACATGGTTCAATAATGATTTTAATCATCAACGGGAACCATGACTGTGTCGGCCAATTTGGCCCCACCAAAATGCCCTTGGCAGCGTCTTGCGCTATTTTCTTGAGACATTGCCCAATCAGACAGAATGGGGGAAAGGCATAAAAGAACGTATTCCCCCAGTGTAGCGAGAAATCATCCACCGCTACTGCCCCTGGATCGTGTTCCCAAGACACGTAGTTGGGCAATTGGTGATTTAATCTAGATGCAAACAGATCAATGTCCGGTACTCCAACCGACTGACAATATTTTTGAAAATTTATGGATTTAACATCCATTCTATACTGTCTTTAAATTTTCGTGATCTTTTGTCTGCCACAATATTGTCTCTCCCTGGGAGATAATAGCTGAAAACCGAATATTCTTACCAATATACCAATGCCACATCTGGTTAACCCGATGATCCCATGATAATGATCCTACTCCACCCATGTGATTGATATATGCCACATTTGTGGTCTTGTCTGCTTGTAATTGAACATGCAAATCCTTCATAGTAGAACAATAAGCTTTTGATCCATAAAATACTCCCAGTAACTCCAAATAATTTATACCATAGGTTTGGAGAAATAAATCTTCTTGGACAGTCCATCTGCCCCCACAGCTGGTATCATTATCCGTAGCACCCCATCCGAGAGAACTTGCATCAGTTTGCAAAATCATTGCTGGCTGCTGAACCAAAATGTTTTTAACAGCATGTGGAACATTCTCAATCCACTAATGCAATTCTAATAAAGCTTCCTTTAGCAATTGCATGGGCCTATCAAAATGGCCTGCTCGCTGTATAAGCGCTTGTGTTTTTGCCCTTTTTGAGATTTTGGTAATGCAGTGGACCAAATTCTACTGCAGGGAATGCTGCTACTAACTTACCAATAACCTTAGCAACTTCTCGGATGGAGGGATAAGGTTTATCAATAAGGCACCGACATACATTTGTAAAATCAACAATCTTGTCTATTGGTAAAGTTACTAACATGGTAACTGAATTAATCACAAACCCCAAATATTCAATAGTTTGGGATGGCTGTAACTTAGATTTTGTTGGATGAATCAGGAAACCTAGCCTTTCAAACAGGCTTGTAGTCGCCGAGACTGATTTTTCAGCTGACTCCTCATTAGCATTGACAATAAAAATGTCATCTAGATAAGTCATAACGATGTGTTTTTGTGCCTTTAGCAGTGCAAGTGCTGGTTTCAACAATTAGTGAACAACCTAGGAGCTGAGCTTAATTCATTAGGTAATGCTTTGTATTACCACAGCTGTCCCATCCAATTAAATTTCAATACCTGCGAAAGTGACAATGAATTGGTACTGAATAATATGCATCCTTCAAATCTATTGCAGCCATGTAACAATCTGCTGATACCAGCTGCATTGCAGTGTTGAAGGTATCCATTTTAAAATGTTTACACTGGACAAATGTATTAAAATATGTGAGGTCTAAAATGATTCTACAACCCCCATCTTTCTTTGGTCTGGGGAAAATATTTGATACAAATTGTTGTGGATCCTCACTTGATTTCTCGATAACTCCTTTTTTACACCAATTCTTAACTTCTTTATCAATTTGAATTTTTTCAAATACAGAAAACACCAAATACGATTAGGCTTATTCTGTCTTGGTGGATCAATACCTTCTACAAAATTAATGGTAGATCCTAAGACAGTATCTAATATAACACGGTCAGATGTTATACAGTCCCATTTATCACAAAACATTTGTCGGCTACCACCAATCTGAGGTTCATCCAAAGATTCTTCTGTAATAGGATAAAGTGTTTGTACCTCTCCAACCGGACGTGGTGGTCTCCTTCTCCCAACATATGGGTGAACATTCGGCTGTGCTGATTGGTAATATTTCCTTACCATACTCCTGCCTCGGCTTGTTCCAGCTCCAAATCAAAATCCCCTTCACGTTTGACCGGCCCTTCTTTGGCCAAAACAAAGGGTTTCATGAGGTCAATAGTCTTTGCCTCTTTATCAATCTCTTTATTTATTTAACAGATTTTCTCCGAACAAATAGCCAGGAGCTTGAACATTGTTTGATCTGCACAAACCTGCAAATCTTGGATGTAAAATAGACCGAATGGCAATCTTCCTCATACAATTAATCTCAAATATTGAGTTGCAGAACAATGCCAACATATCCTTCTGAACTTCCAGAAGGGGTCATTCCACAATCTTCCAAAAGCAGTGATCCCAGACAAAATCATATTTCCTGCGCCTGCATCATTGATGACATTGTCGCCCAAATAGCCGAATTTACTGTAGGTACCTTCAGTGAGGTATAATAATTCTGCTGTATCAACCATAACAGCTTCTTGAAGCTGGTGAGAGACCAAATAATTTATGTTGGCCGCCAGGTTTTCTTCCATAGCCTCACCGCCTCCTCCAGGTATAGAAACTTTGTGCCACATCAGATACACCTGGAGCAATATTTTTGTATTGTGGTGGGTACTCATGACCGAAATCACCACCTTCAGGATCAGTCTCATGCAGCCCTGGTACTCCTGAGACTTTGCTCAAGGAGACTTCCTCCAGCCCAATCCCAGGCTCTGGAGTTTCAAATTCCCAATTCAAACTGCCACCATATTCATGATATGGAACCCCCACAGGGGCTGCCTGGGAATATTCTGGGTTATTTAGATCCTTGGTTGATTTTTGTCTGGATCATTTTCCATTTGATCCATTCTAAGCCATAAGGCTTTTCTATCTGGAGGACTTTCATTATCAGATTCATCAGAAACCACGGGCCTCTCAGATTTTCACTAACATTTTCTTTATTTTTTTTTTAGGCACTGGATTTTCCTCCGTGGCTTCTGCTTGTGGAGCAACCAAAGGCTCACTAACGGGTATTTCAACGGCCACCGGTATCGGAACCGGCTCCGCAATAATCTGCTGTCCCGACTCTTCTCCTCCCCGGGACGCACGTTTTACCCGCGATTTTTTAGGAGCTTTCTCCATTTTTATTTTTAACTCCTCCTGGTCTTTACCCACCAGCCACACGGAGATTGAAATGCCCTAGAAGTAAAAATAATTTACTTACCTGCGGGCCTGTTCCTTACCGCTGGTGGAGCTGCGCTCTGCAGCTCTTTCCCTACCGACAGCGTCAACGTAATGCCGATCAAGCGCCAGGCGGGGCTTCTTCACATAGTCACTCACGTGACTCCAAAGTAAAATTGTGAATAGCATTTCTAATTAATTACTCTTGCCAACACTTACTTCGTTAATCAGTGGTAAGCAACTCCATCACTTCACTGCAATAAAATTCAGACCTAATACATATTCTGTATTGCCTAAAGAAAATTAGTTACTCTGGTCAGCAGTTTACTTGATTTATTTTACATGACTCATCAACTCAACACCTCTAAAAGAATAAAGTTGAAATAAATCTATGGTGGTTTTTCTATTTGCGTAAAAACGGTACACGATATCACTACAATTTTTCTCCACCTTGCTCGCAATTCTCCTGTGCTGCAAGTGTAACACGTTTTGTTCTGATCGATGGTATATTTTAACAGTTATTAAGATTTAAAAATCTTTAAAACCGCACATGCGCAGATTGGTCTCAATAGACAATAAACAATAGGTACGGGAGTAGGTCATTTGGCCCTGCGAGCCATCTCCACCATTTAATGTGATCATGGCTGATCATCGACAATCAGTACCCCATTCCTGCCTTCTCCCCATATCCCCAGACCCTGCTAGCTTAAAGAGCTCTACCTAACTCTCTCCTGAAAGCATCAGGAGAAACGGCCTCCACCACCCTCTGAGTAGGTATGTTACAAAACTTACCTTTAGCGGTGCTGCAGTTCTGCCGCTGGCCATGTGCGCCACTTCGGCACCTTTAAGGGGGAGGGCGTGGTTAAAATGCGGTTTTCCCCTTGCCATCAGGAGCTTTATTTTGTCGGAGTGCGATCTACTTCTGGAGATTCGTTCCGACGGCCGGTAAGTTAATTTTTTTTTATAAATAGCCCGACTATTTCAGCACTGGAGTAAAATAAAAATTAGCTCCTAATGCTGTGAACGCCGCCAACGGGGACCGATTTTACGTAGGGGACAGGTAAGTGAAAGCTGTTTATTTTTCCATATAAACCTGCTATTTTAGATGAATTTAATCAATATTTCATGTTGCGAAACGGTGATTTAGTCCCCATACGAACCGGAAGAATTTTTCCTGCTGACATGGGGTTTAAATTCACCGCAACCACAACGTTGTAATCCATCGTGTTCCAGAAAATCCCACTCGCAAGCTGTTTAAAATGCCCATTAATTTATGGGCATTAAACACTGGATTCCTTCAATTTGGCCTACAAATTAATGACAATTAGATTTAAAAATCATGTTATATTGTGAATTATTGTGTGTGTTAATTTTTTCTTAAGAAATGGATAGATGTTTAGATCTAGTAATTGAATTTTGTAATTAGCTACAATTGGGTAACTGACTAATTATATGCTTTAGTTTCAGGTCATCCAAGTAAGATTGTTTCATATTTGTTTCAGAATACTTCAATCTATAATAACTGAACATTTCTTTCAGTTCTCTTAATTTTTAAGAAAGTTATGGGCTTTTGACTGTCACAACTTTTGTGTTAAGTCAATAGAAAAGCAATTGGAAACAAGTTGCTAATTTCCAAGTATGAAAATGACCATAACTTTTTTAATACTGAAGATATGAAAGTGAATTAGGTGTCAAATTAAACTTATTTTTATGCTTTATCTGATGGGATAAATTGCAGATTTGATTTTTTAAATCTCAAAATTTTGTAACATTACTACAGAGAAATCCGCAGACTCACAATTCTCTATGTGAAAAAGTATTTCCTCATCTCCGTTCTAAATGGCTTACCCCTTATTCTTAAACTGTGGCCCCTGGTTCTGAACTCCCCCAAGACCAAGGACATAGTTTCCTGCCTCTAGCGTGTCCAAACCCTTAAGAATCTTATTTGTTTTAAAAAAGATATCCTCTCATCCTTCTACATTCCAGAGTATACAAGCCCAGCCGCACTATTCTATCAACATATGACAGTCCCGCCATCCCGGGAATTAACCTTGTGAACTTACTCTGCACTCCCTCAATAGCAAGAATGTCCTTCCTCAAATTTAGAGAACATAACTGCACACAATACTCCAGGTGTGGTTTCACGAGGGCCCTGTACAACTGCAAAAGGACCTCTTTGCTCCTATACTCAACTCCTCTAGTTATGAAGGCCAACATTCCATTTGCTTTCTTCACTGCCTGCTGTACCTGCATGCTTACTCCTGTCCTGTCAGGGGGAGGTTGTGGGGGCGTGGTGATTGTGGGGCAGGGTGGGGTTTTGGGGGTGGGCATGTGTGGGCAGGGGGGTGTGGCCAGGGGAGGTTGTGGGGGCGGGGGGGGGTTGTGGGGGTGGGGGGTTTTGTGGGGGGGTTGTGGTCGGGGCTGTTTGGGGCGTGGCTGCCGCATGGGGCGGGTCTGCCGCGTGGGGCGGGTCTGCCGCGTGGGGCTGGGCTGCTTGGGGCTGGGCTGCTTGGGGCGGGGCTGCTTGGGGGGCTGGGCTGCTTGGGGCTGGGCTGCTTCGGGTCCCTCCGAAAGTCCAGTTAGAAAATTCCGCCAGCCACCCTCAGCTCCAGTAAAGACGCGATGACACAGGAAGGGGCGACCTGTGTCTTCCTGAGAGTGACAGGGGAAGAGACTAATCCACACGGCGCCGACTGGCAGAAGAGATCGATCTGCAGATGTGCAGGTTTTAAGATTTTTAAACCTCGCTAAATTTTACAACATTCAACCGATTGGAACAAAATTTGGTGCACTCACAGCACAGGAGAATAGTGAGTGAACTGGCAAAAAATCGTAGTGCTATCGCGAACCAAATTTGTGCAAATAGAAAGACCGCCAAGCCTGAAGATAACAAGATCAGAGTTTGAGTTATGTGTAGATATTGTGAACCAAACGTACATATAAAATACATTTATTTAATTGCAAACATGCAATTAAAGAAAGAAAGCACCAAAAGTGAATATTTGGCCCCTGAGCAGTTGAAACAAAGAATTATTAACAGAGAGCACAGAAATGGCAGAGGTGCCTTGTTTTTGCCTTCACAGCAGAAGACTTGGAAAACATACTAAAAACAATAGAAAATAAGGGGCAAAATAGAGAGCTGAATTTAAAACAGTTATCACCAGAGAGAAAAAAAAACTAAAGTAAACTAATAAGGCTTCTACCTCCTAAAATTGGATGAGCCAAGTCTTTGCATTTCCAAAATACATTCATTAAGATACCACTTAAAAAGTTCCTCCATAATATAAGGAGTAACTGTATTTATGATAATACATTAGCAGGGATAGAAGATTGGTTTACTGACTGCAAATGGAACAGAGACACATGGGTCATCTTGAATGTCGCATGTTGGAATTGGTGGGATGCATGAGATCATGATGAGGCCTTGCATATCTAAAATTTGTAGCAATCACTCAGTTGAAAGGCTGCTATCTCTATATTTCCTGAAGATACAATAATAGGTATGAATAACATTGTGAAGACACAAATAGATATAAACAGGTTAAGTGAGTGGGCAAAATATCAGCAGACGGATTTTATAGTGGGGAGCTATGAATGTCTACTGTGGGAAGACGAATAGCAAAATATAATTAAATATTTGGATCGTGTCCTCATATATCAAATGCAGGCATATAACTAAAGGAGGAAGGTATACAGGGTAATGATCTCCCTGCCCAGAGGGATGGCGTGCAATAATAGGGACGTCTTTCTCCCATTGTATAGGGAATTGCTGAACCAGCATCTGATACTCTACATGTTGTTGAACTCTCCATATTGATGCATTATCCGTCAAAATTAATGCAGTGAAGCCTCATTTAGATTGATTCCTTGGATACATAAATCGATTGTACCCTTGCTCTTTCTTGTTGAGATGCATGAGAAATGACATTAAAACATACCACTCTTGACAAAAATAAATGCTGTGTAGATGGTCCCCTCTTTTGGGAATGTAGAATTAGGGGGCATAGTTAAAATTAAAATGGTGTCAGGGGGAAGTGACATTTTGAGGCTGCATGCAGGAGGACACTTGACTTGTCTTCACATAAAGGGTCATCCATATAAATGAGAAGGAACAGAGGAATGTGAAACTTTTGATTCTCTACTCCAGAGTCTATATCTACTTTTTCTTTATTATGATCTTAGCACCCTGTCTGACTTCCTTTCATGCATTATGAGTGTTTATCATATAATATTTCCCAACCAAAATCACATTTCATCGCATCCTTTATCAACTTATCTAATGCAATTACATAGGATTGTAATGGAAAACGTTAATGCCAACGTATCACAAAACACAATATTTGAATTAAAATGGTAAGCTACAAACATGGAAAATAAATCTCCGTAGGTCTGTCCGTGCAGAGTTGCACAAAGTGCTCCTTGAGATACAGTCTTTGCCCATGTAAACACAGTTTGATATACTTGTAGAGTTTGGACAAAATGAGAATTGTCAAACATTTAGATGAAATTACCTGCATGACTCATACTTTTTCCAGCAGTAGGTTTATTAAATGGGGGCAAATTTGGGTTAATTGAAAACGAAATAAACATTCCTACAATCAACCTTTTTTTCATCAAAGGAAACTCTTCAGAGGACTTGGAAAATAGTAAAGGAAAGAAAAGAGTGTGTCAGCACAATATTGTTAGTCATATGCTCTGCTATATTTTCTTCCTCAGGTTTTAAACACAGGAAGAGGTACATTAGAAGCTGCTTAATTCACTGTTTTCTAAGTCAACTACAGTGGTTTCTTTGAATAGTCTTGAAAAGGAAAAGTTGTAACCAGTTCTTTTATACCAACTTCAATAACGTAAGTTTAAAAGCTAGAATGCCTTTTGCATGAAACAGTTTACATAGTCAATATTCATTGGAAAAATATGTGTCCACAGATTCCAATATCCCTTCTCCAGTCTGTGTTTGATCTTTTAATTACAAATCCCATAGGTCCAGGTATAGGAAGGGCATCACGTTTTTGGTTGTTAGTTTTTCCAATCAAAATTGTTTTTTTTTAAAGTTAACTTCTAATTCAAACCTTCTTTGCATTAATGTTTCTATACAACTTGCAGCAGTTAAATTACATTTTCCAATCACATATATCTGGACATTTTCAAATCACTTGTATCTATCTCTATATAACTAAAAGTCTTTGTCTTGTATGCGTGTGTGTGTGTGAGTGTGAGTGTGTGTGTGTGTGTATGTGCGTATGCCAATCTAGTTAATTCCTATCTTCTTCCAAACGCTAGGCCACAGCCTTCCCATTTTCACACATCCTACTCACATTTTCCCCCTGGTGACGATAAACATCTTCCTGTCGCATTTCCATCTATATTTCTGGTTATTAATCGTTGACATTTTCAAAACAGTCAAAAGCGCCTTCTCATAGACAGCTTGCAGCCTTCTCGCAGTGATGATGTCACAATGCCCCTCACAGTGCACCAATCACAATGGGCTCTCGAGCTGGCTGCCGACTGCCACAATGACATCAAAATGGGTCGTTGCCAACGGTAATAATGGGCTCTCAAGCTGGTTGCCAACTGCCACAATGAAATCACAATGGGACGTTACCAACAGTAACAAGGATGATGCCCCTCTACCAATATCTGAAGGGGCTGCTAATCAAGTTCTGGTTGCATTTTGTTCCCATGATCCTGGTGTTTGCACACAAGGCAGGAGTAGGGAGGGCCGATCGGGGCGGACCTCCGTGTCAGTTTGCTTCACATTCATGCTATACTTCAAAGGTTATGTTTAAAAAGTTAATGTTTAAAGTTTTAAAAAATGCCAAAACCACATTCTCACAGACAGCTTCCAGCCTTCTCACACAGAGCTTCCAGTGATGATGTCACAATGCTTCTCACGGTGCACCAATCACAATGGCCTCTCAAGCTGGATGCTGACTGCCACAATGACATCACAATGGGACATTCCCAACAGTAACGAGGTTGCTGCCCCTCTACCAATATCTGAAGGGGCTGCTCCTCAACCTCTGATTCCCCTCCATGCCTTAATCAGGTTCACTTCAGATTTCATGCTATGAATTCAAAAGTTATTCATGATTAAAGTTTAAAAAAAAGTCAAAACCGCCTTCTCACATGCAGGTCTTTTTCCAGCATCTTCCAGTGATGATTGCACAATGCCACTCACACTGCACCAATCACAATGGGCTCTCAATCTGCCGACTGCCACAATGACATCACAATGGGACATTGCCAACGGTAACGAGGTTGCAGCCCCACGATCCTGGTAATTGGCCACGAGGCAGGGAGTGGAAGGGCCGATCGGGGGTGGGGACTCACCCCGTACAACAGGGACCCAATGGGTCCCACTTGGTCTAGTTTACACTAGTAGTAGGAAATACCAGTGTACATACTGGTAGGAAAAGTAAGCTGCAGAGAAGACAGGGAGGCTACAAAGGAATGTAGATGGATTAATTGGGTTGGCAACCATCTGGCAAGTGGTTTAGAGTGTGGGTAAATGCAAAATTGTCTGTTCTGGCAGTGAAAATGAAGAAGAGGCATTTATCTGAGTGAGATGTGGCAGACTCTTGCAGTACAAAGTGGATGATTTGCAAAATGCTAGTTTGTAGGTATTACAAATAATTAGGAACAATAATATGGCTTTTCCATTATTGTTGAGGAATTGAATTACAAAAGCAGTGAAGTTAGGATTTCGATACATTGGCTATAGATGTGTAATGTGCAATACTGGCCAATTCCTTTAAGGAAGGATGCTGACACATTAGAAGCAGTTCAGAAAATGTTTAGAATCCTAGATTGATACAATCTATCTATCTATCTTATAACTATCTATCTATATACTATTAAAACTCTGTGTGTGTGTGTGTGTGTGTCTGCCGACCGGGTGTGTTCAGATATGCCCTTTGATTTCATGGTTCGCCAAAACCACACTTTCAAACCCCAAGCTATTTTCCATTTTGCTACACATTACACTTTTACATTCACCCATTCACTCTTCATTACATTTAGACTTTTTATGTACACTTTTTTAAATAAAATCCTTCACACCCCCCCCCCCCCACCCCCACACACTCACTCATTTTGTGGCCTCCTGCTGGCCAGTCACCATAACGGCAGCTGCTGCAGCCTGCTCTCCTCCAAAAACTATGCCTTTTTTTCCCCGCGGCAGATTTTCGCGACTGAAGCACATTCGGGGACCAGACCCAATGGGTCTGCACTTGGTCTAGTATACTATTAAAACTATGTGTGTGTGTGTGTGTCTGACGACCGGGTGTGTGTCTTGTGGGTGTATATCAGATTTGCCCTTTGATTTCATGGTTCGCCAAAACCACACTTTCAAACCCAGAGATATTTCCCATTTTGCTACACGTTACACTTTTACATTCACCCATTCACTCCTCATTACATTTAGACATTTTTATGTACACTTTTTAAAATAAAATCCTTCCCCCCTCCCCCCCCCCCCACCCCCACACACACACACACTCACTCATTTTGTGGCCTCCTGCTGGCCACCCACTGCACTTTAGGGGAACAGACCCAACGGGTCTGCACTTGGTCTAGTATACTTTTAAAACTCTGTGTGTGTGTGTCTGCCGGCCGCGTGTGTGGGTGAATGTCACATTCAGATAAGATTTTTGGCCTTTGATTCCATGATCCGCCAAAACCAGACGCTCAAACGCCACCATTTTTTTACATTTTGCTGGACATTATGCTTTTACATTCACTAATGCACTCCTCATTACATTTAGACATTTTTATGTACACATTTTTAATAAAATCCTTCCCCCCCCCCCCCCAATATTTCAAATTCTTTAAAAAATCAAACTGCTCTCACCCATAGAATGTTGGTGAACATTCCATCGTGTGATGTCACAATGCCCAATGCTCACAGATGTTCAATCGGAATGGATTCATTTACATATGCCATTGCACCAGCTCCAGTCCCCTCCCCCTCCCCCCGCCTGATGTTCCAGCACGTTCCATTGTGTGATGTCACAATGCCATCCCTCACGTATGTCCAATCAGAATGGATCTCATTTACATATGCCTTTGTCCCAGCCCCAGCCCCCCCCCCCCCTCCCCTGCAGCCTGTGTCAAAGCCCATGATCATGTACGTGGGACTAGAGAAAGAGGATTGGGGGTGATAGGGAGTGGGGAATAGATGGACTGCCCCTGCCCCTCCCCCTCCCATTCTACCTCCCCACTCTTTCCCTTCTCTCCTCCCACCCCTCTCCCCCTCCCTCCGCACTCTTCCCCCTCCCTCCTCCCCTCTCTCTCCCCCCCTGCCTTCCCCCTCCCTCGCCTCTCTTCCCCACCCCTTTTTCCCAACCCCTCTCTCCCTCTCTCCCTCTTCCACCCCTACCCCCCTCCCCTCCCTCTCCCACTTCCACCACTCCCCCTACCTCTCGCCCCCTACTCTTCCACTTCTCTCCCCCCTTCCCCCACCTCTCTTCCTCCCCACCTCTCTCCCTCCCCCAACCTCTCTCTCCCCTCCATCCCTCTCCCCCACCCCTTTCCCCTACCCCTTTATCCCTCTTCCACCACTCCCCCCTCCCCTCCCCGTCCCTCTCTCCCACTTCCACCACTCCCCCCTACGCCTCTCCCGTTCCTTCCCCACTCTTCCACTTCTCTCTCCCCATCTTCCTCCCCATCCCTTCCCTCTCCCTCCCCACTCTTCCCCCTCTCTCTGCTTTCCCCCTCCCTCCCCACTCTTTGCCCTTCCCCTACCACTCTCCCCCTCCCTCCACACTCTTCCCTCTCTCTCCCCCTACTCCTCTCCGTCCCCCTCTCCCCCTCCACACTCTCCCCCTCTCTCCCCTTCCCCCCTCTCCCTCCCCATCCTCCTCACCCCCACCTCCCTCTCTCCGCTTCTCCCACCCCTCTCTCCCCCCTCCCCACCACTCTCTCACCCCTTCCCCAAACCCTCTCTCACCCCCTCCCCCACACCCTCTCCTCCTCCCCTTCCCCCCTCTCTAAACCCCTCTCCATCTCCCTCTCTCCTCACTCCTCTCCCTCCTCCCCTCCCACCCCCTCTCTCCACTCTCCCCCATCCCTCTTCACCTCCATCTTTCCCCCACCCCTCTTCACCCCCATCTCCCCCACCCCTTCCCCTCTCTCTTGCACCACTCCCTGCTACCCCTCTCTCCCTCACTCCCCACTTTTCCCCTCTCCCTCCCCCTCCTCACATCTCTCCCTCCCCTTTCTCTCTCCCCCCCCTCCTCCCTCTCCCCTCCTCTCTCTCCCCTTCCACTCTCTCCCTCTCCTCTCTCTCCCCCTCCACTCTCTCCACCTCTCCCCTCCCCCTCTTCCTCCCCCTCTCCTCTCCCCTTCCCCTGTCCCTTTCCTCCCCTCTTTTCCTCCACCCCTCTACTCTCCTCTCACACCCTTCTCCTCTCCTCTCACCTCCCCCTCTTCCCCTCCCCTTCCCCCACCCCTCTCTACCCCCTCACCCTCCCTCTACCCCCCGTACCACCATCTTCCCCTACCCCTGTCTCCTCCTTTACCCTTCCCACTCTCCTCCCCTCCCCATCCTCATCCCCCTCTCTCTCCCTTCGCCCTCCCCTCTCTCTCCCCATCTCCTCCTCCGCACTCTCTCCCCATCTCCCCCTCCCAACTCCCTCCCCATCTCCCTCGCCCCTCCTCCACACCCCCATCCCCTCCCCTTCCCCCACCCCTGTCTACCCCCTCACCCACCCTCCCCACTCTACCACCCCCTTCCCCCTACCCCTGTCTCCTCCTTTACCCTACCCACTCTCCTCCCCTCCCCCATCCTCAACCCCCTCTCTCTTCCTTCCCCCTCCCCTCTCCCTCCCCACTCTCTCCCCATCTCCCCCTCCCCACTCTCTCCCCATATCCCCCTCCCCACTCTCTCTCCATCTCCCTCCCCCCCTCACCCACACATCCTCACCTCTGCACTTGATCTAGTATACTTTTAAAACACTGTGTGTGTGTGTGTGTTTATGTGTGTCAGATTTTTGGCCCTTGATTCCATGGTCCGCCAAAACCACACACTCAAAACTCTGAGATTTTTTCCATTTCGCTGGACATTACACTTTTACATTCACTAATGCACTCCTCATTACATTTAGACATTTTTATGTACACATTTTTAATAAAATCCCTCCCCCCCACCAAAATGTCAAGATGTTAAAAAAGAATCAAACAGCTCTCACCCATAGAATGTTGGTGAACTTTCCATTGTGTGATGTCATAATGCCATCCCTCACAGATGTCCAATTGGAATGGATTCATTTACATTTGACTTTGCTCCAGCCCCAGCCCCCCCACCTGATGTTGCAGCACATTCCATTGTGTGATGTCACAATGCCATCCCTCACAGATGTCCAATCGGAATGGATCTCATTTACATATGCCTTTGCACCAGCCCCAGCCCCCCTACCCCATCTCCCCCTCCCCCTCCGCTCTCTCCTCCCCTCCCACACCCCTCTCTCCTCTCCCTCTCCATCTCCCTCTCCTCACCCCTCTCCCTTTCCTCCCCCTCCCACCCTCATCCCTTTCTCCCCCAACCCCTTCCCTCTCTCCTCACCCCCCTTCCCTTTCTCCCCCTGCACCCTTCCCCTACCCCTCTGTCCTTCTTCCACCACTCCCCTACCCCTCTACCCCTTCCTCCCCACTCTTCCACTTATCTCCCCATCCCCCACCCCTCTCCCTCCCCATCCTCTCCCCCACCCCTCTCTCTCCCCCTCCCTCCCCTCTCTCCCCCCACCCCTTTCCCCTACCCCTCGCTCCCTATTCCACCACTCCCCCCTACCCCTCTCCCCCTCCCTCTCCCCCACTTCCACCCCTACTCCTCTCCCCCTCCCTCCCCCTCTTCCACTCCTCTCACCCCCTCCCCCACCCTCTCTCCTCCTCCCCTTCCCCCCTCCATCTCCCTCTCTCCTCACCACTCTCCCTCCTCCCCTCTCACCCCCTCTCTCCCCCTCTCCAACCCCTCATCATCCCCCACCCCCTTCCCCTCTCTCTTGCAACACTCCCTGCTACCCCTCTCCCCCTCACTCCCCACTCTTCCCCTCTCCCTCCCCCTCCCCCACCTCTCACCCTCCCCCCTCCCCCACCCCTCTCTCTCCCCCCTCCCTTCCCCCTACCCCTCTCTCCCCTTCCCCTCATCCCCTCTCTCCACCTCTGTCCTGCCCCTCTAACATCCCTGTAAATAAGCGATTCACACACTCTTGAAGTGTATAGCATCCTTTAATGATGGCACCGGGTATAACACACGTCAGCAAGCACTGGTTACGTTCTTCTACTGAACTATACTCAGGGAGGGGAAAGCGTTATGATTGATGTTAACTAAGGCGGGGTTATTGGTACTGAGGTAGCTATATTATTGGTTGCATGCATAAATCATGTACAATCCCCTTTCCTCCTCCCCCTCTCCCCTCCCTCCCCCCCACCCTCGCCTCTCCCCCCCCCACCCCATCTCCCCCTCCCTCCCTCTCTCCCCCTCCCCTCGCCGCAGCCCCCCCCCCCTCGCAAACGCGTGTTCAGGGGAACAGATCCAACAGGTCTACACTTGGTCTAGTATAGAAATAA
Source organism: Raja brachyura (assembly GCA_963514005.1). The sequence goes on from OY740781.1 coordinate 119,383,371, forward strand.
AACCTTGCAGCCCATGAGTCTGCATTGATTAACAAGCTCTCATTTTTATACTAGTCCAATCCTAACACATTCTATTCTCACACATTTACCCCAGATTCTATCACCTATTGACATACTAGGGGCAATTTACATTCGAACCCACTCTCTTTTTAGTATGTGACCAAAATACTAAGAAAACACATGCAGTCCCAGGAAGAAGCTGCAAACCTTCACACAGACAGCACTGGACAACTGGATTGAACCCGGGCACAAGGCAACTGTAAAAACGAACATCAGTTGGAATAGGCCAGTCTTGTGTGGAAAGATTTGACAGACTAGGCTTGCAATGTTGGAGTTTAGAAGAGTAATGGGCCTGTCCCACAGGCGATTTTTTCGGCGACTGTCGGCGACTGTCACAGTCATAGCTGTTTGCCGAAAAAGCGGCGACTGGACCCCTCCCCCATGACAATGTGACAATGTCTACGACAACCTACCACCTAGTTGACATCAAGCTATGGTAAATTACTGACAACCGGCAACCCATTAGGACGTCCACCAACGACCACACCTACGACAACCTACAACCACACAGGCGACAACTTATGACAACCAAAGCCAACCTATGTCCACCCGTGACAACCTACGACAAGCAACAACTTTGTCGGCGACAACTGAAGACAACTGAAGACAATTCAGTCGCCGGTACCTGTCACCGGTTGACGTAGGTTGACGGAGGTAGTTGCCAATGGAATTCACCAAAGTCAGCACCCGGCGACAACTAACTTCACCTGGCGATAACCTATGACAGCACCCACGACAAGCTACATCAAGCCCACAGTTTCCGAAAAGTTTTGAACATTTCAAAATCCAGCGGCGACCAGAAAAACGTTACGACTCTTTAGGTGACTTGAGGAGACTATTCACGACCATACAGGTATCACCCCGCGACCATTTGGCGTCAGCCTTGTCGCCTGTAGTTGCCGTAAAAATCTAAGTGGGACAGGGGCTTAAGGGGCAACTTAATTGCAACATGTCCAAAGCTATCTTGATAACATTGATATGGAGAGGATGTTCCCTCTTGTGGGAGAACCTAGAATTAGCAACTCCCTTTCTCAAAGGATGGTGGAGACAGAGACTTCAAACATTTTTAAGGCAGAGATTGATAAATACAATAAGCAAAAGGATGAAAGGTATTTGTGGGCAAATGAGAATGAAGAGTTGAGGATGATCTCAAGAGTAGCCAAACTTACTTCGCTTAATTCACGTGTTTGTATGCATGCCAAATCTTGTACAGTTTTTTTTCCAACAGGTAAGGAAATTAAATGCAAGTTAAGATCTTGATTGTGTACTCACACTTGTTTTCCCACTGCGGTTGTCTTCCTCTCGCTCTGCCAGTGCTATTAAGAAATTATCTTCCAACTCTTTTCCTGCACTTGCCAATACTCTGCAAGAAGAGGATAAATGGCTTTTTAAAACATTTGCTTCAAAGAATTCTGTCAACCCATTCCTGTGAAACTAATCTAAAATGATATAACTATCAATTCAGGGACACGGTGAGAACATGCAGTACTCCAAGTACAAATTTATGCGTCTGGCTATTTATGTATCTGTCCCTACTTTGGTTAAGTTGCACAAGACATATTTTCTTCCAATTGGCTTCAGCAGAATGATTATTTCTATGTCCTTTTGAAAATGCTGTATTAAATGCTTAATGTACCCACATTGTTGCATTGGTTTAAAGATTACCCTATTTAAAATAGGCTGGTTTAAAAGATTCTAAATATATGGCCCAATTGAAGATTGGAATCCAGTGAAACAAACTGGACCTAATCATTGCTTTAATATATTATCATCTCCAATTTCAACTTGCAAGGAAAAACAAAGAGTGCTGCACACAGATTATTAAAAAAAAGGTCAACATTATAATTTTGACAACTTATACAAACATTTTGCTAAGGGAAGGAAATAGCAAATTTATGTTGGAACTTTGCAGCTTCATTGTTAGCATATTTCACACAAGATGGCTTTTTGATCAAGTTAATTTAACATATATAGTGCAAACAAGGTCTGTAGTAATAAGAGATGGCTAAATTTACAAAATTGTGGGCACAAATGACCACATGTGACCAGTAAAAAGCAATTATGAATTATTTATCTCAACTTTCTGCTATTCTATACAATGTTTCCAATCTAACGTGAAGGTTATAAAGCGATTTTGTTGCTTAAAGTACTCTTAAAAGCTATTTTGTGTTGGAAATCTTATTTAACTATCAGTGATTGCTATTATTTGATATGGTAACTTAAAGAAATCCAGGAATTTAAAGGTAGCAAATAAACCAGAGAATGAGTTAACATGCAAGAAAACACCAGAATTACTTTGACATCTTAGAACAGCACCTTCAGAAGAACAATTAGAAATTTCTCTTAAAATATTTTATCATAAATAACCAAGGAGAAACTAGATGGAAGAAACAATGTATAAGCATGAAATATGGTAAGGAGATTGAAGATACAACCAAAGGAAATTGGGTGTAAATAGCCATTTGAAAGCATTAAAAGAGGTGGAAAAAAGATGCAATTAGAAGATAATTCAGAAGACACAAATATTGTAATAAATGATGGGACACTGATGCCACATGTGAAATGAGGAGAGAAGACACACAGAAATCAGAGGATATTGCTTTCTGGGGGGAAAAAAATCACACAGTATAAAGTGGAGGGTTTAAAGACAATGTAATAGTAAGGCATATATGATTGGCAAAATATGATGAGAATAGCATACTGAAGAGTAATTTTGAACTAATCCATTTGGTGGGTAGATTAATAAAATGAAATCAGCAGCATTTTACATGGCATCTGATTTTTGGTTCTGTTGAACTTAAAATTTGATGCCGGCACAGTTGGCAACACATCTGATAACATTAGTTTCTCACTGAATAAGTTAGTTTAAAATTCCTTCCATGGTTGAATGAGGGAGAATGGAAGGAATAATTGATAAAGTCAAACTCAGCAGGGAGAATGCAACTGAATTTTGTGTCTCATAGAAGTCTGACCCTTTTCATTATACCTCTTATTTAGGTTAGTGAATTTGGCCAATTGAAAATTTGGGTAGAGAGAGAGGGGCAGAGACAAAAAGAGAGGGGGAGAGAGTGGGAGAGAGCGGCGAGAGAGGGGGGAGAGGGGGGAGAGAGGGCGGGGGAGAGAGAGAGGGCGGGGAGAGAGAGAGAGGGCGGGGAGAGGGGGGAGAGGGGGGAGAGAGACGGGGAGGGGTAGAGGGGGGGGAGAGAGAGGAGGGACAGAGAGAGGGGCGGAGTGAGAAGGGGGGCAGAGAGAGGGGGAGCCGAGCCAAGCCGAGGCGCGAGTGGGCAAGCGTCGACCAAAGGACCGCGAGTTGGGCCACCGCAGTCTTCAGTGGCAGCTTGGCAGCTCGTTCGGCGGCTCGCTTGGCTGGAACACAGCGCGCAGACCCATTGTGAGGTCATTAGCGAAATAACCTTTTTTTCCACGTTTTTTCAGATTTTTGAACATTTTCATTAATAACTGGAGAAATAAAGCATGAATTTTTCAGATAAGGCAATTTTGGACTCCACGGAAAAAATCTCTACCAGAATATCTAAACATTTTACCATCGTTTTTTCAAGAAGATGTGATTATACACAAACAAATAAACAGGTAAAAAAATACACACACATACATGATCAGACGTTTAATAGGTATATGATGATTGGAGCTGCTCTGCATTTTTCTTGGAATTTCTGTGTTATTCTGTCACGAGATGAACAGAATCGATCCCTGAAATTTGCGAAGCAGCTCTTCAACCACTTTTTGGTTCCACATTAGAGTGAAACAACACGTCGTGAAGGGCCTGTCCAATTTACGCGACTTTTCAGCAACTGTCTTTGACCTTCAAGCTCGGGGGCTTAAAAAACCGCAAGCTGGATCGACCGTCAGTACACACACACACAAACACATCGCAAAGGTGGGGTCCAGGGAAAGCAGGGGAGCACTGTCTGAAATTCACACAGTGCAAAGTCAAGGTGATACCCACGATGAACAGGAAGGTAAAAGACAGCTGGCACAGTGTATGGTAACCTTTAAAAGAACGGGGGGGGGGGGGGAGAAGGGGGGAGAAGAGGGGAGAAGGGGGATGAACGGAGAGAAAAGGGGGGGAGAAGGAGTGGATACACTTTTAAGAAGCCAGCCAACTTTTAATAAAGTTTAGCGGGTATTTACCGGTCAGTTTTCCTTGGTTCTGAAAACTCGTGCTTACGTTTTTTTTAAATGCCCGGTCAGCAAAGGAGATTGCCAATGGCTACCTCAACTACTTATAACTACATGGCGACCCCACTAACACAGCACTACAAGTTCAAAAGAACCATGCCGACCTTTTACTCGCGGAAGAATTTTCAGCATATGAAGATTTTTCCTCGACCAAACTGAGCCCACGAGTATGCGGGAACATCTCTCGAGCATGAAGGAAAGTTACAGTGATCTCTTAGGACCACGTGTCGACCATGTTGCGAGTTTGTGGCGAGCGCAAACTTTTCTAAACTCGCAAATTAGGTCGCCATAGTGGGACAGGCCCTTAAGGCTTTTACTAATCCTGCAGCATGGTTGACAGACAGTGGACTAGCACATTCTTGAATGGAAAGCTCATTCCATTAAGATTATATTCCTATTCCTGTTTTGCAATTCCAGAGGAAAGTTTACGCAGTTTCTTGATCTTAAATTGTGTAACCAATCATGTTTCAATCAGGTCTGAAAATATCTTGGCATCAGAGCTTCTGTTCTATGAGAAGATAGTCACAATGTGCTGGAATAACTCAGCGGATCAAGCAGCATATCTGGAGAAAAAGGATGCATGATGTTTCAGATCAGGATTCTTCTTCAGGTTTCAGCTCTTCCTGAACTATGATATTAGAAAAATGTTCAGTAGCCAGTGGGAATGTCAAAGGGTGTCCTGACATACCAGCTCCATGTAGGGGATGTTTCCTGATTCTTGGTGTCTTTCATAATGGGGTAGCCATGACAGACCCAAATCTTGATCCACTACCAAGAGGGATGAAGATTCCCACTTTGAAAGGCTAGTTATTGAACGCATTAAATCCAGTCTACCAAGCAGCTTTGACCCACTGCAGTTTGCCTACCGCCACAACAGGTCTATGGATGATGCCATCTCTCTGGCCCTACACCCATACCTGGAGCACCTCGATAAGAGAGACACCTATGTCACACTCCTATTCATAGGCTACAGCTCTGCTTTTAACACCATTATCCCATTCATGCTCATCACCAAACTTGCAGAACTTGGAATCAGCACTCATCTCTGCAACTGGATTCTTAACAGACCCCAGTCAATGAGGATAGGGGATAAATCATCCTCTATGATAATCCTCAACATTGGTACTCCGCAAGGATGCGTTCTCATCCCCCTTCATTACTCCATGTACATCCACAACTGCAGCCAAGTACAAATCCAAATCAATTTGCAAATTCACAGGTAACACTACCATTGTGGGCCAGATATCAAATAATGATGAGACGGAGTACAAGAAGGAGATTGAGAACCTCAAGACCTGGTGTTGAGACAACAACCTTTCTCTCAATGTCAGCAAGACATAGCGATCGACTTCAGGAAGCGAAGTGGTACACATACCTCGTTTTACATTGAAGGCATCAAACAGATGCTTGAAAGCAAATTCCTAGGTGTAAATATCACCAGCAACCTGTTCTGGACTCAACCATATTGTAGCAATGGCCAAGAGAGCAGAGTGTAGAAGGCTTAGGAAGTTTGGCATGTCCTTAACAACTCTCACCAACTTCTACAGATGCACCATAGAAAGCATTTTATCTGGGTGCATCACAGCATGGTTTGGGAACAGCTCCATCCAAGATCGCAAGAAATTGTGGAGAATTGTGGAGGTAGCCCAGACCATCACACAAACCAACCTCCATTCCATTTACACCTCACGCTGCCTCGGCAAGGCCAACAGCATAATCAAGCATGAGTCGCACACCAGCCACTCTCTCTTCTCCCTCCTTCCATCCATCAAGAAGTACAGAAGTGTGAAAATGCACACATCCAAATTTAGGGTCAGTTTCTTCCCCACTGTAATTAGGCACTGAACCATCTGACCAACAACTGGAGGGCAGTCCTGAGCTACTATCTACAATATTGGAGACTCTCGGACTACCTTTGATCAGCCTTTCCTGGACTTTGTCTTGCACTAAACGTCATTCACGTTATTCCCTTTACCATGTATTTGTGCACTGCGGATGACTCGATTGTAATCATGTATCGTCTTGCCATTGACTGGTTAGCACACAACAAAATCTTTTCATTGTACCTCAGTACAAGTGACAATAAACTAAACTGAACTAAACAAAATGAAGACAACTGCAGACAGCAGGGATATTAATGTTCACTCATTGGTGATACACACGTGTACACGCATGCACGCTCGTGCACTTGTGGGGGCTCAGGCACAGGAATCCATATCCAATGCTTCCCTCCTGACTCCGGATCCTGATCCTGGCTGCATTCTTGGCCTATTCACAGCAACCAGGCCCAGCTGCACATCTGGCTCAAGTTATCAGCTGCAGTGCTGGACATATGCCTACATAACCTGGCTAATGTAACTAGTACTTAACATACATTTTACACAAAAACATAATCAGACCAACTGCACCATCAGAGTACTGCAGGATGCCATCCTGTGCTTTGACCCATTAAAATCTTTGCCCCAGTTTCTAGCAATAACGTAATCTTTTTTAAGTAAAAGCCCATCCTCTAGCAGGTTAACTCAATGGTCAGTGCTCGTAGAGCTTACAAACGTGCACTATCTGTCCCCTTCCAAGAAACAGTAAGAGAGCAGAATTATGCCAAAGGAAATGTTAGCTAAATGAAACATTATCCCCACCATTCACAAGTAAATACTTCAATTAGGTTTCTTGCCTGAAGTTTAAGTCTAGATTGTTAAGATTGAACTACTTTGTTTTCTGGCCTTCGCGAAAACAAAATAATAGCTTTAAGGTCTAACACATCTTATTAAGGAGAGCAGATACAAGTTCCCATACTCTGGCATAAGGGAAACATAAAAGTAGTCCCATATCAGTTCAGCTTATTTGACTGCTCAGTCAAAAAAGGAATGGTAACGTATGAATCCAATTCTACTCCAAGTTCTATCTGCAACCTGATGATGTTGACTTGGTCAGACAATTTCTGGACATTTTACCTAGTAGTTTGTTAGCAAGGGTCTTTCCCTTAATATTAGAGAAGGGAAGGGCAAATGTCATTACTAGCATCAGGTAAAGAAAGGTTAATTAATTTAAATTGCAGACATTGCAGAAATTAATTAAGTTTTGTTTTCTAAAGAAAATAAAATGTATAATTACAAATGAATTACTGATCCATTGCATTATAGAATCTTTATAATATTGTTGGGTAAAAGGACCACAACATTATGAATCTAGCACATTTTCTTGAGCTGGTGCCTGAATAGTGTGGTTATACATCCTTGACCCTACCATGAGGCACTTGCACCTGACAAAACACAAATACAAATGTTCCGAATAGCTTCCAGCAGACTAGCAGTGAATGCAGCTCTGTTGTTCCTCCAAATTTTAATGGGATAAACTTATATCATCCACTTGCTGGATGAGCATTTAAATACAGCCATGAATAAAACTTACCAAGTGTGAAAAAAAGAAATGTGTATTTTTCATTAACATAATGAGAAAGGCACAAAAATCTGAATGAAACAGCAATAACTGCAGGACACTGTCTTAAACTGCATACAGTATACGTTATATTCGGCTTCATATAAATGTAATTTTCTTCCACTTTTAAAGAGAACAGATTATTTGATCTATTACAAATAACAGCAGAAAATTAGCACCACAAAACTAATGAGCCGATCCAAAAGTACACCTGGAAATGACGGGCTATGCAACTGTGAGCTCCTGTCAACTCTCTGTGCACTTCTTTCCTATCCATTTGTTTCTTCAGTGTGTAAAACTGCAAAAATGAAAAATACATAAATGTACAGCATCAAAGAAAATTGTACACTGTGTTCAATAATATTCCAGTCAGCTAACCTGTTGACTTATTTATGATGACAACTAGCTCATCTGAAAAAAATCATGATATACGATCATAGTTTGCTCGAAAACATGGGTTTCTCCATTTAAAACTAGCTATACTTCAAAATTGATCAATGTATCTTTTAAAATTAAACTATTTTCATTTTTGTATGCAACAGCACAAACCAGCCGGCTGATTTCGCCTAAATATGCCCTTGACAGGTTTTCTGTTCCAGTCAAACGTGTTACTGCTGAGCACGTTAATATTAAATTTATCAGAATCTGTCTGCTATACCTCAAGAATATGCTTTTGTTCCAATAAAACAATATAAAGCAAACCAAGGGATGCTTTCTTCTTCTTTTCCCACACCAGCCTTTTCAGAAACCAGCTTATGTAAGAGTTATATTGTGCATTTTCAAATACTATATTTTCTTTAAAGTTTCAGCAAGAAGAAGAAGAAATGACTGCAGAAGTTAGATTTATTGAAACTTAAACAGAAAATGTCACAGCAAACGAATACAGTCTCGGAGAGTAACACATTCATTCAAATGTAATAGAGTCTCTGCTAATGGTGAAAATATAACATTATCTGGACAGTAAATCATCTATTATGAAGCCCAGTAGACTAACATTTTCTTTAATGACATTACCCATCTCTGTATTGCCAGTGTATACATCTGCAACTGGGGTCTTTTCCATTTACATTGAGGGCCAAACAATATGCAGAGTTTGCCCACTTTGCATTTGTCACTATTGGTCAGAAGCAACATGGCTATATCTGGGTGGATAAAAGCATGAGTGTTGATATTTGACAAACATTGAACTTGAGTCTAGGTACTGGAGAATGACCATTCATCATGGCAGTAAAATTTATGCCACAGAAGGAGGTAATTGAGCTATCTTGTTCTTGCAGGCCAAAGATGACCACTTCAAATTATCCCACTTTTCAGCTCCTGAGCTATAATTTAGAAAGTTATAGCACTTCGAGTGCAGATCCAAATGATTTAAATTAGTTGATCTGTTCTGCCTTTACCACCCTTTCAGAGAGTGGGTTCCAAATCTCCACCAGAATATTTTCTCTAAATTGTCCACCAAATTCTCCACCTTACTTCTATGAATTTGGATATTTAACTCACTGGTAACAATATTTAATTCAATGTATTGTGGACCAAACCTTAAGACCCTAATCATAATTCAACTGTTTCATCACTTCCAAAAATATGAGAACAGGAACAGAATTCAAAGCTAACCAATGTAAAGAAAATAGAGCCTAATAAAACTTTAAAACAATACTTCTACAAGATCCTTTCTTTTTGCCTTTTAATCTGCAAGTCTGAAACTCAATGGGGACTCAGTTAAGGCCTGACTTGCACAGGGTCTGAGGCATGATACACAAGTGAGCTCTCACCACTGGATGCTGCTAAATCCACTCCCATTACCTACGCTATTTCACGGTTTGTAATAGCTTTTTGATGGATAAGACAGTCGCATAAGACCAGCATAGTTTTTCCTGAAGTAAATAGGTGTGCATCTGTAGTAGACCAATGACTTGTGCTGATTGGCTTTGTTGTTGAAAATGTTTTCGAAATCTAGGGAGGAAAGACGCCAGTATTTGAACAAAACTCTCATCTTATTACGAAGTTTGTCATCTTTGAAAGCTTCAATGAATTGGCTGCCATTATGCAAATAATGTTGAGGCCAGATGTCCCACACCTGTGCTTGCTAAGTTACTGTAGTGTTCCTACAGTCCTTTCTAAATTAGGGAAGCCTGTTGGATTGGTCAAATCAGATAACAACGGGACAGGTAAATAGTTTTAAATATACTCCATTACGCACTGAGAACCACAATATTATCTCCATCAAGTATAAATTTAGATCACAATTTAAAACCACAATAAGTGCAATAAGGAAGCTAAAATTAAGAAATAAAAATATAACTGTTACTATTTCTGCAACCAATACAAACGGACTGCTGAAAAGATGTTTAAACTGCACACTCACGCTTCAGTTTTCTGAAAGGAATTGGTCAATTAGATGCTGCAAAACTGTTACTTTATTTTAAATTACGACAGGTTTATTTTAAGAATGGCTACATTTGATTAACTTACAGAGATGTTTTCAAGATTAACCATTATTCAAAGAGTAATATTTGTCTGAATGGCATTCATTTAATCTGCCATTTTCCATATATTGAAATCAAAGAGGTAGTGTTTGGTGAATGACATAACTGGCACAATGCAGATCATATTCAGAACTCTGCATAAAAAAACATTTTCCAATCTGAGCCACCTGTTGGAGAAGCACCAAACAAGAGAATAATGATCCTTCGTAGGAATGGAAACAAAAACTGGCAGCCAAGTCCTGCAAGGCCAGTCCTTGTAGCTTGTTACAGAGAGGTTCTGGCATAAGACTTGAGGCAAATTGGCTCTCTGTTATGGAGAAGCAAAAGACTGCAGATGCCAGAATCTTGAGCAAAAAAAAAACAAACTGTTGGAGGAACTCGGTGGGTCAGACAGCATCTATGGAGGGAAATGGACAGGCGGGTATTTGGGTCAGCACCTTTCTTCATTCTGAAGGGCGATAGCAGCTAGGAAGAGGTGAGAGGAAGGGATGGGGCAATCCACCATCCGTCCCTTTGGTTCTACCCCCTGTCTCCTTCCACCACCTGTCCCCATCCTTTTTGCTTCCACCCACCTTCCCTTCCTCTGGTTCTGCACTTTATTTCCTTCTAGCCACCATCCCTCCCTCCATTTCTACACTCTTTCTCTTCTGTCCACCATCCATCCCTCTGATTCAAGCTTTCACTCCGCACCTCTCTACCTTATCAGACTGCACCATTTGTACCCTTTTGTCTTCTCCGCTTATCACTTCCAACCTTGGTTATCATCTCCACCTGTCTCATCTGCCAATATACCCCTCCACTTGGATCGCCTATCACTTGCCAGATCTTGCGCCTTCTCCTTTCTTCTTTCAGCCAGCTATCTTCCCTCCAACTCACCAAGTATCCTGATCCAAAATATTGTCTGTTCATTTCCTTCCAAAGATGCTGTCTCAGATCCTGCGGCAGTCTGTTTTGGCTGCCTGTTATTGCAGCTGGAAATTCATAACTGAAATTAAGATAAAAGTGTTTTTCTATTTGAAGATAAAATATAAACTGACAGATATAACTTTTGAAGTGTGTCTTTATGCAACAACAAAAATTGGCACTTTTAAATTAATGCAACATCTTAATGTATTTTTCTTACGTATGGCACGCACAGCCTGAAGATGTAAAACAACTTGTTCTGTTTGATCTTCTGTTTCTCCGCACCAGGTTGATTGCATTCGTCGAAACGGGGTGGACCACGCAATGGTTGCAATCTCCCACCCCATCTTAATGTAATTTTATTATAATCATAATTTGAAAAAATAATTGGCTATCCAATTACAAAAAGAACTACAACAGCAGAGGCAGGTTTAAGGGAACCACTGAAAGGAGACAGTTGCAAAATGGCAGTAATGCTTCTTTTGTGCTTAGGACAAAAAAAGTTGAAAATGTGGCTACCAATAGTGGAGTGAGTGACATCAGAAAGAGTGCATAAGGCCTGAAGTGGATAGCGCAGCAATTGCTATGGCTGGTTGGGCTGAAATGTTGGTACCAGCAAATCAGCGTAACCTGGTGTCAAAGGTTATGGGGAGAAGGCAGGTGAATGGGGTTGGGAGAGATAGATCAGCCATGATTGAATGGCGGAGTCGACTTGATGGGCTGAATGGCCTAATTTTACTCCTATCACTCATGACCTTATGACCTTATGAACTTGGACAATGTCAAACTTCCAAACCTTTGTTTTTATATCTAAGCTGCAAATTTTGACTGAGCCCAATATAAATTTTTGCCCAGCCAATGGGTGGAACCAAAATACAGGGAAGCAGTGTGTTGTTGCTGGAAAATCAGAGAGAGTGTGCTCAGAGGTTGAGTGAACTGGCTTGGTGGTTTGATGAGCAATGCATCCCACTGCCCCACAAGGGAATCTTTAAAATCTTTCCCAAAACCACCTGATTTCTTTCTGTTCTTCAATCTGTACTCTCTCAGCCACCTTTAAGGTCTCAAGTTAAAATAGCTTGTGAGGACCTCATTACACTGATATAATGAGAACTTCACCAGCTTGGATAGTCAATTTGAACAGGAAAGGAGCAAACAAATTTAGGGGCAAATGTTTCTTACATTTAATTCCTTAGAACCTAAACTGCCTTTACACAATTAAACCATAGGACTACAAAAGGTTGGCGTGCAAATGCCAGTGTATGAATGGGTTTATCAAGTGGACACCTCCATTCAATGGTGTTTCATTGTGTTAGGCCCATAACACCTCAGGAAGGCTCAACAGTTAGTTCTGGGTCCCAGAACCAGCCCCCTATATCTGTTCTCATCACCTATACTACCAATATGCACTACCAAGCAGTTAACTATGTAAATATCTACGAAGTTAAATAAACTACAGATGATTGATTCAACGCTCAAACAAATGATAAACACTCGTATCCTGTCTTACACTTATCCTAACCCTCCATCAAACAATCGTGGTGCCATTCATAGCAACCTCACATACAAAAGCGGAAGGAATACCTCGCATTGCACATTTACTTTTTAACCCCAACTGACACAGTTTCTTCTCCACCAAATCCACCTACTGCCTTACTCTGTTGCCTCTGACATCTCCTTTACGGCTTGCCGCAAACTCTGCCCGCAAATTCCTAGCTTTCCAAAGAGCGACGTGGGCGATTGTGCTATGAAACACACCTTAACTGGACAAACATTTGCTCTCCATCTTTGTTGCTCAATTTCTGCTGCCAAATCTACATATCTAAGCTTTTTCCATTCATTGGCCTCATCCACTGAGTTTTCCCAAGGCACCGCCAGTTCTATAAAACTAACTGTTGACTAATTTTGACCATAATACTGTATGTGCCCTCAAACTAGTACTAATTCTTTGCTGCAGAACACCAAGCTTTCCTTCCAAGCCTACCTGCATTTCCCAATCATTAGCTCCCCTCAGCTGACCTAAATCATGCTTCTCTGAAAACTTTCCTCCTCGACCTTTCTCTTCCTCACAAACAAATTAAATAGTTACACACTCAGTCCTATTGCGTACTGAATTCTCCCGTGCTCTCCTCCTTCCAATTGCTGCAGCTTTACACTTCGAGACCTGGTTATGCCGCCAACACAATAATTATGACTTCCCAGAAATAACAGTGAAATTATACACTCCCAGTAGAAGGCAGAATTAATAATAAAATATCTGCACAGCTGTGTTTGCTGAGGATCGCTGTGTGCTAGAGGATGCTTTCTCAAATGCACAACAGTTACAATAGACTTTCCAAACACACCAGTAACTCCACAGGTTAAGTTTAGCTTATAGTCACCATTAGCTGCAACAACTTAAATGCTCAGGTGTATAAACGGATCTACAGAATGTAATTTCAGCATAATACACCATATGGATATTCATATGTAAAGCACCAGTGTCCAGCTGGGGTCACTGTATGAACAAAAATGCACAAGGGTAGTGGAAAGTATTCAGACCATACTAAATTATGAAAGTTAAAAATATTCAGATTTCTGGATTACCAAGGTAGAAAGGACGTAGAAAGTTAAATTCAATTTTATTTCACATTAGAGAGAAACAAAAGGTTCATGTGGGAAGTGAAGTGGAGGAATATGATCTGAATATTTCCAAATGTTTAATGAATTTGGTTATGTAGCCAAAGGTTAATGTCATTATGTTTGGGATTGAGGCTGGAGGAGGAGACCAGCACTTGGTGCATTCAAGGATTGGGACAAGCTTGGTGGTCAGTGTTGTTAGTGGGGTATAGTGGAGGGGAGGGGACATGGGAACGGTGGGGGGGGGGGGGGGGGGGGATATCAGCAAAATAACTGCATTTGGTGATGTGATGGATTGGGGGAGACAAGTACTAGGTAAAGTGATAGTAAACTGGGGATGTTGCATTGGGCTGGAGGAATATCAGGATGTAATAAATATCAAGTGTTGTAGGGGATGTGGGAATCCACTGGCTGGAATTGTGATGTGGAGAAATTGGCAAAATCAGCACTTGGTGTTCTGGACAGTTCTGGGAATTGGGAACAAAAATAAAATGCTGGAGAAACAGTGGGTGAGGGGTGGGGTGATGCAAAGTACATGTAGGGTCAAGACCCTCATCAGTGGGGATGGATTTGGGGGTCATGGAGCAAAGATGGTGGATTGGGAGGAAATATGGGGATAGGGTGGAGGTAAGTTGGGAGAGATAGGTGTGGTGCAGGTAAGGAGCCACAGAATAATTTATTATGTAAACTGCATCCTAGTCTGACTCTGTGCTGGGCCCCAGCTAAGCCTGCCTCTTTGTTGGGTATGTTGAACAATCCCTGTTCCAGGCGTACACTGGCCCTATCCCTGAACGCTATCTCATTACATTGACGACTGCATCAGTCCTACCTCCTGCATCCATGCCGAACTCATGGACTTTATTAACTTCACCACCAATTTCCATCTTGCACTTAAATTCACTTGGACCATCGATACATCATTCTCCTTTCTTGATTTCACTGTTTCCATCACAGGACATAGACTATCGACTGACGTCTATTACAAACCCACAATTATCTCAACTATACTTCTTCCTTCCCTGCTTTCTGCATAAACTATCACCTACTCCCAATTCCTCTGTCTACGCCACATTTGCGCCCAAGATGAGGTGTTCTATACCAGGACATCGATATGTCCCCACTCTTCCATCATAGATGAGGAAGGGAAACATCTTCTTCTTCTTGTGTATGGCGTGCACAGCCTAAAGTTGTCGGACAACTTGTTCTATTTGATCTTATTTGATTGTGCAAGCCAGGTTGATTGCATTCGTCGAAACAGGGTGGACCACGTGAAGGTTGCAATCTCCGACCCAAAGGGAAGCATGTCTCCTCAGTACCCCACAGCTCCCTCTCGTCGCAACAGAGACAGAGTGCCCCGAGTCCTTACCTTTCACCACATCAGCCGTCGCATACAACACATAATCCTCTGACATTTCCGCCAGCTCCACGAGTAACATCTTCCCTTCTCCACCCCTTTCCGCCTCTCAAAAGACCATTCCCTTCGCAATTCTCTGGTGAACTCACCTATTCCCACCCACACCATCCCCTCCCCAGGTACCTTCCTCTGCAACCGCAGGAAATGCAACACCTGTCCCTATACATCCTCCATTGACTATGCCCAGGTACCCCGACTGTCCTTTCACATTCGGCGTAGGTTCACTTGCACGTCCACCAACATCATCTACTGTATCAGTTGTTCAAGATGTGGACTCATACATTGGTGAGACCAAACATACCTCTGTGGATGGACACCTTCACTCAGTCTGCCTGGACCTACCTGATATCCCGGTTGCCAAACACTTGAATTCCCCTTCCCATTCACACATAGATCTTTCTGTTCTGGGCCTCCTACACTGTCAGTGAGGCTAATCGCTAATCGCTAATTGGAGGAACAGCACCTCATATTTAGCTGAGGCACCTTACAACCCAGTGGTATGAACATTGATTTCTCTACCTTCAGGTAACCCCTGCACTATCTCTCTCTCCATCCAACCCCCTCCCAAGTCGCACCAGGTTCCCATTCTCACCTAGCAAACAGCTAACTATGGCCTGTTTCCATAATAATAATAATAATAATAATAATAATAATAATAATAATAATAATAATAATAATAATAATATTAATAATAATATCTTTTATTGTCATTAACATAAGTGCAACAAGATTTGGTTTGCAACTTCGAGATTTCGGTTAGCAACCCTCGAGAACAAGGTGTGTAAAAACGAACGTTTGACCAGTAACATCAACACAGACTAAAGTGCGAGGCCGGGGGAGACAGTCCATGGGGGGGGGGGAAGGGGAGTGGTACACAGCAGGGCCGGTTCAGAGCCGCTATAGCTCTGGAATGAAGCTGTTCCTGAGTCTGGTAGTGCGGGCGTAGAAGGCCTTGTAACGTCTGCCGGAAGGGAGTAGTTCGAACAGTCCATTACAAGGGTGAGAGGAGTCCTTATGTATGCTGACGGTCTTCCTGAGGCACCGTGTGTGGTAGATGCCCTCCAAGGCTGGTAGCTGTGTCCCAATAATCTGTTGCGCTCTGTGGACAACGCGCTGAAGAGCTCTCCTCTCCGCCTCCGTGCAGCTGAGATACCACACAGAGGTGCCAGAGTATGCTCTCTGTGGTGCAGTGGTAGAAGGTCGTCAGCAGCTGTTGGGGCAGACCAGTCCGTTTCAATGTTCTTAGGAAGAACAGTCGTTGCTGTGCCTTTTTGACCAGCGCAGCGGTGTTGGTGGACCATGTGAGGTCCTCTGAGATGTGAGTGCCCAGAAACTTAAAGCTGGACACTCTCTCCACACTGTCTCCGTGGATGGAGATTGGGGCATATTCCCCATTCTGTGACCTCCTGAAGTCGATAATCAGCTCCTTGGTCTTGGAGGCGTTTAGCGACAAGTTGTTCCGTGAGCACCAGTCCGCCAGGTTCTGCACCTCCGCTCTATAGTTTGTTTCATCACCGTTGGTGATCAGCCCGATCACCGTTGTGTCGTCTGCAAACTTGACAATGGTGTTGTTGTCAAATGCAGGAACAAAGTCGTGGATGAAGAGGGAGTAGAGCATGGGGCTCAGTACACAGTCCTGTGGTGTGCCGGTGCTCAGGGTGATAGTACAGGACAGGTGCGGCCCCAGTCTCACTGCCTGCGGTCGCTCCGTCAGAAAATTCAGGATCCAATTGCATATCAGTGAGCTGAGGCCTAGCTGGTGGAGTTTGGTGGTGACCTTGGTGGGAATGACCGTATTGAAGGCAGAGCTATAGTCAATGAAGAGCATCCTCACGTAGGTGCCCTGTCTTTCCAGGAGGGTCAGGACAGTGTGAAGAGCCACAGAGATGGCATCCTCTGTGGATCTATTTGCCCTGTATGCAAATTGATGAGAGTCCAATGATGCAGGGATGCTGGATTTGATGTGGGAGAGGACCAGCCTTTCAAAGCACTTCATTGGTATTGGAGTTAGGGCAACCGGGCGGTAGTCATTCAGGTTGGTGACTTTAGACTTTTTCGGCACCGGCACTATGGTAGCTGTCTTCAAGCACTTGGGGACCGTTGCCAGAGATAGAGACAAGTTGAAGATCCTCGTAAATACCTCCGCCGCTGTACAGCACAGTCCTTTAGTACCCTACCCTGGACTCCATCCGGGCCTGCAGCCTTGCGTGGATTGATCCTACGCAGAGCGCACTGTACCTCCTGGGTGCTCAGTGTTAAGGCCTGTCCCTCCGCTCTAGCCGGGGTTGTTCCTCTCCTGGTGGTGTTGCCAGTTTCTAAGCGGGCAAAGAAGGTGTTTAAATCATTGGCCAGTGTGATATCACTGTGGGGGCAGACGGGGCTGCTCTTGTAGTCAGTGATGTCCCTGCCACCCTGCCACATGCTTCTGGTGTCCGCAGTGTTGAAGTGGTCTTCCACCCTTTGCCTGTGGATGTCTTTGGCCTTTTTTATGCCTTTGTTCAGGTTTGACCTGGCAGCACAGTAGGCAGAAGTGTCCCTGGATTTAAAGGCAATGTTGCGTGCCCTCAGCAGATTCTGAACCTCCTTGTTCATCCACAGTTTGCGGTTTGGGAACATCTTTATTTCCTTGTCCACTGTGACAAACTCCACACAGCAGTTGATGTAGGAGAGCACAGTGGATGTGTACTCCTCCAAGTCTACCTCTGTACCACTGGTAGCCTGTTGTGCAAACAGGTCCCAGTCGGTGCGATCGAAGCAGTCCTGGAGTTGTAGGGTGGCGTCCTCGGGTCATATTTTGACCGTCTTTATTGCAGGTTTGGTCTTGTGGATGAGGGGTTTGTATGCAGGCAGTAGAAACAGTGAGAGGGGATCAGATTTTCCCAGGGAAGGGCAGGGGAAGGCTCTGTATGCATCCTTGATGTTGGTGTACACTTTGTCCAGAGTGTTTGAGCCCCTGGTAGGGCACTGCGCATGCTGGTGGAATTTGCGGAGTGCAGCTCGTAGGTCCACTTGGTTAAAGTCCCCTGCAACAATGAAGGCACCGTCGGGGTGAGCATCCTGCTGCTTGCTGATTGCTGAGTGCTGCTGTGCTAGCGCTAGGTTAGCATTAGCCGGTGGTGGGATGTATATGGCCATGATGATAACAACAGTAAACTCCCGAGGCAGGTAAAACGGCCTACATTTAAGCAGTAGGTATTCGAGGTCTGGGAACAGTAGCTCTCAACTGCAGTGTGGTTGGTGCACCAGTCCTTGTTTCCTTCTTAATATAGATGCAGAGCCCTCCGCCCTTGCTCTTACCGGAGTCCTTTGTTCTATCAGCACGATGCAGTGACTGGTTGGTTAGGTCCACAGCCCGTCGGGAACCAGTGCGCTGAGCCAGGTCTCTGTGAAGATCAGCACACAGCAGTCTTTCAGGGATCGCTGGGTGTTGATCCAGAGTCTCACCTCATCCAGCTTGTTGGTGAATGACCGGACATTCGCGAGAAAGACACTTGGTAGCGATGGTCATTGTTAATTGTTTGCATATCATTAATTCATTTATTCTATATATCTCTACATCACTGTCTATATCTCTTGTTTCCTTTTCCCCTGACTGTCTGAAGATGGGTCTCGACCTGAAACATCACCCATTCCTTCTCGCTAGAATGCTACCTATCCCGCTGAGTTACTCCAGCATTTTTGTGTCTATCTTCAGTCTAAACCAGCATCTGCAGTTCCTTCCTATACTGGTAAGATGCTGTTGTCCTGGGAGTCGCTCTTGACAGGTGTCCCAGGTTCATATGGAAACATGGTTCGTATTTCATATAATGCTCCAGAATTTGGTTTCATGGGGAATGTCATCATTCCTTGCACCTCTGATCTTGAAATAGCATTAGACTGCAAGGATGACTAAGATCAATCTAACACCAAAGCGCCTGTAAATGGTTGTATTTAGCTCCAGCCATGGTAAAAAAAAAAATCATTGACATTACTTTGAAAACTACAGCTTCATGCAACTGAATTTCTAGGCAATTTCACTGATTTGAGCTGTGCCTATGATTTGCTGCTCATATGCAACCGGGAGACAAGGAAAATGGGGTTGTATAGAACTACAAAAAATACTGATGTCTGTCTAGGAAGTTGTAATGTAAATATTTTATCTTACAACTTTCTCCTCAAAATATTTAATGATTATTTCCTCCAGATATTTATCCCTGCACATTTATGCAGTCATTAAATCAGCACTAACAGCCTCCTTTGATGATTTATAGCATACATTCACCACCCACTGCATAATATATTTAGACAGAAATAGCTGTTTCATCCTCCTTGGTCTATATTTATTGTGCTTGTAATAGTATAATGTGACAGACTGAACGGAATAGTGGATGAGGAAAGCACATTTCCTCTTTCATGGGGACAGAGTGTATCATCTTGGTACATTGGTGAGCAGGCTAGAACAACCTGATCTGAGCTAAAATAAGGTGAAACTTCATTGATGGTTAACAGTAAACATGCTCTCAATGGATATGGGAAAATATGCATGGATAAATTCCAATCTGGGATGATCAGCCTCTGAATGGAAATGTGGAATTATTTGTAAGTTTGGGTCTCAGATTTTCAAACAACACAAATTTCCTACCCCTGAAAGAGTAAGTAGCCAATAGGGCACAAACAAAATAGGTGCAGAGATGAGCCACAGGGCTCTTGATTCTGTCCCACCATTGACTAAGATCATGCCTAATCTTCTGTCTCAACTTCACTTCCCGACAAATTTATTTGCTTGGTTTCCAAAATTTACCAAACTCCGTCTTCAAGTACAATGGCTGAGCATCCTTTGCTCTTTGGGAACAGAATTCCAATGATTCACTGCCCTCTAAGGAAACATATCCTCATCTCAGTCCTTAATGCCATCCTGAAATGGCATCCAATTCTTGTCTTTCTATATTGTCACAGGAAGCAACCTCTGTGAGTGAAGTTGACCCAGAAAAATTATGTAGGTCCTAAAATCCATTCCCCTTCATGAGAGAGAAAACAGAAAAATGTGTTTAAAATATGGGTTGGTTCCAGGGTGTAACCATATTGCATCTTTGAAAATGACTTCCAAAATTGAGTTTCCGGCAAATGTTATGTGAAGAACATGTTGGATGACAGCACATTTCAAAAAAGAATTCAAGACATAATGAACTGCTGCAACCCATCTACTTACTTCATGATGCTAAACTACCAAAATCGTTCAACAGTTGTAGATGGAAGAACACCTACAACCCTGACTTGATCTTCACAAGAGATATCACCAATTGCCCCAAAACGATTGAACAGCCAATTCCAGGGTGTCAGCATCGACCAATTTGGATCCGCATCACGGCCGCATTGACCCCAAAATGTCCTCCTGTATTCCAACAGCGATTCAATTTCAGAAAGGTTGACTGGGAGGCTTTTGCTAAGGCTACTGATGAACTTGTGCAAGATATTAGTAAGATTAAATGAGAACTTACCAGTTTGAAGTTTGATCTTCATTTTATGAGGAGTTACGTTGGTGATTACATGAAGAAGGCCCGCCAGGCCGCATGCACAGCAAACTTCAAAGCAGCGGTATGAAATCACAAATAAACAACACCGAAATAAACAGTAAGATCAGTGACTCGAGAACTACCAGATGATCTTTTATGAGAGAGGGTTGGGCGTGGTGGGCACGTAATCACCAACGTAACTCATCATAAAATCAAGATCAAACTTCAAACTGGTATGTTCTCGTTTAATCTTACTATTTTACTTCGGAGTCACGTGAGTGATTCCGTGAAGAGTTCAAAGCTTTGTAATTTCATGCCGCAGATTACAATCTCGGCATCGCACTGCATTTGATTGACTCGAAAGAGAAATAAATGCATTAGTAATAACATTGTATTCAAATGTAATGATAGGGTTTATTTATCAATGTAAACAAACAACAGCACCCCTAAAATGTATGTACTTAAAATGTCATTGGCAAACAGCCCTGGATTGACAATTGGCTGATGATAACATTCTGAAATATCAGCTCATTTGCCCATCCGATGGCCGCTAAAATCTGGTCGAACGACACATCTCTCCCTTTGGCCACCAACATAGCTGCTGCCCTAGTATAATGAGATGTTAACACAGTATCTAAATGATATACTGACGTTGATGCTGACCTGGTGGAATGAGTCATACAATCGTCAATGTTAATACTTGTTGCAGCCACCTTGAAATAGTCGGAACCGACCTTCTCTTGTGTAATTGTTTATTAACTAGTGCTGAATCCATACTTCTAAGGATTCTGGTGGACTTGATAACATAAAATGAGACCGTGGGGTATTTGAAATGATCTTAAAAATCATGCCAGCCCTGGTCTGCTCTGCTAGTGTAGACCAGAATGTAAAATGTAATGGCATGAACAGCCAATCCCATCCTGTCCAGCCACAGCGTTTGCAATGTTTTGCCGTCGTTGTGCTGATATTAGAGTAATGACTAAGGATGTAGTTGGAACCCCTTGGTGAAGTAATGTTTACACATTTACAATAACCAACTGCATAATCTTGTGATGTGAGTACTTGTATCAAGATCTTTTTAACAACTTGATATCTGGGTTGGACCCGACAATGTAGTTCCCTTATGTTACAACTATAATTTCTCTATAACTGAACTATTGTCAATATCACTTAAAACGAACTGGAAAGGTCAGTAATTTGTATCGTATCAAATGTATCATTAATATTTAATAAAAATTTCTGATCCCCTCAATAGAGATGTACTGCTTTTTTGGATGCTACCCATGCATACTGCAGTGAACACCCTCATGGCTAAGTGTGACAACCTGAGGCATAAGTCAATCCATTGAAAATGTGTAAGTCAATAATGTGTTACTGTGCAAAGACCAGTCTCCTGAACCACAGTTTAAAACAGCAAGTTCTTAGCTTTTTGGCATAACTGTACCGTTGTGACATAATGCCTGATGCAGCAAGCAACACGAACGCTTGGCCAGTCCGATAGTACGAATCCAAACGAGGTCTTGCTGACTGTTTTAAGACCCAGCTAATGAAGAAGACATAAAGTCCATTCCTCCTGTTGAAGCGAGAATGTATTTCTCCACACTGTTGTGTCACATATTTTTGCAAACAGTGAAACATGCATAAACATGATGAACATTTGAGGAAGTATTGAATCATGCTTTCATCATACTTTGAGATCCAACACTTATTCTGTGTTATCATCAATCTAAATGGATGATATACCAGTGGCAAGGAGATTAATTACAGGATATGCTTCCTAATTACCATATGTCACCATTGTAGAGTAGCAACTTAAATTTCTGCATGAAGAATATGTATATTCACTCAAAACCTTACTCAACGGTGCATTTAGTGTATATATCTAACAACTGAAGAATTGGTAACTCATGCAATCTCCACTACCTTTGAGTAGGTGATGGTATTTTGAACTTCTCATCTTAGAGTTCTAAACATCAGTTCATAAAAACTGAATTCAACCGACCACACTACTGTAGCGAGTTTCAAGTTCAATGAGTTATTGTCATGTTCAGCAATGCTGAATACTGTTACTTCATCATTGTGGCTGAAGTAGCCTCAGCTGACAATACCACAAGGTTGTTAGCAACGATCTAATTGCTACTTACACAATATCAGTTCCTTGATTTGCTCAGCTGCAACACAGCTGCTACATTGCCAATTACTCTTAATGAAATTAACTCAGTTTTGTAGCAGATTGCTATAACCCCAATCTCTTGCCACAAGGTGGAGACAAGGCTAATAATAATTAAAGGTAAATCCCAATGACCAACAAACAGTTTATCCCATACTGCAAAGCTTTACTGTTATAGCACAGTTATATTGTCTTTGATAACCTTTGTAATGGGATTTGTAAAACATGTATCTCTTACCTTATGAATCTGTTAAAGTCAGGAATAAGTTTTTACATTCAGAAAGTTCATATGCCCTATACTCTCCATTCTTCATAACAACATGCAATCCTGCCTTATTGCATGGGTGGTTTGCATGAGAACTTCTGCCCAATTTCCAAACCCTGGCCATAATCCAACTTACTTGGAATGCTCCGGCTGTGCCTCAACCAAATATTTTTACCCTTTGTGTGTTGGACAAACAAATGTAAATATTACAACTTGTGAACGGTGCACTACCCAAATTTTGGAAGTGCTAGGCCCATTTAGTTGAGCATGATTGGAAGGTGCATGGAATTTCTGAGCTATCATGCTGCCCCCAGCTCCAGTGAACCGCTACTGCCGATGAGCACCTGGGGTGCATTCTGAACGATGACTTTTGCCTATTGTTGGCCATATTAATTCATCTGCCAGGCATCTTTCCCTGTAGACTTACCTGAATAACCGATTCAGTGGCTGGTTCTCACATCCCCCTGTTGGTGTTGTTCACTGCCGGCACATATGTGCTTGAGTCTGTTCTATTGACATCTTTAGAGCCCGGAGTCATCTTGACCTTTTGCTCTTCCCTCCTCAGAGAGGGTGATTCGTAGGCAACTCTGACAGGCGCTGCCGCAGGCCGTAGGATACAAATACTGATACGAACCCCACTTTTTAAAAATGGAGGGAGAGAGAAAATGGGGAATTACAGACCAATTAGTCTAACATCGGTAGTGGGGAAAATGTTAGAGTCAGTTATTAAAGATGGGATAACAGCACATTTGGAAAGCTGTGAAATCATTGGACAAAGTCAGCATGGATTTATGAAAGGTAAATCATGTCTGACGAATCTTAAAAATGTTTTGAGGACGTAACTATTAGAGTGGATAAGGGAGAACCTGTGGATGTGTTATATCTGGACTTTCAGAAGGCTTTCGACAAGGTCCCACATAAGAGATTAGCATACAAACCTAAAGCACACGGTATTGGGGGTTCATTATTGATGTGGATAGAGAACTGTCTGGCAGACAGGAAGCAAAGAGTAGGAGTAAACGGGTCATTTTCAGAATGGCAGGCAGTGACTAGTGGGGTACCGCAAGGCTCAGTGCTAGGACCCTAGCTATTTACAATATATATTAATGATCTGGATGAGGGAATTGAATGCAACATCTCCAGGTTTGCGGATGACACGAAGCTGGGGGGCAGTGTTAGCTGTGAGGAGGATGCTAGGAGGCTGCAAGGTGACTTGGATAGGTTTGGTGAGTGGGCAAATGCATGGCAGATGCAGTATAATGTGGATAAATGTGAGGTTATCCACTTTGGCGGCAAAAGCAGGAGGGTAGATTATTATCCGAATGGTGGCCGATTAGGAAAAGGGGAGATGCAACGAGACCTGGGTGTCATGGTACACCAGTCAATGAAGGTAGGCATGCAGGTGCAGCAGGCTGTGAAGAAAGCGATGGTATGTTGGCATTCATAGCAAAAGGATTTGAGTACAAGAGCAGGGAGGTTCTACTGCAGTTGTACAGGGTCTTGGTGAGGCCACACCTGGAGTATTGCGTACAGTTTTGGTCTCCTAATCTGAGGAAAGACATTCTTGCCATAGAGGGAGTACAGAGAAGGTTCACCAGGCTGATTCCTGGGATGGCAGGACTTCCATATGAAGAAAGACTGGATAGACTCGGCTTGTACTCGCTGGAATTTAGGAGATTGAGGGGGGATCTTATAGAGACTTACAAAATTCTTAAGGGGTTGGACAGGCTAGATGCAGGAAGATTGTTCCCGATGTTGGAGAACTCCAGAACAAGGGGTCATAGTTTAAGGATAAGGGGGAAGTCTTTTAGGACTGAGATGAGAAGATCTTTTTTCACACAGAGAGTGGTGAGTCTGTGGAATTCTCTGCCACAGAAGGTAGTTGAGGCCAGTTCATTGGCTATATTTAAGAGGGAGCTAGATGTGGCTCTTGTGGCTAAAGGGATCGGGGGTATGGAGAGAAGGCAGGTACAGGATACTGAGTTGGATGATCAGCCAGATCATATTGAACGGCGGTGCATGCTCGAAGGGCCGAATGGCCTACTCCTGCACCTATTTTCTATGATTCTATGATTCTATGAACCCATTGGCCTTAACCCAATAGAATATTTTACTGGGATGGCAACTTTATTGTCAGGAAAGGTACCTCTGACACCTGCCCTTCATTCCTTTGGGTATGCCCCACGGCCATACCCTGAGACTCAGTGTCAGCAAGATACTGACCCATCTTGGTCTCTGCCTCCGAGAGGGAGACCTTTGCAGCACATGTCATAAAGGCCGGTGCTTTTTGACATGAACAGCCCTGCATCAGGCGCTGTTGGCACGGCTCTCCCGTAAGCCGGCACTTCACACATGAAGCAGCCCTGTCAGGCGCTGCTGGCACAACTCCCCCATAGGCTGGTAAAGTCACAAATGAAACAGCCCTATATCAGGTGCTGCTGGCACGGCTGTCCTTTAGGCCGGCACTTTCATATATGAAGCAGCCCTGTCAGGTGCTGCTGGCGTGGCCTGTCCCATAGGCCCGTACATTTTACACATGAAGCAGCCCTGTCAGGCGTTACTGGTGCGGCCTGTCCCATAGGCCCGTGCTATTGCTGTGTAAGCTCACTAAATCAGCATTTAGTGTAGCATTACCTGTGAAGGGTAAAAATAAATCATAGCAACCTGTGCTTAAACAATTATAACATTGTCAGAACATATAACAATAACTTTTTACTTTGCCTTTAGCTTTTACTTAAAGAAAAAACACTATACAATACATACTTTTTGTTATAAGGAGAAACCCTATATAGCCAGACTCACCTGAGTCCAAATAGGGCTGAATGAGGCCCTGTAATTTCTTGACTGGGGACCAATGTCTGTGAGCCACTGACCCCACTGTCAGTGGCTCCAGCGCTGCTTCCTTGCCGTTCCAACGGCATCCCACAGGCTGGGAGCCGCTGACCCCCCTGTCAGTGACTGCTTGAATTTCTTGCCATTCCCACTGCATCTCCGCAGGCTGCGGAGCCGCTGACCCCCCTGTCAGTGATTCTGCTTAAATTTCTTGCCGTTTTTACAGCATCCCTGCAAGCTGGGGAGCCGCTGACCCCCCTGTCAGTGACTCTGGTTAAATTTCTTGCCGTTTTTACAGCATCCCTGCAGGCTGGGGAGTCGCTAACTACAGTGTTAGCAGCTCCTTAACTCGCAACCCGATCAATTTTGCCGGTTTATCCACATTTGCGGTCGGACTGAAATTTCCACACAGTCCATAACTGGCAACTTGTCAGGCTGCAAAACTGGCAGGAAAAACCTCTGTAAAAAGAGGCTCCTGCCTAAAAAATCCCGGTAAGTAAAAACCAAACTTACCTTTTAAGTTTAACTTACCACTGGCAGGAGCTCTGTCCTGCCAGACTAGTGCTTGCGCCAATGCGGTTGACGTAATGCTGCGCATGCTGCCTGGCGGGCCTTCTTCACGGAATCACTCACGTGACTCCGAAGTAAAATGAAAGTTCACCACACAACTCCAACCAGTTTGTTGAAGCGATCGACACAGCAGCACACAAGACCATTCCGCGGGGCTGCTGGCTAAACTACATTGCAGGCATGGATGCTGAAACTGCTGACTTACTATCTATGTATGAAGACATTTTCGATGAAGACCCATTTGCAGACAAAACAGCTGAGATCGGGAAACAGCTCACAGATGCACTCAATGAAACGACTCAATGCAGCTAATAGAAACAACAGACCTACAACACAGCAGCAAGAAGGCATGGGCGACATCGAGACGAGGCAGCTGGCTTAGATACCATCAGAACTGAGATGCTGCAACATCTGGGTCCCAGAGCACGAGAATGTCTGCTGGAGATGTTTAACGTCTGCATAGCAACCAGCGGAAATCAAAGGTTATTGCTTTACCAAAACCAGGCAAAGATGCCAATCTTCCCAGCAGCTATCGGCCTATATCCCTGCTGTGACACCCATACAAACTGATGGAAAGATGCATACTGAACCGCATAACGCTGGATGTAGACAATGTCTTGATACCTGAACAGGCTTGGTTCCGCAACGGAAAGTCAACAACAGGACAACTGCTGAACCTCACTCAGCACATTGAAGATAGCTTTGAGTGGAAGCTGATCACAGGTGCAGTATTTGTACACTTGTCTGCAGCATATGACACTGTAAACCACCGTACCATGAAAGCCAGACTGTAACAAACACTACAGGACTCACATCTTGTCCAGTTCATCATGACAATGATCTTGAACCACCACTTGTTCGTATGCCTGAATCGCCAGAACAGCCGTTGAAGATGCCAAAAGAATGGTCCACCACAGGGCAGTGTCCTTGCCTCAAAGTTGTTCAATATATATACCAATAGTCAACCCGTTACCCCGAAAACTAGGTTGTTTCTGTTTGCCGATGACTTATGCATCGCAACACAATCATCAGACTTTAGCCAGATTGAGACCGTACTAGAGACGGCTCTGCAGAATATGACAACATACTACCAACAGAACTCCCTGTGCTCAAACCCAACAAAAACGCAAAGGGCAGCTTTCCACCACTGGAACCGGGATGCAAAATGTCAACTGCAGGTGCGATGGAATGATGTCCCGTTGGAACACTGCAAAGCCCCAAAGTACCTAGTTGTGGTCTTCGATCGCACGTTATCATATCGCCAACATGTTGAGAAAACCAAGGCAAAGGCCAACATTCGGAACAATGTAATTGCAAAATTGGGAAACAGCTTATTTGGAAGTGGCCCAACAACAATCTGTACTGAAGCCCTGGCTCTCTGTTCCTCACTGGCAGAATATGCAAGCCCCGTTTGGAGCCTCTCTAAACATTTAAAGGAAAAAAAATTATAGGTACTGTAAGTTACATCAGTGTACATCCCTCATATTATATTACGGTCAGTTTTTGAATTGTATAATCTGTGTAAGATTTTAAATTGTATTAAGGTGTGTCTTACATTAATTGAACATTTATGCACATTTAATAAATATTCCTCCCACCTTTCTTTGGGAATTTGTATAGTTAATTATTTTTCCCAGTCTCTCCTGATACCTTCTGTTGTTGGTATTTCTGCATATAGAATAATATTATATATATATATATATATATATGTGATATTAGGTTTGCTGATTCTGCCTTTGTATTCATTACTTCTTCCAGTAAGTCTGGAGGCATATTGTGATAATCTTAGGTTTGCTGATTCTGCCTTTGTATTCATTACTTCTTCCAGTAAGTCTGGAGGCATATTGTGATAATCTTGTGTGTATTTTTTCAGATAGTCACAGAATTGGAAATATTTAAAATACTGATTGTTTCCCAAATTGTATTTTAGTTGTATTTGTTTAAATGATAATAGTTTTCCCAATACATACATATCTCCGAAGATTTTAATTCCAGCTCTTTCCCATTGTATAAATGCTTTATCTGTAGTTGAAGGTTGAAATGAGGGGGTTTTCCCGATAGGAGATAAGAGAGATAAATTTCTTAATTTTAAATTGTGTTTTATTTGTTTACAAATTCTAATTGTACTGTGTATAATTGGATTATTGTTGTAATTTATATTATTCATCGATATTGGAGAGAGAAGGATTGCTCCAATATTATAAGGAGAGTAATCCTCTTTCTCCACAATCGTCCAATCCAGTTGCTGGGGAGAGTAATCCAGCAATTGGATCATGTTTCTGATATTTACAGACCAGTAGTAATACATAACGTTGGGGAGTGCTAATCCCCCTACTACTTTGGGTTTATTCAGGTGAGCTCTTTGTATTCTGTGGGATTTATAATCCCAAATAAAATTAGTGATATCTGAGTCCAGTTTTTTTAAAAAACATTTTGGGTAAATATATTGGAATAGATTGGAACAGGTATAAAATTTGTGGTAGAAAAATCATTTTTATGGCATTTATTCGGCCTATTAAGGACATCGGAAGAGTTTTCCAAAATTTAATCAAGTTATATAGTTTCTTAAGTAGAGGGTTATAATTTTCGTCAAACATTTCTTGATATCTTCTAGTAATTTCGATGCCCAAGTATTTAAATTTTTCCATAGCTATTTTGAAAGGAAACTGTAAAAGATTTTATTGACATATTTCACTTTTATTCTAATTTATTCTATATCCTGAGAATGATCCAAAGTCCTCTATTTATTTTAAAATATTTGGTGTAGTAATATGAGGTTTTGTGATGTACAATAGTACATCATCAGTGTATAGTGATATTTTATTGCTGGAATATTTTGTTTTATATCCATGGATATTTGGATGAGTTCTAATTCTTTCCGCTGGGGGTTCAATTATGAGGGCAAATAACAACAGTGAAAATGAACATCCTTGTCTATTACTCCTTGACAAATTAAATTTTGTAGATAAATTATTGTTAGTTAATATTCTGCCCATTGGCTTATTATATAGTAATTTAATCCATAGAATAAAATTCTCTCCCAGTTGCAATTCTTGCAATACCCTGACCATATATTCCTATTCGACCTGATCGAATGCTTTTGCTGCATCCAACGATATGATTGATAGTTTTTGATCTTCCGTTTGGTGTGAATGCATTATATTGAGCAGACATCTCAAA
Organism: Raja brachyura; assembly: GCA_963514005.1. The sequence goes on from OY740781.1 coordinate 119,412,997, forward strand.
TTGTTAAATGATTGTCTCTTAGGGATAAACCCCGCTTGATCCAGATGTATTAATTTACTAGCATATTTACTTAGTCTTCTAGCTAGTATTTTCGCTAATATTTTTTGATCTGTGTTTAACAACGCAATAACTCTATATGATCCAGGTTCTTCCACATCTTTATCTTTCTTAAGTATTAGTGTGATCGTGGATTCTGCTAGTGTTTCAGGTAGTATTTGTTCTTTGAGGGCATAAGTATACATTTTATGTAGGCGAGGAGTAAATATGTCATAAAAACGTTTATAGAATTCATTACTAAATCCGTTGGGACCTGGTGTTTTTCCATTTTTTAATGAGATTATTGTTTCTTCTATTTCCTTATTTGAGATTTGTGCTCCCAATTCTTCTTGTTCCTGAAACTCTCATTTAGGAAGGTTACAATTATCCAAGAACTCAGTAACTTTGTTCGTGTCCATTATCGTTTTAGATGTATACAGTTTCTCGTAAAATTGTGCAAATCTTTTATTAATAACACTCGGCAAGGTCAATATTTCCCCTTTGTCTGATTTAATCTTTGAAATTGTGTGATCCTTTTCTCGTTTTTTTAACTGACGTGCCAGAAGTTTGTGGGGCTTATCCCCAAATTCAAAGTGTTCCTGTCTTGTAATTTGTAATAATCTTATGACTTTCTCTGATAATAATTTATTTAATTTGAATTTCAGTATTATTATTCTATTACGTTTATCCATAGTCGTTTTTAGCGTCTTTAGCGTTTTCTATGTCCAGTTATCTAATTTGTTCTTCTAACTGTCTTTGTTCGTTCTTATTTTTCTTATTTTGAAAAGCTTGATATGAAATTATCACGCCTCGAATAAATGCTTTAAAAGATTCCCATAATAGTGTAGGTGATATGCCTGGCATGTCGTTTATTTTGAAAGAAAGGTCCATTTACTCTTTTAAATATGTACACCCTTGCGGGTCTTTTAAAATTTGAGGATTGTACCTCCAAAACAGTTTGTTCTTAGTCATTCCTTCCATTTTTAGAAAATAAGTTATTGGGGCGTGATCTGAGATCGTATTGGTGTGGTATTTTGGTTTAGAAGTATGGGTATTAGTTTTGTATCCACCAGGAAATAATCTATTCGTGAATATTCTTGTGTACCATAGAATAGAACGCGTAATCCCTGCCGGTCGGATTTGCAATCCTCCAGACATCTGTTATGTTTGTGTTTTTTTATATATGTGTTTAGAAGTTCGCTAGTTTTGGATTTCGTAATACCTCTTTGTTTTTGATTGGATTTATCTAAATAAGTGTCTAAGACACAGTTAAAGTCTCCGCCGATTATGACATTTTGGTAATTATATTCTGCGATTATATTCAAGATTTTATTGAAAAGGTGCGGGTTGTCAAAGTTTGGCGCATATATGTTTAACAAGGTAGTTGGGGCAGCATGGATCTCCCCGGTAACTATCAAATATCTCCTGGCCTTATCTGTTAAGGTAGTTTTGGGTTTAAATGGAATGCCTTTGCGAATAATAATAGACGTTCCTCTAGATTTTGACAAGTATGACGAGTGAAAAGTTTGTCCTATCCAGTTCGCCCTCAATCTAGCTTGGTCTTGAAGTTTAAGATGAGTCTCTTGTAAAAAAACTGTGTTGTATGCTTTCAGCTGAGCTAGAATCTTACCACTTTTAATGCGTTCGTTAACACCCCTAACGTTCCAACTACAAAATGAGATTCCTCCCAGTTTATTTTGGTTATCGTCTTGCATTTTGAATAGATTTAATACCTGTGTGTCTTTCGTTGCATTCGTACCTCAGGTCTTTAGATATAGGGGGATCATTTATCCTACAATGTTCAGTTAGTAGATTCCCTTTACAATAATTCCCTTGAATGAAAAAAACACACATGTGATTAAATGGGAAAATGATTAAAAAAAACTAATACAAGTGAGAATACAGTGTCCAAGCTTGTCGGCACTGTAACAAGTGACCCACCTGTAGGTGGGAAAAAGCATTTTATTGACTTCCATGTCGATATAAAACAAACAAATAGCTCCACTCCCTCAATTAATCATAACATACTGGAACGGGACCGGTTTAAAAATCAGATGTATAGTACCCATTTACAGAATATATGTCCATTTCCTCGGTATTTCCGGATATAACTATCATTTTTATCTACTAAGTGTTAAGCGTATATTTTAACCTCAGAAACCATCAACTGTTGGTTGAAGGGGTCAACCTATTTCTGGCTCCTGGAACGGAGCCAGGAGCTCACCTCTGCCCCTCATGCCCCGGTTATAAATCTACTTGAGAATTATTAGGTTAAATTAAAAAGTTAATTTGAAAATCCCCATTTCTGCATTTCTGATTAGCATTAATTATTGTTTCTATATTAATATTCTATGTTAATATTGTTAAGGATGTTAATGTTATACCATTTAGGTTATTCATTAGATCTCATATACAACAGTAATAGCTAAGCCCAGTCTGTTGATGAACTCTTCTTTTCGGTGGTTATCCTTTTCCAGCTTCTCTTGGAACAGAGTATGTCCTTGAGTTAGCATTCCGCCCAGAAGACGTCTAGATAAAGTTCCTTCTTTGGGCAGTATGCCGCCATTCTGGGTGCAATAGTGCTTTAAGCCTCCGTTAAGTTCACAGCGCTTACTGATGATGTCATCAGCACGACGTCCAGAGGCTCCGGTAAGTTTTTTAAATCAGTCCCGACCTGTAGATCCGGTTTTAACGCGAAAAATCGCGAATTTTAGGGAGTGGAGCTAAGTGCAGCATCTGTTAAGATAACATGGCGCCACCGAAAGTCGAGCCTCTCTAAACATTCATGCAAGGTGGACTCCGCATTGATCACTGCCTGCAGGAAAACAGCACGATGCCTGAAGCCGACAAAGGTTGAACATCTGTACGAGCTGGCTGGCATCGACTAACCATCTCGAAGATGTGATCGGGCAGCTGCTGTAGAACTCCTCAATGCGGACACAGACTCCCATCGCCACTTGCACAATCACCAACATGCCAAGAAAAGCTTGAAGAGTCGGAACAGCTTCATGGAACTAGAGCCAACCGTGCCAGGCACCATAACCAAACAACAGATGGCACCAGGACACCACCTGCCTTATACTATCTGGAAAGCCCTAAACCACCTCTGCACTGGAATGGGATGTTGTGGACTCAACCCGAAGAAGTGGGGCTTCTCGAAATCTGACAAGTGCAACTGTGGAGAGGTACAGACAATGGCCCACCTACTGACTTGTGGTGGAGAGGCATGCACTGCAGACAATCTCCGCAGAGGCACAGATGTGGCACTGGCTGTGGCAAAGCGATGGCAGAACATCATCTGACATACGAGCGAGCGACATTTCCCTCCAACATGCAGGCATTATGATAGCAATAAATCTTGAAAACTGTATTTTCTTTGAAAGAGTTATCCAACCATAACATGCAAAGATTTAATTAGTTTACTTAGAAACATAGAAAAATAGGCTAATCAGCCCTTTGAGCCTGTACTGCCATTCAATATGATCATGGCTGATCAGCTAAAATCAGTACCCCGTTCCTGCTTTTTCCTCATATCCCCTGATTCCATTAGCCCTAAGACCTAAATCTCACTCTCTCTTGAAAACATCCAGTGAACTGGCCTCCATTGCCTTCTGTGGCAGAGAATTCCACAGATTCACAACTCTCTGGGTGAAGAAGTTTTTCCTCATCTCAGTCCTAAATGTCCTACCCCTTATTCTTAAACTATGACCCCTGGTTCTGGACTCCCCCAAACGCGGGAACATTTTTCCTGCATCTTGCCTATCTAATCCTTTAAGAATGTTATATGCTTCTATAAGATTCCCCCTCATCCTTCTAAATTCAAACAAATACAAACAAGCCCAGTTGACCCATCCTTTCTTCATATTGGAGATATAACGTGAAAATAGGCCCTTCAGCCCACCGAGTCTATGCTGACCATCCATCATACATTCACAGTATTTTGCATCTATACAATTTATGGAGGCCAACTAGACTGCAAACCCGTACGTCTTCAGAATGTGTAATGTCAATGTATGAAGTTTAGTTCAAGGTAATATAAATGAAAATATTTTATTTTTGCTGGGGCAAAATACAATGGCGCTAGAGACCCAGTTCTCTGGTACTGTGAGGCAGTAGATCTACCCACAGTGTCACTGTGTCACCTACATTAAATATGTATGAGAATATACATGTTTAAAATGTGTGAATACACACACAGTATAAGTATAATGGCCTCATAAAAGAGATTTATAGCTAAACATAATTTAAGATCTCCTCCCCAAAATGTCTAAAATGAGTGAAATCAGAAATGCAATATTGTTAACCAATCTACGCATTCATTGCAAATTCCTTTGTTAAAGTAGCACATTAAAATTCAATCACATTTATTAAATATCACCGAATTCTGTACAATGCAGTAACACCTGTCAATACTTCTTTACAAATATTTTTATAAATCCTGAATAATAATAAGTCAATGCTAAATAATATGCCCATTGTACAATTAAATTCAGAAAACGTTTAAACCTATGTAAGCTTTAGAGAGTACACACCATAGAAAATAAATCAAACTAATTAGTTAATTGCTTTGCTCTTATATTGGGTCAAAATTAGTATAATCTTGTAACAATAATTCTTTACATAGATTCAAATTTCACAGTGTTTTGAATTTAAATTTAAGGGAACAAATTGTCTCATGAGGGAGACTATTATGCAGTAAAACTTGTTTAAAAATGCGCTGGTTCCAGGGTGTAACCATATTGCATCTTTGCCAATGACCTCCAACCAAGTGTATTTCCCACAATTTTATGTGAAGAACACATAAATGCAAGCACATTAAAAAAAAAACAGGATTCAACCACAATTTAACAATCAATGTATTTTATATGTCAAAATTGATAGAACATCATTTCAACTGAAAATATTTACTCAAACTAACTACACAAACTGAAACTGAAGATTAGATTTTCAGTTTTGAGAGACATCAATATCACTGCTGGAATACATTAATTATTTTCATTCTAAAGCAAATTGTGGACTTTAAGAACAGCACATATTGTTGTTAAGGAGTAAATAAAATAGCAATATCTGATGTAATAAAAATGAACTGCAGCTGCTGGTTTATACCAAAAATAGATACAAAATGCTGAAGTAAATTGGCGAGTCAGGCAGCATCTCTGGCAAAAATGGAGAGCTGACATTTCAGGTCGGGACCCTTCTTCAGATTCAAGAAGTGTCCTGACTCGAAACATCACCGTCCATTTCCACCAGAGTTGCTGCCTTTCTTAAGCAATTGCTGATACCCTACATGTGAACTGAGTGAGCTTGTACTTTTATGTTAGATACTCATTGAATTCACCAGAATTAATGCCTCTTTAAGTGCAAGCAAATTATTAATAGTGATAAGAATTATTGTTAAATAACCCTTTGGTGCTAAAAATGAACAATTTCCCATATTAATTATATTCCTTTGGTTTAGTTATTGTTGAGGAAATGCAAACTGTTTCTCTTTTTTTAATTTCTACTTCTTTAATCTCTTTACTTTCATTCTTCATTTTACACTTTGTATGAATTGATATTGAATTGATTATTCTATTTTAAACTTTGCAGTTTTGACATTGTAGCCTAGAGAATGAACTAGAAATAAAATACTCCCTTTTTACAAGTTGATTTGTTCAAGCTCATTTGCAACAGAATTGCAAGTATTGCAACATTGGACCATGAACTCCCTGCCCTGATTCCCCATTATATTTCACACATCAGATGATATCACACATCTGACTGATTGACACAGTCACTTCAAAACATCTGATTAAACAAGTAAAGCAAGAAGTACATCACTGGGAAGTTGGGAAACATACTGATTCCCCCAGTCACTGTAGTACCTCTGAAAAATATATGATATTTGCATCCCTGATGATCCCATTGGTCTCTGCCCAGAAATGCATTGGGTTTGGCGGGTTGAGACGAGGGTTGATTTCCAAAACGAGTTTTATTAGCGAAATGACTAAAACAACGGTACTATACAACACAGCCAATAAAACGGTCTAACCACAACGGTGGTCGAAAACAACTGACTGGGTATCGCCCAGAAAGCGCGCAAACACACAACCCCTCCCCACAGTCACATGACCGAAGTACCCGACTGCAGGGTTCGATTACCCGCGGACATCAGCAGGTGCCACTACATGCGCCTATTTGAAATTATTCCATTATGGGCTGTGCTGAGTCAGCATAACACCATTTAACCATATAGCTCATTCTGCTTTAATTTCCACGAGCTCTCAATTCCACCTTTGTTTTCCATTTTTCGCCTACTGCTCCATCACCATAACCCTCTTTACCCTCCTCTTCAATGAGAGCTCATTAGAATACCTTTTAATAATGCTGACCGCTTCCCTGAGAACAGTGTGTAAATGAGATGACAAATGAGTTCTCAGAGAGCAGCTGTCCTTTAAAAGCATGTATGCCAGTTTATTTTGCTTATTAGTAATATGAAAAAGTAACGCAACTTTTCTTGTTGTGTCCCCTGACACCATCTCCGTCTGTGCTGAGGCCCTAATGGCGGAGCTGGAGCCCTCCAGCTTCCAGCGGCGGCGGCACGGCTTTTGGAGCTTCAGTGGCGACCTGGTTTTGGAGCTGCGGTGCTCCAGCGACGGCCTGGCTTCGGGGATGCGGTGCTCCAGTGGCGCCCTGGCTTTCGGGGCTGCGGTGCTCCAGCGGCGACCTGGCTTTCGGGGCTGCGGTGCTCCAGCGGCGGCCTGGCTTTCGGGGCTGCGGTGCTCCAGCGGCGACCTGGCTTTTGGGGCTGCGGTGCTCCAGCGACGTTCCAGCGGTGACCTGGCTTTCGGGGCTGCGGTGCTCCAGCGATGTTCCGGCGGCGACCTGCCTTTCGGGGCTGCGGTGCTCCAGCGACAACCTGGCTTTGGGGATGCGGTGCTCCAGCGACGTTCCGGCGGCGGGCTCTGTGGCGGTGTCCCAGCGTTCCGGCGACAGCGGTGGCGGCGGCCCGGTTTCGGAGGCTCGGCCGCGGACCTGGTGGACGGCAGCATCGGAGGCCTGGATCTCCTCAGCGCAGAGGGAGAATAAGGAGGGAAGAAAACAGAGACTCTAAGACTTTTGCCTTCCATCACAGTGAGGAGGTGTTTGGTGAACTCACTGTGGTGGATGTTAATTTTGTGTTTATTGTGTGGTTTTGTTATTTTTATATATGTATGACTGCAGGCACGAAATTTTGTTCAGACCGAAAGGTCTGAATGACAATAAAGGCTATTCATTCATTCATTAATTCATTCATTAGTAGAAGAAAACAAAGACATCCGCTTCATATAGTGAGAACATCCCAATTTAACATTATTTTTTGATGGCAGTTGATTTGGCATTAGGGTAAAATGTGGTACTTGCTTAGCATCCCCAAAATGGGTGACATCAAATTTCTAGGCTTGAGTCTCCAATTGACGATCATGCAAATTAATTGATAAATATGGTACAATGTGGTTTTCGTATCCACTCAATCTTCACATCGGAGGGAAAAGATGCATCCATATGCATTTTGAAACATCATAAGTTCCAGAGCAGCAGCTATTGCTCTGCTGCTTTCTAAAGGTGGCTGATTTGAAACAGCAATTAAAATCATATAAGATACAGTGGCTTGCAAAAGTATTCATACCCCTTGTACTTTTCCACATTTTGTCACGTTACAACCACAAACGTAAATGTATTTTATTGGGATTTTATGCGATAGACCAACACAATGTGATGCATAATTGTGAAGTGGAAGGAAAATTATACCTGGTTTCCAAATTTTATTACAAATAAAAAACTGAAAAGTGTTGCATGCAATTGTATTCAGCCCCCCTGAGTCAATACTTTGTAGAACCACCTTTCGCTGCATTTACAGCTGCAAGTCTTTTGGGGTATGTCTCTACCACCTTCGCACATCCAGAGACTGAAATTTTTGCCCATTCTTCTTTGCAAAATAGCTCTAGCTCAGTCAAATTGGATGGAGAGCATCTGTGAACAGCAATTTTCAAGTCTTGCCAGAGATTCTCAATTGGATTTAGGTCTGGACTTTGACTGGGCCATTCGAACACATGAATATGCTTTGATCTAAACCATTCCATTGTAGCTCTGGCTGTATGATTAGGGTTGTTATCCTGCCGGAAGGTGAACCGCCCCAGTCTCAAGTCTTTTGCAGACTCTAACAGGTTTTCTTCCAAGATTGACCTGCATTTGGCTCCATCCATCTTCCCATCAACTCTGACCAGCTTCCCTGTCCCTGCTGATAAAAACATCCCCACAGCATGATGCTGCCACCACCATGATTCACAGTGGGGATGGTGTGTTCAGGGTGATGTGCAGTGTTAGTTTTCCGTCACACATAGCGTTTTGCACTTAGGCCAAAAATGTCAATTTTGGTCTCATCAGATCAGAGCACCTTCCTCCACATGTTTGCTGTGTCCCCCACATGGCTTCTGGCAAACTGCAAACGGGACTTATGGCTTTGTTTCAACAATGGCTTTCTTCTTGCCATTCTTCCATAAAGGCCCGATTGGTGGAGTGCACGACTAACAGTTGTCCTGTGGACAGATTCTCCCACCTGAGCTGTGGATCTCTGCAGCTCCTCCAGAGTTACCATGGGCCTCTTGGCTGCTTCTCTGATCAATGCTCTCCTTGCCCGGCCTGTCAGTTTAGGTGGACGGCCATGTCTTGGTAGGTTCGCAGTTGTGCCATACTCTTTCCATTTTCGGATGATGGATTGAACAGCGCTCCGTAAGATGTTCAAAACTTGGGATATTTTTTTATAACCTAACCCTGCTTTAAACTTCTCCACAACTTTATCCCTGACCTGTCTGGTGTGTTCCTAGGGCTTCATGATGCTGTTTGTTCACTAATGTTCTCTAACAAATCTCTGAGGCTTTCACAAAACAGCTGTATTTATACTGAGATTAGATTACACACAAGTGGACTCTATTTACTAATTAGGTGACTACTGATGGCAATTGGTGGCACTGAATTTTATTTAGGGGTATCAGAATACAGGGGGCAGAATATTTTTGCATGCCACACTTTTCAGTTTTTTATTTGTAAAAAAATTTGAAAACCATGTATCATTTTCCTTCTACTTCACAATTATGCGCCACTTTGTGTTGGTCTATCACATAAATTCCCAATAAAATACATTTACATTTGCGGTTGTAACGTGACAAAACGTGGAAAAGTTCAAGGGGTATGAAAACTTTTGCAAGCCACTGTATATTAATTTAGCATTTGCAGAAGATCAAATAAAACAATTTGTCCGACAACTTTGGGCTGTGCACGCCATACACAAGAAGAAGAAGAAGCATTCGAAGAGTGAGAGTGTAGAACTATAATGCCACCAATTATTTTTTCTTATGAACTGAGTGTTGCTATAGGTCACACAGTTTCATCAACATTGCCACAGTCAGGTTCTGCACAACGTCTTTAATATGGCATTTTTGCTTCGAGTGACAGCAGTAGTCATGCCTGTGTGGGATCTGATTTAGATTATTTGGTACGTTATGCAGCAGGTCAAAACCCAAAGGCTTTATTGTCAAGCTGAAAATTAGATATTTAAAACAGATGGCTGTTTTATTCCATGTTTTCCTCCAAACTGCTGAACTCTCATGTTCCATAAGGACTTAGGCTAGTGTCCATAAAGGTTTCTGGTTAAATGATGAGATGGGAAATATTAACAGGTGGGATGGTCTGCAATGTCTTCCTTCTGGTCAACCTCTCAAGTAACATTGCTATGGGGAATTTCTATCCTGGTGAGTTCCAGACAAAATCACGACAGAAAGTCAGGCAATTGTAGATATAATAGATATGTGACAACATTTGGCCATCACAGATCCATAGTCTAAAGAATTAATCAAATTATTCAACATTGGGATCATCGTTTTAGATTGATATTCACAACAAATTTGGTTTTGTGTTATTTCCAATGCCACAGGTCTTCTTTGAATTGCATTCAACTAGTGGCATTTGCTAGTGTAGAATGAAAATCGAGCAATTATGCACATTTTCAGTGAGAACGGTCAGATTGAAAATCCAAAATATAGTTTATTCATATGATCCAAGGAGTTTGAAGCTCCTGGAAGGTTCATACTATGCTAATTCAATTGCATTCCATTGTTAGATTCCCCACAGACCTAATTGCAGTGCCAACTTTCTTCAGATTCCTGGTGATTCATGGGGAAATCATTGGGAAATCATAGGGAACAGTATTTACACTTTACACAAGTCATTTACACTTTTTTTAAGTTAATTGAGTTAACAAATGTATTCCATCTGAAGAAGGATCTAGACCCGAAATGTCACCCATTCCTTTTCTCCAGGGATGCTGTCTGTTCCGCTGAGTTACTCCAGCAGTTTGTGTCTATCTAACAAATGTATTTAACTGTTTTTAAATGGTTTAATTCTTGAAAATATAACTTCAATATTCCTTTCTACGATTTTCAATAATTTTAAGTTTGCCAAAATCAAAGTGTCTGTCAATACTACAAAGAGCCTTGTTAATTAAGGTGTTGCTTCATGAACCTGGTTGGGATGTTAGAATTAGTCATTGTCCATCGCAAAGTTCACTGGTAACCAATGGCAACCAGACTGGGATATCACCCACCCAAAAGACGTTGCTGCATTGCAGGTATCAGAGCAGCATGCATTGATGGCTTATAACAAGCAGTTCACCGCACGCGGCTGGAGATAATTATACTGTTCGCCTGATGTGCTCTCTTTCATAACCAGTATCTTTTCTAATGATTCCCATGGCCGATGAGAAGTAGTAGTTAAGGGAGCATCTGAGAATATTGGAAATAAATAGTAGTAGTCTATTCAGCTGCTTGTACTGGCTAGGCTATTCAATAGGAAACGGCTGATGTTTGGAAATGACCTCAGCACCACCTTCCTCTCATATCCCCAGATTCCTTGATTCCCTTAATACCTAAAAGTTTATTCATCTCTGCCTTAAATATCTGAGCAATTGGATTTCCGCAACCTTGTTAGGAAGGGAATTCCAAAGTTTCACCATTTCTGGGGAAGGAATGTCTTCACATCTCTTTCATGAATTGCCAATTCATTTGGGAAAAAACAAATCTGCATCCACCCTGTCCAGACCCAATAGAACACAGTACATTTAACGGGAACACCTCCTATTCTTGCAAACTCGTGGAAATATCTGTTTAATCTATTGTCATATGATAAAACTGCCATCCGAAGAACAAAAAATTAACTAGTGGAGGAACTCGGTTGGTCAAGTGTCAAGTGTGAAGGCAAAAGGGTGGTCGATGTTTCAGGTCAGGATCCTGAACCTGAAGACTACTGAAGAGCCAAGAGTGTTTTATTGTCATGTCCCGGATTTCCATTTCCATCATTCCATCTACCCGTCATCCATCCCTAATGTGATTCCACTGGTATTATGAGGTTGCAACTCACAAGGTCAAAGATCAAGAACTGCGAGAGTTATGTTGTTTGAATTTAAACGGAGCATTTGTTAAAATACAACAAGGATGTAATTTCACAAAATTGCGTATGATCTTGTACTAGCTGAAACTGAGGGTTGGTTTACATCCAGAAAGCAGTGTATAGGATTGTACGGGTTATTTTGGGGTTGGCAGTCTGCCAGCAGTGGGGATGTCAAGTGAACCATGACTGTCTTGATAACAGCCAGGCTATCATAAATGCAAGCCCGCAGAAGCTGCTGGCCATAAACACCTTAAGGTCAGCCATATTTTGTTGAATGGAGAAACAGTTTTGAAGGTTTTGAAAGGCCTGTAACTTTTCTCATTTTTATAAAACTGTATATGAATCCTTTGCAAATTTGATTCAATTAAAATAAGAGCCAACAGTTTTATATCATGCTGATGTGATTCTAATCCACTGCACTATAACTCTTCAAACGCAAGCACTGGAAAGCTGCCTATCCATATTAAATGTTGCTGTTCACATTGCGAGCTCTGCATTCAAAGACTTGAATGGGAACACGCAGTCAACGTCAGCAAAGTGAACCAAAGAATCAATATTTAGCATTTTTATTACATTTTTTTGTAGATTACTTCTAGGCATTGAAACATGGGATTATTTTCTTGGGATTTGTTTGAAATCACTGGGTTCCACAATTCTGGCAATTCCGCTCCTCATCAATGCAGGAATGTCATACCAAAACCTCAACCATCACCTAACCTACAAAGACCAGTGTTATATCAGTGACATATTCCTAGCAATTGACATGGTTTCCTCATTGGTATTCAGCCATCATCCCTCGCCACCACCTCATTCCATCTGCCACCCCTGACATCACCAATATCACACAAAACAGGTTCAGGAGGGAATATAGCATGTATCCTTGCTTATCTTTCCCCCTGGACATTTTGCAAACTTAAACCTCCATCTAGAGAGTAGACCCGTAACTGCAACAATACTATAAAAATAATAATAAATAGGAGGAGAAGTAGACTATTTAAACCAAAAAGCAACTCCACCATACAAAGTCGATCTTCCATATCAACGCCATTTGCCTATATTGTCGCCATAACCTTTGGTTCACTTAATATCTAGAAATCTATCAATCTCTGCCTTTGAACCATTTCAATGAGCAAGTCCTCATAGCCCTTCAGAGTGGGAATTGCAAAGATCCAACATGTCGATATGAACCAATTAATCCTCACCTTATCTTTAAGTTGAATGTTAGTTCCTTGTCGAACAGGAACTTCTCCCACACCACCACTGTGCACTACTGACCATCATCATTTATTTCATCTGCCATTAAGCCTTCTGTTTTCTCAAAAATAGAATAAAAATTCAGAGTTGTTCTATGGTTTTAAAGAATAAAACAACTGAAATCTCTGTAGAATGACAATCCTTCACATTTCTTAGTGTTTTCTTTTCCATAGTTCTTATGACATAGCAGGAGGCCATTAGACTCACCAAGTACACAATGGATCTCAAAACAATCTCTTGAATCCCCTACCCCATCTCTAGGAGGCGTCCCTCATTCTTCTGCTTCACCTTGGTTTTCCTCATCTGTTTTGTGCCCAGAATTGGGAGACAGCAACAGAGCACTGATATTTGCTGCTCAACTTGAAAAAAGTGCTCTGTAAAGTCCAAGTGATATCTGTACCAAGAACTGTCACTTTTCCTGTGCCTACTGTAAAGGGGAATCAGTTTCATAAGATACCAGGCATTGAGCAGTAGTAATCAACCTAATCATCTATACATCACTAAAACTCTGTTATCTTCCGGTTTGGCTGTCATTCTGTTTGCGCAAAAACTGTACGCGATAACACAATTATTTTTCGCTAGCTTATTCACGGTTCTCCTGTGCTGCGATTGCACCAAGTTTTGTTCCGATCGGTGGAACCTGGTAAGAGTTTTCGAGGTTTATAAAACGTGCGCGTGCCTGCCATTCAGCGCCGCGCGGATTCGTCCCTTCTACTGTCACTCCACAGGACAGTCCGCCACTTCCTGCGCCATCGTGTCTTTACTGCAGCTGCGGGAGGCTCTGGATGGCCGGCGGAGGTCTCCAACAGAACATAATTTTCGGAGGGAGGGACCGGAAACGGCCCGGCCCGACCCAGCCCGGCGCGGAGTCCAAGATGGCGCCGATGTCGCCAAACGGAAAGTGGAGACTCTGATCCCGATGGAGGAGAATGACCAGTGAAGCGACTAGTGACCAGCGCCCGGTGCCCTCTGTGAGTCCCCATCGCACCGCCAACCCCTTCCCCTCTGGTCGCCCTCGCTGGCTCCTGCCCCTCTCCCGTGATACTGCATTCTCCCCCATAGCTCTTCCCCATCTTTTCTCCGAGCTCTCTCACCCCCCTGCCCGCACACCCCCCTTCCCGCCCTGCACCCACACCCACACCAGCCCCCCCCACACCCATCCCTCCCATACACCTCTCTCCCACACACCCCTCCCCCCACAATCCATCCCCCCGCCCACACACCCCTATCCCCAACAAACACCCCTCTCCCCACAACCCTCCCCTCCCCTCCACAACACCCCCCTCTCCCCTCACAAACCCCCCCCCCCCCAACAATCCCCCTCCCGCCCACACACCACTCCCCCACCCACAAAGACCTCCTCCACAACACCCGCTTCCCCCTGGCCACAACCCCCCCACAAACCCCCCTGCCCGTACATTCTCCCACCCACACACACCCTAACCCTCCACACCCCCCGCCCCCACCCCTTCCTCAAACCACCCCCTCCCCCTCCCACATCCCCCGCTACATACCTCCTCCTCCCCTCCTCGCAAACCTCTCCCGCCCACATACACACCTACCCTCCCACCCCACCCCACCCCACACCCCCCGTGGTGACCCAATGGATCCAACATAGTCGAGTATTAAATAAATCTCATAGACAGTATACCCAGAAACAGCGTGAAAAGAACAGCAGGTGCCATACGTGCCAGGCACGCCAAAAGCCTGTCTCATCATTTTCTTCATTTGCTGTTTTGGTCTGTGTTTACTGTGTTTACTTGTATGTTTTAGTGTACCTTAACTTTTTGTATTGTTTGGGGGGAGGTGGGTTATTGGGGGGGGAGGGGGGGTATGGGGGGCACGGTGGGGGAAACCTTTTTTCTCGACGGAGATGCGACTTTTTAATCGCATCTCTGTCTGCACTGCGGCTTTAACATCGTGGAGCTGGCGGTCCCTTTGATAGGGATCGACTACGGGAGCTCCACCCGCAGGACTGTCAACCGCCCCGATCATGAGAGCTTCGATCACCCCGATGCGGGAGTTTCAATCGCCCCAACTGCATGAGTTTTGATTTCCCTGACAGCCTTCCATCACTGTCGGGGAAATTCAAGTGCTGCCTGCACTGTTGAGAACTCAGAGGCAGTGCCGTGAGTCTAGTGTTCTCGCCGTTTTGGGGGGACATGGCTCGATGAGAACATCCCGGGGACTAGCGCGAGTGTGGACGGCTTTCTGACTGTTCAGGCGGACAGGAACTGCAGAAAGAGTGACAGCGGTCGGTACAACTCTGGTCACATCACGGTGAAAGAGCGTGTGTGTGGCCCGGACATTGAACTGATGGGTGTGGGTCTCTGCTTATGCTGTGTGCCCTGGGGATTCTCACACACTGTTGTGCTGGCTGTTTAAGTCTTATGTTTAAATTTTATGTGGTTATGTATCTTGTTGTTTTTTTTTGTATGACTGTTGGCAAATCAAATTCCTTGTCTGTTTACATATTTGGCTAATAAAACAATTACAATAACTTGTTAAACAGAGCATATTGCTAAAATGAAATAAAACATGCATAACTAAATACTGAAATTATATAGTTCATTTTTTTTTAACAAAACAAAAGGAATCACATATTTTGAAATTAAAACTAACTTCCAAGGGTATTATTTACTAATTATAGCTTCATACGCCATTTGTGATTCACTTATACCTCATGAAATGAAGCATAAGATTTGAGAAATTTGCTTACATAGAGAATAATTTGAAGGTATCTTAAATTCACATTGATTTATCCAATTTCCATGCACTGTAGCGACGAAAGTTGCAGATTGTGCAGAGTACAGATGTACATTTATTACAGGCAACAATTTTGGAATTTCTACAAAACTAGCATGCACGCAAACATCTTGAAGATACAGCATTTTTATGGATTAATGACAGACAATGCTTGTAATTTCATCCACAAAACTAATGTAAAATATAAGGCATTATTGTTCCTATTCCAATTTGTTTGGGAAGGTTGTGCAGGATCAGAATACCATAATACATTTTGAGCAGTCTAGTAGAATCATTAACGATCGTCAACTGAGAAGCAGCTCGATTTTGATCACCGTGATCCTCTGGAATAGTGATCCGATAAATTTTTTGTCGTTCCCCTGTTGATTTTGGATATGAATAGCAAAGTGATTTTTCTTGTTAACATAGTATTTAAGTATGGATAATATTCATATTGCAGCTCTGCATTTTACACTGTGCAATTTTTGTGTGACACCCTCTGTTTCTATTTTGTTATCTATTTTGCTTCTGGGTATACTATCTATGAGATTTATTTAATATGATTAAGTTGATCACTACTGCTCAATGCCTGGTATCTTATGAAACCGATTCCCAATTACAGTAAGCACTGGAAAAGGGCCAGTTATTGTTGTAGATATCACTTGGACTTTACAGAGCACTTTTTTCAAGTTGAGCAGCAAACATCATTACTTTGTTACTTTCTTCCAATTCTGGGCACAAAACAGATGAGGAAAACCAGGGTGAAGCGGAAGAGGGATGCCATCCGGGGGTCGGGGAAGGGGATTCAAGAGATTATTTTGAGATCCATTATGTACTTGATGGTTCTAATGGCCTCTATGAACCCTAGGAACAATGAAAAAGAAGATACAGTAAGAAATGTGAAGGATGTTCATTCTGCAGATATTTCAGTTGTTCTATTCTATAAAACTATAGACAACTTAGCACTGAATTTTTAATCCATTTCTAAGAAAAGAAGGCTTGTTGGCAGATGAAAGTAGAGATGATAATGGTCAGTAGTGCATAGTGTAAAGTAGTGAGTTAAAGATTGCTGACCAACTGACAAAGTAAATTTCTTCTGTTGTGCAAACAACAATATTATTGCAAGTCTGCTAAAGTCCTTCTGAAAATGCATTGCCAGCAAATGCTGTGCTTTTCAAGAAAATTCAAGAAACTGGATGCCATTTATCTTTTGTGCAGTCTCCTACACCCCAGTCTGCTAATGGGGTTTTTATGGTTTGCGCTATTTGCTCAGGCTGGTGCCGCTAGTTTGGCTGCTGCATCCTTATTAAATTGAGAATTTTCATTTAAGATAAGCATATAGAGTTTACTGCAAGTAAATAGAATACTGTACACTGTCCTGCCATAATAAAGAGAATGATGACATAGATCCTGAGATCAAATTGCTTGCAGTTGACGTGTCCATTTAAATGAAAATCCACCTCTTTTAAAAGATCAATACTTCCAACTTTTACTGGTTGCTTGGGAGTTGCATAGAACTCTAATTTTTTTCCTAAAATAGTGAGTTTGAATAAAATCATATATCCTCATATGCTTGAGCTCGTAAGGCTATCATTTATCTATAGTACGTCTTCAAACTTTCTAAAAATTACAGGTAAAATTCCGGATGTTTGGGAAAATGCTAAATTCCTAAAGTGCTTTCAATCATCCTCCTCCGTCTTTGGACTTATGAACTGAAAAACATTTAGAATTGAAGACAGCTCAAATATTTGTTTTAATGAATATTCAATCTCTGTCGCATGTCCTTAGGGATACTGTGACAAGGGCTTTAATCTTAATAGTTAATTATCCACCCTACAAGAACAGGTGTACATAGTGCATTTTCATATGGGTTGTTAAAAGTAATTAATATTCTATTAATATCCTGAGGGAGTTGAGAATTCAATATTCTACATCAACAACACCTGTTTCCTGAAGCAAACTGCATAAATTTTCCATTAGAAATCTGTTTTGAATTTTGTTTCAAGGAGCCATATGTTTTATTTGGCATTGTAAATAGATGAATTGCTGATACTGTAATCATAACTGTTGATACATTGCAGATACAGTCTCTAACAGGTACTCCAATGCAAAATGCACTAAGAAGACCCAGATTGTGCTGCCAGGTTTGTGTCAGACTCAACAAAGAAAATATATATATATTGTCGCAAGTCTCATAGTAAAATTCTAATGCTGTGAAAAAGCTCATGAAACGAGCAAGGTTTTGCAAATATCAAATATATTCAAGGACAATTAGGTAATCCAGTAAGATGATCTTGAAGGTAGCACAAATTAGGGTGCAGTACTGTGGGGCCAGCTGCTCGGTAGAATTTGCCCGTAAAATTAACTGTTAATAAATGTATCTAAAGACCATTCAATTGCCCAAGACTTCTCTTTCGTTGAATTTTGCAAGCGACTGCAGTGATATTTCAAATAGTGAAATTTAAGTGCTATAAGAATGTCGCTTTGACCTGCTACACATAGGGTATTATATTACTTGGATTTCACACTGTTCAGCATTCTTATACTTTGGGAATTAAATCAACAATCTGACTCTTAAATTATATTGTTACAATGCTTTCACATCAACATGTAGCCAGTGGCACAGTAAATTGGCAGAATGTATGAATTTTGTTTAAGTTTAAGAACCCATAAAATTCTTGCTGATCCAGTAAAGCCACCTGCTAAAAATGTGATGGAATTGAGTGTGCATTAACTTTCCATTTACGGTTCACCTACAGTATTGCATGCACCAAACTCTGTGGTATTGAACATTGTTCTCAAGGAACCCAAAACCCCAAAGGGGTTTGGAATTATCCAGGCAAATTAAAGTTTAGTAGCTTTACACACTTGATTTTATCACCTAAGCTGCACGAACCACCCCAAAGTGACTTTTACAAAAACAAAACAAAGGACCTCCTGCATTAATCGTTGACAGAAATGTAGAGGAACAGAAACCACTGCACTCCTTCGGGCCACATAAGTGCCCAGGAAATATTATATCCAATGATACATTTCTGCAATTTTTTTTCAGCATTTAGCCAAGATTCTTTGGATTTGTTAATGAAATTGGACCTTTGAGCATGTAGCCACATTTTACAAAAGTAGAATAGAAACTCAAGGTAAAGCATCAAAATGCACACAGTAAATGGTGAAATTTAACTCATCAGCCTTTGCATTCAAACTCAACAGAGCCAAAGAATAGTAAGATTAAACGAGAACTTACCAGTTCAAAGGTTGATCTTTATTTTATGAGGAGTTGCGATGAGGGATTTCGTGAAGAACCCGCCAGCACGCATGCGCGACATTCTTCAAAGTAGCGGTGTGGAATCACAGAAAACAACAGAAATGACTTGGCATACTAAGATAGAAGAGACTCTAATTACCAGTTGATTATGATCGAGGGTTGGGAGCGGAGGGCACGAAATCTCTCATCGCAACTCCTCATAAAATAAAGATCAACCTTCGAACTGGTAAGTTCTCGTTTAATCTTACTATTTCATTTCGGAGTCACGTGAGTGACTTCGTGAAGACTTCAAAGCTCTGTGATTCCATGCCCTGGACCACGTCCATGCTGTCACACACCACTTATGAGGATGGATAGGAGTAATCAACTTTCCAGACTGCTTGTACTGAAAAACAAGAGCAACATTTGTTAACAACAAAAGAAAACCCCTCATTCGGGGACATCTCCACGTTCTTGACCTGCATTCAGTACGGCCTCCGCGAACTGTAGAGGAGCGGCAACAGCTGTATTGTAGAACCGCTGGAAGGTAGCTTCGTTCGCCATCCTACTGTGGCAAGAATATGGTCCATGGGCACCTCCATGACCCTTGCCGCCGACGTTGATGCATGCCCTGGTGAAATGGGATTTGAAGATATTAGTGTCAACACGTGACTTACCCAAGACGATCCTGAGCCACCTGGATATCGTCTGGACCGTCACTCTATGGTGAGGTTTCTCCATTCCTTCAGTTTTCTTGTCACTTTCACATAGTGACGGATATGGGCGGCTAACATAGCCTTGCATCAGCGGGGTATGCCAGGAACTTCAGCTGCAGCCCTGTGCACCCAGGTCTATGCTGCTTGAGTAGCTCGTCTATGACGAAGACTACTTCTGCAGGGGTAGAGATCATCCTGTCGATCCGGATTTTGTGGACTGTCTGTACCCTCTGCGCTGAAGTCAGTGCCAGTAACATCACCAGCTTCAGGGTGAGTTTGTCCAGCTCCAGCCCCTCCATGGGCGACCACGTCCTGAGCAGGGTGAGTACTTCCCCGATATCCCAGGTGATATTATAGCGTGGTCTGGGCGGATTCGAATTGAATATTCCCCGCATGAGTCTGGACACCAGCCTGTTGGATCCTACCTTAATATTGAGGTAGAATGACAGCGCACTCAAGGCGCTGTTGATGGCACTGTAGCTCAGGTGTTCCTTATGATGCAACCCCGCCAGAATTCCAATACGTCGGTTATGGTTACAGCGTCATACGCAATATGGGAGCAGCTGCAGTAGGTTTCCCATGTCCAGATGTGAGAGAGGTATTGCCGCCTGGTGGACTCCCAGCATGACGCTCCGATGGTATCCATGGTTCTAGATGATAGGCCATACCGCAGTAATGGCCTGTGCAGAACCTCCAAGCCAACAAGTTTAGATGACTGTGGCAGGGATGTGGTCCCCCTGACACAGGGTTTGTACCAATTATGGGTAATCCTCTAAGAGGACCCAAGGTTGACTGATCATATCAAGGACCACCGGATACCATGGCTGCGTAGGCCAGTCGGGTATGATAAGAATGCCCTTAGCAGCATCTGACTGGATTTCCCACAACACCCGACTGATGAGGCAAAATGAAGGAAATGCATAGAAACCCATTTCCCCCAGTCCAGCGAGACGCATCCATCACCATTGCCCCAGGATCTGGTTCCCACGAACGTATGTTGGTACCTGATGGTTCAACCGTGATGCAAAGAGGTCGATATCCGGTTCACCAAATTTGGCTGTAATTTAGCGGATATTTGGGGATTCATCATCCACTCGATGTTGTCATTGAATTTGCGTGACCTGGTGTCCGCCACTGTATAGAGCTCACCCGGTAAACAGGTAGCTGAAATCCAAATATATTGCGTCGAACACACCAGAGCCAAATTGTATTTGCGAATTCATCACATGAAATTGACCTGGTACCGCCCATATGGTTTAGATATGCCACCGCAGTGGTATTATTTATTTGGAGACGGACATGAGCATCAGTAAGGCTAGAACAATAAGCTCAAAGTCTGTGAAATGCTCCTAGCATCTCCAAATAGTTTATCCCTTGTGACAACAACAGGGTAGATTCAAGGGTGTGCCATCTGCCCTCACAACTGGAGTAGTTGTCCGTAGCTCCCCAGACATGGGAGCTTGCGTCTGTTTGTAAGTATACCATCGGATTGGCCAAAATGATGGGTTTAAGTGAGACATAAATATTGTCAAACCTCCATTGTAACTCAATCTGTGCCTTGAAAGGCAGCTGCATTGGTCTATCGAAATGTCTAGCGTTCAGTTTTAATGCTGAGACCTTGGCTCTCTGCAAATTTTGATAATGCAAAGGCCCGTATTGGGCAGCTGGAAAAAAGCTACAATCTTGCCAATCACCTTAGTAGTTTGTCTAATTGATGGTATACTGGCCCAGACTAGACCCTTGCATAGTTGGGTGACATCGCCAACCTAGTTAGTAGGTATGGTGGCCCTCACGTGATTGGAATCCACCGTAACCCCAGATACCCTGACCTGTGAAGGGCAGGACTTTGATTTATCTGGATGGATAATGAACCCCATTGCCCGAAAAAAATTTCCACGGTGGTTGAAACTGCCAGTTCGGCTGATTCCCAATAATTAGGATATCACCTAGATAGGCCAACACTATGTGATTTCGTCTCCTAGTGTAGCCAGTATTGATTTGAGCAATTTAGAAATAATCTAGGGTTGTGTAAGCCCATTTGGCAAAGCTCTGTATAGCCAGAGCTGATCCATCCAGATAAATTGCAAGAACTTCCTGTGGTATTTCTGAATGGATACTGAATAGCATGCATCTTTTAATCAATGCATGCCACAAAGCAGCCCCCAGAACCCAATAACTTGGCTGTCTGGAACGTTTCCATTTTGAAATGGGTATATTCTACAAAAGTATTCAAATGGGTCAAATCAAAATAACCCGACATCCTCCATCCCTCCTTGTAACCTTAAATTTTTCAGCATAGCCTACTGCCGCTCTTTGCTGGACAGTGTAAATTTCCGATCTGCATATGCTGCGATGGAGGGATTTCACCATTGATGAATTCAATCTCATGGCCTTGAATACTTTGTAAGATAAACTCATCAGAAGTGATGGTACCGGAAAGAGCCGTAGTCTCCCACCAACATGTGAAGTTAAACATGCAGGTGCATGAAATCCAGACCACCTTACCTTCATGGTTATCGGGGGCCCTTGATATGTATGGCCGGATGTGGAGGTGCTGGATTGAGCTGAGAATGCGGCGCCCGCATATTCCATGCTGGCCGCTGGGGCCCTAGCCCTGAAAGGCCTAGGTTGATGAGGCTGCTGAAATTGAGGCGGAGCTGGAGCATAGGTCCTTGCTGGCCTAATGGCAGGGCCTTGTGGCCTGAAAAATAGCACTCCCTGGCCTGCTGCCTGGTCGAGATATGTGACCGCATGAGTCCCACCGTCTTAGCGTGGTCATCCAGCTCCTTGACCCTCTTCGGGAGGTCTTCCCCGAACAACTGTCTGGGTGGCGGCATAGGAGGTGTTTAGCATAACCCCGCAAATTTTGGGTACAACGATGGGTTTGATGACGCTCTTCCTGAAGGCATTTATCTCATAATGTGTAGTACACAATAGAGCCAGAGCATCCTCCTGCTTGGTGCTCAGATCCTCCACGTCCACCGAACGCGCAACGCGGTAAACCCAGCAGTGAGCAGCTTCAGCATCCGCTGGAGCTCCATCTCCTCGGTCCTGATCCTTGGGCGGATGTTGCCCCAGATTGGCGTATTGACTATGGGCTCGTTGAAGGGAGTAGCAGTTCGCTGGGCTTTGTGCCTGTTGTATGGCCTCCGATAGGACCTCCTCCTGGAGCTGATGGTTGGTCAGGAAGTCCACCCTGGCAGCCAGTTTGGGGTTGAGGGGTAGTCCCGATGTCTCTGACAATCCTCTGGCTGCCTCAGGCTCCTGCTGACGATGGTGAAACCTCCCTGTGCCCACTGGAGCTGGATGCTTCCTCCTGTTGATTCTGTTGCAGGAGGAGCTCCAACATCCGCTCCATCCTGGCCAATACGCCCCTCGCCCTTAGAACTCGGGCGGACGGAGTCTTCATGTTCTGCTGAATTGCTGAGGCTCCGTTCATCGGCCCGCACCTCGTCGAGGTGAACCCGGTGCCGGAAGTTGTCGCTGCCAGCCGCCACAGCAAAGCTGAGCGATTCCCGCGCGGGAGGTACGCTCAAACGCCTCCTCGGCGGAGCTCGATCCCGCTGCCACGGAGGGCAAACGCGGTGGAGAGTCGGCACCCAATGCCTCAGCACGGTGACCCGACGTCAGCGCGGGCTTGCCGGCTGCCCATATCGTGGACCTTGCCGACGCATGGTCTCGTCCTCCCATCCATGGGGGACTCGGCGACCGTGGCGGGACTCCTCCCAAGTGACCCGTCCCGGCCTCGGTGGTTGGGGAGTCCACTGGTCCTGACAGGTCTCCCAGTGGACTTGAGTCCCGCCATGACACCAGTCCGCAGTTTAGCGGCAGGTGACGCCTTTGCCCCTAAAGGGTTAGGCTTCCGGGCTCCATCCCTCCCTCTTCTCCGAGGGCTCAGGGAGAAGGGCCGTGCAGCAGCACGCGAGCCCTAGCCCAGGTCGACCAACGAGCTTGTTGGCGACCCCGATACGGAGACAGGGTCGACCTGCTCCTCGAACCAGCACTGGAGCTCCTGCACCTCGAACCAGCACTGGAGCTCCGGCGTATCGGCGGGTCGGGCCCTGTACCAACAGGGCTCCCCGACTTCCACGCCTATTTCCCGGCCCGACTCGCAGGCGCAGCCGTTGAGGGGGGCTCCGGGATAAGTGGCCGGTGACTCCTGCGGATGTCCTGGCCCTTCCTGCTTCCACGTACTTGTGAGGAGAGAACACACTCACCACAACAGGAACACCAACTCCCACTGGAGCTCCGGTGTATCGGCGGGTCGGGCCCTGTACCAACAGGGCTCCCCGACTTCCACGCCTATTTCCCAGCCCGACTCGCAGGTGCAGTCGTTGAGGAGGGCTCCGGGATAAGTGGCCGGCGACTCCTGCGGATGTCCTGGCCCTTACTGTTTCCACGTTCCTGTAGGGAGAGAACACACTCCCCACAACAGGAACACCAACTCTAGGGAGCTTAGCCTTACCTGAGTCGGCCCTCTGAAGGGCTGGTGGGGAGCCGCGCTCCCCTCCAGCCGTCGGCAGCAATGACGCGCATGCGTGCTGGCGGGTTCTTCACGAAGTCACTCACGTGACTCCGAAATGAAATCACAGTCATAAAGCACAGAAATAGTCCCTTCACCACAACTCAGCCATGTCGACCAAGGTGCCCCTTCTTAGCTAGACCCATTTGCTTCTGTATGCCCCTCAAAATATCCCTCCAAATATTTCCTGTCCATGTACCTGTCCAAATGTCTTTTACATGTTGGTTAATTTACCTACCCTCAACTACTCCCTCTGATAGCTCATTCCATAAACCCACCATCCTCTGTGTGAAAATGCTGCCCCTCAGATCCCTAATAAATCTTTTCCCTCTCACCTTACACCAAAACCCTATAGTTCTTCATTCCCATACCTGAGGAAAAAGGTTCTGCGCAGACACCTTGAAGCAGGCTGACTTTAGCTTAGTCTTAGTTTAGAGATACGGTGCGGAAACAGGCCTTTCGGCCCACTGAGTCTACACAGACCAGCAATCCCCGCATATTAACTATTTTACACACACTAGGAACCATTTTAGATTTTTTATACCAATTAACCTACAAACCCTTACGTCTTTTGAGTGTGGGAGGAAACCGAAGAACTTGGAGAAAACCCATGCAGGTCATGTGGAGAACGTACAACCTCTGTACAGATAACACCCGTCGTCAGGATCGACCCAGGTCTCTGGTGCTGTTAGGCAGTAGCTCTACCGCTACGCCACTGTGCCTCCACATGAACTGAATACAGTATTCCAAGTGCAGCCTCACCAACATCTTGTACAACTGTACCATAACGCGTGTAGGAAGGAACTGCATATGCTGTTTACACGGAAGATAGGCACAAAAAGCTGGTGTAACTTAGTGGGTCAGGCAGCATCTCTGGAGAAAATAAATAGGTGACGTTTCGGGTCGAGACACTTTTTCAGTCTTCTCACAGCTTTGTGTGTAATGTATTCTATACTCATTTTTCTGTCTGATGAAGAAACATGCCAAAAACATTCTTCACCACCCTATCCAGTTGCAATGCCACTTTCACAAAATGCGACACCACTTTCTGAAATATTTAAGTAAGATTGATATCAAGGAATCACTATTCCAAACTAATACATAGTGTTTGATACAAACTAACATTGATACATGTACAATTTTAAATGATTTGTTGCAAGGAAAGGCAGTGCAACTATGCCCCTTCTGACTACATGCACTTTATTATTGCCAGAAATGGCTCTGGCACCTCTTCCACATGTATAAACAATTAAGTCACACGCAGAAAACAGGCAGAAATTTCACAACAACAAAAAATCATCACCAGTAAAAGTGATAAGACAATTCTATTCCCTTGCAGGGTAATTTAATTTGATGAGATAACGACATTCAAAGCCAGATATATATTATATATATTACGCAAAAGGAATCTACCAACTCGATAGTTTTTCATCCCCCCCTACCAAGACCCGAGGTATTCTTGCACACTATCTTTGTAGCAATTCTATGAATGCAGACCACGTCTGATAGAAATGATCTGATTTTCCTGCCAGGCGGAGTCTCATGTCTTCCAGATGTAATGTTTCAAACATAGTTGAAATCCACATATTTAATGTTGGTATAGGGGCATTTATCCAGAATTTTAAGATTAGTTTTTTTCCTATTATTAAGCTGTAATCAAATAGATTATTTTGATACACATTTAATTCCAAACTACCTTCTGTCATTCCAAAAATAATCCATTCTGGCTTTGGTGTCATTTTTATTTTAAACAATTTTGTGAAAATGTCAAAGATTTCAATCCAAAACCTTTGAATTTTTGTACAAAAGATGAATGAGTGCGCTATAGTAGCTTCTTGAAACTGGCATTTATCACAAATTGGTGAGACGTTGGGGAAGAATTTATTTAATTTAATTTTTGAGTAGTATAATCTGTGTAAAATTTTAAATTGTATTAAAGTGTGTCTTACGTTTATTGAGCATTTATGCACATTTAATAAGTACTCTTTCCACCTTTCATTGGAAATTTTTATGCTTGATTCCTTTTCCCACTCATCTCTGATACCTTCCGTTGTTGGTATTGCTGCATTTAGTATAATATTATATATATATATAAAATTAAATTTGTATTCATTGCTTCATCTAGTAAGTCTGATGGCATTTTGTAAAATTCTTGTGCATGTTTTTTCAGATAATCACATATTTGGAAATATTTAAAATACTGATTGTTACCCAGATTGTCTTTTAGTTGTAATTGTTTAAATGACAGTAGTTTTCCCATTTCATACAAATCTCCCAAAGTTTTAATTCCTGCTTTTTCCCATTGTATAAATGCTTTATTTATAATTGAGGGTTTAAACAGAGGGTTTTTAGCAATAGGAGAGATACGTTTCTTAATTTTAAGTTGTATTTTATTTGTTTCCAAATTCTGATTGCACTATGTATAATTCGGTTTTTGTTATAGTTTGTATTAGTCACCGTCATTGGTGAGAGAAGGGTCGCACCAATATTAAAAGGGGAGCAATCCTCTTTCTCCATAATGATCCACTCCGGTTGTTGAGGAGAGTTATCCAACAATTGAATCATATTTCTAATATTTACCGACCAATAATAATACATGAAATTAGGGAGTGCTAATCCCCCTACTACTTTGGGTTTATTCAGGTGTGGTCTTTGTATTCTATGGGACTTATAATCCCAAATAAAATTTGTAATATCTAAGTCCAATTAAAAAAAAAACTTTTTGGGTAAGTATACTGGGATTGATTGGAACAGGTATAGAATTTGTGGTAAAAAAATCATTTTAATGGCATTTATTCGACCTATTAAGGACATCGGAAGTGTTTTCCAGAATTTAATTAAACTATGTAGTTTCTTAAGTACAGGGTTATAGTTTGCATTAAGCATGTCTTGATATCTTCTAGTGAGTTCAATACCCAGGTATTTAAATTTTTCCCCAGCTATTTTAAAAGGAAATTGTGCGAGATGTGTAGAATCTTTCGGTTTTATTGACATGATTTCACTTTTATTCCAATTTATTCTATAACCTGAAAATGAACCGAAGTCCTCGATTAAATTTAGAATATTGGGTATAGTGATATGAGTTATATTTTATTGTTTTAATATTTTGTATTATATCCGTGGATATTCAGATGAGTTCTAATTCTTTCCGTTAGTGGTTCAATTATGAGGGCAAATAACAATGGTGATAATGAACAGCCTTGTCTATTACCCCTTGACAGTTGAAAGTTGAAATTTTGTCGATAAGATATTATTAGTTAATATTCTGGCCGTTGGCTTATTATATATTAATTTAATCCATTGAATTAAGTTCTCTCCCAGTTGAAATTTTTGCAATACCTTAACCATATACTTCCATTTAACCTGATCGAATGCTTTCTCTGCGTCCAACGAAATAATTGCGAGATTTGGATCTTTAGTTTGGTGTGAGTGCATTATGTTAAGCAGACGTCTCAAATTATTAAATGATTGTCTCTTAGGGATAAACCCCATTTGATCCGGATGTATTAATTTGCTGGCGTACTTACTTAATCTTCTTGCTAATATTTGTGCTAATATTTTTTTATCTGTGTTTAACAACGCGATAGCTCTGTAAGATCCAGGTTCTTCCTCATCTTTGTCTTTCTTAAGCATTAATGTAATCGTAGATTCTGCTAGTGTATCAGGTAATATTTGTTCTCTAAAAGCATGTGTATACATTTTCTGTAGGCGTGGAATAAATATATCGTAAAAACTTTTATAGAATTCATTACTGAATCCATCGGGACCTGGTGTTTTTCCATTCTTTAATGAATTATTGTTTCTTCTATTTCCTTATTTGAGATTTGTGCTCCTAATTCCTCTTGTTCCTGCAATTCTAATTTGGCTAGATTGCAATTATCCAGAAACATAGTAACTTTGTTGGTGTCCGTTGTCGTTTTGGAAGTATACAAATTCTCATAAAATTGCACAAATCTTTTATTAATTTTGTTCGGTAATGTTAATACTTCCCCTGTATCTGATTTAATCTTTGAAATCGTATGTTCCTTTTCTCGTTTTTTTAACTTGTATGAGAGAAGTTTATGGGGCTTATCCCCAAATTCAAACTGTTCCTGTCTTGTGATTTGGAATAATCTTATAACTTTCTCTGATAGTAATTTATTTAATTTTAATTTTAGTATTAATATTTTATTATGTTTATCCATGGACGGGTCTTTAGCATTATCTATATCCAATTGTCTAATTTGTTCTTCTAGCTGCCGTTGTTCATTCTTATTTTTTTTTATTCTGAAAGACTTGGTATGAGATTATAACACCTCTAATAAAAGCTTTGAAAGATTCCCATAATAATGTAGGTGATGTGTCTGGCGTGTCATTTATTTAGAAAAAAAGATCCATTTGCTGTCTTAGATATATACTCCCATGTGTGTCTTTTAAAATTTGGTCACTAAATTGTTACGTAAATTTAGTGAGATTTGTGACCTGCCCTCTAATCACATTTTGGAAAGGTCAAGATTCTTTACCCGGAGACAATTGCCAGATAAACCTGTCGTAAAGGTTCATTTCAGACTTAAAATATATGGCCCAGAGGTGCCGTTTTGAAGCTATGACTGACCAGCTAACAAGAGACATTCTGGTGACAGGGATGAATGATCAAAAGCTGAGATCTGAGCTCCTGCGCAAACCTGATCTGACTTTAGACGAAGCCGCGCACGCTTGTCAAATGGCAGAAATCATTGACCCATGAAACAGTCAGCGCGGGGCAGAAACCAAAACCATTAATCTGACTGGATTTAATAGACTGCGAGCTCAGACAGAAAACACAAGATTTATGACCCAGGCCAACCCTGCATCTTATAGTGAGCCTCCCAAAGATGCCCCAATTGTAATTATCTTCATAACAGGCAATCGCCATGTCCTGCTTATGGAAAGGCGTATAACTATTGTAATAAAATGAACCATTTTGCTGTTGCGTGTCGTGCTCGTGGGAAGAAGCACTTCAGTCCAAGACCTAATCTAAACATGTTGCTGCACGACAAAAAGAACTCCAACTCCCAATTCCAGGTCGACACTGCCCCCGACACCAGTCCAATTAATTCGCAAGGGGAGTCAAATGTTAATTCACTCCTACATGCAGCTGGCAAGACTCCCGACCCTACAGTTTCGGTAACTGTCAACAACTTCAACTTTCAGGCTAAATTAGACACAGGTGCCAAGGTTAATGTAATGTCTATCAACCTCTACAACAAGATAAGAAATAATGAGCTCCTGATTGCGGACAGCTCCACTTTGCATGGTTACGGGGGGGAAATGCTCGTACCACTGGGAAGAGCCACTTTTAAATGTGTGCTGAAAAAAACTACAAGGGATCTGACCTTCTACGTCTTGGACTCTAACTCTGTGACCCTATTGGGCAACCATGCATGCCAAGATTTAGGACTGATGTCGTTCGACAAAACGGTCCACAAGCTGCTGATATCAATGGACCCGATAAAAGAATACCCTGATCTGTTCAATGCCAAATTAGGCAAGCTGCCTGTGACCTACAAGATATCCACCGACACTATGTGGTACCTGTTGTTCATGCACCACACCGTGTGTCACATGTCATGAAGGTCAGGGTTGAATCCATGTTAAAAAACATGGTCTCCATGGGCATGCTGGAAGCAGTCAGTGAGCCCACCAATTGGGTGTCCACCATGGTTACTACTCTCAAGAAGGATAAAAATGAAATACGTGTGTGCATCAATCCAAAAGACTTGAACTATGCCATTAGGCGGCCCCATTAACCTACGAGGACAGTTGAGGATGTTGCGTCACAGATTGGACAGGCCACTGTCTTTTCCGTCCTCGATGCAAAGAGCTCTTTCTGGCAGATACTGCTAGACAATGAGTCGTCAAACCTCACCACATTTGTTACCCCGTTTGGCAGATTCGGGTTTCTGAGAATGCCATTCGGGGTAGCAACAGCTGTTCGCGGACCTACCGTGCGCTATCATTGTTGACAATATCCTGGTGTATGGCAGAGATACGACAGAACACGACCAAAACCTAAGGCGTGTCATGGAGAGGGCACGTCAGATCAACCTCAAGCTCAACCCTAACAAGTGCAAGTTCAGGGTTTCAGAGGTCGCCTACGTCAGGCACGTATTCACTCCCGATGGCCTCAAGCCTGATCCACAGAAAGCTGCTGCCATCACTGAGATGCCATCCCCACCGACGTGCTCGGCCTGCAGCGTTTCCTGGGAATGGTGAACTATCTTGGAAAATTCATTCCAAACCTCAGTGCACTAAGTTCGCCCCTGCGACAACTGACTAGAAAGGACACTGCTTGGTCCTGGTTCCAGCAGCATCAACAAGCATTCAACAATTTAAAATCTAAGCTGACCAGTGCACCAATTCTGATATTCTTCGATTTGAAACATCTCGTGACTATCACCATTGATGCCTCGCGATTCGGGCTCGGTGCAGTCTGCCTACAACAATCTGCTGATGGTATCTTGCTCCCTGTTTCATATGCCTTCCGTACCATGACCAACAAAGAACAGCGCTACGCACAAATCGAGAAGGAGCTGCTGACTGTCGTCTTTGCCTGCTCCAAATTAAATGACTTTATCTTCGGAAAAACTTTCACAGTCGAGACAGAGCACCAACCACTGGTGACTATCCTGAACAAACCCATCCATGCTGCACTAGCCCGCCTGCAACGCATGATGATGCAGCTCGAACGTTTCGACTTTACACTTGTTTACAAGAAGGGTACAGACATGCACGTTACGGATACCCTCTCTCGTGCACCTCGAGCCACCCCTATGAACGGGAAGAGTTTATGGTCCTCGGCGTTAACTTTGTTCCTACTAACCAACTGCGGCGTCTAGCCGAACACACTGCCGCCGACGCCACCCTCCAAATACTCTCATCAGTGATCAAAAAGGGTTGGCCCGACAGACAGTCACGAGCAGCCCTGAGCACCCACAGAGTAACGGACTCGCTGAACGGGCTGTCAGAAGCGCTATACAACTGATGGAACGATCGCGCCTGGCCAATTCGGATGTGTACCTTGATCTCCTGGATCTCAGAAACATTGCCAGAGACGGGACCCTGGGATCACCAGCCCAGCGTCTGATGTCCAGAACAACAAGACCTCCAATTCTGATTGCCCAGCAGAAGCTGATACCTCAGGTGCTGAAGCCTGCTTCAATCCAAAAGCGTATTCAGGAGAAACACGATATTCAGAAACGGTCACATGACAAATCATGCAAACCTCTCGTGCCTCTACTGCTGTGCCAGGTTGTTCGTTTACAAACTTCCATGGGACATTCCCGTCTGGGTACTGTTGTCGGCCTAGTTGATGAACCATGGTCTTACCTTGTGGACCATGAGGGAGCAGTATACCGCAGAAGTCGTCAACATTTGCTTGCTGTGCGAGAACCCTGTCCGCCACCAGCCAGACCCTATGCGCCACCACTTTAGTTCCAGCCGTCTGCTGCCGAACCTTCTACTGACCCCCCACATGTCCCATACTCCTCGCATGTCCCATACTCCTCCACGAGCAGCGGCCGTGACTAACCACGGGATTACCCCTCCTGCACGCTCCCCCTTCTGGCCAACACAAGATTCACCCCCTCCCTCTAATCTTTCCAGTGAAGCAGGAGAGGGTTTGGTCCCAACACGTTCGGGCCGCATCAGTAGAATTTGTTTAACTTTAATGGCATGGGTGCACTATGCTTACTCTTTAAGGGGGAAGGATGGAGATTGGCTTATGCAAGCAACCAATCAGATATAGGTTAGCATCACTAACCCCACCTTACTGTATCATTTATATTAACACCCACTTCCTATGCTACGCAGTTCGGGTAGCATACGGGATGCAATGACAACTAGCATGCTACAGTGCTGTTAAGATTGTATGTGGATTAAAGAGGCTCTTAAAGTACATACTGTGTATATGTCGTATTTACATGATGTACACTTCCAACCCTAAAACTCACAATATTCTTCCAATCCCATTTTCCCTCACATTGTTTTCTGCTAGATCGGATTAAATAAATCATAACCTAAGCCTCTTGTCTAGTTTTTCCACCATCCAAGCTCCATCCATCTACTCATAAACCTGATATAATTTACCCAACTTTCAGAACAAGAGCAATAATACAGATCCATGGGAATTATATTAATATTTATAGAAATTGGCTGTGACAGTGGTAAACCTTTGACCTGGTAGTATGGAAGTTAATGCAGAAGTACACCATGATGTCTCAAATCAAAAGTTGACTATATAACTGTGTGCTAAATTTCCTTTGAATAATCTGAGTTATGCGGACTCTACAAGTTATAGTAAATGTCTAATTGGGTATAGATTTAATTATTCTCGGATTAATATATATTTTTTAATTGATAAATATCTTCATCAACTTAGAACAGGTTACTGTTGGCATTTTGTACTCCTACTTAGAATTAAACGTTGCTATATCATTTTAAACACCAGTCAATGAAAACATTCATCATCTGGCATTAATCATACAACAATAAAAAATAAATTAATTTATATTTCAGCTCAACAGATGTCATATTTACCATCACAGAAAGATAGAATATGACAGAGAAGATAAAAAATTGTAATAAAAATCTGAGATTAACAGATGGGACCAAGTGAATCTGGAATTGAGTTGAAGGGTATAGTAAAGCTCAGTCTGGCCAACATTTATACATGTATATTAATGTCAATACATATTAATATATTTTCTTTCAAGGAAGTATATGCCAGGCAATATGTTACATTAACAACAGAATCTGTAGATTTATTTCTTCTGTTTTTCTGCCTTTACTATTTCTTCAGATGTAATATGAATTATACAGATTTGGAGGATTAGATGGTGCAAAATGTTTTTTCAACACGAGAACTGAATTCCACTTTTAAATCAACCATCTGCTTCATGCCTTAAAGCACATCTGCCTTCAGACTACAGAAACAATTTGGATACCCAACAACCTTGGATAATGGAGGGCTCTACAGAAGCTGACCAATTTAATATCTGTATACATTCGGAAGAAGCTGGAGCAATCTTGCAGGAAATAAAGGTTACAATACTCGAAAGCAGATTATTTATTTTCCTGAATAAGGACAAAGGACATTTATATCACATACACCAATTGGTGTAGTGAAATTTGGCTTGCCATTGCAGCACACAAATAAAGATAAAACACAACATCAAAGAATTTAACAGTGAACATAAAAACAGAAGGCAGCAAAGTCCAGTCCCATCCCCAGTTCACCCATAGTCAGGCCGATTGAGGCCTCTGCAGTCGCCACTACGGCAGCCCAATGCTTCAGGCCCTCTTGCTGGATGATGGAGTTCTGGCTTCGGGTGAACACTCTCAGCGGCCTGGAGTGTCTGGAGCGTCCACTTCCTCCCCGGAGTTCGCAGCTCCCGAAATCCACGGGCCGTGCCGGTCGGAGCTCCGACTCTGGTGATCTCGTCGTGAGATCCTCTGCTCCGCGGTGTTTAAAGCTCAGTGCCACCTGCCCGCGGCTAGAAGCTCCACAGGCCGCAGACCGCAGCTCCGCGATGTTGGAGCACGGCGACCCGGGCAAGGCATCGCCCGCTCCATGATGGCACCCCAGCGCTGTGCCGCCACCGAAGTTGAAGTCCCAGCCAGCTCCGGCAGGAAACGCCCTCCAGACTGCCGCTAGGAAGGGGCGAAGATACGGCTCGGAGAAAAGCCGCATCTACGACCAGGTAGGTACTGAGAAAAATAGTTTCCTCCTCCCCCGCCCCCCACATAAAAAGACTAAAAAACCTCCAAAAACAAACACTTTTAGTTAACTAACTAACATTTTTTTTAAAGAGTGAAAAGACTAACAGCTGCTAGCAGGGCAGCCATACTCGACGGCGCCCCCTATTGACCATTGACCATTTTAATAAAAATAATGAGGAATTATTTATCTAAGAAGCCTTTCGCTGGAATGCATTTAATTTAGTAAATCAACTAACCTGCAACTAAGTGATAAGCACATAAAAGCAAACAGATCTTTAGCTGGACTGATTAGGAACTAGCAGTATATTGTTAATTGTCAAACTGACAAGAATGCTTTGATAAAATATTCATAATAAATGGAACAAATTGACCTTCAAGATGATTTAAAAACTCACTTCTAACTAAATGAAAAAATAGATTCCATTGCTTTGCTATTTGCATAATAGTTTAGTTTAGTTGAGTTTATTATTGTTATGGGTACCTCGGTATCGTAAAAAGCTTAAGTAAATACACATAAATATGCATAAGTAAATCTATCAACAGAACATCTTTTATTTACAGCAATAACTCAATTAATATAGTATCTCGCACAGTGATATCATAATACACTCTTTTATTAAAAGGTATGTGAACATGCCATTACCAACAAATTAATTTTTAAGTACCTTCCTATACTTATGTACTCCTGAGGAGCTGCACTCATCTTTAGTTCCCTATACATGCCATATATTTTCTTTTTACTCCTTATCCAATCCACAATAACCTTTGACATCCAAGGTTTCTTGAACTTGTTTCCTCCAGCTTTTACTCTTACTGGAACATGTTGGCCCTGAACTCTTGCCATTTCTCCTTTGAATGCTTCGCACTGTACAGATATAGACTTGCCTGCGAGTAGATGCTCCCGGTCAACCTTAGCCTTATTCTAATGAAACTGACCTTTCCTCAACTTAAGAAGTTTATTTCTGATCTATCCTTTTTTCATATAACCTCTGAAATATATGGAGTTACGATCACTATTCCCAAAATGTTCACCCACTAACACCCCCTCACTTAAGCAATTTCATTCCCCTAGATAAGATAGAGAAAGCTCTTTACCTAGTTGGTCCATCCAGGCACTATGTCAAAGAGCTCTCATGAACACATCTCAAAAAAACCCTGCCTTTAATGCTCAGGCAATTCCAGTTAATATTTGTGAATTAAAATGTCCTAATACAATAATCCCCTTTGTATTACATCCCTCTGAAATCTGCCCACATTTCTGTTCTTCTAGCTTTTGTTGACGATTGGGAGGTCTGTAACATTCTGCAACTAACTGCCAACACCCGTTTTGTTCCTTATCTCTACTCATATGGTCTTGTTAGAGGAGTTTTCTGGGATATTCTCTCTCAGTATTTGAAGTAACACAGTCATTGCCTATCAGTGCAATGCCACCTCCTCTTTTACTTCCCTGTCTCATCTAAATATTTTATACCCTGGAATACTAAGTTGCCAGCCCGATCCATCCATTAAACAAGTCTCAGTGATGGCAATAAGATTGTATTTCCCCGTGTAATTTACAGATTTGAGTTAATCCCTGCTTCTTGTTCAAATGATTATGTGCCTGTCCCACTTAGGCAACTTTTTAGGCGACTGCAGGAGACTATGCAGTCCCCATATGGTCACCACATGTTCGCGGATGGTTGCCAGGGAGTCGCCTTCATGGGCGTGAGGAGTTCCTGCATTCTTGGAACGAGTCGCGGCCTCATTAAGGTCGCCGCAGATTTTTCAACATGTTGAAAAAGTTTGCGGCGACTAGAATTAATCCGCCGTGGAGAGTAGCGAGAATTTCCGTGCCATAGGTGGGTCGCCCGAAGGTCATAGAGGGTCGCCAGGAGGTCTTAGGTTCTCGTAGGTTGTAGCCGGTGCTGACCTGTGAATTTCTTTGGCTCATTGTGAAAAAAAACGTAAGCAGTAGTTTTCAGAACAAAAGATAACCGACCGGTAATGTTAATGTCCACTGAGCTTCACAGCCATGTATGTCTGGCTTCTTAAAAGTTGTCCCCACGCCTTCTCCCCCCCCTCTTTTAAATGACTTACCATACACTGTGCTTTAGCCATCTTAATTGCAGCGACAACCAATTGTATCACATTGGCTTTGCACCTTGTGAATTTCACTCAAACAGCGCTCCCCCAACTTGCTCTGTCCCCCGCCTGAATAAAAGGAAGCGATGTGTGTGTTCCACTCTGACAGTCGCCGTTCCAGTTGTCGGTTATTCAGGCAAATGCTGGCAACTTGACAGTCGCAGGCAGTCGCCTGAAAAATCGCCGAAAGTGGGACTGGCAAGGGAGAATAGACAATAGACAATAGGTGCAGGAGTAGGCCATTTGGCCCTTCGAGCCAGCACTGCCATTCAATGTGATCATGGATGATAATCCTCAATCAGTACCATGTTCCTGCCTTCTCCCCATATCCCCTGACTCCGCTATTTTTAAGAGCCCTATCTAGCTCTCTCTTGAAAGTATCCAGAGAACCTGCCTCCACCGCCCTGAGGCAGGGAATTCCACAGACTCACCACTCACTGTGAGAAAAAGTGTTTCCTTGTCTCCGTTCTAAATGACTTACTCCTTATTCTTAAACTGTGGCCCCTGGTTCTGGACTCCCCCAACATCGGGGACATGTTTCCTGCCTCTAGCGTATCCAAACCCTTAACAATCTTATATTTCAATGAGATTCCCCTCTCATCCTTCTAAACTCCAGAGTGTACAAGCCCAGCTGCTCCATTCTGCTCATAAGATTCAAATGAACATTAATACCATAATGTCTGAATATTGCTACTTTATTTCTGAGCAGCCATTTTTTGCTCAGGAGATCAATGAAAAACCTGAACAAATTTTAATTTCCTTCCTTGTCACCCCAAATGGATAGATGACAGCAAGCAAACCCCCCGGCCTTGAGATGAAACGTTGCATTTTAAATAATGCAATACCTTTGTTTAGAAAAGGAACAAAAGATTGTCATTTTGACATGCTCAGTATTATTCAAAATAATTAAATAATCTTTGGTTTGTGTTGTATTTCAATTTTGAACAAAGTGTTTGCATACACATCTATATAGTGTTTCATATTATACAGGACTATCAATTCAGAAGTGTTATCTTACTCCACATCATACATGTGAAAATCAATTATTTCTGGAATGGAATCGATTGTGACCATTTATTGTCGAATCACATTGCAATAGCATTTTAACCAGGCTCTTCCAAATCGGAATTCATCTTTGATTCTCTGAAACGATGACCAGGAAATTAAGTCATGATGTTTTGTTGTTCTAAGAAGCACTGCTGTTGGTCACTCCAAGGACAACAATGAGTTCACATTAGATCATAGTAGTCTCTGCAATATGCTATTTTTAGGAGACTACAGTATCCTGACCTGACCCCTGCTCATTACTAAAAACAAAAGCAGGCATATTTTTAAACGTATCTCACTCTCCTTGGGCTCATCCTTCATATCATTCCAATCCCCTCCAACAACTTTCCAAAGCCCCATTCTCCATCCACTCTGCAGCATTTAAAGAGAGGTATGCGATAAACAATCTCAGATCTGTAACCAAAATGGTCATTCACATTCACACAATGACAATGTAGTACTTTTTAATACATGAATTAAATTTTAGGCCCACATATTTTATTGTTTCCTAGTTGTGCCTAATGGGTCTGTCCCACTTTTTAGGCGACTTGAGGAGACTATGCGGTCGCCACATGTTTGTGGGTGGTTGCCTGCATGGTCATGAGTAGTTTCCTCAGACTCGCAACAAGTCGTGATGGCATTCTGGTCACCGCTAATTTTTCAAAGATTAGTGACGACAGTGGTTTTGACGCCATGGAGAGTCGCTTGAATTTTCATGATGTAGGTGCAGTGATAGTGGGTTGCCAGGATGACGTAGGCTGTCACCAAGTGATGTAGGCTGTCACCGGTGCTGACCGGTGAACTTGATTGGCGCATTGAAAAAAATAAGTACACAGCACCATGTGGTGCAATGCATTGAAAAGCAAATTATTTTTATATATTGTGATGAATAAAACAAACACAAACACAAGCAGTGCACTGCATTGAAAAGCAAATCCTTTTTATATATTTTGACCACTAAAACACACGCAGTGCACTGCATTTACAATTAAACTCTTTTGGGAGGACGTGGGTGACCCTGAAAAGGGACTTACCTTGTGGTCTGTAGTGGGCTCTCTTCCTGGAATGGTGGACTTCTGTTTGTCCATCACATCATCGGCCAATGATGTGATGGATGCGGGGGTCTGGACCAATCGCTGACAAGTCCCGCTCCCCGACAATGTCATGTCCGTTATTTGACTTTTCTGTTGAGCGGCATTCAGTTCGTTGGCTTGTAGGTGACGCAGCCTTTCGGGTAGGTGGCCTTTCGGCAGAGCGGCCATTCGGTGAGATTGCTTTTAGGCGATGCAGCCTTTCGGTTAGTTGGCTAATAGTAGGTATGTTACAAAACTTACCTTTAGCGGTGCTGCAGTTCTTCCGCTAGCTGTGTGCGCGACTTTGGCGCCTTTAAGGGGGGGGCGAGGTTAAAATGCGGTTTTCCCCTTGCCATCCGGAGCTTTCTGTTGTCGGAGTGCGATCGATTTCTGGAGATGCGTTCCGACTGCCGGTAAGTCCATTTTTTTTAATAAATAGCCCGACTACTTAATCGCTGCAGTAAAATAAAAATTAGCTCCTAATGCCGTGAACGCCGACAACGGGGACTGATTTTACGTAGGGGATAGGTAAGTGAAAGCTGTTTATTTTTACATATAAACTTGCTTTTTTAGGGGACTTTAATCCATATTTCATGTTGCGAAACGGTGATTTAGTCCCCATACGAACCGGCAGAATTTTTCCTGACGATATTGGGTTTAAATTCACCGCACCCGCAACGTTCCAATACATTGCGTTTCAGAAAATCCCACTCGCAAGCAGTTTAAAATGCCCATTAATTTACAGGCATTAAACACTGAATTCCTTCAATTTGGCCTATAAATTAATGACAATTAGATTTAAAAATCATGTTATATTGTGAATTATTGTGTGACTGTTAATTGGACACAGGCTTTAATTTTTTTTTTAATTTTTTCTTAAGAAGTGGATAGATGTTTAGATCTAGTAATTGAATTGTGTAATTGGCTACAATTGGGTAACTAACTAATTATATGCTTTAATTTCAGGTCATCCAAGTAAGATTGTTTCATATTTGTTTCAGAATACTTCAATCTATAATAACTGAAAATTTCTTTCAGTTCTCTTAATTTTTAAGGAAGTTATGGGCTTTTGACTGTCCTCGATCACAACTTTTGTGTTAAGTCAATAAAAAAGCAGTAGGAAGCAAGTTGCTAATTTCCGAGTTTGAAAATGGCCCTAACTTTTTTAATACTGAAGATATGAAAGTGAATTAGGTGTCAAATTAAACTTATTTTTATGCTTTATCTGATGGGATAAATTGCAGATTTGATTTTTAAAATCCCAAAATTTTGTAACATTGCTACTAATAGGCGTCCCGCCTTCAGTTAGCTTGCATTTAGGCTTCCCACCCTTTCGGTTAGCTGACGTTTCAACTTCGTATGCTTTCGGTTAATTGGCGTTTCGGCTTTGTTTCCATTCGGTTATTTGGCTTCCACTTCTTTGCTTCGGCTTCTCGTCCTTCAACGGCACTTCTGCACACGGTAGGATAGTGTTAATGTGCGGGGTTCGCTGGTCGGCACGGACCCAGTGGGCCGAAGGGCCTGCTTCCGCGCTGTATTACTAAACTAAACTAAAAGATAATCCATAAAACTATAGGCTGCTGAACCTCATGTCAATGATTGATAAACAGTGGGGGAAGTTTTTTTGCGATAGGACCTACTCGGATTTGGAAGAGAATGGTCTTAATAGGAACAGTCAGAATGGTTTTGTCTGCAGCAGGTCGTGTCTTACAAACTTGAATGAGTTTTTTGAGGATATACTGAAGGTGGTCATTGAGAGGAATTGGATGTTGTCTACGTGGGTTTTAGTAAGACAGTTGATCAAATCCCTAATCCAGAAGAATAGGATGCACAGGATACCCAGTAATTCAGTCATTTGGAATTGGAACTGACTTATTCATAGAAGACAGAGGGTTGAGGTAGAAAGATGTTATTCTGGTTTGAGGTCTGTGACTCCTGGAGTTCCCCAGGAATCAAAATTGGTGGAGTTGCAGACAGTGAGCAATGTCATCAAGTATGCATGAGGATATAGATCAGCCTTAAAATGGTTGGAGAAATAGCAGATGGAGTATAATCCAAGCAGGTTTGAGGTATTGCACTTTCAGACGTCGAATATAAGGAAAAGGTATACAGTTAATGGCAAGACACTTAGCAGCATTGATGCCCAAAGCGATCCTGGGATCCAAATCCATTATTCCTTGAAAGTAGAAACAAGAAAATTCCAGATATAATGGAAAAGAACGCATATGATTTGCTTGGCTTCATTGATCGTGATATTGTGTGCAGTTTGGTTGCCCCATTACAGGAAGGATGTGGAGGCTTTGACCAGGTACAGAAGAGGTTTACCAGAATGTTGCCTGGATTAGATGATATTTTCTACAGGGAGAAGTTGAACAATCTTGGATTGTTTTCCCTGGAGTATCTGAGACTGAGGGGAGACCCTGATAGAAGTATGTATGTTATGAGAGGCATAGATAAAGTAGAGAATCAGAACCTTTTCCCAGGGTGGGATGTAAAAGATGAGAGGGCACCGCTTTAAGGTGACAGGAGCAAAGTTTAATGGAGATGTACAGGGCAAGTATTTTAAATAGAGAGTGATCCGCGCTTGGAATGCGCTGCCAGGGGTCGTGGTGGAGGCAGATACAATAGTGGCAGTTAAGAAGGTTTTGGATTGACATATGGATATGCAAAGAATGTAGGGATATGGATCACATGCAAGCAGGGAAGATTGGTTTAACTTGGCATCATGTTCGCCATGGTCATTGTGTGTTCAGGGTCTGTCCCTGTGCCATACTGTTGTATGTTCTATTTGCTGTCCCGACTTAAGGATAGAATTTTGGCAGAACCAGCACAATAGAAGCAGCAATTAGCAATATTGTAGGTTGTTCAACTCTGCTTCCTGGCCAAATAATAAACTAACCATCTTGGCTGCAGAGCAAGAAAATTAGTTTGTGATGGAATATGATGGTAGGCCTTGTATTCAGATAATCAATCCCCATTTGTATGTAACCTTGATAGTTGAAATATTGCAAGTCCTGATCAACAAAAGAAGCATTTACCCATGTGCTCCCCAAGCTCTGGCGAATACTTCCCTCCAAAGGCACCTGGCATGTACATGTTATTAGCAGAACAGTGGGTCACAACTCCTTGTAAACTTTTATGTTCTAAGAATTTTGGGGCATTGCTAACTCTGGAGAAATGAATGGTGTTTGGTTGTGGGTTAGCAACTAAGCATGTCGCTAACACTCCCACTATCACCAAACACCATTCATCTCTCCATTCCACCCCACCCCACACCAACCACAGCATCACCACTCAGAGCTAACTGGCAGCACCATCTGGTGTGGCCAACTCTCACTGGCACGTATTAGTAAAGGAATAACCTCAGCCAGCAATAGGGAAACAAACCCAAGGAAGTACCTGGCAACAACAGCAGCAACAATAGCAGGGGTCAGGTAGAGGAGAAGAGAAAGCCAAGAATCATTTTGAAGTAATTGTGTGTTATGTGGAACTGCATGAAGTATGCTTCTAGGTTGTTGTCATTTGCAGGAAATGCAAGTTCCAAATAACTAGCCAACTATGAAATACTGATGATGGCTGTGCATGCTGTAGCTTAATTCATTGAGAGATTTGATGCATTTATATTCCATAACAAATCCCAATATCTACTGTCATGGTGATAAATTTGGTAAATCAAAGCCAATCCACTTAGGAAAAAGTAAAGTTCATATTTAAACATTTTCAAGCTGAAATGTTTCCTTATCCAATTATTGAGAAAATTTATGTCAAAAATGTGTGTGGCCCATCATTGATTTGTCGTCAATTACCATGACCTTTAATTATGAAATGAATTCTGCATTTTCCATGGTTTTCTGAATATTTTGGGGCATGAAAGTTGAAACATATTTTTATCATGTTCTTTCTCACTGCTTCTGGAATGCCCACATTTGATTATCAATGCCACACTCCTTTAATTGTGCTTTGATTCTCCTTGCACTTTCCATTCCTTCCCCATTTTCTAAAATACTATCATAAGCAGCTAAATAAAGTTAATGCACAGTTTTGTGACTTGAAGGCAAATTACATTCACAGTAAGGTGGGTTAAACCTGTGTGGATCCATTAACCCTTACACATCCATGTAAACTGAGCGTTGCTCCCACCTACAAAGGACCCTGATTATTTTTCAATGGATGATTTTTAAAAAGACGATTACCATACATTCAAAGTCCATTGAAATATAATATTTGCATAACCCCATAAGCAACACTTCAAACTATTCATCTGATGCTGGGAATGAAGCAGGTGTAGAGATTTTTGTTTAAAT
Source organism: Raja brachyura (assembly GCA_963514005.1). The sequence continues at coordinate 119,455,260 of OY740781.1, forward strand.
ATTTTGAGATGTATAACTATGAATAACAGCATGTAGCTCAGACAGAAAAGCCGAAGGATCAATGGAAATGTTGCCTTTGGTCACCTTTTAATAATTAAAATGGTTGGCTGCTTCTTGTTACAATACAAGAGGGAGCTCATCCATTTCCAACTAAACAATGTTGGCATGTGTCTCAATAACAGTGACATTTAAGTAAGACGTATTACTGATGGGAAGGAAGTTGGAAGGAAATAGTGAGAATGTGCTGATTGTTGAATAGGTGTGGTCCTTGGGAATATTGTGGAATTAATAATACTCAAAACAAAACATACGCTCTCTATCGATTTCTAATTAAGAATGTAGAAATACACTGCAATAAGCATGAAAATCTGAAAATCATGAAAAGTAATTAAATTGCATTATTTCACTGGGTGGAAATAGACCTCCCCTGGCAATGTTGAACCATTTCCACATTCAACAATTTTTTATACCATACCAAAACCTGTTAATCCACCATTCTCCACTAATTATCCAATAACTGTTCTATTTAAACCCTTCTATAATCTTGCCACAGTCTACTTCTGCGATTCTATCTACCTTACATCTCCTTCCATGCTCAAGGGTCACAAGACTGACTTGTTTTGCACTCTTTCACCATCATAGTCAATGAAAGTATTATCAGTCAGTTTGCTCCCACTTTCGGGAAGTCCATTTTATAAAATGTATTTCGCAGCCAAATTTTCACTCGCCCTCCAAAGGTATACATCCTCAGCATCTAAAACTCATGGAAATCTCCACCATGATTTCTTTTTAAACATTGAGATGCTATTTCAGTGAAAATTTCTGTTAATCATGTTTGGTTTGTTCCTGCTGATATACAGCGACATGAATGATGACATCATTACACTGCACGCCAGGGGTCGGAAACCAACTCCCATCATTTTAAGAATTGAACACAAGTTAATATTTAGCTTGGACTAACACTATAGAACTGCAGGACACAGGTGCAAAATTAACAAGCCTCAAGTGAAACTGGAGGTTTAAAATAAGTATTTTTTTCTCTTCTTGCAGAATGGTGGTTATGTGAAACAGATTTTCAGTACTGTTAATGCTATGCCGATTAACTCTTTCGAAGAAAAATGATATCAGGTTAAATAAAAGGGGTTGAAGGTTCTTATTCATTTGTTTATTCATTATTTTGAATGTCTAATTAAGTATACAAGTTAATATAAAATCGACTCAATTTAACTCCGAGTGACATAGTGCTGAACAGCTTATCAAAATATAACAGCAGAAAAATATATAAGCCTTTGTTTTAATTGCTTAACACTATGGGAACTCGCTGGCAATTCCAGCATTTACCGACCATCCCGAAGCTAAGTTGCCAAAGAAAACATTGGTAAAGCGTTCCCTCAGTACAGAAAATAATTTAGGGTAGTAAAAGATGCAAATGTCAAGAATCCTCTGCCTGAGGAAGTGAGAAGCTTTTAATGGTAAAAGTGGATATAAAAAGTTTAAGGTTTACATACTGCAAGCTTGGATCCATTACAGTTCGCCCACTGCCACAACAGATCAGCATGGGATGCAATTTTGTTCTCCATGCTGCACTGGACCACATAGACAATAAGAACATGTACGTGAGGCTGTTGTTCATCGACTAACACCGTTCAACACCGTCATCCCGAACATCATCAAACGCAGAGAACTGGGTCTCTGCTCATCCCGATGTAACTGGATCCTTGACTTCCTCATTGGCAGCCCGCAATCAGTACAAATTGGCAACAACACTTCCTCCTCAATAACCTCCAATGCAGCTGCACCTCAAGGCTGTGTGCTAGTCCCTTGCTCGACTCTCTCTAGACTCATGATTGAGTAACTAGAACAGCTCCAACGCCATTTTATACCACCCCCCTTGTTGGATGAAAAATGGATAACGATGTGTCAGAATCCAGAAAGAAGATGGATAATCAGATTCAACACTGCCAAAACAACAATCTTGCTTCAACATTAGAAATAATAAGGATCTGATTGGTGTATTCAGGAAGAAAAACTGGCGATCCACAAATCTGTTTTGATTGAGGGGATGGCAGTGGAGAGAATCAACTGCTTCAAATAATCTTTGACAACAATAAACCTAAATCTAAACTATATCTCCAAGGATCTGTTTAAGAAGGAACTGCAGATGCTGGAAAATCGAAGGTAGACAAAAGTGCTGGAGAAACTCAGCAGGTGCGGCAGCATCTATGGAGCAAAGGAAATAGGCAATGTTTTGTGTCAAAACCTTTCTTCAGACTGGTGTACGGTGGGGGGACGGGAAGAAGAAAGGAAGAGGAGGGCTGAGGGAGAGCTGTAACCAACCTGATCTCCCGGTGGCTCAACACTTCAACTCCCCCTCCCATTCAGAATCCGACCTTTCTGTCCTGGGACCCCCCCATGGCCAGAGCGAGAGAGTCGATGGATACATTATCAAACTTCTGCAGGTGTACAGTAGAGAGAATACTGACTGGGTGCATCATGGGCGGTTTGGCAACTGTAACGCCGAAGAACGAGTAGCCTGCAGAGGGTGGTAGACATCGCCTGGTCCATCACTAATACTGACCTCTCCACCATCACAGAGGCAGCCAGTATCATCAAAGATCCATCCCACCCAGGCCACGTTCTAATTTTGTTACTACCATTGGGAAGAAGATACAGGAGCCTGAAAAGCATGGTCACCAGATTCAAGAATAGGTTTTCCCAGTTATCATCAGGCTCATGAACACTGTATAGCACAAACCATGACCTTGGCAACCATAATCTTCTATAGACAGTGTCTATGATTGCACCATGGACTTTGGTTTTGCAAATTTATGGTTACCTATATTATAGTTATTAATTTATTGTATTATTATTTTATATTTATCTGCATGCTATTGTGTCAATAGGCCTGTTAAGCTGCAGCAAGTAAGAATTTAATTGTTCCACTGTCGGTAGATACGACAATTAAACATTATTGACTCTTGAAGATTAATGCACTCTGATTTTCTGCAGCAAACTAAGAAAGTATATTCTGGATGGAGTTTCCACATCCTTTCTGTGACCACGTGGGTTTTCTCCCACACTTCAAAGATGTAAAGATTAACTGGCTTCTGTAAATTGTCCCTAGAGTGTAGGGTAGTGCAAGTGTACGGGGTGATCATTAGTCGCACGGATTTGGTGGGCTGAATGGCCTATTTCCACGTGGTAGCTCTAACGTCTAAAGATACGAATTTAGCTCTAATTCATTGTAAATGACTGCAAAATGAGAAAGAGGAGAGGCTGCTTAAATTCCTGCTGATTCTGAGACTTCATAACAGTAATCCACAAATCATAAAATGTGCTTTGACTTACACTCATGACCCTTTCGCTAAACATGAAGAAATAAAAGTTGATTTGTGTTATGGCAACTGTGTGTGTTTAGCTGAGTGATATATTCAAAACAGTTATGGTTTCCAAACTTCACTTCATAAGAACTGTTCCAGATATGAACACATATCTCAACTTGTATAAATATTATCCCAATTTAAAAAAAACTATGTTAATCACCCAAAAAAAACAATATTAGGATTGCTAAAAACACGCATTATTTAAATATCTCAGAATGAAATTAATATTAGGTCATCAAATACCAACATTCAGAAATCTGAAAATGCCATGGACTTTGTTTTTCAAAATCAGGGTTTTAAAAATGTATGTCAAAACATAAATATCACTACATATGGAAGTATTTGATCTATTCTTGTGTTGATGATGCCACATTATGTTTACTCATTTTTCTACTGCATGTATTTATTTAATTTCCCTTCAATTAACACTTTCAATGCTCTAATAATATTTCGATTTTAAAAATATCCATTGCGCCCATCTCTTTATACTTTTAAATTCAATCCTATTTTATTTCCCAAATTACTAATGCCCTAGATTTTGTAAATAATTTTTCACTATTTACCTTTCACTAGATTTCTCCTTAACCTCCTGTTATGGTACATCCAGCTTTGGTTTTCATATCACACTGAAATGCAATCTTTTATCATTCCAGGTCCCATTTCTATGAATATATTTCACAACGATAATTTCTTTTTTAACCTGTGGATCAGTTCTCCTCCAGTGTAGTTCAGAGATACAGCATAGAGGTAGACCCTTCGGCCCACCAAGTCCATGCTGACCATTGATCACTCATTCACAAGTGGTTCTATTTTATCCTACTTTCTTATCCACTCCCTACACACTAAGGGCAATTTACAGAGGTCAATTAACCTACAAGCCTGTACGTATTTGGGATATGGGAGGAAACCAGAGTGCTTGGACGAAGCCCATGGGGTCACCGGGAGAATGTGCAAGCTCCACACAGGCAGAATCTGAGATCAGGATCTAACCTGGGTCTCTGATGCTGTGAGGCAGCAGCTCTACCAGCGGTGCCACTGTGCCGCCCCATTGAGTCAGGGGATTGAGGATTCAATTCAGAATCTACTAAAGCTAATCTTGCAGCTATGTGGGAAACATGTCTACTATTAGAGATGCCTCCTTAGGAGCACTTTGTCCCTCAGCGGAATCACCTAAGTGACCTGTTCAGTATCTATCCCTCAATGAGAATTATTACAATAAATTATTGGACCATTAGAGAAGTAGAGAAAATATATTTTATCCAGACTCAAGTGTAGAAAGGGTGTTGCAGTGATTACCCTAAGGTGTCTGGAATCTGATAGAAAGGATAATTAGTGCAGAAAGTGCAGAGGGCACAACAAATAATATAGAGTTCACAATCAATTTTAAACAAACAAAAATAATTCCCTCTATTTGTTGCCTGGTCATGTTGTTTGCCCAAATACTTCTGAAACATTGCTGTTGTATCTGTTTTACAACGTATCCTGGTAGCATATTCCAGGCATCCAGTACCTTCTATGTAAAATACTTTTGGATCTGACCCTTGTTCAGGTCCAAAACATTACCAATTCCTTCTCTACAGAGATGTTGCTGTCCCGCTGAGTTACTCCAGCATTTTGTGTCTATCTTCAACTTAATATACTACCCAGATTGCTCTTCTGATGCACCTGTGCAAAACAATCAGCCTTTGTCCAACTTCCCCTGTAGCCAATACTCTTCAATCATCACAATGTTCTGGAAAACTCTTCTGAATTCTCTCCAAAGCCTCCACACCCTTTCTGTAAAGTGGTGACCAGAAATGCACACAATACTTAATATGTAGCCTAACCAAATGTTTGCGCAGGTGCAACATTACTTCTAGACATATGAAGGCAAACATGCCATTTGCCTTCTTTGCCACCCTACTCATTGTGTTGTCACTTTCAGGAAACTATGGCCCCTCGGGCAACCATGCTGATGACCCCTAAAAGGCCAATGCAAATTACCAAATGCAAATAAAACCTCTCTCGAAGAATTTTCTCCAATAAAATAGGTAAAACTCACCAGAAAATGAAAGAAAGCATGCATAAGTGATTTATGAAGGGATATCAGTAATCACAAGAAATCCCCTAGATCATTGATTTATAATCCTAATTGCCCAATGTGTCCAAAAAACGATTTATAAAGCTCAGGTATAATCCTGATCCTGAGGACTGAGGATAGAAATAATTAGAGGCAGAGAAAAAAATGTTGGGAAAGTAGACCATTGTTTCTGAAGTTAGAATGAAAAAATCAGGCCCACTGAAACAATGCCAGTGCAGGCAGGAGGAAAAAAAACTCAGGGGAAGGAAGGACATGGAATGGCTTCAGCACAGATGGAGGACATTTCATTCACTTGTCTGTGTTGGCTCTCGACAGAACAACCCAAGGATTCCACTTCACCACCCAGCACTTCTCTGTAGAGTTACAAACTCTTCATCACCACAGGTGTATCCAATTCCATCCTTAAGGCCAGAAAGGAATCAGCCTCAGGTACATTCCAGATTCAAATGCACTCTATAAAAATGTTTTAATCATGTCATTATCAATTCTTTTCCCTTTTATTTTTTTCCTGTCACCTCGGATCCTTGATTTCTCCACCGAAAGGAACAATTCCCAAGTATCCACTCTGTCACAAATCTTGTTCATCTATCTATCTATCTATCTATCTATCTATCTATCTATCTATCTATCTATCTATCTATCTATCTATCTATCTATCTATCTATCTATCTATCTATCTATCTATCTATCTATCTATCTATCTATCTATCTATCTATCTATCTATCTATCTATCTCTAAAAGTCTTGTCTTATTTGTGTGTGTCATTGTGATGGTATCTACACCAAACCGGTACACGGTAGCACTAAATTTTTTGCACCGCCTTACTCAGCTTTGTCCCATTGTCGTTCCTGTCAGATTTGATGTTATATTTCACAAGTTATTGATATTTATACTTTTTAAAAACACAACTTTGAGAGGAATAACTATCACTCTGCTTTGAGATTTTTCAGTCAGCTTCCAGTGATGATGTTCCCAGTCCTCCAATCACAATGGGATCTCATTTACATACGCTGTCAATGAGGTCACTATAGGAATGTAGCCCTGCTCGCAACATTGTTGCTATCCAAGTACACTTAGTACTGCTAACTCTAGCAGGTGCAAATGCATTTTTCTTAAAGTCACAGCACACTGAATTTTTTTAAAGTCTAAAATGAATAAGGCGAAATGAGCAACCCCTGCGCAGTTGTGGGCTATGGGTGAGAGGTGCAATAATGCGTTGGGGGAACGGGTTACGTTGGGGGAACGGGTGAGTAGTGGATTATTGCGTTGGGGGAACGGGGCCAAATGGAGCCCAACAGGTCCCACTTGTTCTAGTATCTATCTATCTATCTATCTATCTATCTATCTATCTATCTATCTATCTATCTATCTATCTATCTATCTATCTATCTATCTATCTATCTATCTATCTATCTATCTATCTATCTATCTATCTATCTATCCTGTTACTAAAACTTTCATCTTGTCCTCTTCTGGTTTGTGTTTTTTTTTAATTTGCACAAAAACAGTACTCTATATCGCTAGGATGTTTTTTGCCCCCTTACTCAGTGTTCTCCTCTGCTCCAAGCACAGAAAGTTGTGTTCCAATCGGTGGAAGATTACAAAATTTATGAAGGTTTAAAAAATCATGAGATCAGCAGATTGGTCTTCTCGCCTGTCTGTCACCATGAAGGTAACGACGCTTCCGGCACCCGCTGTTAATCACCGGACGGGGCGAGGAGAAAAAATACCCGGAGGCGGGGCTGAGTCCGCAAGCCGTGATGATTGAGTCTGGAGCCGTGCGGAGGAGAATGACCAGCACCCGCTGTGAGTCCCCATCGCACCACCAACTCTTTCCCCTCTGGTCCCCCTCCCTGGTTCCTGCCCCCCTCCCCCATAACACCGCACACTCCCCCATGGCTCTTCCCCCATTTTTTCTCCAAGCTCTCTCCTGCCCTGCCCATACACCCCTCCCGACGCATACCCCAACCCCCCCCACCCACCCCTCCCTCTCACACACCCCTCCCTTCCACACACCCCTCACAACCCTCCCCCTGCCCACATACGCCCCTCTCCCCATAACCCACCCCTACCCACACATACCCCCCCCACACACCCCTCACCCCCCACAACCCCTCTGCCCACACGTACCCTTCTCCCACGCATCCCTCCCTTCTACACACCCCTCCCCACAACCTCTCGCCCCACAATCCCTCCCCCAACCATTCACTTCCCACACACTCCCCTCCCCCCCCACAAACCCCCCCACAACCCGCCCCCACACCCACCTGCCCACACCCCTTCCCCCACAACTCACCCCACCCACACACCCTCTCCCCACAACCCCCCCTCTGCCCCACAACCCCCAGCTCTCCTCCACAACCCCCCCACAAACCCCTCTCCCCACCACAACCCCCCTCTCCGCCCCACAACAACCCTCTCCGCCCCCACAACCCACCTCCCCCCACACACCCCCTTCCCCCACTCTACCACCCTCCACCCCTCCCCACCCACAAACCCCTCCTCCACAATGCCCCCTGCCCACAACCCTCCACCAGCAACCCCCTCCCCCACAAACCCCCCCGCCTACACATACCCCCTGCCCACACACCCCTTCCCTCCACACACCCCTGCCCACACACACCCCACCCCCAAACCATCCCCTCCCCCTCCCCCCCACACCCCGCCCACACCCCGTCTACACCACACCCCCTCGCAAACCTCTCCAGCCCACTTACACACTTCCTCTCCCACTCCACACCCCCCCCCCCGTGGTGACTGGGACCCAATGGTTCCCACTTAGTCTAGTATAATATTAAAAGTCTTGTTTGTGTGTGTGTAAGTGATTGCACTGGTATCTACGCCAACACGGTACACGGTAGAGCTAAAATGTTTGCACCACCTGAAGGGCCTGTCCCACTGATGAGACTTTTCACCAACTGTCTTCAACCTTCAAACTCGAAGACACTCGCCTGAAAAACCTCGAGCTGGATCGACCATCAGCGAGGAAACCGTGAGCTGGATCGACCGTCAGCACACACAAACACATTGCAAAGGCGGGGGCCAGGGAAAGTCAATCTCTTCTAAATTCGGTCCCCGCAGTGGGACAGGCCCTTTACGCACCTTTGTCCCGTGGTCGATCGTGTCAAGTTTCCTTCAGATTGGATCTTATATTTCACAAGTTATAGATATTTAAACTTTTAAAAAAAACGTTGATAATCTATAAATAACTAAATCACTGATCTAGTGCTCTTCCGGCTTGCGTGGTGTTTCTATTTGTGCAAAAACGGTACATGATAGCGCTACGATTTTTTGCCAGATCACTCCGTGGGATGGTCTGCCCCTTCCTGTGACATCGCGTCTTTAATGGTGCTGACGGACGCTGTGGATGGCCGGTGGAGGTCTCCAACCGGACACAATTTTCGGAGGGTCCTGAAGCGGTGCAGCAGATGTCGCCCAACGGAAAGCGGTGAATCTGATCCCGACGGAGGAGAGCTTCCAGCGCCCGCTGTGAGTCCCTGACATACCGCCATCGCAACGCCCCGTGGCTCCAGCCCCTTCCTCACTGGTCCCCCTCGCTGGTTCGTGACCCCACCACCGTGGTACCCCCCCTCTCCCCATGTCTTTTCCCCGATCTTTTCTCCGAGCACTCCCTTCCCCCCCCCCCTCCCCACACCCCCCTCCCGCATGCCAGCATGTCGCTGCTGGTGCTTCCTTTCTGATCCGAGACCTGGCTCTGAGGACGGCGGTGGCTGATGCTCCTCTGGGGCACGCAAGAAGGGAGAGGAGCAGCAACCTTGAGATCCTGGGGAGGGAGAGTGGCGAAGGAGAGGGGATAGAGAGTGGGGGAGGAGAGGGGATAGAGGAAGAGGAGGGGAGTATGGAGGTGAGAGGTTATGGAGGGAGGGAGGGAGTGACTGTGGGGATGGGAAAAGAGAGGTGAGGGAGGATTGGGAGAGGGTAGGAGGAGAGGGGAAAGAAGTAGTAGGTGAGGAGGGAGATTGGGGGAGGAGGGAGAATAGAGGGAGAGGAGGAGAGGAGGAGAGGAGTAGAGGATGGGGAAGTCAGGAGTGGGGAATAGAGGGAGAGGAGGGCAGTGGGGGAGGTGAGGTGGGATAGTAGGGCAGATAGGGCGTGGTGAGGAGTAGGGGAGGTGGGGGATCGAGTGATTGGAGGGGGGTAGGGAGAGGAGTTATGGAGAGAGGGAGGGAGTTACTTAAGGTAGGGGAAAGGAGAGGGAGAGAGAGGTGAGGGAACGATTGGGGAGGGGAGCAGAGGGGAAAGAAGAGGGCGGGTGAAGAGGAGGGTAAGAGAGTGCTGGGCATGAGGGGATATGAGCTGCGCCTGTGCAGTTGAGGGCTATGGGTGAGTGGTGGGATATTGCGTTGGGGACCAAGCCTCCCGTGTGACAGGGATCCAACGGGTCCCACTTGGTCTAGTAATAACTGTGACTCTGCTGTGAGATTAACTGTGACTCCGCTGTACAGCTTCCAGGTACAACGTCACCATGGCAACTCACAGTCCTCCAATCACAATGGAATCTCATTTACATATGCTGCCGTGAACATTCTTCCAGCCCAGAATGACATCACAATGGGAGCTCAGCTGCCAATCAACAAGCTATGAGAATTTTCTTACATTGTTGTAAGGTGGATGTAGTGGGGGAGATCTAAAAGTTTTATAAAGACATTTAAAAGTTAACAAAACCCCACAGATTCTTCAAATCTGCACTGGTAATTAGGCAGTTATCAGCTATTATGTCACAATGCCCTACCAGCTATAATAATGCTATCCCAGGATACTGAGTCCTTCACAGCAAATGTCCTTCAGGGAAAGAATCTGCCAGCCTAACCCAGCACAGCAAATTTTAATGATTAGATTTGGATTACAAAGATGGCCTTGTCGATGGCATCTACATCACATTAAATCTTAGTGCAATTGAATTTTTTTAAGGTTAAAATGAGGGAGGGTGGAAAATTGAGTCGACCTGCACAGTTGGGGGCTATGGGTAAGTGGTGGCTTATTGCTTTGGGGTAATGGGGCCCAACGGGTCCCACTTGGTCTAGTATATTACAAATCTCTTCTCAGCCTTCTCACAAGGGAGGCCTCATTAAAGAAAATGGTCATAGCCTCTCTTTATAACCCCTGTAACCCCCAAGAAGGTTTACCAGAGTGATGCCTGGATTAGGGGGTATCAGCAACAAAGCAAGGCTGGACAGAGTTGTATTGTTTTCTCAATGCTGGAGATTGAGGGGAGACCTGATAGAAGTATACAAAATTATAAGAGGCATAAATAGGTAGACAGTCAGAACCTTTGCCCCAAGATGGAATTATCAAATACTTGTGGGAAAAGCTTTAAAATAAGAGGGGCAAAGTTTAAAGGAGAAGTGCAGAGCAGTTTTTTGTACAGTGGGTCGTGGGTGCCTGGAACATGGCAGAGGCAGATGCAATAGTAGTGTTTAAGAGGCTTTTGGATAGACACATGGATGTGTATGGAATGAAAGGATATGGATCATAGATGGGAAGATAAGAATTTGTCTTGGCATCATGTACAGCACAGACATTGTGGGGCGAGAAACTTTTCCCTATTTTGTACTGTTCTATATGGGTGATTCATCTAAATCATTTCAGAACCCTCTCTAATCCCTTTACAGCCTTCCAATATTATGAGGCGATGTGATTCAAAAACAGACACTAAATGAGACCAGACTAGATTATTAAAAATGTTCCTATTTTTATAGTTTCTTGATAAAGCCAAGAACTGTAAATGCTTTATTAACTGGCTTCACAACCTGTCCCGTTCTTCTCCCCAGGCTGAAAATGGGAATAACAGTAGCAATTGATCAATGCACAGAGATTAGGGACATTAACAATGCCACCTGATGCTTGTACAATAAGTTATATGCCTGCTATAATATGTGTTCTAGTCTAGATTTATTCATCACAACTAACGCAATTCACAACTTAATGCTCAAATTCAGAGGACAAAGAGAACTATGTGTGATTCTGTCAATCATTTGAAACTATGAAAGAACAGTTACTTTATTGTTCCATTTTGGATTAGAATATGTAAAACTAAACTAAACTAAAGTGATTAAGAACCGTCATGGGACTGAAACTCATTAACGTAATCCAATCAATGGTGGTCATGAGGCAAGAACTGATTTTTTTACCAAGATCTACAGGTGAATAAAGTACAGAGTGAATGAAATATTGTACTTTTGTGATTGGAAGGAAGCTGAATGAAACTGATGTGTCAGCTGTGAAATGAGTACCGGAGAAGGTTTTAAAATATCCAATCATGGCTTTAGGGGTAGTTAGTTGTAAAAAGGGAAAAGAGCAATGGGAAGATCAGGAGCTTGGCATGGGAATACATATAGCACAACACCAAAACACTAGGAGTTGCTATTTCACCCATCTGTAATTTATAGGCACATTGGTTGGACCTATGTTTCTTTACTGATGGTTATTCACACTACTTGCTACGTAAAATCTCTAAGTTCGTTGGAACTTTCTGAAAATAGCCAAATATTTGTAATTTTAATTTGCCATTAACCTACACTATGTACAGCTTAAAACTGAGTGGGTTAGTGCAGATTTATGTTAGTTAATTGTCACGTGAACCAAGGTACAGGGAAAAGCTTTTTTGTTGCATGCTCTCCAGTCAGAGGAAAGATTATACGTGATTACAATGGAATCCTCCACAGTGTACAAATATAGGATGAAGGGAATTATGTTTAATGCAAGCAAAAGTCCATTAAAATCTGATTAAAGATAGTTCAGGGGTCTCCAATGAGGTAGATAGTAGGTTGTATTCACACTAAAGAGGAGTTTCCGGGTGAGACTCTTCCTTGATTATGCCGGTGGCTTTGCCACAGATAGCTGATCAGGATGAATGTACATGGCTTTCACAGGTACTAGTAGTTGTCTGCTGCTGACAAAACTGTACAGCAAACCACACTTCATAACAAAGATGCTTTCTGCTTATTTATATTTTAGAATGTGGCAAGGGAAGCATTTAGTGCCCTTTGTTAACTCCCCTTCATGGAGAGGCATGCTTGGCTACTTCATAGACATTTAAAGGTCAACCACATTATAATGTGTCTGCAGTCACATATAGGTCCTCCCCAGGCACAGCAGGGATCAGTTCCGTGAGCTGCTGATATCCTGAACAGTCTGCAAGTGAGAAATGTGACCGCAAACCGTGTTCCCACAGAGCAGTGGCTAGGCTCGATGCTGGGACCCCAGTTCTTTACAATATATATTAACGATTTAGATGAGAGCATTAAATGTGACATCTCCAAGTTTGCGGATGACACAAAATAGGGTGGCAGTGTGAACAGTGAGGTGGATGCAATGAGGCTGTAGGGTAACTTGGATAGGTTGGTTGAGTGGGCAGATGCATGGCAGATGCAGTATTATGTGGATAAATGTGAGGTTATCCACTTTGGTGGCAAGAATAGGAAGGCAAATTATTATCTGAATGGTGTCAGATTAGGAAAAGGGGAAGTGCAACGAGACCTGGCTGTGCTTGTGCATCAGTCACTGAAAGTAAGGATGCAGGTACAGCAGGTAGTGAAGAAAGCAGATAGCATGTTGGCCTTATTGCGAGAGGATTTGCGTTTATGAGCAAGGAGATCCTACTACAATTGTCCAGGGCTTGTATTCACTGAAATTGAGAACGATGATAGGAGATCTAATAGAAACATATAAAATTCTTAAAGGATTGGACAGGCTAGATCAGGGGTTCCAAACCTTTTTCATCCTGTTTACCTCTGGAACCCTTAATAGCATATAACAATGTTATTTCACTTATTTATGAACAACGAATGATGAACAGATACCGGTATACCAGAAGCAAACACTGTCAGTTAATGAGAAAAAATATGTGCAAATCCAGAATCGGATTTGATGAGGAAAATCGTTTTCACCCAGAGAGTTGTGTATCAGTTGAATTCTCTGCCACAGAAGGCAGTGGAGGCCAATTCAATGGATGTTTTCAAGAGGGAGTTAGATGTTGCCCTTAGGGCTAAAGGAATCAAGGAATATGGGGAAAAAGCAGGAACGGGGTACTGATTTTAGATGATCAACCATGATAGACAATAGACAATAGGTGCAGGAGTAGGCCATTCGGCCCTTCAGGCCAGCATCGGTTATTCACTGTGATCATGGCTGATCATCCACAATCAGTACTCCGTTCCTGCCTTCTCCCAATACCCTTTGACTCTGCTATCTTTAAGAGCTCTATCCAACTCTCTCTTGAAAGCATCTTGAATGGCGGTACTGGCTTGAAGGGCCGAATGGCCTACTCCTACACCTATGTTTCTATGTTTCTATGATTTTTATATGAGCAAGAGGTCCTTCTGCAGTTGTACAGGGCCCTGGTGAGACCACACCTGGAGTATTGCGTGCAGTTTTGGAGTAAATTTGAGGAAGGACATTTTTGCTATTGTTGGAGTGCAGCGTAGGTTCACGAGGTTAATTCCCGGGATGGCTGGACCGTCATCTGTTGACAGAATAGAACAACTGGGCTTGTATACACTGGAATTTAGAAGGATGAGAGGGGATCTTATTGAAACATATAAGATTATTAAGGGATTGGACACTCTGGAGGCAGGAAACATGTTCCCGATGTTAGGGGAGTGCAAACCAGGGGTCATAGTTTATGAAGGGGTAGGCCATTTAGAAGCTTTTGGAGGCCAATGGATTTTCCACTACAATGTTGCAGGTTTATTTTTCCATTATCATTCAACTATTGTGGTTCTAGAATTCACTGCTCTGAGGATCCACAGACATACCCCACACCTCACAGAATCAAGTCCTCCAGATAGTGCTGAATCACATGTTAAATAAGTCATATGTTTCTGAGAGACTGCAGATACACCATCAAAATTAATCTTATGATTAATTAACAGCTGCACTTTGAAGGTCTTCCAACAGGTTAAAGGAGCCTAGTGGAAACGAGTGCTGTCAATGGGCACCTGCACTTGTGGGAAGCCAGAAATACTGGTATCTCCCAGTGCCCAGATGACCACCTTCTCACTGAAATCAAAAATAGGTAAGACGTCACTGAATTATCTGCCACTGCAGTATGTGGCAAATTTAAATATATGGCATCAATTCACTACATATGCCTGGAATCATCCATTGGCTCAGAATGTTTGAGTCACCATCAACTTAACCTCCACAGAGAGAACTATTTAAATCCAAGAACATGGTTAAAGGAAAACCAGCAGGTTATCACATACTGCCTGTCATAGAAAACACAAACCTGCAAATACATTGTTCATCACCAGACTGATTCCTGGGATGGCAGGACTTCCATATGAAGAAAGACTGGATAGACTCTGCTTGTACTCGCTGGAATTTAGGAGGTTGAGGGGGGATCTTATAGAGACTTACAAAATTCTTAAGGGGTTGGACAGGCTAGATGCAGGAAGATTGTTCCCGATGTTGGGGAACTCAAAAACAAGGGGTCAAAGTTTAAGGATAAAGGGGAAGTCTTTTAGGACCGAGATGAGAAGCTCTTTTTTCACACAGAGAGTGGTGAGTCTGTGGAATTCTCTGCCACAGAAGGTAGTTGAGGCCAGTTCATTGGCTATATTTAAGAGGGAGTTAGATGTGGCCCTTGCGGCCAAAGGGATCAGGGGGCATGGGGAGAAGGCAGGTACAGGATACTGATTTGGATGATCAGCCATGATCATATTGAATGGCGGTGCAGGCTCGAAGGGTTGAATGGCCTACTCCTGCACCTATTTTCTATAATTCTATGATTCTATGATCTTTGCTCCTGTCACAAATGTGAAAACCCTTCCGTGCACACATAACTGAGAGCCCCCAGAAACAAAGAGATGTCACCGATTGGGGCATTCCAATTAAAGAATATTGAAGCAACTAAGAGAGGGAAAACAGACTTTCTGTCAGTTTTTGAGACATTTGTGGATTTTGGAAGCTGTTGAGAAAACTGCAGTCATTTCTGAAGTTCCATGATTAGATCTTACAACATTAGCAGGATTCATTTTAAGTAATGAAATACAAGAACGTTTTGCAACATGCTCCTGGTTCACCTAATCCACAACAGTATTCATGTGGAGCTTTAAGCTACATTTATTTTCAATTTGTGCAAAAACATGCATTGGAAATAATTGCATCATTTGTTGAGCATCTCATTCCAGGAAAAGATGAGGTGTGCTAATGTTAATTGTAATTTAGGTTCATTCATCCCATTTCATGATGTGCACAATTTCAACTAGAAATTATCACTCTTAATTCTTATTAGAGTAAATTCAATTCTGGATTGCATGGTACTTAAAAAAAAAAACCTACATGATCCAATTTCTCGGCTTATGTTTATTTGTAATACTTCCTTCTACATGTGTTTCACACTCAGTTCAAAAGTGATACATAACAGTTCATATATCAAGATGAAATTTGAATTTGTTAAAAAAAATCAATCTCACCTCGATCTGGAAAATAAACAAACAAGCCAAAAATCTAAGGAAATGTATCATGGCATTTTTCCAATGTAAGCTCAAGTGTCCTGCTGTCAGGGATTTTATTGTAGGCATTTTACTCTTTGTCATAAATCTTATTTCAGTACTCCTTTTCCTAATTATTACAACAGGTCACTTGGAAGTTAACAACCAGTATATGGAATTACAGCTTGAAATCAAGTGGATACATTTTTAGAGTATCAAGTAACCAAATATTTCAAAAAAGTTCAAGTTTCTGGCCCGTGAAAAATTTTACGTTTGCAAATCCTGAAAGCTTCACTTCGGAAATTATCTGAGGAAAGGCACAGAGGGTTTATATACTCACGACATACAAAAGTATGAATTTTTGTTGGGTTTAAGGCCATTAAAATTTGAGTTCCCAAAACTGAGGTTTTCATTTTATCAGGCACTGCATCAATATGTATAGCTACAGCAATATTTCTATCCTGAGCTTTATACGCTGTTAGGCAGTAATTTATATGCCCGATAAAATATACCCAACATCTATTTATTTTTTAAATTTTGATTTCCAGTAAATGTGCTCTGTCAAGTTTTAAAATATACCCATTTTAATAATGCCAAAATAGTTATGTTTAGCTGAATATGGGGTGCAATGAGGTTTTAATGCAAATAAATTCCAATGTTTAGGTTAAGCAGATCATTCTGATGTTGCATTGCTTATTGTCTTATTCAAGAACACTTACAAGTCATAAAGAAGTTCTACAAGTCAATTTTTGCAATATCAAACAATTTAAAATAGTTCATCTGTGCCCTATATGAATATATCAGTATTCATCGTGAGCACTGCGCTGTAGTCCCTTCCAAACATCGGGGAAAATATTCATCTAACCCACTTCAACCTGTACACCGAGTACCTGCCAAGAGGATCATTTAAAATTGAATAAATTGTCAAATTTGCTGTTAAAATAAAAATGTCCTGCTAATTCTGCAAAATACAAAAAATAATGAAGATAAAGCAAATCCGGAAAAGTTGTCAAGATCGTAGAATACAAAGAATAAATATCATCTTTCTGGGATCGACATGTTATGGAATTTCCAATTATCCCTTAGATGTACCTAAGGCTAAGAGATTTTTTTAATGTAGGCTGGCAAATAACTATGTTCAGCAATACGAAACTTTCTGTCTTTGTCCAAAGAGCTTTTTATAAGGGCCCCGTCCCCAACGCAATAGTCCACCACTCACCCGTTCCCCCAACGCAACCCGTTTCCACCACTCACCAGTTCCCCCAACGCATTAATCCACCACTCACCCATAGCCCCCACGGGAGGCCTGGTTACCCAACGCAACTCGTTCCCCAACGTAAGATTCCACCACTCACCCGTTGGGTCCCTGTCACACAGGAGGCCTTGTCCCCCAACTCGTTCCTCAACATAAGATTCCACCACTCACCCGTTCTCCCAATGCAACCCATTCACCCAATGCAATATTCCAGCACATAGCCCCCAATTGTGCAGGTCATTTTAAACTTAAAAAAAAAATGCAATTGCACTAAGATTTAATGTGATGTAGGTGCCACCGACAAGGCCATCTTTTGTTATCCAAACCTTCTGCTGTGCTGGTTAGGCTGGCAGATTCTTTCCCTGAAGGTCATTTGCTGTGAAGGATTCAGTGATCTGGGATAGAAACATTGTAGCTGGTAGGGTATTGTGACGTCATAACTGCCTAACTTGCCAGTGCAGATTTGAAGAAATCCAACTTTAAAATGTCACTTTAAAACGTTTAAATCTCCCCCACTACATCCCTCGCCTTACAACAGAGATCAGCAGCAGAGATCACATTGTGATGTCATTTTCGGTTTTTGGAATGTTCACTGCAGTGTGTGCCTGATATCCCATTGTGATGTCATTTTTGGTTTTCAGAATCATCATAGCAGCTTGTGTAAATTAGATCCTATTGTGATTGGACGACTGTGAGATGGCATTGTGACATCATCACTGGAAGCTGCTGGTAGAGTCTCCCTGTCACAGGCAGTCATTTTTTTCAAAGTTGGCTTTTTAAAAACTTTAAATATCAATAACGTGAAATATAACATAAAATCTGAAGGAAACTTTTTAGATGGACGGGGAAAAGCTGAGTAAGATTCTGCAAATTTTTCAGCGCTACCTTGTAATGTTTTGGCGAAGATACAATAACACGTACACATACACACACATACATACAAGACAAGACTTTAAAAGCAGACAGACAGACAGACAGACAGACAGACAGACAGACAGACAGACAGACAGACAGACAGACAGACAGACAGTACAGCCGTAAACCCTCGTTATAACAGACCATAGACATCAATGGTGTCTGTTATTGCCCATTGTCCGCTAAAACCGAATAAATAGTAGAAATAAACAACTGCATTTGCTGGTTTATAAACAATGGACACAAAATGCAGGAGCAACTCAGCGGGTTAGGCAGCACCTCTGGAGATCATGGATAAGTGATGTTTTGGGTTGAGACCGTTCTTCGAACTGTAGGCCTGGAATCCAAGTGAGTTAACGGCCCTAGCCAGATGGTGGTGGGAGGAGAGGCGAGGATCAGCAGAGTCAAAGACAGCATAAAACTAAAAGAGAAGGTGCATAACATTGCAATGAATAGTGGAAAGCTGGAGAATTGGCAAGCTTTTAAAAAACAACAGGAGGTAACTACAAACGCAATACGGGGAGAAAAGATGATATCCGAAAGTAAGCTAGCCAATCATATAAAAGAGGATGTCAAATGTTTTTTCAGATATATAAAGAGTAAAGGGCCTGTCCCACCAGCATGCAACTCTATGCGATTAGCGCGACCTAACGTGGTCGCTTGAGCCGTCCGGCGTCGTGGGGCCGGTCCCACTTCAATCGCCGGAGCCGTGCGGAATTGTGCGGAGTTGGTCCCGAGTTCGTCCCGACATCGCGTGGGGCTCCGAAAAACTGACTATGTCCAAAAATTCCGCGCGGCAACGGCTTGTCGGTTCGCATTCGCCTCGACATTTACACACCGCCCCGACATCGTGCCTCCGTGAACCTATTTGTAAGTGACTCCATGACCCTCTATGTGTGTGGCTTCGTGGCCCTGTGTGTGTGTGTGTGTGTGCCTCGGTGCCCCTCTCTGTGTGCCCCTCTCTGTCCTGGCGAACTTACCTTAGACTTCGCTCCAAGTTCGCCTCACTTTGCGCCGCGTTGCGCCACTCACCCGACCTCGGTGCGGCCCCGACTGCCGGTTTGGTTGCGTTTGCCACATGCAGGCGCATGCTGGTGGGAATGGCCCTGTACAGGGGATCACCCGACCTCCGCGCGGCCCCCGCTTCTAGTTTGATCGCGTTCATCGCATAGAGTTGCATGCTGGTGGGACAGGCCCTTAAGAAACAGATAAGAGTGAATGTTGAACTGCTGGGAAATTATGTTGGAGGAGTAATAATGGGGAATAAAGAAATGGCAGAGGAATTTAATACATTTCTTCATCAGAGTAACATGCCAGAAATTCAAGAAAGTCAGGGGGTGGAAATTAGTGGAATGGCTATCACTAAGGAGAAGATGCTTGGGAAGTAGAAAGATCTGAAGATGGATAAGTAACCTGGACTTATTAAACATGTTTCTGAAAGGGTTGTGTCACACCCATTCCTTCTCTCCGGATATGCTGCCTGTCCCGCTGATGTTACTCCAGCATTTTGTGTCTACCTCATGCTTCTGAAAGAGATGACTTTAGAGATTGCGGAGGCATTAGCTGTGATATTTCAAGAATCACTAAAGTCAGGAAAGGTTCCATATGATTGGAAAATTGCAAATATTACTCCGCTGTTCAAGAAGGGAGCGAGGCAGAGGAGTGGAAACAATAGGCCGGTTAAATTGATTTCAGTGGTTGGGAAGATTTTAGTCCATTGTAAAGAATGAGGTTTCTGAGTACTTACAAGCATACAATAAAATAGGCCAACGTCAGCATCGTTTTGTTAAAGGGAGATCGTGCCTGACAAACCTGTTGGAATTCTTTGAGGAAGAAAATAGCAGGACAGACAAAGGAGAGTCAGTGGATGTGGTTCACCTGGATTTTCAGAAGGCCTTTGATAAGATGCCGCACGTGAGGCAGCTAAAGAAGATGAGAGCCCATGGTATCAGAGTGAAGATACAAACGTGGATAGCAGATTAGCTGGAGAGCAAGAGGCAAAGAGTTGCAATAAAGGGGAACTTTTTCTGGTTGGCTGCCAGTGACTAGCATTGTTCCGCAAGGATTACTGCTGCGTCCGCTACTCTTCACGATGTATATGTGTATTTTTACAATACTGGAGAGATTTAGCACAGAACATTAAAAATGTCATATCTCCACTGTTTCAAGTAGTATGGTGTTACTTTTTCATGGATTGTTACTCAAATGTGCAAGAGATAGTAGAGATAAAATCAAGTTAGCAATTAAATTAATTCCCTGATTCAACCAGTTTATATCCCAAAAATATAATTTTTGGACACCAAAAATGTGACATGCTTTTTGACACAATGAAATAAAGAGGCAATTTCTGCATTAATTTCATTATAATTCAAAACATTTTCAAGTTTGTTGCTTTGCAGAGATGCATGTTTCACAGTAATAAGCAATACTTTTGATGAATTTGGCATCAAATGCTCTGATTGGCCATATTTCAAAGAGTGTAACAATGGTTACTCTTGATGTTCACCCTATTTTAGAGTAACCACCGTTACACCACAATGGTACATTAAGACCAAAGAACACAGGATATCGAAAATTTTCTAGTTTGAAGAACTCAATAGATAATGAAATTATGAGAAAGTAACCTTAATATCAAGAATATGTAAAACCTGCTGCATGCCAAAATTACTTAATATTTTTGGTATCCACCATCACACGCGTAACACCAGCATTTTGCAGTAGCTATATTTCCATCAAATTATGTACCTGCAGTCTCTTATTATTTATGGACAATTACTTCCACAAAGTTTATTCAAAACATGAGAAAGAAATTACAAACAAAGAAATACTGGAAGACACAGGCGCCATTTTCATTTTGGTGTCCATCCTTGGATACTATGTAACGCGCGTAACGCACAGTTTCAGTAGATAACAAGACTATTGCTCATTTGGTCACATACTCCATGTTTATAGCAAGAAAATACATTTGTATGTTGAAAAACAGCAAAGCTGAAGAAATCAGCTACCATGTTTTAGAAAAAAATGACTTTCTAAATTTCATGTAATGATTGTTATGGTGGACACCAAACATAAAGTGTAAAAAACGCATAGGAACGCATGTTAAACAAGGAATTTTGTTCATTAATCAAAAGTTCTCAAACTTCATGAACTATCTCTCCCTGTCATGTACTGCAGCCATGAAGCTTTTTGATTAATCTGAATCATGTTGAAATAATTTATTTGTGAACTTCAGTTCTATGTACGATGTCACACTTTTTTGTACCCAGTACTGTAAATACACACATATGAATGATTTAATGATGGGATTGAAGATTTTGTGGTCACGTTTACAGATGATACAAAGATAGGTGGAGGGGCATGTAGTGTAGATAAAATAGGAACTCTGCAGAATGACTTGGACAGGTTGGGAGAGCGGTCTGAGAAGTGGCAGATGGAATACAGAGTAGCAAAGTGTTTAGTCGTGCATTTTATGATATGATATGATACAATACGACAGATATTTTATTTATCCCAGGAGGGAAATTGATCTGCCAACACTCAAAAAAATACAGAATACACAAAACACAAAATACATGAAACATGAAATTAAAGTGATGAGCGGAAAGGATTGAGGGATGTGCAAAGATTGGAGGGGGGGGGGGGGGGTGAGGGAAGTCAGTCTCAGACAGGCATTTTAGTAGTAGGAATAAAGGCATAGACTATTTTCTAAATGAGGAGAGAATTCAGAAATTGGAGGTGCAAAAGGACAGGAGTGCTGGTGCAGGATTCCCAAAAAGTAAATTTGCAAGTCAAATCCGTAGTAAGGAAGGCAAATGCAATGCTAGCATTTATTTTGAGAGGACTAAAGCACAAAAAAAGGGATGTAATGCTGAAGCTTTGTAAGGTAGTGGTCAGACTGTATTTGAAGATTTGTGAGCAGCTTTTGCCACCATATCTGAGGAAGGATGTGCTGCCATTGGATAGGGTCCAGAGGAGGTTTACGGGAATTATCCCAGGAATGATTGGCTTAACATACGATGAACATTTGAAGGTGCTGGGCCTGTTGTCGCTGGAGTTGAGAGGATGAGGGGTTCCCTCAATGAAACTTACCAAATAGTGAAAGGCTTGGATATAGTGAATAGGGAGAGGATGTTTCCACTAGTGGGAGAGTCTCGGACCAGAGGCCATAGCCATAGCCATAGCCTCAGAATAAAAGGACGTACCATTAGAAAAGAGATAAGGAGGAATTTCTTTGTTCAGAGAGTGATGACTCTGTGGAATTCATTGCCACAGACAGCTGTGTAGTCCAAGTCAATGGATATTTTTAAGGAGGAGTTTGACAGATTCTTGCTATCATGGGGAGAAGGCAGAAGAATGGAGTTGAGGGGGAAAGATAGCCCTGCTGTGATTGAATTGCAGAGTAGACTTGATGGGCCTTGTGGCCTCATTTTGCTCCTGGAACATGAACACAACAAAAGCAATACTCTTAAGGTCCGGCCTGGAAGTGGATTTTGGATTTTGGTCCAATACCAATGACACAATGGTGAGCAGCATCTAACTCAAGAAGGTGGGTGACTTGAAGACAGGCACATAATTAATTGTTGTTCCTTGTGTCATGGATTTCAAAGGGCTACAGATAAAACCTTAGTGATTTACTGCAATCTTTCATTATATAGTGCACATTCTACTGCGGTGGTGAAAGAGTGAATATTTAAGCTGGTGTGTGGACATCTTTGTCATGGATTATTTGTTGATTCTGGAATGTTCCTATAGCTGTACCCATTCCACACATGCACCTTTTAATATATGATGGACAGGCAGGTCAAAGTCAGGGACTTTTCACACTCTTAAATAATCTCTGACCTGCTCTGGCAATTATTGAGATGGACTATCAAAGATGGTCTTGATACACGTTAAGATGTTCACTGTAAGTGTAGTGAATGTAAGTGCACCTCTAAGTTCTAACATGACCCTGATTAATTTGAAGAAAGTTTACAAAAAAAGATAACTCTGAGGTCACCGTGTCAAATGAGGGAGTAATAAAAACAAGATATTTGTTTCCTTTGCATCTGCTATGCAAATTAAGACAGTGTGGTGCACCTTGTGGCAAGATAGTCTGAAGAAAGGTCTCAACCCAAAATTCACCCATTCCTTCTATCCAGAGATGCTGCCTGTCCCACTGAGTTACTCCAGCATGTTATGTCTTTCCACCTTCAGGGTAATCTATGAAATTGACTGCTGGGTACCTGACATGGACAGTGTTTACTATCATAGTTGCAGGCTATGAACATGTATTAGTGTTCCTGGGATCAAACTGAATCAAGTCATGTTGATTGAGACTACATTTTCAAATATCTTGGCCAGGGTTTGTGCAGAGATCAGAAACTACCCACACTCCAAAAATGCACTGGCCCTACTTGAGGTGGTCAGGTGGGTTTGGAAAGAAATAGGGAGCCTATTGCAAGCAAACGAGAATTATAAGCTGTAGCAGAAAGAAAAAGCAGTGGTTAATGGTTGCTATGTATCTACATGAGAAAGGAAAATATAATATCCTAATCAGTAGAAGGAAACTTAGTAATGAACTGAAGTAAACTAAGTTGAATCATCAGGGCAATCTGGAAGTTTTTAGCTAAACACTGGCAAAAAAAAAATAGAGCAGCTCAACCAAACAAAATATTTTTCTATAGAAACTAAAGAAAAAATTCCTGCAGTTGGGAGAGATGGGGATGGGGGTTGCAAGGTTGGAAGAAGAAACTCTCAATAATTTTCAAATTGTATCCATAAAAAAAATGTTGAAAAGGATGGGCAAGATAGGGCAACCCAGGGAGTGGTTGTGCAATTAAAAATCTAATCTGCAGTTGTTGGAGATCTGAAATAAAATCTGAAAGTGATGTCAAACCTCAGCAGGAGAGGCAACATCTGTGGAAAGAGAAATACATTAACTATTTCAAAGACTTCATCAAAACAGGGAAAGCATGGAAATAAGTCAGTTTAAACTTGCAGGTAGAATGAGGAAAGGATTGCTAGGACAAAGGGAATATCTCTGATAAAGTGAGATTAGGTTTGCTGAGGTAATGCTTCTGTTTACAGATCTACTTGCTGAGAGAAAACTGATATTACAGATGGATAAACTTGTAGTAGAATAGGTCCGTTCTGACACAAACAGAAAAGACAAATGAGTTGCATTTGACATTGTTTCTCAAAGGTTACAACATACTGAGATGGAGGATGTGGCATTTGCCATTCAATATCAGAATTAATGATTTCAGTAAACCTGAAATTTCTGTTTATATCAGAATGCACCGATTCCCCAGTACACAAGATGAGGTTAATGAAAAAGGTTAAATCTTTATTCATAATCTGGGCAATGAAAGGACAAGTCAGAATAACCACTGGACCAATGTGCTTCAGCCCCTGTGCGGCAGGCCTGTACATGGAGTGTTCTGGTACGTACAATTTTTCCCATTGTCTAATTCCAATTAATTTCACTTTTACTTATGTCCCTTGGTATCACATATGATTGAATGTTCCCCTTATGCCTTAGCACCTTTCCTGAATTAAGGATTCTGTGCTGTTTGTAATGGAGTTGCCATGTGGCGTAAATTGAAATAGATCTGACAAAACTCAAACCGTAGGCTATTGGAGAGTAATAACTGCATACAAGATTTCATTTCGGAGTCACGTGAGTGACTTCGAGAAGAACCCGCCAGCACGCATGCGCGACATATCGTCGCAACGCGTTGCTGCCGACAGCTGGCGGTGGAACGAGGCTCCCCGCCAGCCCTTCATAAGGAGCCGCTAAGGTAAGTGACACTAACCTTAAGTTGGTTGGTCCTTGTTGGAAGTGTGTTCTTTCAACAGGGACATGGAAGGGAGGAACAAAGGCCGTAGGACGTCCGTCCGGAGTCGCCGGCCACCTGTCCCGGGGCCCTCATCAACGGCTGCACCTGCTAGTCAGGCCGGGAAGAAGGTGGGGAAGTCGGGGAGCCCTGTCTCTACAGGGCCCGACCCGCCGATACACCGGAGCTCCAGTGACGAGTTCGAGGAGCAGGATTTTGGTGTACCACCGGAGCAGGTAGACCCTGCCTCCGTATCGAGGTCGCCAACGGGCTCGTTGGCCGACCTGGGCAAGGGCTCGCGTGCGGCTGCACGGCCCTTCTCCCTGAGCCCTCGGAGGAGAGGGAGGGATGGAGCCCGTAAGCCTAACCCTTTAGGGGCTAAGGCGTCACCTGCCGCTAAAATGCGGACTGATGTTATGGCGGGACTCAAGTCCACTGGGAGACCTATCAGGACCAGTGTTGACTCCCCAACCATCGAGACCGGGAAGAGTCACTTAGGAGGAGTCCTGCCATGGTCACCGAGTCCCCCGTGGATGGGAGGACGGGACCATACGCCGGCTAGGCCCACAATGTGGGCAGCCGGCAAGCCCGCGCGGGCGTCGGGTCACCGTGCTGAGGCATTGGGTGCCGACTCTCCACCGCGTTTGCCCTCCAAGGCAGCGGGATCAGGCTCCGCCAAAAGGAGGCGTTTGAGCGTACCTCCCGCGCGGGAATCGCTCAGCTTTGCTGCGGCGGCTGGACAACTTCCGGCACCGGGTTCACCTCGACGAGGTGCGGGCCGATGAACGGAGCCTCAGCAGTTCAGCAGAACATGAGGACTCTGACCGCCCGAGTTTTAAGGGCGAGGGGCGTATTGACCAGATGGAGCGGATGTTGGAGCTCCTCTTGCAACAGAATCAACGGCAGCAGGCATCCAGCTCCAGTGGGCACAGGGAGGCTTCACCATTATCAACAGGGAGCCTCAGGCAGCCAGAGGATGAGGACATTCTGGACCCTACACCAGCTCCATCAGAGGTCCCGCAGGAAGAACTCCTTGATGTAGCGGCGAAATTCGCATCCTCGGAGACATCGGGACTACCCCTCAACCCCAAACTGGCTGCCACCGTGGACTTCCTGACCAATCATCAGCTCCAGGAGGAGGTTCTATCAGAGGCCATCAACAGGCACAAGGCTCCAGCCAACTGCAACTCCCTCAACGTGCCCACAGTCAATACGCCAATCTGGGGCAACATCGGCACAGCCATCAGGACCCAGGAGATAAAGCTCCAGCGCATCCTGAAGCTGCTTACTGCTGGGATTACCGCGTTTGCGCGGTCGGTGGACAGAGAGGACCTAAGCGCGGAGCAGGAAGATGCTCTCGCTCTGCTGTGTGCCACTCAGCATGAGATCAATGCCTTCCGGAAGAGTGTCATCCGACCCACGCTCAACCCGAAATTCGCGGGGTTGTGTAAGGCGCCACCTACGCCACCGCCCAGACAGTTGTTCGGGGAAGACCTCCCGAAGAGGGTCAAGGACCGGCACGATCCTACACTCCAGCTCCGCCTCAATACCAACAGCCCCCGCAGCCGCGGCCTTTTTTAGGGCAAGGCCCGCAGCGGCCACCATGGAAGATGCGAACGCCGCATCATCAGCCCAACCCAGCACCTCCACGTCCCGCCAAACATGTCAAGGACCGCCGGTAACCATGGAGGTAAGGCGGTCTGGTTTTCATGCACCGGTGTGCTTAACTTCACATGTTGGTGGGCGACTTCGGTTCTTCACGGGGGCATGGGAAACTATCACTTCAGATGAGTTTATCTTACAAAGTGTTCAAGGCCATGAGATTGAATTCATCAATGGCAACATCCCTCCATCCCAGCATATGCCCGATCGGAAATTTACGCTGTCCAGCACTAAAATGGCAGCAGGCTATGCTGAAATCTTAAGGTTACAAGAAAAAGGCGTGATAGAAAAAACTATACACGAACCAATTGAATTTGTATCCAACATATTCACCAGGCCCAAGAAGGATGGAGGATGTCGGGTTATTATTAATCTGACCCATTTGAATACCTTTGTAACATATACCCATTTCAAAATGGGCACGTTCGAAACAGCCAAGTCATTGATTTCTCATGGCTGCTTTATGGCATGCATTGATTTAAAAGATGCATACTATTCTGTATCCATTCGGAAACACCACAGGAAGTCCTTAAAATTAATCTGGATGGATCAGCTCTGGCAATACAGGGCTTTGCCAAATGGGCTTACCACAGCCCCTAGATTATTTACTAAATTACTCAAACCTATTCTGGCCACGCTACGGAAACAACATCATATAGTGATGGCCTATTTGAATGATATCTTGATTGTTGGCAACACCCTGGAATCAGCTGAACTGGCAGTTTCAGCCACTGTGGCAATTTTTCAGGAAATGGGGTTCATTATCCATCCAGATAAGTCGAAGTTCTGCCCTTCACAGGTTATGGATTATTTGGGGTTCACGGTGGATTCCAATCGCATGAGGGCCACCATACCAGCTAACAAAGTTGGGGATGTCACCCAAGTATGTGAGGATTTAGTCTGGGCCAGTATACCACCAATTAGACAAACTGCTAAGGTGATTGGCACGATCGTAGCACTTTTTCCAGCTGCTCAATACGAACCTTTGCATTATCAAAATTTACAAAGAGCCAAGATCTCAGCGTTAAAACAAAACGCTGGACATTTCGACAGACCAATGCAGCTGCCTCTTAAAGCTAAGGTTGAGTTACAATGGTGGGTGGACAATATTTGTGACTCATTTAAACCCATCATTTTGCCCAATCCGATGGTATACTTACAAACAGACGCAAGCTCCCATGGCTGTGGAGCTACGAACAACTACTCTAGTTGCGGGGGCAGATGGGACACCCTTGAATCTACTCTGTTATTGTCACAAGGGATAAACTATTTGGAGATGCTTGGAGCATTTCACGGACTTCGAGCTTATTGTTCTAATCTTACTGACGCTCATGTCCGTCTCCAAATAGACAATACCACTGCGGTGGCATATTTAAACCATATGGGCGGTACCAGGTCAATTTCATGTGATGAATTGGCAAATACAATTTGGCTCTGGTGTATTCAACGGAATATTTGGATTTCAGCTACCTATTTACCAGGTGAGCTCAATACTGTGGCGGACACCAGGTCACGTAAATTCAATGACAACATCGAGTGGATGTTGGATCCTCAAATCTTCGCTAAAGTTAC
The DNA here is from genome assembly GCA_963514005.1 of Raja brachyura. Next base: position 119,483,403 of record OY740781.1, read on the forward strand.
AGCCAAATTTGGTAAACCGGATATCGACTTCTTGGCGTCGCGGTTGAACCATCAGGTACCAACATACGTTTCGTGGGAACCAGATCCTGGGGCAATGGCGATGGATGCGTTCTCGCTGGACTGGGGGAAATGGTTCTTCTATGCATTTCCTCCATTTTGCCTCATCAGTCGGGTATTGCGGAAAATCCAGATGGATGCTGCCAAGGGCATTCTTATCATACCCGACTGGCCTACGCAGCCATGGTATCCGGTGGTCTTTGATATGATCAGTCAACCTTGGGCCCTCTTAGAGGTTTGCCCACAATTGGTCACTAACCCTGTGTCAGTGGAACCACATCCCTGCCACAGCTATCTAAACTTGTTGGCTTGCAGGTTCTGAACAGGCCATTACTGCGGTATGGCCTATCACCCAGAACAATGGATACCATCGGAGCGTCATGCCGGGAGTCCACCAGGCGGCAATACCTCTCCCACATCCGGAAATGGGAAACCTACTGCGGCCGCTCCCAAATTACATATGACGCTGTAACCATAACTGACGAATTGGAATTCCTGGCGGGGTTGCACCATAATGAACACCTGAGGTACAGTGCCATCAACAGCGCTAGGAGTGCGCTGTCATTCTACCTCAATATTGAGGTAGGATCCAACAGGCTGGTGTCCAGGCTCATGCGGGGAATATTCAATTCGAATCCGCCCAGACCACGTTATAATATCACCTGGGATATCGGGAAAGTATAAACCCTGCTCAGGACGTGGTCGCCCATGGAGGGGCTAGAGCTGGACAAACTCACCCTGAAGCTGGTGATGTTACTGGCACTGACTTCAGAGGGTACAGACACTCCATAAAATCCGGATCGACAGGATGATCTCTACCCCTGCAGAAGTAGTCTTCTTTATAGATGAGCTACTCAAGCAGCATAGACCTGGGTTCACAGGGCTGCAGCTGAAGTTCCCGGCATACCCCGCAGATGCAAGGCTATGTTTAGCCGCCCATATCTGTCACTATGTCAAAGTGACGAGACACCTAGGGGGAATGGAGAAATACCTGCTTGTCACTCACAAGAAACCTCACCATCGAGTGATGGTCCAGACGATATCCAGGTGGCTCTGGATCGTCTTGGGTAAGTCAGGTATCGATTTTTGCTTTGATTGTTAATAAATATTATTCTTGTAAACATCATCACATGTTATCTTATTTGCATTGTTCTTTTTATTACTTAATTCTCTTTCCAAACCTTTGAGTTCATGGACCAACAATACCAAACACAAACACAAGAACCAAAGAAACAATTGTTTGAAACTTAAAGTAGGGGAATCAATTGCAGGACACATTATTGCATTGTAAAACGGTGGGTAAAATGTATTAGTTCAATACAAAGAGATTTATTAAGGGCACGAAATCCCTCATCGCAACGCCTCATGAAATAAAGATCAACCTTCGAACTGGTAAGTTCTCGTTTAATCTTACTATTTCATTTCGGAGTCACCTGAGTGACTTCGTGAAGACTTCAAAGCTTCTGTGATTGCACGCCCTGGACCACGTCCATGCTGACACACCACTAGCAAGGATGGATGGGAGTAAACAATTTTCCAAACTGCTTATACTGAAAAACAAGAATAATATTTATTAATAACAAAGCAACAAAACCCTTATTCGGGGACATCTCCACGTTCTTGACCTGCATTCAGCACGGCCTCCGCGAACTGTAGAGGAGCAGCAACAGGCTTGTTGTAAAATCGCTGAAATACAGCTTCATTCGCCCATCCTGCTGTAGCGAGAATATGGTCCATGGGCACCTCCATGACCCTCACCGCCGACGTTGATGCAGCCCTGGTGGAATGGGATTTGAAGACATTAGTGTCGATACCTGACTTACCCAAGACGATCCTGAGCCACCTGGATATCGTCAGGACTGTCACTCGATGGTGAGGTTTCTTGTGAGTGACAAGCAGGTATTTCTCCATTCCCCTTATGTTTCTCGTCACCTTGACATAGTGACGGATATGGGCGGCTAAACATAGCCTTGCATCTGCGGGGTATGCCGGGAACTTCAGCTGCAGCCCTGTGCACCCAGGTCTATGCTGCTTTAGATAAAGAAGACTACTTCTGCAGGGGTAGAGATCATCCTGTCAATCCGGATTTTATGCAGTGTCTGTACCCTCTGCGCTGAAGTCAGTGCTAGTAACATCACCAGTTTCATGGTGAGTTTGTCCAGCTCTAGCCCTTCCATGGGCGACCACGTCCTGAGCAGGGTTAGTACTTTCCTGACATCCCAGGTGATATTATAGCGTGGTCTAGGCGGATTCGAATTGAATATACCCCGCATGAGCCTGGACACCAGCCTGTTGGATCCTACCTCAATATTGAGGTAGAATGACAGCGCGCTTCTGGTGCTGTTGATGGCACTGTAGCTCAAGTGTTCATCATGGTGCAACCCCGCGAGGAACTCCAACACGTCGGCTATGGAGGCATCGTCATATGTGATTTGAGAGCGGCCGCAGTAGGCTTCCCATTTTCGGATGTGGGAGAGGTATTGCCGCCTGGTGGACTCCCGGCACGATGCTCCAATGGTATCCATAGTTCTGAGTGACAGGCCATACTGCAGTAATGGCCGGTTTAGAATCTGCAAGCCAACAAATTCAGATAGCTATGGTAAGGATGTGGCTCCCCCGACACAGGGTTAGTGACCAATTGTGGGCAACCCTCTAAGAGGACCCAAGGCTGACTGATCATGTCAAAGACCACCGGATACCATGGCTGCGTAGGCCAGTCGGGTATAATAAGAATGCCCTTAGCAGCATCCATCTGGATTTTCTGCAATACCCGACTGATGAGGCAAAATGGGGGGAATGCATAGAAAAACCAATTCCTCCAGTCCAGCGAGAATGCATCCATCGCCATTGCCCCAGGATCTGGTTCCCACGAAACGTATGTTGGTACCAGATGGTTCAACCGTGACGCAAAGAGGTCGATATCCGGTTTACCAAATTTAGCTGTAATTTTAGCAAAGATTTGAGGATGCAACATCCACTCGATGTTGTCATTAAACTTGCGTGACCTGGAGTCTGCCACAGTATTGAGCTCACCTGGTAAATAGGTAGCTGAAATCCAAATATTCCGTTGAATACACCAGAGCCAAATTGTATTAGCCAATTCATCACATGAAATTGACCTGGTACCGCCCATATGGTTTAAATATGCCACCGCAGTGGTATTGTCTATTTGGATACGGACATGAGCGTCTGTAAGATTGGAACAATAAGCTCGAAGTCCGTGAAATGCTGCAAGCATCTCCAAATAGTTTATCCCTTGTGACAACAACATAGTAGATTCAAGGGTGTCCCATCTGCCCCCGCAACTGGAGTAGTTGTCCGTAGCTCCCCAGCCATAGGAGCTTGCATCGGTTTGCAAGTATACCATCGGATTGGGCACAATAATGGGTTTAAATGAGTCACTAATATGGTCCACCCACCATTGTAACTCAATCTTAGCTTTAAGAGGCAGCTGCATTGATCTATCGAAATGACCGGCGTTCTGTTTTAACGCAGAGATCTTGGCTCTTTGCAAATTTTGATAATGCAAAGGCCCGTATTGGGCTGCTGGAAACAATGCTACCATCTTGCCAATCACCTTAGCAGTTTGCCTAATTGATGGTATACTGGCGCAGGCTAAATCATGACATGCTTGGGTGACATCCCGAACCTTGTTAGCCGGTATGGTGGCCCTCATGCGATTGGAATCCACCGTGAACCCCAGATAATCCATAACCTGTGAAGGGCAGAGCTTCGATTTATCTGGATGGACAATAAACCCCATTTTCTGAAAAAGTGCCACAGTGGCTGAGACTGCCTGTTCAGCCGACTCCAGGGTGTTGCCAACAATCAATATATCATCCAAATAGGCCATCACTATATGATGTTGCTTCCGTAGCCTGGCCATAATGGGTTTCAGTAATTTAGTAAACAATCTAGGGGCGGTAGTAAGCCCATTTGGCAAAGCCCTGTATTGCCAGAGTTGATCCATCCAGACAAATTTTAAGAACTTCCTGTGGTGTTTCCGAATGGATACAGAATAGTATGCATCTTTTAAATCAATGCATGCCATAAAGCAGCCATGAGAAAGCAATGACTTGGCTGTTTCGAAAGTGTCCATTTTGAAATGGGTGTAAGTTACAAAAGTATTCAAATGGGTTTTTTCTATCACGCCTTTTTCTTCTAACCTTAAGATCTCAGCACAGCCTGCTGCCTGGTCAACGGCAGACAGTGTAAATGTCCGATTGGGCATATGCTGGGATGGAGGAATGTTGCCGTTAATAAATTCAATTTCATGACCTTGAATACTTTGTAAAATAAATTTATCGGAAGTGATAGTTTCCCACGCCTCCAAGAAAGACCGAAGGCGCCCACCAACATGTGAAGTTAAACACACAGGTACATGAAAACCAGACCGCCTTACCTCCCTGGTTACCGGCGGTCCCTGACATGTTTGGCGGGTCGTGGTGGTGCTGGGTTGGGCTGGTGCTGTGGCGTCCGCATCTTCCACGGAGGCCGTTGCGGGCCTTGCCCTAAAAAAGGCCGCGGCTGCTGGGGCTGCTGGTATTGAGGAGGAGCTGGAGCGTAGGTCCGTGTCGGTCTGGAGACAGGGCCTCGTGGCCTAATAAATGGCGCTTTCTTGGCCGGCGGCCTGGGGGCGATCTGAGACCGCATGAGTCCCACCGTTTTGGCATGTTCATCTAGCTCCTTAACCCTCTTCGGGAGGTCTTCCCCGAACAGCTGTCTGGGTGGTGGTGGAGGGGGCGCCTTGCACAACCCAGCAAATTTTGGGTTGAGCATGGGGCGGATGCTGCTTTTCCTGAAGGCATTTATTTCGTGCTGAGTAGCACATAGCAGCGCGAGAGCATCTTCCTGCTCTAGGTTGAGGTCCTCTCCATCCACCGACTGCGCAAACGCGGTGATTCCAGCCGTGAGCAGCCTCAGGATGCATTGGAGCTTGATCTCCTGAGTCCTGATGGCTGTGCCTATGTTGCCCCAGATCGGCGTATTGAACACGGGCACGTTGAGGGTGTTACAGTTGGATGGGGCTTTGTGCCTGTTGATGGCCTGTGATAGAACTTCCTCCTGGAGCTGGTGGTTAGTGAGGAAGTCCACGATGGCAGCCAGTTTGGGGTTGAGGGGAAGTCCCGCTGTTCCCGGAGAAGCAAATTTCGCCGCCACATCCAGGAGTTCCTCCTGCGGCACCTCGGATGGAACCGGTGTAGGGTCTGAAAATTCCTCCTCTTCTGGCTGCCTCAGGCTGGCTGTTGAGACTGGTGAAACCTCCCTGTGCCCTTCGATGCTGGATGCCTCCTGCCGTTGGTTCTGTAAAAGGAGTTCCAACATCCGTTCCATACGGTCAATACGCCCTTCGCCCTGAACACTCGGGCGGTCGGAGTCCTCATGCTCTGATATACTGCTGAGGCTCCTTTCATCGGCCCGCACCTCGTCGAGGTGAACCCGGTGCCGGAAGTTGTCGCTGCCAGCCGCCGCATCAAAGCTCAGCGATTCCCGCGCGGGAGGTGTGTTCAAACGCCTTCGTTTGGCGGAGCCTAATGCCGCTGCCACGAAGGGCAATTGCGGTGGAGTGTTGGCACCCAATGCCTCAGCACGGTGACCCGACGTCCGCGCCGGCTTGCCGGCTGCCCACATCGTGGACCTTGCCGACGCATGGTCTCGTCCTCCCATCCATGGGGGACTCGGCGACCGTGGCGGGACTCCTCCCAAATGCCCCGTCCCGGCCTCGGTGGTTGGGGAGTCAACACTGGACCTCGCAGTGGACTGGAGTCCCGCCTTTGCACCAGTCCGCTGTTTGGCGGCAGGTGATGCCTTTGCCCCTGAGGGGTTAGGCTTCCGGGCTCCATCCCTCCCTCTTCTCCGAGGGCTGAGGGAGAAGGGCCGTGCAGCCGCACGCGAGCCCTTGCCCAGGTCCGCCAACGGGCCCGTTGGCGAACTCAATGCGGAGGCAGGGTCTACCTGCTCCGGCGGCACACCGCAGTCCAGCTCCTCGAACTCCTCCCCGGAGCTGCGGTGTATCAGCGGGTCCGGTCCTGCAACAACAGGGCTCCCCGGTTTCCCCGCCTTCTTCCCGGCCTGTCTCGCAGGTGCAGCCGATGATGAGGGCTCCGGGACAGGTGGCCGGCGACTCCGGACGGATGTCTTGCGGCCTCTCGAACTCCCCTCCATGCCCTTGCTGAAAGACAAAAAAGTACTCGCAGCAAGGACCAACCAACTTAAGGTTATTACAACTTACCTTAGCGGTCCCTTATGAAGGACTGGCGGGGAGCGCACCCCACCGCCAGCCATCGACAGCAACGCGTTGCGACGATATGTCGCGCATGCGTGCTGGTGGGTTCTTCACGAAGTCACTCACGTGACTCCGAAATGAAATAGAATAGAATGCCTTTTATTGTCATTCAAACAGACAAGGTTTGAACAAAATGTCATTCCTACAGTCTTGACATTACAAAAAAAAACCAAGACACACACTTAACACAGTTTACACAAACATCCATCACAGTGAATCTCCAACACCTCCTCACTGGGATGGAAGGCAAAAGTCTTATCTCTTCCCTTTGTTCTTCCCCCGCAGTCCAGCAATCCAACCGCAGCATTGAGGCGACTGGGGCTCACGATGTTAAAGCCCCCGGCGGGCGATGGTAAGTCCCGTGACCGTTTAAGCCGCGCCGGGCAATGTGAGGCCCTGCTCTGAGTCATTTAAACCCCGCGCTTCCGGCGGGAGAAGTTACCATTGCAGAAGCTCCGAAAAGCGGTCTCCCACCAGGGACCTGCGAGTTCCCAATGTTCCTGTCCACCGGGCCTGCAGCCGGAGCATCCGAAGCTCCGAAGTCGGGTTTCAGCCGCGCCACCACAGCTCTCCACGATCCGAAGTCAGCCAGCTCCGCGATGGCGAGTCCGCAGGCTCCGCGACTGGAGCCCTCAGGTTGGTTCCGGTTGGAGGCTGCCGCCGGCTCCACGATGTTAGGCCAACTACACCGGATACCCGACAGGGAAAAGGTCGGGTCCCCATACGGGAAAAGATTAAACGGTTTCCCCCACTCCCCCACATATACACAGTTCAAAAATAATAAAAATTAAAACCAAAAACATACATCTAACGGGACAAAAATGTTTTAAAAAGACAGACGGACTGCAGTCGAGCCCCTGTCGTTGGGCGCCGCCACACTCCAGCACTAACACAGGACATTGCAAACTCTTTAGTTATGTTATGTTGAAATCTATTAAGAAGTGGACTTTAAACTAGGATACTGCATTGTGTCTGCACAAATTTAAGAGTAATAACCAAAAGAAAAACTAAATTAAGTAACAAAGCTTTAAATAATTTTAAGTGATGTTAAGATCATGGAATTAACAACAAAATTGAATTTAGACAGTCAACATTGAGACTGCCTGAACCAAAGGTAGCCAGCATTAATGCTTCATTAAACCATTTGATGACACACTCATTAAAACTCCTAAAAGAATAATCTGAATTCATGTGTAGGAAAGAACTGCAGATGCTGGTTTAAATCAAAGGTAGACACAAAATGCTGGAGTAACTTAGCGGGACAGGCAGCATCTCTGGAGAGAATGAAAGGGTGACCGTTTCGGGTCGAGACCCTTCTTCAGACTTCATATTCATCCAAATTCATATTGTGCCCTTCACAATCTCAGGATGCCTGAAAGTACTTTCAGGCATTAACTATTTTTTCTCAGTATAATTACTGCAGTGAATAGGAAATATAGCCTTCAATTTGTACATAGCAAAATTCCAACAAATAGGTACATATTGGTGGAAGATTAAATATGAGCTATGACACATGGGAACATTCCAATGAAATAGTGAAGCAGTATCATGAATAGCAGCCATAAAGTGGCAAGTCACATTCAGACAGCTAAAGTGCAAGATAAAGTGCAAGCTGAGTTAAAAGATCAACCATGATCTTATTAAATAATGAAACTGGCATAAGGGGCCAAATGTCGTATATTTCTTATATTTTTACATATTTGAGAATATGAGATTACATGTTCAACAGTGAATGCTTGTTTAACCATGCTAAGGAGGTGTTTATATCAATGACTTGAGCAATACTTTTTGTACAAAAAATTGCTCGTAATAGTTGTACAATTTCCTTTTCCAGACCACCTGTGAATTCTTCTGCATTTATTAGACCGTACCGTGCTGAGTTATGCTGGCAGTTCCAATTAGCACTGCAGGAGTTTAACTATTTAAATACACGCCCTCGCTAAGATTATGAATCTGGCAGTCCATTCTTCCTTCTAGTTCCCATGAAGCCAAGCTGAGATTGCTTATGTTGGGAAAATAGTCATTTGGATGTGGTGGATGAGATCCGACATTGGATCCAACACCCAACTGATTAAAAGGAGCACTGAAGAGTAAAGTTTTACAAAGTAACAGATTTTAAGATATTTTGCTTCAGTTTAGTTTAATATTTTTAATTATGTATAAATATGTCTGTTTTCATTTAACTATTGAAATTGTCTAATTATTTACATAATTTACATTATTAGATGAAGTAACAATATAAATAATTAAACTTTCTGAATGTGAGACATTTAAAAACACAAAGCACAAATAGATATCACATCTGGTAAATTCCACTCCCTGCTGTGAAAGATTGTCATGGGCATTCAAAGGGCAGGAATGGTGACTATTTCGCAATCCACTGCCACTTTCCATGTTGCAGAGGGTCAGTAGAGGCAGAGGCTTGTCTGCTTTTGACCAAGTGCAGAAATGGGAAGGCAGTAGGATTCCAGATGTTTAGTACGATCCTGCCAATGTATAAAGTTTATCACAGAACATTTCAAGTCAATAATTTTTCCACGACAGTCGAGTTGCTGCCTTACAGTGCCAGTCTGTTTGATCCTGACTATGGGTGCTGTCTGTATGGAGTTTGTACTTTCTCCCTCTGACCGTGTGGATTTTCTCCAGGTGCTCTGATCCCTCCCACATTCCAAAGATGTGCAGTTTGATAGATTAATTGGCTTCTGCAAATTGTCCTCACCATGTAGAATAAAACAAATGTACAAGTGATCACTAATCAGCGTGGTCTTAGTGGGCTGAAGGGCCTGTTTCCGCGCTGTATCCCTAAATGCTAAAGTCCAGTCTAAAGCTTACTATGGCCCCACCTTTTTTTAAATTATGAGCATTAAATATTTTATTTATGGAAACTAAAAGGGAAGCAAAAAATGTAATGCTTACATTTTGTCTGATATTTGCTTTGTCAAATATTGGAGACCAGTTTTCTGAACTTTTGTATTCAGAATATTAATTTATACTAGACCAGCGCACGGTTACGGGGAGTGGTGGTCTCCGGCATCACACACACACCAACCACTCCCCCCCCCAACACACACACTAACCACCCCCCCCCCACACACACACACTAACCACCCCCCCAACACACACACTAACCACCCCCCCCCCCCACACACGCACACACTAACCACCCCCCTTGATATTATATTAATATTATTCATTTGCTCCTTTTACCCCATCCCTGCCCTATCCAATCATACGTAGCCTCCAACTCACAGGCGCATCTGGAGAGGTGGGGGGGGTATAGAGAGAGGGCAGCGAGAGAGGGGGCAGAGACAGAGAGAGAGGGGCAGAGAGAGAGAGAGGCAGAGACAGTGAGAGAGGGGGGTAGAGAGGGGGGGAGAGGGTGGGGGGAGTGGGTGGGGGGAGAGGGGGGAGAAGGAGGGGAGAGGGAGGGGAGGGGGTGAGAGGGGGGAGGGGGAGGAGGGGGAGAGAGAGGTGGAGGTGGAGGTGGAGAGGGAGGGGGAAAGAGGGGGGAGAGAGGGGGAAGAGAAGGGGGGTGAGAGGTGGGGTAGAGAGGGGGGAAGAGATGGGAGGGAGAGAGTGGAGAATAGAGGGGGGTGAGAGGCGGGAGAGAGTGGGGGAGAGGAGAGGAGAGGAGGAGGGGGGGAGAGAAGGAGGGGAGCGGGTGGGCGGCCCGGGCAGCGGGCGGCCGGGTGACGTCACTCGCAGCGCTTGGAACACAGTGTGCAGACCCATTGTGACTTCATCATGTCATCAGCCAAAGCCAGTCGGTTTTATTTTCTAAGTTATTTCAAATATTTGAACATTTTGATTAACAACTCGAGAAATAATGCATGTGTTTTTCAGATAAGGCAATTTTGGACTGCACGGGATAAATCTCTATCCGAATATGTAAAAATGGTACCAAAACCACGTGGTTTTTTAGAGAAGATGCGATCACACTCAAACAAATAAATAAATAAATGCACGTCCAAGATTATAGTTTTATAATTATATACTAGACCAAGTGGGACATGTTGGGTCCCGTCCCCTCAACGCACGTTTGTGGGGGGAGGGGCCGGCCTGCGGCGTCACACACACACTAACCACCTCCCACACACACTAACCACCCGCATTGATATTATATTAATATTATTTATTCACTCCTTTTATCCCATCCTCCGCCCTATCCACTTAAACATAGCCCCCAACTCGCAGGTGCGGCTCGAGAGGGAGGAGGATAGAGAGGGAGGGACATGAGGCACAGAGAAGGACACAGAGGCACAGAGAGGGACACAGAGGCACACAGAGGGACACAGAGGGACACAGAGAGACAGAGAGAGATAGAGAGGGACACGGAGGGACACAAAGGGAAACGGAGGCACACAATGGGACACAGAGGCAACACAGAGCGACACAGGGGCACACATAGGGACACAGGGGGACACAGAGGCACAAAGAGGGACACAGAGGCAGGGGGGTAGGAAGGGGTGGGGAGAGAGGGTGGCAAGGGGGAGCGTGAGGGGGCAGAGAGGGAGCGGGGGGAGGAAGAGGGAGGGAGGTAGAGTTTGAGGGGTTGGGAGGGCACGTCGTTAGAGGTAAGGGCTGGTTCCCGAATGCAATAATCCCTTGCTCTGGCTGCAAAACACAGCCGCCCCCTTCCTGTTGTGGGGGGGGGGGGGGTGGGGAGGGCAGAGAGGGAGCATGAGGGGGGCAGAGAGGGGAGCGAGAGGGAGATAAAAATCACCTCCAAATCTGGCGGTGTCTTCATCAGAGTTAACAGTACCATTCCTTGTTTTGAAAGAACTGACTTAGACAGCGACTGAGCAAATGTGGTGTCAAGCTACACTCGAGGGTCAGTTGTTACGGATCGGAAGCTTTTGCTGACCACCTGACATGAAAACTGAGCCTTTTTTAGATCTTGGATCAAACATCTCCAAAATCGTCACGCTTTCCACTTATCATCCCGGGGGGATTTCAATGTCCCAGGTGTAGATGGTCTGATGGCATACAAAGCGAACCAAAAGGGGTCCTCCAGGAAGCCCTAGCTGACCTTACTCTGGAAAATCACCTTTCCCAAAAAGTCACTTTCCCTGCCAGGCGTGATGAGACAAGTGGCATCGAAAATAGTTTAGATTTATTGTTCACTTCGCATCCAGATTTAATTTCGGAAGTTACATTATGTACTGGAATTAGCGATCATTATATTATCCAAGCAAAACTGCACACAAAGCTTAATTTTCCTTCAAAACCACCACGTAAAATTTCCCTCCGGAGAAAATTGAACAGTGAGGAATTTAAAGACTTAGCAAAGAAACTGGGAAAAGATTTCTTCAACCTGCAACCAGAGAAAGATCTGTAAAAGACAAATGGGTGTGGCTGAGAAACTCTTTAAATAATATTGTTACAAATCATGTTCCTCAAAAACTCATTGAAGGCCGTATGCGTCCTCCTTGGTTTTCGGCAAAGCTGAAACGTCTCTGCAGTAAGAAAGAGAAGTTTTATATCCGTGCCAAAAAAGGGATACAAAACTGGACTGGGACAATTTTACTGGAGTGCGAAAGCAAGTCGATCGTGTAATTAGGAGTGCTCATAGACAACATGTTTCTTCTATTCTTAGGGGAGAGTAACCCAAGGCTTTTTGGAGATATGTGAAATCCAGACGGACAGACAACACAGGTGTCCAGATGCTTAAAGTGAACAACTGTCTGATCACTGAGGACCAGGCGAAAGCAGAAGCTCTTGCAAACCAATTTCAACACGTTTTCACCCGTATGCTAATATGCCTGCTATTAAAATTGAGGTTGAAGTTGTCAAGAAGTTATTGCTCAACATCAATACCACAAAAGCAATTGGACCAGATCAGATACAGAATCAAGCCCTCAAGATCGCGGCCGAAGTACTGGCTCCAGTTTCGCAGTTCATTTTCCAAGAATCGCATGACTCAGGTGAAGTTCCGCTGGATTGGAGGAAGGCCAACATAACTCCTCTCTTTAAGAAGGGTTTAACCACCAACCCAACGAATTATCATCCTGTTTCATTAACAAGTACTTGCTGCAAACTGCTGGAGCATTTAATTGATAGTAATCTGATGCGACACGTGAGCAAACATAACATTCTTGCTGACAACCACCATGCATTTAGGAGGCATAGACCATGTGAGTCTCAGCTTATCCTGAAGACAAATGACCTGGCCAAGCACCTTGGTGGTAACGTCATCACGGATTTAGTAGTGCTGGACTTTTCTAAAGCATTTGATGTCATCCCACACCAGAGACTGCTTCGGAAGCTTGGCTTCTATGGTATTCATTCCAACACGAAACAATGGATTTCCAGATTCCTGACAAAACGTCTTCAGCGCGTGTGTGTGAACGGAAGGAGCTCCAATTGGCACCCAGTGTTGAGTGGTACACCTCAGGGCACAGTGCTTGGCCCACCAGTGCCAGATCAGCCACCAACTCCCAGTAGGCAGAGGGGGGAGGGGGCAGAGGAGGGAGGGGAGAGGGGGGAGAGCAAGGGGGGAGAGAGGGGGGGAGGGGGAGAGAGGGGGGGAGAGGGGAGGTGGGAGAGGGGGAGAGGGGAAAAGAGAGGAGGGGAGAGAGGGGGTTAGAGGGGGGAAGGGGAGGGGGAGAGGAGGGGGAGAGAGAGTAGAGGGGAGAGAGGAGGGGGAGAGAGGAGGAGGGAGAGAGGATCGGGGTGAGAGGAGGGGGCAGAGAGGAGGGGGTAGAGAGGAGTTGGGAGAGAGGAGGAGGGAGGAGATGGGAGGGGGAGAGGGCGAGGAGAGGGGAGGGGGATAGGGGGGAGAGGAGGAGGGGGGGAGAGGAGGAGGGGGGGAGTGGAGGAGGGGGGAGAGGAGAAGGGGGGGAGGAGGAAGGGAGCCGGGCAGGCCAGCGGGCTGCGGGGTCCAAGTCTAACGGGCTGCAGGGCCCACGGCAAGCGGGCTGCGGGGCCTATGGTGAGCGGGCTGCTGGGCCCATGGCGAGCGGGCTGCTGGGCCCACGGCGAGCAGGCAGCGGAGACACGAGGGAGGCCACGGGCGAGCGCGATCTGAGACCAGTCAAAAGCAGCGGAGGGCCGGCCGATCGTGACTTCCGCAAGCGGAAGCCCACCCACCCGCGTGACAGATGATTGGGCGGCGGAGACGGAGAAGAGGTCGTCCCCGATGATGGCCAGAGATCGCCAGGTGGGATTGAGATCACCAACAAAGAAAAGGTGTAACGATTCCCTGAGTCCCTGCGATCGACGGAGGAATTGCAGGTCTCCATAGACAGCCTCTCCCAGACGGAGGAATGGCCGCCACGGCCACCTTCCCATTGCGTTGCCCCTCACCGTGTGGCGATAACGACAGCCGCCGCCATGTTCTAGAACTTCAAGGAGTCCAGCGGAGCACGCAGCATGACCTGAGGAGCAGGTTAAAAACACTAAGTGACGAATTTAAAGTATTAAAGCTTTTTAGGAAGCCAAAAAGTACAGAAGACAGAAGAGGGGTGACGTCACTCGCAGCGCGAGCAGAGGCAGGCAGTCAGATCCATTGTAATGTCATCTGCGAGACCATCTCGTTTATTTTCTAAGTTATTTGAGATTTGTGAATATTTTCATAAATAACTCGAGAAATAATGCATGAAAATTTCAGATAAGGCGATTTTTGACAACAAGGCGTAAATCTCTATCGGAATATGTAAAAATATCACCGTCAGCGGGTTGTGTGTTTGAGGAGATGTGAAAAGCACACGAACATCACATACGCACACAAATACACACACATCCAAGATCAGTGTTTTATAAGTATAGAGAAGGATCGGTGATTTGCTAATTTGTTCTTCCAGAACTTTTGTAATTTGAAATTTGTTTTGCAACTTTCAAGCTGCAAACAGTTTTCCAGAATTTTATTGATGATATTGCAATGTTTTAATTGTATAAATGCTAGACAATACCAGATATTTTCTGGCTTGTTACCAATAAATAGACTATAAGCACAGTTATATTCCATGACAATTGAAAATATTCACAAAGATTGGGGAGAATGCAGACATATGAGGAAATTATGTCTTAAGATGTGTACTTTTATTTGAAATATTCAGTCCAAAGACTGTTTAAATGCAAAAAGATATGAAGAATTTTCTTACTATTTTACTGGTGCAAAATTAGAACAAACAACAATGCACAATCACCAAATGATCACAACCAAATTGCACTACTGAAAATGTTCTCCCTTCCTTCTGTAATAATATCAATATCAGGAAAGTCTTGCCTGTAAAATTATCGTCAGGGAACTGGTCTTTGCTCATCTTTCTACAATTGGATCTTTGACTTCCTCGGCAGATCTCAATCAGTATGATTTGGCAACAACATTCCTCCTCGCAAACTATCAGCACAGGGCACCTCAGGGCAGATGCTCATCTATTCTCTCTATACCCAAGACTCTGTAGCCAGACACTGCTCTAATGCTATCTTTGAATATTCAAGAATATCATTGTTGTTTGATGAATAATGGTTAATAATGACTTATTGGAGGGAGATTGATAATCTGATTAAAGGTGCCAAAACAAATATCTTGCTCCTAACGAGCACGAATGAAAATTGACCGGGGAAGAAAAGCTGAGGGTTGATGAACCTTCATCGGCAGGACGTTGGTGGAGAGTCAACAACTTCAAGTTCCTGGGAATGCACATCTCCAGCAATCTGTTTCATGCCCAGCACATTGTTGTAATCACAAATAAAGCTCATAAATGCCTCCATTTCCTCAGAAACTTGAGATTTGTTTATGATTAATAGCAATCCAGGGGGGGTGGAGGAGGGGTTGTGACAACTTTTTTACATTGGGAAGGTATGTTTAGAGATAAAATATGCAAACAGGCCCTTTGGTCCATCTAGTCCATGATGACTATTGATGACGCATTCACAGGTATGAGTGGGTTAACATATGACGAGCGTTTGTTGGCACTGGGCCTCTACTCTATGGAGTTTAGAAGGATGAGGGGGAACCTCATTTTGCCACAGAAGGCTGTGAAGGTCAAGTCAATGGATAGTTTTGTGGCTGAGATATATTCTTGATTAGTACGTGTCAGGGGTTATGGGGAGAAAGCACTGGAATGGGGTTAGGAGGGCGGGATAGATCAGCCATGATCGAATGGTGGAGTAGATTTGATGGGCCGAATGGCCTAATTCTGCTCCTGTCACATGAAGCGAATGCAGCGCCGGACACCCGGGTTTGATCCTGACTATGGGTGCCGTCTGTACGGAGTTTGTACGTTCTTCCCCGTGACCTGTGGATTTTCTCCGAGATCTTCGGTTTCCTCCCACTACTCCAAAGACGTACAGGTTTGTAGGTTAATTGGCTTGGTAAATGTAAAAATTGTCCCTAGTGGGTGCAGGATAGTGTTAATATGCGGGGATCGCTGGTGGACACAGACCCGATGGGCCAAAGAGATTGTTTCCGCACTGTATCTCTGAACTAAAATAATAGGACTCTAATATCATTGTATGAAATAAGGTTTGTTCTGACAGCTAGTCAGTACGGAAAACTTGTTAAAACAGCTGCAAATGAAGTATCCTTGGTCGTATGAAATTAATGAATTTGATTAAATAACTGGTTTAATTTTCACATCAAAGCCAAATGGGAATCTCTATTGACAAGCTACAATTCAATGGTTCACTGGTTCAATAATTCTTTATTGTCACGTATGCACAGCACAATTAAATTCATTTGCACAACCACAAATGCACAGTTTGCACAATGTTGGCTCCATTAAAAATGTTAAAAACAGAAAACACAAACAGTCGAAGTCTAAAATCTGAAGTCCAGTCCACATGTTGGAAGTCCTGAAACGCCCCCTGTAGGCCCATGACCTGAAGTCTCCCTCCTCTGCCGACCGCCCCTGTGTCCCGGGGGCGCCTCCTGCAGCGGAGCTTGAAGGCGTTGGAGGCAATAGCCCGGTCCCTCTCCTACCGGCCCACTCCTCGCATTCGTCACCACCAATGACTCTTCAGGACTTCCAAACTTCCCCCACACATGGCCTTTGGGTCTCCCTTCTCAGCGGCTGACAAGTTTTTGTTCTCATCGTCCTTATTTCTTGTTCTTGGCGGTCATTGTCTGTCCCTGTGCAGCCCATACTTATTCTCAATGGTCACTTTGGCCGCCGGGCTCGTTCTTGTTCATATTGGCCAATTGCACAGTCCACTCCAGGATGGCTCTGCACCACTGGCTAGGTCCTTTCTGTAGATGGTTTTGCATGCAACCAATAACATAGTTACCTCAGCACCATTAACCCCGCCTAGTTAACATCAATCATAACGCCTTCCCCTTCCTGGATACGGTTCACTAGAAGAATGTAGCCAGTATTTGAGGATGTATGTAATACCTTGTGCTATCATTAAAATGTGTTGAACACTTTTAGAGTTTGTAAATTGCCTATTTACATGGTGTCGGAGCTGGAAGATACTTGCGCCTACCTGTCCATCGGGTTTTATTTCTTTTATTTGATTTGTGCCTTTTGTGCTTTATCTCTCTGACCATGGCATCCTCGTGCAGAAAGCCCGCGCAGCTTGTCTTTGATGCTGATATTTCTGAGCGCTGGGCTACGTTTGAAATTGATTTCACCCACTTTGTCAACGTCGCTCACCACAATGATCCTGACTCCCTCAAAGCCTCCCTCCTACTGAACCTTGTCGGACCTGATGCCATGAAGAGAGCCAGAACTTTCGTCTATGCTCCAGCGGTCCTGGACGACAACAACGTGGTGGTTACCCCTGCAGAATCTGCCAGTGACCCTGCTTGCCTGCTACGTAAGTTCAGGGAGATTTGTGACCTGCCCTCGAACCGCATTCTAGAGAGGGCACGGTTCTTTACAAGGAGACAGCTGCCGGAGGAACCTGCTGAATGTTTTATTGCCGATTTGCGTTATCTCGCCCAGCGGTGCCGTTTCGGTGACATGACAGACCAGCTCACTAGAGACATTTTAGTAACTGGCATGCGTGACCAGAAGCTGCGATGTGAGCTTCTTAGGGATCCGGATCTAACGTTAGAAAAAGCCATGCATGCCTGCAGATTGTCTGAGGTCGTTGTATTGCCAGATGATCACCGGGACTTGGGAGATAAGTCTGTTCACCAGGCTGGATTTAGTAGAGCCCTGCCTCAGAGGGGAAACAATGCTTTTCTGCCGCGTGCCAACCCTGGTCCTGCTGATGTGCCCCCAAAAAGGTGCCCTAACTGTAACTACATGCACCACAGACGGTCGACGTGCCCTGCCTATGGCAAGGCTTGTAATTTTTGTAACAAACTGCATCATTTCGCTTCTGCCTGCCGCTCATTCCGTTCTCGTGGGAGACAGGTACAGATTTCCAGACCCAGTCTAAACATGCTTAAACAATCTGATAGCTGTTCCAACCCACAGCCCGATGTTGCTGAATCCTATGATGCAGATCCAATTAATTCTCCCGAGGATTCGAATGTGTTTACCCTCCTCCAGGCACCTGGCCAACGTCTTGATCCCTCCGTGTCTGTGACTGTCAACAATGTAACCTTCCTTGCGAAGTTAGATACTGGGGCAAAGGTCAATGTTTTGTCAATAAATCTTTTCAACAAGATAAGGACTAATGAGGCCTTGGTCGCTGACAATGCTACACTGCATGCCTATGGTGGAGAAATTCTCAGGCCTGTGGGGAGGGCCACTTTAACTTGCAGGCTACAGAAGGCCACGAGAAACTTGATTTTTTATGTTTTGAACTCTGACTGTGTTACCCTGCTGGGAAACCGTGCGTGCCAAGATCTTGGCCTGGTGTCCTTCGACCACACGGTCCACAAAGTGCAACTGTCATTTAACCCGATTGCAGAATACCAGGACCTGTTCAACGATGACCTGGGAAAGTTACCACTGACATACCATATTTCCATTGACCCAAATGTACAACCCGTGGTCCGCGCACCTCACAGGGTGTCCCACGCCATGAAAGTCAGGGTCGAGGCGATGCTTAACAACATGGTCGACAAGGGGGTGCTAGAAGCGGTCAGCGAGCCCACCGATTGGGTCTCCACCATGGTTGCCACGATAAAGAAAGACAAGAATGAAATACGTGTGTGTATCAACCCCAAGGACTTAAACCTTGCCATCAGGCGACCACACTACCCCATGCGGTCTGTTGAGGACGTGGCGGCTCAGGTCGGGCAAGCCACCGTCTTTTCGGTCCTAGACGCTAAGAACTCGTTCTGGCAGATCCCGTTGGACAAAGCATCTTCCGACCTGACAACCTTCGCCACACCATTCGGCAGATTCAAATTCCTGCGAATGCCATTCGGCATCAATTCCGCTAGTGAGGTGTTCCAGCGAACGATGGAGCAGATATTCTCGGGCCTGCCATGTGCCATCATCGTGGATGACATCTTAGTCTATGGGAAGGACATTGCCGAACATGACCAGAACCTCCGCCGCGTCCTGGATCGGGCGCGAAAGGCCAACCTGAAGCTGAACCCAAAGAAGTGCCGGTTTCGTGTCTCAGAAGTCACGTATGTTGGACACGTTTTCACCTCTAACGGACTAAAACCCGACCCTTTGAAGGCAGCGGCCATCTCTGAGATGGCAGCCCCCACCGACGTGCCAGGTCTACAACGTTTCTTGGGCATGGTGAACTACCTTGGGAAGTTTGTACCAAATCTCAGTGAGCTGAGTGCTCCCCTGCGGCAGCTGACAAAAAAGGATATCGCCTGGGTCTGGCTCCCACAGCACCAGCAGGCGTTTGACTGTCTCAAGTCGAAACTGATTAACACTCCGACGTTGCGATTTTTTGATGCGAGTCGCCCCATCACCGTCACATGTGACGCTTCTAAGTTCGGCCTGGGCGTGGCATGCCTCCAATCTGTCGATGGATCGTTACATCCTGTCTCCTATGCCTCCCGCACCATGACGGACAATGAGCAGCGGTACGCTCAGATCGAGAAGGAGCTGCTTGCGGTGGTGTTTGCCTGCTCCAAGTTCAGAGACTTCCTGTTTGGCAGCAGATTTACAGTCGAAACCGACCACCAGCCACTGGTGACAATCCTGAACAAGCCGATTCATGCTGCTCCTGCCAGGCTGCAGCGTATGATGCTGCAGCTCCAGCGCTTTGATTTCGACATCGTCTACAAGAAAGGCACCGAGATGCACATCGCGGACACGTTATCGCGCGCCCCGCGGGCCTCATGTGCTCGCCACCCCTACGAAACAGAGGACTTGCTCGTACTGGGCGTCAATTTTATTCCCACCAAGCAGCTGCAGCTTTTGGCCGAGCACACCGCTGCCGATCCAGTTTTGCAACGGCTTGCGTCTGTGATTAAATCAGGGTGGCCAACAAAGCGCTCTGCTGCACCGCCTGAAACACAGCCTTTCTTCCTGGTCCGTGACGAACTGGTGCTCCAGAATGGCGTTATCGTTAAGGGACATAAAGTGGTGGTCCCGTCCTCCCTGTTCGATTCTTACTACTGTGCAGCCCACAGCGGACACCCCGGGGTCGATGCAACACTCGCCCACGCTCAGTGCCAATTCTACTGGCCTGGAATGGCCAAATATATTCGAGACCGTGCTTCTGCCTGCTCCACGTGCAACAGTCTTGCTCCACATCAGCAGCGACAGCCCCTGCTGCAACAGCCCGCTCCTGCCTTGGCCTGGTCCTCGCTGGCTGCCGACATCTTCGAGTGGCGTGGTAACCACTACCTTGTCCTGGTCGACTCGTACTCAAACTGGTTCGAGGTGGATTTGCTGACATCCCTCACGTCGGAGATGGTGATCCGGAAGCTGCGGAAACACTTCTCCACGTTTGGGTCCCCTGTCAGGCTGCAGACTGACAATGGCAGGCAGTTTACCAGCCGTGAGTTCAAAAGTTTTGCTGACAAATGGAATTTTGTGCATTTCACCAGCAGCCCGGAGTACCCACAGAGCAACGACCTTGCTGAACGGGCCGTCCGCAGCGCCAAGCTTCTGATGGAACAAGCGAGACTGTCTAACTCTGATTTGTATTTGGATCTCCTGAACCTCAGGAATGTTTCCAGAGATCCGGCCATGGGGTCCCCTGCTCAGCGTCTGATGTCCAGAACAACCAGATCTACCATCCCGATTGCCCAGCGCCAGCTGAAACCTCGGGTGCTGGAGCCTGCCTCCGTGCAGAGGCGCATTCAAGAGAAACATGACAGCCAGCGGCGTTCCCACGATCGGTCGTGCAGACCACTCGATCCTCTGTTGCCTGGACAGGTTGTTCGATTGCAAACCGCCAGTGGTCACTCCCGTCTGGCTACTGTGGTTGGGGTGGCCGACTCACCTCGTTCGTATCTGGTCGACTATGAGGGAACCATCTACCGTAGAAGCCGACAACACCTGCTTGCGGTTAATGAGCCGAAGCCGCAGGCCCCGGGCCCCTATGCCCCGCCGCTCTCATACCAGCAGCCGGCTCCTGCCCAGCCAGTGTTCCCTGCATGCCTCGGTCCCCATATCGAGCGCCCGGTTCCCCTCTGCGCGGGTCACCTGTTGGCGGTCGCGGTTCTCCCTCCGCTGTTCCTCCAACCCCACCGCCCTTCCCTGGTTCCCCTGCTGTCTCGGGTCCCCCTGTTTTTTCTGCTCCTCCGGGGGAAGGGGGAGGCATCCGTACGCGCTCGGGCCGGATCAGCAAGCCACCTGTTCGTTATGGCGATTCTGTTTAATTCTGTTGTAGTGACAACGGTCTGTTTCTTTTAAATTTTCTAAGGGGAAGGATGTAGATGGTTTTGCATGCAACCAATAACATAGTTACCTCAGCACCATTAACCCCGCCTAGTTAACATCAATCATAACGCCTTCCCCTTCCTGGATACGGTTCACTAGAAGAATGTAGCCAGTATTTGAGGATGTATGTAATACCTTGTGCTATCATTAAAATGTGTTGAACACTTTTAGAGTTTGTAAATTGCCTATTTACACTTTCCATCGCCTGACGGGAGCTTCTCTATTTCGGTCAATAGACAATAGACAATAGGTGCAGCACTAGGCCATTCGGCCCTTTGACCAGCACTACCATTTTGATCAAGGCTGATCATCCACAATCAGTACTCCGTTCCTGCCTTCTCCCCATATCCCTTGACCCCGCTATCTTTAAGAGCTCTATCTAACTCTGTCTTGAAAGCATCCAGAGAATTGGCCTCCATTTCCTTCTGAGGCAGAGAATTCCACAGATTCCCAACTCTCTGGGTGAAAAAGTTTTTCCTCATCTCCGTTCTAAATGGCCTTCGCCTTATTCTTATAGCACGGAAACAGGCCCTTCAGCCCAAAAAGCCTATGCCAACTATCACACACCATTTATAACAAACCTACACCAACCTAATTTTATCATCCGCACAGTCCCTCCGAGTCCCCAATGCATTCCTCTTCCTAATAATCTGCATGTCTTTGGGGTGCAGAGAGAAACCAAGCATCTGGTGGAAACCCATACAGAGTGTGCAAATTCCACACGATAGAGCACACTGGAGGCGGTGGCTCTACCAGCTGCACCACTGTGCCTCCCCAGTAAATATGGATGCAGATGTTTGGGTGAAATTTGTTACTTTGGCCATAATCATAAGCCATTTGCAATCTTAATCTTTCTGCTGCAAAGTCATGAAGAAAAAGTTCAAAACAATAATTTTGATAACTTGTCATCCTTTGAACTTACATTGAGAAAAGTAGGACAAATCAGAAATTCATAATTAATACTTGAACAATGTTATGGCAGACTGACATATGATGAGATTGGGTATTCATTGGAGATTAGAAGAATGAGATGGTATATCATGAAAACAAAAAAAAATATTTAATAACAAGACACATTAGATGAAGAAAGGAAGTTCCCAATGGCTGTGGAGTCTAGAAACAGAGGTTGCAACCATAGTATATAGGGAAGGTATTTGGGTGAATTTCTCCATGCAGATGACAATGAAGCTTTGGAATTCTCCACCATAGAAAGCAGTGTAGGTTAAATCATTAAATATATTCATGAAGGATATATACGTATATGTTTCTTAATACTGGAAGCATCAAGTGGAATAATAGGATCAAGCATCAGGATTGGAAGCATCAAGCATCATAGGGAAAGAACTGCAGATGCTGGTTTAAATCAAAGATAGACACAAAATGTGGTACAAGGTACCAGAGTGGATGATCAGCCATGATAATATTGAATGGTAGGGCAGCCCCAATGGATTGCATGTTTTCTACATTTCCATGTCCTAGAGAAAATCATTCATCTCATGATTTTGGCAAGAATTTCTAATGAAGAATGCAGAAGACCTATAATATGAATCCAGAACTAAAGAGCCCATGTGTAAGGTGAGAAATTTAAAGGCGATCTGAGAAACAGTTTATCCACACAGAGGGTGGTGGTTATCTGCAAAGTTTAAAACAGGCCTGGACAGATATTAATAAAGGGAAAGCGTGGAGTGATGTGGGCCTAATGCAGGTAAATTAAATTTGTGTAAAAATATTTCACAATTGACATGGATGAGGTGAGTTCAAAGGGCCTATTTGATGCTGAATGATTCTATGAAGTTGTGAAGCACTGTGATCACCAATTTAGCTTAATTATACAAATATTATTGGGACTCTTTTACTTACTCCTTCAGTGATATCCACACATCTGCAGTTTTAAGATCTGTACTCGCTTTGTTATCTACTAGTCTAGTTGACAAAGTTGTGCAATGAGTTAATTACGAAAATATCAATGGCATGACCTGGACTAACAATCCAGGATATCATTTCAAATGGCAGTATGGTAGTTGTGGATTTTAAGCTTGTATAAGCTAAATAATTTGGAATAAATGAAAAACTGGCATTGGTAAAGATGACTATGAAAAGTTAAAACTCCTTTCAGGAGATTAAATCTGATATTCTTAACTGATCTGCTCTACACATGCCTCTGGACCTAATTGGATTGTTTCTCACTCTGAAATGGCTCATGAAACAGCTCATTAGTTATTTTCAATAGTTTTAAACTGAATAAGATTAAAACTAGACAGGCCACCTAATTCCAGGCCCGTTGACCTTGCAAAGATTTATTCATGAACCTTTGGGGACTATTGTCTAAATCATGTCTACCCTACAGACTAGTCAAGCAACAAACAACCTGACGTAAGTAGATACAAAATACTGGAGTACCTCAGACATCTGAAGAAGGGTCTTGACCCGCAACATCACCCATTCCTTCTGTGCAGGGCTAGAGCCCGTCCCGCTGACTTATTCCAGCATTTTGTGTCTATCTTTGCTGTAAACCAGCATCTGCAGTTCCTTCCTACATAACCTGACGTAAGTGTTGTCATTTAAGAATGCCAGATTCCTCTATCATAACCAATGTGTTCTTACTATCCCAGGAGACTCCCAACAGCATGTGGCATCCACCACAAACGATTTCCAACAGACCTCAATAATCCATAAAATGCCATTACTCATTACTCTTCCATGCTAAACAACATGAGGAAGAAGCACTGAGACCACAAAGATTACAGTGTACCCTGTGAATTTTGTGTGTTGGGGGATGGGGGAGGGAGTTTCTTGTCAATATTGCAACTTCATCACCATTGAACTTGCTGGCTAAAATCTAAAGAACAAATCTCAAATAACGTGGTTAATTAATTAATATGAGCAATCAATCTCCTTTATTCCAAGGAATTTATCTGTTGCAGTTACATCCATCCATCATTGTCTTGTGGGATAAAATCTATCTTCAAATGGAAAACAATTTACTAGAAATGTATTCCACCACAATCTGTAATCTTATGGCCCAGCATAACACATCTACCATTCAAAACAAGCATGAGGGATCAACCCGGGTTTAGGTACACCTAAACATAAGGTACAAACCTGGTGAAAGTGTAACATAGGACTACATGTTTGCAGAACAGTAGTAAAACCACATAAATGACAGAGCTAAGCCATGCACAACCAGACTGCATACCCTAGCAATGTTACAAAATTTTGAGATTTTAAAAATCAAGTCTGCAATTTATCCCATCCGATAAAGCATAAAAAGAAGTTTAAGTTGACACCTAATTCACTTTCATATCTTCAGTATTAAAAAGGTTATGGCCATTTTCATACTCAGAAATTAGTATCTTATTCCCTATTGCTTTTCCATTGACAACACAAAAGCTGTGATCAAGGACAGTCAAAAGCCCATAACTTTCTTAAATATTAAGAGAACTGAATGACATTTTCAGTTATTATAGATTGAAGCATTCTGAAACAAATATGGAACAATCTTACTTGGATGACCTGAAATTAAAGCATAGTTACCTAATTGTAGCTAATTACAAAATTCAATTACTAGATCTAAACATCTATCCATTTCTTAAGAAAAGGTTAACATTTTTAAAAAGCCTAAGTTTCCAAATAACATTCACACAAGAATTCACAATATAACATGATTTTTTAATCTCATTGTCATGAATTTATAGGCCAAATAGAAGGAATTTAATGGTTAATTCCCGTAAATTAATGGCCATTTAAATCATCTTGCGAGTGGGATTTTGTGGAACGCGATCGTTTGGAACGTTGCAGTTTGTGGTGAATTTAAACCCCATATCGGCAGGAAAAACACTGCCATTTCGTATGGGTCCTAAGTCACCTTTTGGCAACGTGAAATTTTGATTAAAGGCATCCTAAGAAGCAAGTTTATATGAAAAAATAAACGGTGTACCTTGCCTTGTCCTCTACGTGAGATCCGTCCCGTTGTCGACGTTGACGGCATTAGAAGATGATTTAAATTTTACTCCTGCTATTAAATTATCCAGCGCTAATTTTAATAAACGTAATAAAAAGGCAGTCAAAGCGATTTTTCTTCAGCAACTAAACAGCCTGTCCAAAATCGATTTGAACTGTCTGAAGAAAAATCGCTTTTTAAACCCGCCCCCCCCCCCCAAAGGCGCCAAAGTCGCACACACGGCCAGTGACAGAACTACAGCGCCGCTGAAGGTACGTTTTTTAACATACCTACATACCCATCTCCATTAATGATGAACTATGGTGAATAGTACATAACTAACAGAGTTGATTCTCAGTCAATGATGCTTAGTGTGCTCGTGCATGACCAAGCCTGAACTCTTTGTAATCAATTTAGGTCAGAAATGAAGAGCATGTGATCCATATTAACCGCCAACTGAGGTCCTCACCCCACCACAGTCCTTGTAATGGCAAGAAACAGTTTGAGACAGCAAAGCTGCGAGTATCTGACAAATGAAGTATGAAAGACTTGGTCATCAGGTTTTGCCAAGAATATTCAACCAAAGTATTGGCCCAAATGAGGATCAGAAGACTGAATTCAAGAGGTAAATTGAGAGTGGGCCTTTAGCATCAAAATAACATAAGACCAAGTGAGGTATCAAACAGTCCATGTAAAGCAGAGGTCACAAAGTTTCTCTGGCCAAACACATCAATGAAAGTTATTCCATGTGGAAAAGAAAAGTACTTTTGTTGTTGATAGTCACGTGCTTGGGCTGTTAAGTGACAAGTAATGCTCAAGCTAAAAAGTGCCAGGAAATGGGAAGTTTCAACGAGATAAATTCTACCTAACTACCCCTGATTCAATTACCATCACTGAGGTCACCCATTGAAAGTCATCATTGACCAGAAATTGACCAGCGATGAACTAGCCACATAAATACCATGAGCAGGTCAGAGATTTTGTACTCTGTAGCAATTCACTGCCCCCCTGACTCCTCCAAACATTTCTATCAGCTATAAGACACAGGTCAAGAGCATGATGAAGCGCCAGAAGGGCTGCAATGGTTTCAGAATATTTCACCACTACCTTCTCACAGGCAGTTTGAGATGCCCAATAAATGTTTGCTTTGCGAATTATATCCATTTTCCAAAACAAAATTCTTCTGTTCCTCTGTTTATCACAGTTTTAATCACCATACCTTTACCAGCCTTATCGGCTGTCTAAACATTAAGCTCTGGAAAATCCTTTGCAAATCATTCTGTCTTCACACTGCTCTCAATGTGTCTCTTTGGATCAGCTTTTGATTATCTGCTTTAATATTCTATTATGTGGCACAATTTCAAGTGGTATTTGAAAATACTCATACGAAGCATCTTTGAAAGCTTTAGATAGACACAAAATGCTGCAGTAACTCAGCGGGACAGGTTGCATCTCTGGAGAGAAGGAATGGGTGAAGTTTCGTCTCGAGACCCTTCTTCGGGTGTGGATTTTCTCCGGGTGCTTCGGTTTCCTCACACATTCTAAAGACGTACAGGTTTGAAAGTTTTATCATATTTAAGGCATTATAAACCATTCTGCTATTCATTGTATGTATGATGTATTTATCATTACCATGTATACTGCTTACTCCACAAGCTTCAGCAAACAAGGGATTTCATTGCAGCCAGGTGCATTTGAAAATAAACTAATCTGAATTTGAAACTATATGAAAGTATGCTTTAATGTCGTTGAAATACAGAATAAATGGGCGGCACAATAGCACAGCGGTAGAGCTACTGCCTGACAGCGTTAGAGGCTCAAGTTCGATCCTGACCATGGGTGCGACCTGTACAGAGTTTTTATGTTCTTCCTGTGACCGCATGGGTTTTCTCCGGGTGCTTCGGTTTCCTACCACATTCCAGAGACGTACAGGTTTGTAGGTTAATTGGCTTCAATGAAAAAATGGTAAAATTGTCCCTAGAATTTAGGATAGTGTTAGTGTATAGGGGTGATCGCTGGTCGGCGCAGACTCAGTGGGCCAAAGAGCCTGTTTCTGTGTTGTATCTCCAAAGTCTAAAGTCAACGATGTAGAAAGTTTGCACTTAAGCACATAGTCTCAGGAAACTTAGCATTGAAATAGTAATAATACTTTTTCATGTCTGTTGGCCATGTTTGTGATACTAGCCACTATGTGAAAATATAAAATGGAATTATTCTTATCATATTAATTTAGCTATTTATTGATATCTGTCTGTAAAACCTTGGTAAACTGCCAAATATAAGAATTTTACATTAATTGAATTTAACATTTAGCTGCACTGTTCTTTTTATTTGACATACCACCATTAAACTTCAAAACAATACACTTTCACCTGACTTTTGGGTGTAGATATAACTTCAGCATTTTGGCAGCTTTTAATGTGGAAGGATAAAAGCTGATTTTGGCAAGAGCTTTTTAGTGGGGATTAAGCCACATGTTGTGTTCAGTTAGTTGGATACAAAGCTCTATGCAATAATTGCTATCAACCATGGGAACAGAAAGCATGCAAAAAGACAAAAGATGTATATTAGAAATAGATTTGTTTACAATACTCTTTATCTAAAAGATTATGAAAGATATCTCATTTTTAGTCAACTAAAATATGTTGAAGAACTGTAGTCATGCAGCAGATTGCATCAAGACCAGCTGAATTTCTAGTGAAGTCGAGCTGAACCATTAAGCAACAACCTAAAAATGCATGTGGGGCCAGTAGCACTAAAAGCCCTCTATAATCACATTAGGGCATTGAACTCTGCCTCGGAAATTTATTCCATTGAAGCCAATGAATGAATTACAGAAGCAGACTACAATGCGCTAATGCAAATACGTAGCGCATTTAGTGCAATCAATAGGAATCAATTCCAATGCAATTCTGATTAGTGGGTGAAGTTGGCTAAAAATTCTTACAATTACCAAAATGCTTGACAAATTGGGAGTGTAAAGATGGCGTTAAAGGGGAAATGAGTACAGGAAAAGTTACAAAAGACTCCCGAATGAATGGGAAAGATAGATCGAGAAGGGATAAGAGAGTAAGGTCAGGGGCAATAGGGACCAGTGTGAGGGGGGTGGTGAATACCAAAGTTAAAGTGTGGTATATGAATGCGCAAAATATATTAAGTAAAGTAAATGAGCTTGAGGCTCAGTTAGAGATTGGCAAGTCTGATGTTGTGGGAATTACAGGAGACATGGCTGCAAGAGGACCAGGGCTGGGAACTGAATATTCAGGGGTATACGTCCTATCGAAAAGACAGTCAGGTGGGCAGAGGGGGTGGGATAGCTCTGTTGGTGAGGAACAAAATTCAGTCCCTTGCGAGGGGTGACATAGAATCAGGAGATGTTGAGTCAGTAGGGATTGAACTGAGGAATTGTAAGGGTAAAAATACCGTAATGGGAGTTATATATAGGCCCCAAACAGTAGCCTGGATATAGGGTGCAAGTTGAATAATATTTAAAATTGGCATGTAGCAACGGTAATGCTATGGTGATTATAGGAGATTTCAACATGTAGGTAAGACTGGGAAAATTAGGTTGGTACTGGACCCCAAGAAAGGAAGTTTGTAGAGTGCCTTCGAGATGGATTCTTAGAACAACTTGTATTGGAGCCTACCAGGGAAAAAGCAATTCTGGAATTAGTGTTGTGTACTGAACTGGATTTTATAAGGGAACTCAAGGTAAATTAGCCATTAGGATGTAGTGACGATAATATGATGTTTTAATTTACAATTTGAGAGGGAGAAGGGAAAATCAATTGAGCAAAGGGGACTATGGAGGCATGAGGGAGGAGCTGACCAAGGTTGACTGGAGAGAGACATTAGCAGGGATGACAGCGGAACAACAATGGCAGGTATTTCTGGGAATAATACAGAAGATGCTGGATCAGTTTATTCCAAAGGAGAAGAGAGATTCTCAAGGAAGTAAGGGGCGACTGTGGCTGGCAAGGGAAGTCAAAGACAGTATAAAAATAAAAGAGAAGTGTAACATACCAAAGATTAGCAGGAAGCCAGAGGATTGGGAAACTATTAAAGGGCAACAGAAGATAACTAAAAAGGCAATACGGGGAGAAAAGATGAGGTATGAAGGTAAGCTATAAATGAGGATAGTAAAAGCTTCTATAGGTATGTGAAGAGGGAAAAAATTAGTTAAGAAAACTGTGGGTCCCTTGAAGACAGAAACAGGTGAATTCATTATGGGGAACAACAAAATGGCAGACGAGTTGCACAGGTACTTTGGATCTGTCTTCACTAAGGAAGACACAAACAAACTCCCAGGTATACCAGTGGCCAAAGGACCTAGGGTGACAGAGCAACTGAAGGAAATTCACATTAGGCAGGAAATGGTGTTGGGTAAACTGATAGGACTGAAGGCTGAAAAATCCCCAGGGCCTGATGGTCTGCATCCCAGGGTGCTTAAGGAAGTGGCTCCAGAAATTGTGGATGCATTGGTGATCATTTTGCAATGTTCCATACATTCGGGATTAGTTCCTGTGGATTGGAGGGTAGCTACTGTTATCCCAATTTTTAAGAAAGGTGGGAGGGAGAAAACAGGGAATTATAGCCCAGTTAGCCTGACTTCGGTGGTGGGGAAGATGATGGAGTCAACTGTAAAAGATGAAATAGCGGCACATTTTGGATAGCAGTAGCAGGATCAGTCTGAGTCAGTATGAATTTACAAAGGGGAAATCATGCTTAACTAATCTTCTGGAATTTTTGGGGGATGAAACTGGGAAAATGGACAAGGGAGAGCCAGCGGATGTAGTGTACCTGGACTTTCAGAAAGCCTTTGATAAGGTCCCACACAGGAGATTAATGAGCAAAATTAGAACACATGGTATTGGGGGTAGGGTACTGACATGGTTAGAAAATTGGTTGACAGACAGGAAACAAAAAATAGGGATTAACAAGTCCCTTTCTGAATAGCAGGCAGTGACTAGAGGGGTGCCGCAAGGCTCGGTGCTGGGACTGCAACTATTTACAATGCACATTAATGATTTAGATGAAGGGATTAAACGTAACATTAGCAAATTTGCAGATGATATAAAGCTGGGTGGAAATGTGAACTGTGCTATGTCCTTGTACATCAGTCACTGAAAGTAAACATGTAGATACAGCAGTCAGTGAAGAGAGCTAATGGCATGTTGGCTTTCATAACAAGAGGAGTTGAGTATAGAAACAATGAGGTCATTCTGCAGTAGTACAGGGCCATTGTGAGACCACACCTGCAGTTTTGCAGGTGTGCAGTTTTGGTCTCCAAATTTGAGGAAGGACGTTATTGCTATTGAGGGTGCAGCGTAGGTTCACAAGGTTAATTTCTGGGATGGCTATACTGTCATATGTTGAAAGAATGGAGTGACTGGGCTTGTATACACTGGAATTTAGAAGGATGAGAGGGGATCTTATTGAAACATATAAGATTATTAAGGGTTTGGACACATTGGAGGCAGGAAGCATGTTCCCGATGTTGGGGGAGTGCAGTTTAAGAATAAGGGGTAAGCCATTTAGAACAGAGATGAGGAAAAACTTTTTCACCCAGAGAGCTGTAAATCTGGGGAATTATCTGCCTTAGAAGGCAGTGGGGGCCGATTCTATGGATGCTTTCAAGAGAGTTAGATAGAGCTCTTAAAGACAGAGGAGTCAAGGGATATGGGGAGAAGGCAGGAACGGGGTACTGTGGATGATCAGCCATGATCACAGTGAATGATGGTGCTGGCTCGGAGGGCTGAATGGCCTTCTCCTGCACCTATTGTCTGTTACATTTAGTACTTCAATTGTACATATTAACAGTCTGTACTCAGTTATCATTACAGTTGTCAGATCAGTTCACTCAATTAAATTTATACTGAGTGGAATGAGTTTTGTTCGAGTCACATACACACAGTCCAGAAATAGTGCATTGGCCTAACATTTCCATGCTGACCATCAATTACTCATCAACACTAATTCCATTTATCTGCACTTGGTCCATTGCCTGGGCAACTCAAATGCTCATCTATATACTTAATAAAAGGTGTGAGAGTAGCCCTCACAACACCCACTCATTCACTACATTCAAGAGTTTATTCATGCTCTCTGCATGAAAAGATTTACCTTAGGTTTCCTGAAATCCGTTACACTAAACCAATGTCCTCTAGTTTGGAACACTACTGAAATGAAGAAAGTTTGATTGCATTCGCTTCTGTTTACGCTTTCATAATTTGTATTCAAATAATAAATAACTTGCAATCAGTTAAGAGTCAAGTCAAGGGTGATTTTACTTCGGAGTCACGTGAATGACTACAGAAGAAGCCCCGCCAGGCGCATGCGTGTCATTATGTCCGACGCATGTCGCACTGACAGGCTGGAGAGCTCAGCTCCACCAGCGGTAAGTAGTAACCCGCAGGTAAGTCAATGTTAAACCTTTCCTGCGAGTATTTTTTAAATTGTAAGTCTGGCTCGCAGAGCCAGCTAGAGTTAGTAATATGGAAGTATTGTAAATATAAACTGCGGTAGTGGAGCGGAACGCGCGGGGACCGCGGTTACCGCTTATAGATCGGGTCGGCAGATAACGGCTGCTCTAAAGCCGGCTCCGCGATTACTGCTATTTAGATCATGTTTGGAGATAACGGCTGCGCTAATGCCGGCTCAAATACCCGCTACTGTTCTACTGGCAGCTCAACTGCCTCCATCAATTTCCAGTGCTTCAGGGCACTCAGGAATACCAAAAAGGTCCACCAATATCCAAACCCAGATTATTTATTTGGGGTGGACCGCCTCAAACAAGTCAAGGACCTGGAGGGACATGCCAAAACAATCCGTCTTATGAAGACATACGACCCTTCTGCCAGGATGCCACCTCGCAGGTCGTTTTCAGTGTGAATGGTGACGGATCCAGGGGCAGGGCCAAGCAGAGTGGGGCCAGCAGGACGACGGTATTACTCACCTGTGTATCCCAGCTACAACCCCAATATGGGAAGAAGGAATCAAGGCCGACTGTAGAGGTACAGGTGATTCATTCTGTCCAGGATAAGATTTCTGGGGAACAACCTCCGGTTGGGGGTAGGTTGCAATTGGTTATGATGAATGGTGCTGCATAACATCTCATCGGTTTATACTCGACACTATGTCAAGCTCGAATACAGTTTATGTCAGGAATTGATCCGCCTGTACAGAATATGCCTAATAGAGTATTGGGGTTTTCTGCATCACAAACTCAGCAGGTAAAAGAAGAAATTCTTTTACCCCAAAAAGGGGTAATTGAGAGGATGACAAACCATCCTCAACAATTTGTGTCTAATATATTCCCCAGACAGAGAAACGATGGGGAATGTAGTGTCATTCTGGACCTAAACCAGTTAAATTCCTATGTTCAGTACAGGCATTTTTAAAATGGACACCTTAAATACTGCGAAATGGCTGTTATCACAAGGCTGTTATATGGCAACTATAGATCTGAAAGATGCATGTTATCAGGTACCAATTCATCATCAGTATCGGAGATACTTGAAATTTAGTTGGATGGGACAGCTGTAGCAATTTAAAGCATTACCCAATGAGTTAACCTCAGCTCCTAAGCTATTCAATAAATTGTTGAAACCAGGGCTGGCGCTACTTCAGGCCCAGAATCGCATGGTAATGGCTTATCTAGATGATATTTTAATCATAAGCAACACTCA
Source organism: Raja brachyura (assembly GCA_963514005.1). The sequence continues at coordinate 119,516,076 of OY740781.1, forward strand.
GGAGACAGCTGAGGAATCCTGTTTGAAAGGTTAGGGTTCCTGGTCCATCCAACCAAATCCAAGTTAGAGCCATCCTAAAATCCCAGGTAGAGACAATGTGGTGGCAGACAACAGGTCACGAAAGTTCAATGACAACATAGAATGGATGATTAAATACTGAAGTTTTAAAATGATTGTCAGCCGCTATGGGTTGCCAGATATTGATCTGTTGCATCCAGGCTAAATCACCAGTTGCCTAAATATGTTTCATGGGAACCGAATCCAGGAGCTGTAGTGGTGGATGCATTCTCGCTACATTGGGGACGTACATTATTTTATGCTTTCCGCCATTCTGCCTGATTAGGCAGTGTCTCACCAAAATAGAGCAGGACTCCACCTCAGGCATTTTGGTGGTTCTGGACTGGCCTACACAGCCATGGTTTCCATTGGTGCTCAGAATGATGACTCAACCATTCATGATTGTCCTCAACTGCAGTAATTTGTTGGTGCACCCAGTAACAAGAGAAAGTCTTCCATTACATGATCATGTTAATTTGTTGATCTGCAGGTTCTGACCAGACCGTTCCAAGGCTTTGGACTGTCGAATAGGACCATGGATGTCATAACTCTAGCGTGGAGATATAGCACTAAGAAAAAATATGTCACATATTAAGAAATTGGAGATGTTTTGTTTACAGTCAGATATATTTTATCATACTGAAGCATGCCGGATATATTGGAGTTCCTTGCTATGTTGCATTTTTAATGAACACTTGAGTTATAGTGCCATTAATAGTGCTCGGAGTGCTTTGTCCTATTTTGGGCAGTTTCAGAACAACAACCTATCGGGTCTCATCCATTAGTGTCCCGATTCATGAGAGGAATTTTGTAACAAAAATCCTCCTAAACCTAGATATACAGAAATCTGGGATGTCAGTATAGTTCTCACACTGCTTCGGCAATGGGCTCCAATTACGTCATTGTCTTTTCAGAAGTTAACAATTCAAGTGGTTCAGCTCATGGCGCTAGTATCAGCGCAAAGAGTGCAAACATTGCAAAAGCTACGACTAGATAGCATGTATTCTTCTGCAGATAACATTATGTTTTATGTGTATGATTTAATCAAACAAAGCAGGCCAGGAATGGCCGGAACCAAAGTAAGTTTTAAAGCATACCCTGTTGACCAAATGTTATGAGTAGTTAAGCACCTGATTCAATATATCGAGGTGACCAAGAGTATCAGAGGCTCTGAGGCAGCAATGCTCATCAGTCACAAAAAAACTCATAAAAGGTGTCAGTATAAACTATTTCAAGATGGTAAAACAGGTTTTGGATTCCACTGGAGTAGACACTCATGTGTTTAAATCTCACTCCACCAGTGCGGCATCAACATCCGCAGCAAGGCCGCAGGATGGTCTACGGAATCAACTTTTCTAAAATTATGATAAACCTGTCCTCAAAGTGCCAGGGTTTGGGCATGCTGTTTTGGGTTCTGTTTGATTTGATTTGCTTTGTCTTTATAAATTTCATTTGTAATTTCCCCTAGGATAGAGGGGTTATTACTGTATTGCTATTTAAAAAAATGATTATTGGATAATTCAAAGCAATGTTCAATACATTATTTATTCACTACTGTGTCAACTGAAGCAGTGTGTCGTATGGAGTGGATCCATGGCATGAAATCACACAGCTTTGAAATCTTCACATAGTCACTCACCTGACTCCGAAGTAAAATAGTACGATTAAATGAGAACTTACCAGTTTGAAGTTTGATCTTTATTTTATGAGGAGTTACGATGAGGGATTACGTGCCCTCCGCTCCTGGCCCTCATAATCGACAAGTTAATCTGGTAGTTCTAGTCTTCTAAAGCCTTACTATGTTACTTCAGCTATCGTTTCTGTGTTTTCATGCCGCAGCTTTGAAGTATGACGCGCATGCGCCTGGCGGGGCTTCTTCACGTAATCCCTCATCGTAACTCCTCATAAAATAAAGATCAAACTTCAAACTGGTAATTCTCATTTAATCTTACTATTATATGTCATAAGCAGCAGATATGAACTGGAAAAATAAAGTTCTTATTTGCTGCATCTTTTCAGCAACAACAATAAATTAACAACAAGTTATCAGTTATTCCAAATGAACTAGACCATGTCTTTCCATTTTGAATGTTCCCATTTATTTTGACCACTGCAAAAGGCTGGTTCACAATTAAACTTTCCAGCTTTGTAGTTATGTTCCCTTTATAGCTGTGAAAGAACAAAATGCATTGCAACAAAGGGTCAGCAGGTAGAAGACAAGATTTAAGAAGGGAAACGAGAAAGGGGATGTGTTCCACATCAACAGCATTAACGGCAGGAGTCCAGTGTTGGGAAGGATAGTGCGAGGATAGTCCCACTTCTAAATGTGATGCCAGGGAATGTTTCATCCAGCAAAGTCTTTCCAAGGGGCAAAGCATCAGAGTTTTCAGCTCATTTATTCTTGTCTGAGTCATACAGCAACAATTCCCTTCAATTTCTTGAGACTTACCGTTTAACTTAAACAGTCTGTAAATCACTGCAAGAACTGTGATGTTATAAGCTGTCACAGCACTAAAGAGCGGAGTCAGACAATGAGTTACGACGTGAGGGCTTTTAATATTCTCACCTGAATATGATGCCATACTGATGTATCATAGGCAAATGCTGATCATTTCTGTTCATCAAAATTTCTGCTCCTTTGCCACAAATGAGATTATTTAAAGGTGGAGTAAATTTCTAAAGACTTTATTTTATTTTATTTTTTAAACTATTTCATTTTAATATATACAAATTAAAATTTATACCTGACAGACACAGAAACATTTGCTTTATGCCACACATTCAATGAGAAAAAGGAACTGTGGAAAAATGTGTTGCAAGACAATTTATAAATGTCTACACTTCAGTAATTTAGAAACAGGAGAGCTCATGCAGCATCTGTGAAAGGATCCTTTTTCAGACTGATAGAATGGGGGGGGAGAAAGCTGGAAAAGAGAGTGCGGATGGACCAAAGCCTGCCAAGTGATAGGTGAATACAGGTGCGGGGGGGGGGGGGGGGGGATGGGTTTATTAGAGTGCTGGGTGATGATGAGAGAAATGTGCGCGCACCAGGGCAAGGGTGACAGGGGAAAGAAAGAGGGAAAGAGGGGTTAAGAAATGGATTCTCTTCCAGTTTATATGTGCCATCACTCTGGCAATGGAGGAGGCCAAGGAATGAAAGGTCAGTATGGAAAAGAGGAGTTAGCAACCTGGAAGTGCAGCAGGCCTTGACAGACAGAGTGCAAGTGTTTAGCAAAATGGTTGCCTCGTGTACGCTTGGCTTTGCTGATGTAAAGAAGGTCACATCGCAAGCACCTTGCCCATGACCACACTGACAAACATTACATAGATACATAGACAATAGGTGCAGGTGTAGGCGATTCGGCCCTTTGAGCCAGCAGGTTCATATTGAAAAGGTGCATGTAAACCTGTTTCACCTAGAAATGCTGCTGGGTTCCCCAGATGGAAGTGAGATAGGTGTAAGGACAGGTATTATATCTTCTGCAAAGTGGGTCGGGAGGGGCAAGTAGTGTATTTGAAGATGTGTTCAGCAGGCCAGGAGAAAAATAATAATGAATCGGCCAGGGCAGTTGTCTTGTGCGTTTTGGGAAGGAGATAAAAATGGGTGGTGACAGGGTGCGGAACCATAAGGTTGGAGGGTGTGGAGAGGAGATCAAAAGAGGTGACAAGATCTGTGATAATTTGGGAAATGGTGACCTAATAATAAAGGGTAGGCCATTTAGAACTGAGATGAGGAAACACTTTTTCACACAGAGAGTTGTGAATTTGTGGAATTATCTGCCTCAGTAGGCAGTGGAGGGCAATTCACTGGATGCATTCAAAAGAGTTAGATAGGGCTCTTAGGGCTAGCGGAATCAAGGGATATGGGGAGAAGGCAGGAATGGGGTACTGATTGTGGATGATCAGCCATGATCACATTGAGTGGAGGTGCTGGTTCAGAGGGCCGAATGGCCTTCTCCTGTACCTATTGTCTATGTATCTATCTATCTATCTATCTATCTATCTATCTATCTATCTATCTATCTATCTATCTATCTATCTATCTATCTATCTATCTATCTATCTATCTATCTATGTAATGTTTGTCAGTGTGGTCATGGTCAAGGTAGGTATGTTACAAAACTTACCTTGAGCAGCGCTGCAGTTCTGCCGCTCCCCGTGTGCGCGACTTTGGCGCCTTTCAGAGAGGGGCGGGTTTAAAGTGCCATTTTTCCACAGGCAGGAAAAATCGATGAATGTCGGGCGATTTCGTTGCGGAAGAAAAATCGCTCCGACATTTCATGAATGAAGGTATTTTTAAATTACTCTAAATTATTTGTTAACTAGAGTAATTTACAAATCACCTTCAAAAGCCGTGAGAACCGACAACCGGAAGGATTTTGCGTAGGGGAGCAAAAAAGGTAAATAGTTTAATTTTATATTAAAAGTTGGTTTTTCGGGAGGCTTTAATAATATTTTCATGTTGCGAAATGGGGTTCAAAATAATGTATGAACAAACAGTATTTTTCCTCCCGACTTCACCGCTAACCGCAACGTTCCAATCCACCGCATTCCACTAAAACCCACACGCTAGTTGATTTAAATGGACATTAATTTACAGGCATTAAACACTAAATTCCTTCCATTTGGCCCAGAAATTCATGAAAATGAGATTTTAAAATTATGTTATATTGTGGATTATTGTGTGAATGTTATTTGGACACAGGCAATTTAAAAAAAGTTTATCTTTTCTTAAGAAATGGATAGATGTTTAGATCTACTCATTGAATTTTGTAATTAACTACAGTTAAATAACTAACTAATTATATGCTTTAATTTCAGGTCATCCAAGTAAGATTGTTTCATATTTATTTCAGAATGCTTCAATCTATAATAAGTGAAAATTTCATTGAGTTCTATTAATTTTTAAGAAAGTTATGGGCTTTTAACTGATCCAGATCACAGCTTTTGAGTTAAGTCAATTGAAAGGCAATGGGGAACAAGATGCTAATTTCCGAGTATGAAAATGGCCATAACTTTCTTAATACTGAAGATATGAAAGTGAATTAGGTGTCAAATTAAACTTCTTTTTATGCTTTATCTGATGGGTAAAATTGCAGACTTGATTTTTTAAATCTCAAAATTTTGTAACATTGCTAGTCAAGGAGTAGGCATTAGGAAGACTCCGAGAGCTGCGGAAGGTGTCATTGTATTCTGGCAGACTAATCTATTCCATGCTGGGGCAATTGTCTCACCAAACTCATCTCCAAATATCTTGATTCTATCTTTTCCACCCTGCTCCTTTCCCCTCCAGTGTACATTCATCTAGCATCCCCGTGTCCCCATTTCCCTTTGATTCCACCTCCCCACGTTTTGCCCTCCCCATCCCCTTCCACCCATATCACAGCCTCCAGCTTTCCATTTCACTTCCCTCTGTTTATCAGTCACCCTTTTTGTCTCCTTTTCTTCTCGAGAGCTTGTCACTTATTCCATTAATCTGCCAATCACCACCCCCTCATACCTGTATCCACCTATCACCTCATACGCCTCAACCCAACCTCCCTTTTTCAGCTTGTTCCCCATTACCCCATCATCCCAAAGAAGGTTCCCAGCCCAAAACATCATGTCCATTCCCTCTATAGATACTGCCTGACCCACTGAGTTCATTCAGAACTTTGTTTCTTGCTCATGATTCTAGCATCTGTAGTTTCTCTTGTCTTCATTCTGTAAGGGTATGTCAATAATTACTTATTAGTAACATACATTTCACAATGGAGAAGGCATTAGGTTTGTCACCGTTGCAATATTCAGTATTGGCAAGAACATCTTTGTTGTTGTTATATCCAATTTGATTTAATAACCTTATTATATCATGATGCTAGCTGTCCCCCTTCCAGATTCCTTCAGATATCCATGCTAGTCATCCAAAATGAACTCCTGCACTGCAGTGTGCAATCCGGAGAGGCAAGCTGTGATGCATTTCAGAAGATGGTGCCTGAGAGCCAGTAGCCACAGGAGACCCTTACTTTCCAAGAGACAGTACAACTTCCACTCATTAAAATAATGATGCAACTCTCACAAGGCAGGGCAGATAATGATCCACTGCATCTTCACCTGCCAAGATTCCATAGAGTTCACCGTCTCCTCGAGAATCCTGCCACTCAGTGGATACATTGCTGAAAACAATTGTCTGCCTGCCAATAGCAATCTTCTCTTTCTGGAAGCTGTCCAGGTGTGAGCTCATTATTAACAAAGCTTGACTGTGCATTCATAAAAGTAGAAACCTGCTCCATCAGCCCCATAGTTTCCTGAGTATTGTCAGTTGCTGACAATGAACTGTATCTCAAAAGTCCACTGTAGAAGCTGAATATGGGCTCCTTTGGCTTGCATTTTTCTCCTGTGGTTTGGCTTATGGGCTGTACACTTTACCAAAGATCTTAACGTGCATTTTCCTTCACTTTCTGTGAAATCCTTCCCTCTCATGGTCTTCAGTAGACCCCTCTGAACCATTCTACTTGCTCTTCAACAACTGACAGAGTAAATTTTCTTTCTCTCGTGTTCTACCTCTAGTGCCAAGCACTGCCCCTTGTGATATGCATTCATCAAACTTCATCCCTCTGTGCCAGTACCTCAGCTAATACTTCCTGGGGATAATCAAAATGATACAATGTCTTCTTTGTCCACCACTGCATGAAGCCCACCACTCAACCACGTTTTGCAAAAATCCTACAAGGATAAGGTTGACAAGAATAACATGGCTAATATAACATATGTTACAGTGATGTTATTTAATATTTAAATTAATACATTGTTCTCTCCCATTCTTCCTACCTGATAGACTCATAACTAAAACTATGTCCATGTTGTAATTCTGAATCTTGGACAGCTTTTTCTAACTGAACAATACATAAGCAAAATCATGACTATGTTCAACGTGGTGTCACAAGATATGTAGTTATGTTCACTCGCAAATAGAAAGTACATTCAGACAGCTGATTAGTTGTCCAGTGGATCAAAGCCACAAATATATTTTCCTGGAATTCGCACCCCAAATTTGTGAAATATGATTAACTGTAACTTTTGCAGTCACCTATGTTATCTTGTGCACCACTTCCTCTTTATTTCCCCAAGTCATTTCATTCAGTAGAGCTCCGTGGTTTTCAAGTTACCATCCTCACAGGATTTCTCTTAAACTGCCACTCTCTGATCTAAGGTCCTTTGTACATTGCTAGAATGGAACAATGTGGGCAATGTTCTCACAGATGAACACAGTTGACGTGAGCCTTACAATAACATGGTCTGATTTTCTCACGTTACTTTGTTAAAACAAAGGCAAATGCTAAAAGGTACTGTCTTATTTGTATAAGAGAATAACTAAGACAAGCTATCCCTATGATCACTTTCATAAACTATCAATACTAAGTTCTGTGTGATTTTCACTCAACATTTTAGATTTTAAGACCAATCTGCACGTTATCTCCAAGTCGCAGTGACACATTTTTTTTATTTATTACAGTTAGAAATTGTAAGTCATTATGGGTCCCTCTTGTGCACTCTATATTCCACTTGACTATGTCTTTTAATACATCTCTTTGCAATAAGATACTGAAGAACCTTAATTGTCCTATTATTGCAATGAAATGGACTGGGATTCGGTAACACACATATGTCAGCATGGCATTATTACATGTACTGGATATATTGACACTGTGTCTCCAACAATGTATAATTTTGCTAGTACTGTTCACTCCGTTGTGTGAAACTGGTTATTTTGAGTGGTTTTTGCTTGGGTTTCTGAAGCCTGTATCTTGTGGGAAATAACTGATAAAAATCTAATTTTCATAGATATACATAGACTCCCATGCATCATAGACTACCATGGTACACAACTTTTTGTATGAGTGATGTTGTAGAATCAGGAAATCAAATGCATGCTTGGGACATGGTGAACTGATTCCACTGCACCTTGTGGCTTTATGCTTGCCTGCCCCAACACCTATCAATCTGAGAACCCTTTTGTTGCAGCCCATAATCGTTTATCTTTGAGCAATATTTCCTCTAGCCTACAACACCTGCTGACTATTCCAAGCAAGCAAAGGTTGGAATATAAAAAATAGGAGCATGAATTACTTCCCTACCTTGATTGATTCAGTGAGCATGAAAATGCGTGACGGAATGAGTTTTGGGAGAAAGGGAAAGTTTGAGTATGGGAGTGTCCTTCTGTACGTGTGCATGTATCTGACACTGAATGAGGTGAAGGCGGAGCAGAGTGTTAACAGATCTGCCCCAAAAGGCCATACATCATCTTAAGCACTGTTGAAAACCAGGGCCCATGTTCACATACATTATAAAGCTGTTATTCTTTTCATGGTACTGAAGTATGTTTCTTGATATGTCACTTCTAGTTCTGATCTTTCTTGTGACTGCGTCCAGGCATGCCTGGATATTCACTGTACTGTTTCAATGCACCTCAGCACACAAACCCTAAATATTCATGTGACCTCATGAATCAAACTATCAAAACCACTCTCAGTGAATCTGCAAGCTCGCTCCTTGTCTCCTCTTGTAATAAAGTTACAGCTCCGAGGAATGACAGGTGCATCGGTTCCCTTAAGCGCTGAAGCCCAAGATCGCACCAGTGACTATGAGTGTTGGCATCTGCATTAAATAGTAGATTCAAACTTACGCAGTTTTCATCCAAACCCAACAATACTGCCACACGAGGATGAGGATTGCAAAGGAATGTCGCAACCCTGCTGTAACTCTTTGAAACATCATTAGAACACTACACGGGGTGGAAGATTGCAACCTTCATGTGGTCCGCCCTGTTTTGACGAATGCAATCAACTCGACGTGCACAAACAGAAGATCAATTAGAACAAGTTGTCCTACAACTTTAGGCTACGCACTCACTACGAAAGAAGAAGAAGAAGAACACTACACAAAAGAGACATTTTGGCAACATTTTGCATTTAAATTTTTGCAGGCAGCCTTTTAAAACAGCTTTTTTGACTGCTATGTGCTGGGGACCGTGATTGCAACGTGCAAACCACATGCTATCATTAGCTATAATCAAACAGTGAAGAAAGCTGAAATATGTTAGGCTCCTTATTTACATAAGCAATGGAGCTACCAGTGAATCTACCTCCATTTAAGCCCGAGGAGCCAGCACTGGACCCATTGCCTAAATACTGTCGAGGCAAGAGCAGGACAGAAAAGTGATATTTTGTGGCGAATAAGTACACTCTCAGCTCTCCAAAGCTTTTCAGCATCTGTAAGTTAGGAGTGTGATGGGGATACACTCCACTTGGCTGGATGAGTGACGTTACATAACAACTTAATAACTTCCCAGTATCCAGGATAAAGCAGCTTTTTGAATTGGTACATTGCTTATACTATGAATATTTACTTCCTTCATCACTGATGCACCATGGCTTCACTGAAAGAATAAGGGATGTAGGATGCAGAGTACACAACAATATCTATGTTTCCTTCCAGGCCAAGTGCTATGGTGATGCTTAAACTCATGGAACTCTCTACTTAGCAACTTTCTGAATTTTTCATGAGTATTCTCCCAGAGTCTCGTAAACAACTTGCCAGAACCATTAAAACTTGTCAATAAATCCTGGTATCACTATACTAATATGATAGAAAGAGAAACATCTACATGTTCCCAGAACTGCACATAATTTTTCAAGTCTATAGCCGAATCAATAACTATAAAACATTCAAGATCCTGTGCAGTTTTTTGAGCGAATCTAGAACTAGGGGATACTGTATAAACATATGGAGTGACCTATACACATTGTTAAGGCAAACATTTTGTTCTCTTGTTGCTGTAAGTCCTTGGAATGTTCTTCCTCAAAGAGAGGTAGATGTGGAGGCTTTGGAGATTTTTAAAGCAAAGTTGGGATGGAAAAGGAGAAAACTGATGCAGGTGGATGGAAAGGTGGAATTGAGGTTGCAAACAGATGAACTATGATCTCATTAAAGTGCCTGTCCCACTTAGGCGATTTTTTCGGCGACAGCCGAAAAGTAGGCTGTTGCTTCATGGTCGAGGCATGACGCAGGGTGACGCCTGTATTGTCGTGAGCGGTCTCCTCAAGTGTCGTTACTTATTTCTTGTTGCCACTGGATTTTGAAATGTTCAAAACTTCTTGGCGACAGTGGGCTTGACGTTGCCTGACGTTGCCTGTCTTCTCCTGTCATAGGTGCTGTCGTAGGTTGTCATAGGTTGTCGCCAGGATAACGGCAGGTGACTTCGGTTGTTGCCGGGTCATGACCTTGGTGAATTCCATTGGCGACAACCTATGTCATCCTACATCAACCAGCGACAGTTCCGGCGCGAAGAGAAGTATTCAGTTGTCTTCATTTGTTGCCGACAGGGTCGTAGCTTGTCGCTGGTGAAGGTAGGCTGACTTTGGGTGTCGTAGGTTGTCGTCTGTGTGGTCGCAGGTTGCCATGGGTTGTCGTAGGTGTGGTCGTAGGTGGATGCCCCGAGTCACGAGGAATTGTGTCGCCGGTTGACGTAGCTTGTCGTAGCTTGACGTCGACTAGGTGGTAGCTTGTCGTGGACATTGTCGTAGGGCGGGTGCATTTCCAGCATCATGCCACGACAGTGACTGTCGCCACAGTTGCCTAATAAAATCGCCTAAGTGGAACAGGTTCTTAAATGGACAAATATGCTTGAGATACTTTCTATGTATGTTTGTATCTTCAATCATCTTTCCTTTCTTTTATATTTAGTCTCTGCAAATACAATTTAATTTGTCCTTTTTGACCTTTAATTGAAATAATCTATGTATCTGTACCGTAGATTTCCCATAGTGTATGGTAGAATTCCTTTCACGTTTCTTTTATCCAAATTATAACACATTTCATTATACTGACCTGCATCTGCCACCTTTTTCGCATTCCACTAAGCCATTTGGTTTGTCTGCAGCTTCTTGTATTTGGCTTCAATTGTTACACTTCCAGCACCTGATTATAGATTCCACAACAGCCCTTGGAAATTTATTTTATTATTTTTGGACCATAGTTTGGAATCTAATGTAGGAATTCTTAACTTGTGCTGGAGACTTGGTTCATACCATTGGATTTGCCTTGAAACTTTAAGCCACCAGAGGTGATATGTTCCAGTGGAGCCTACCAATACAGGCAACACCCGCATTATGGCCATTTGGGCTCTGGAAATTCACCTTCACAGCATTCACAAATGAGAACCCAAAAATCTAAAACTTGGTGAAAAATTCTTACAGAATTTTAACAGGGAAATACTTAAGTGGGAAATATTTAAATCGATAAACACAAAATGCAAAAACCCCTCAAATTTTAATCAGTTTTAAGTTTTTTCAACTCATTCTTTATGCATGCGTAATGTGGTTGGTTATTTTAGTGTGTGCTTTTTTCAAGGGTGTTCCACATTATTTACCCTCAGGTTGTCTGAAACAGGGTCAGCAAGCTCAAGTGTAAGTTGTAAACCTAAACATAGCTGGGTAGATGATATGTGGAGACACAAGAGACTGCAGATGTTGAATCTGATAAGTATGGAAGGTGATGGGTGGAACCAGTGATTTGTGAATTCCTTTCTATCTCTACCTTTCGCCATTGCCTTCCAGCCCTCATTCTGTTTTCTGTTCCATACTGCAGTCTCTGCAGTAGCTTGTGTCTCCAAAGGCAGCTGCTGATTAAGAGATTTGCTTTGGATACTGATAAAGCAATATCTTTGCAGCTACCCGCCATGAATCAGCTGCACCATACTATTCACTTGGCTTGCTTACAACCCAATGATATGAACAATTAACTATCCAATTTCAACAATGCCCTCCCCCTTGCCCACTCCAGCGCGCACTCATTGCTCCCACCATCTCCCAACCCCACACCCCCCGCTCCTTTCCCCTTTCCTCCATTATAGACTTATCTCCCAGCCCCGAGTCTCACATGTCCCTTCTTCTCTCCTTCTTCTCCCCTCTTACTTTTCCACCCATATCCCTCCTTTCATCTTTATATTTCATTCCTCTTCTTTCCTCATTTAACACCCTTTAGTCACCTTTTCACCTCTAGCCTTTGTCACCTATTCCACTCATCTTCCAATTAGAAACCCCCCTCACCCGTATCCACTTACTTCTGCATTTTGTGTATATCTCCTGCATCCAGTTATGGGTAGGAAGGAACTGTAGATGCTGGTTTAAACCGAAGATAGACAAAAAAATGCTGGAGTAACACAGGGAGACCAGCAGCATCTGGAGAGAAGGAATGGGTGACGTTTCGGGTCAAATATGAAGAAGGGTCTCGACCTGAAAGTTCACCAATTCTTTTTCTCCAGGGATTCTGACAGTCCCGCTGAGTTACACCAGCATTTGTGTCTATCCACTTATCACTTGCCAGGCTTTTTTCCACCTCTAACTCTCTTCCAGCTTTCTCCTTCCTACTTCTATCAGTTTGAAGTAAGGTTCCAATTCAAAATGTCGTCTGTCCATTCTCTCCAAGATATTGCTGGACCCACTGAGTTCCTCCAGCACTTTGTGCATTAGCTCAGTACTATAAGCAGTATAAGAACACATCTCCAAATATAACATGGGATTCAATGGAAAATAGCATTTTGCATTACATAAAATCGCAGGATGTACTGTTGTCCAGGAACAGAACCCCTCCTTAGCATAGGGATTGTCTGTACACTGCAAGGATAAAAGCGACCATCACTTTCACTAAATATTTCCTCCCAAGAGTCTTGAGTATTATTGTTACTACTAGACATCTTGCCCAAATGCAAAGCCTAGGTGCACATTACTGCTAGGAAAAAGTACTGCTTTCATCAGGAAATCTACCTAAAATTATCAGAGTCATGGAGCATGGAAATGGATCATTCTGGACATCTCGTCCATGCCAACCATGATGCCCAACTGTGATCTCATTTGTCTACAATAAGGCTGTATCCCTCCATTCCTTTCCTATCCCTGTTTAAATCGCTTGTAGTAATTGTAGTAGGCATTTAGCTCAACTCAGTATGTTATAATTCTAACCATTTACTTTTAAATTTTATCTGCCTGCAATTTTGTGGGTGGGATTTATTACGTAGTTGGAGGCATGTTTGTGGCTGGGATTTTTCACGTAGACGCGCAAGTTAGTTTTAGTTTAGTGCAGAGGAGGCATGGGGAAGGCACAGCTTTCAACCATGCACGAGTTTGACCATGGAGTTTGACCATGTACGAGTTTGACTATGGAGTTTGACCATGCACAAATTTGACTACGAGTAAGATTAAAATGTACTTAAACAAGAAGAAGTTTGGATGAATATCTCACTGTTTTACTAAGACAATAAAGAAACTATTAATCAAGAGACTGTGTTTGGAAGATTTATCTTTCGACGGCATTGAATGTCTCGTAGAGAGCTCACATGCATAACGAGGCTATCTCCTTACCCATTGCCTTCAGTCATAGTGCCTAGTGGAAAAAATTCCTTGAACGATATAATAATCTGCCACCAGTAACGTATCTGCCTCTACCACCTCCTCTAGCAGCTCCACCCAGATAATCATCACCTTCTGTGTGAAAAACATACCCCTCTCACCTTAACTTGTATAGGGCTTTGGGAAGACCACATCTGGATTATTGTGTACAGTTTTGGTCTCCTAATTTGAGGAAGGACATCATTGCGATTGTGGCAATGCAGCGTAGGTTCACAAGATTGATTCCAGGGATGGTGGACTGTCATATGAGGAAAGATTGAAAAGACTAGGCTTATATTCACAAGAGTTTAGAAGGATGAGGGGGATCTTATAGAAACATATAAAATTATAAAATGACTGGACAAGCCAGATGCAGGAAAAATAATCCCAATGTTGGGCGAGTCCAGAACCAGGGGGCAGTCTTAGAATAAAGGCGAGGCCATTTAAGACCAAGGTGAGAAAACACTTTTTCACCCAGAGAGTTGTGAATTTGTGGAATTCCCTGCCATAGAGGGCAGTGGAGGCCAAATCACTGGATGGATTTAAGAGTTAGATAGAGCTCTAGGGACTAGTGGAATTAAGGGATATGGGGAGAAGGCAGGCATGGGTTATTGATTGAGGACGATCAGCCATGATCACAATGAATGGCGGTGCTGGCTCGAAGGGCCGAATGGCCTCCTCTTGCACCTATTTTCTATGTTTCTAACTGTGTCCTCTAGTTCTTGATTCACCTGCCATGGGAAAAATAATTTAACTCTCTATTTTATCTATGCCCCTCATTGTATTATACAATCTCAGTATGGTCATCCCTATGTTCCAATGAGAATAAAACCAGCCTGTTCAATCTTTGAAATTACAACTCAAGGTCTATCTGCATATCAACTCTTCTGAGGTCCTGACTATTTACTGAATATGTTCTATTAATATTTGAGTCCCACAACTCTACTCAACTGATCAATTGATCCATGTCCCTTAGTATCCTTTCATAATCTTTCTCACTATCCACCACCCCACCAATGTCCGCTTCATCCGAAAACTTACTAATTACACACACACATATATATTATCCCAGCACCGATCCCTGGTTACAGATTTCCAGTCAAGAGAAATACCAAACAACCAGTACCGTCAGCACTCTATCACCAAGCCAATTATGGACCCAGTGTTTAAGAAGGAACTGCAGATGCTGGAAAATCGAAGGTAGACAAAAGTGCTGGAGAAACTTAGCGGGTGCAACAATATCTATGGAGCGAAGGAAATAGGCAACGTTTCGGGCCGAAACTCTTCTTCAGATGTCTGAAGAAGGGTTTCGGCCCCAAACATTGCCTATTTCCTTTGCTCCATAGATATTGCTGCACCCGCTGAGTTTCTCCAGCACTTTTGTCTACCTTTAATTATGGACCCAATTTGCCACACACCTTGAGGATGTCACATACCCTAACCTACTAGAACATCCTACCATTCAGGTCTTTCTCAAAATCTTTGATGAAGTCCATGTGCTGACCTTGTCCAATTTACAAGAAACAAATAACTTTCTACCAGTTAATAATATATGGGCAGTGACGAGGCAGATGTTGGCTACTTAGGGGATACAACTTCCACATTGTGATTCCATATGGAATTTCCCTATAAATTATTTTTGTCTGGCAATTGCCTATCTCTTGGAGTCTTAAGGCCCTGTCTCACGGTGCGAGTCCACCCAAGAGTGACCCCAAGTGAAAGAAAAAAAACGGACTCGTGGTTATGCACGAGATTCAAAGTTTATGGTCAAGTTTTTAACCGAGTTCCCACGGGCATGTTTTTATGCGATGTGCCAAGGTGCTCTCCCGTGTTACCAAGTTCCTCTCCCGTTACACTTGAGCCAACCGTGAATGAAGGTATGTTTTAATAAAGCAACAATGTTAAAGAAAACATCTCCATCCTGTGGCTTTGAGTTAAAGATAGATATCAGCGCGGCTGCATCTATTAATATGACCTACAGAGGGAAAATGTGCATCAGATTGTTGGGAGACGGAGCTCAGGGTTCGCCTCCTGAGCTGCTTTGGTCCCCAGGCGTGAGGGAGGTTGGGGAGGGTGGGGGGGGGGGGGGGGCGTCATTAATCTGTCTGGGGTGACAAGTCTCTTGGGTTAGGAGTGGTGTGCAAGGGAGTGGTGTGCAAGGGAGGCATAATTCCCTCCGATCTCTCTGAAGCCCCGGACGAGAACAAAGGAAACCTAACTTGGCAGCGTGTACAAGCCCTTTGTATATTCGGGTCTCGACCCGAAACGTCACCTATCTCCTTACTCCTTCACTCCTTAGATGCTGCTGCACCCGCTGAGTTTCTCCAGCCTTTTGTGTACCCCCGTTGTATATAACTTTGCTGCTGACGTGCACACCCACTCTCTCTCCCTCTCTCTCTCTCTCTCACTGCAGCTCAGAGCCGAACCTCGCCATCCTATAGTGGTAACATTCACATCGGGTCCCCTCCACACCCACACCCCCTCTCTCCGACACACACCCCCCACAAGGCAACAGGCAACGTGAGAGACAGAGAGTTTGTAGGGTGTTAGTTTTGTATAAGGATTTATTATTAAATTATTAGCCAAAGTCAGATTTACTTATTTTAAACGAAGTTTGGAGCGCTTTACAATACTTTTTTTTCTCTTTGCGCTCGTTTTCAGAAAGGGTTCAGACCCCGCTTAGCTCGTTGCCCCCTTTGAACCAAGCCCTGCGAGAGGGAGGGAGGGAGGGAAGGTGTGAGTGAACAAGAGCGCCGAGGAGGAGAGGGAAATCGGGGGGGGGGGGGTGGGGGGGGGGTGGGTGGAGGAGAAATAGGGAAGAAGTTAGTTGTTCAGATCAGAAACCTGTAGGCTGGGAGCCATAATGGTGAAGAGCACACCCAGTTCTTCCAAGGAGTGCATAAGAGACATCGATCCGAAGCAATGTTCCTCTAGAACTATAACTGAAACCGTGTCCACATCACCTCCTCTTGGTCGGACCGCAACACCAAATCTACGCGTCAGGAAAATCCATTGATTCATCTCCATGGTTTTTATAGCTAATTTTCCAATAAATAACTGCAGTAATCACCCCCAGAAAGGGTAGGATAGGGCTGAAGCCCAGTGTTTAGACGTTGGAATGTTTTTTTTTATCATTCTAATAGAATGATTTTCCAACTCCTGTGGTAATTAAACCTTTTTTTCACTCCTAGTTTTTTTAACATATTTTTAGGATATACATTATATATAAAAGTGTACACATGGGAAAATAAGACGAAAATGACCAAAAAGCAAAGAATATTTATCTAGGGTGAATTAAATTTTGTGATTAAGACTCGAGCGTGAATGGCACTGAAATAATTTAAAGAGTTCCCACGGTAGACTCACGATTCACTAAGTTAAACGCACGGGCCCTACGTTCTTACAACGAGTCTAAATGTTTCAGTTTTAATCTTGAACACTAAATTTGACTCGTGGAAAAAGTCAAACATGTTTGACTTTTTTCACGAGTTCACAAGTTTCACGGGTACCTGCCGTTAGCGCCACGAGTGGACAAGTTGATCGCGCGAGGTCCGACGTTCCGGCTACGTTGGCTGTACGTGATCACCACGAGTGAAAACTCGGGTTCACTCGTGGGCCAACTCGCAACGTGAGACAGGGGTTTTAGTAAATTAGGTTTAAAAAAAATTACAGTTGCTGTAAATCTGAAACAAAAACTGAAAATGCAGTTCTAATGAAAGACCTTTTGACCTGAAATATTAACTCTTTCCACAGATGTTGCCTGACTAGATAAGCATTTCGAGTATATTCTGCTTTGTCTCAGATCTCTAATACTGGCAAAGACTGACAAATAACTGGAATCTGTATGAAGTTTAAAAAAATAATTACTTCTAAATGGAGCCACTTAACATTAGGTGTAAACAGATCATTAAATGTGATCTGCTAGATTTTGAGCATCATGATCATCTTTGTAGCTGTAACTTTACTAAGAGTTATGCTAATTAAATAAATAAGCTGAACTTGCAACAAATCAGCTCAGTATTCTATGATCCAGCTTGACCACAGATCAGTCAACAATTTTCATCTCAGGGTTTAGAATTTCAGCCACATTCAAGGTATGACTAATTTTCCAATTATTCCTTGCTTATCCCTTTCACTTTCTTGAATGAAGGGTTGTTTCATTTGGCACCATCCAATCCTTTACCATTATTCATATTTCCAAAGAATTTATGAAAGCATGGTTGTACTTTTTCCAGCAGTACTCAGACTCGTTGAGATTCCTAATTTTGAGTTCAAGTTAGTGGCTTTCATGTCATGTATTTGCTAATACACTTTTCAGCATGGCTTTTGAACAATCCTCATAATCATAGTTTTACGATAAATTTTACATCAACATTATCTTTTCCTCTTTGCGTGGTTCAATTACTTCTTAGAATATATTTTCCCATCTTAATGGATTTAGAATCATTTATTCTTAGCCTTCCTAATTATACATGTTCTATATGTTGGTCCACTTGATTATTGTTTACAGATTATTATCCCCACCATCTGCCCTATTTATCTTATTTTGTTTCATAAAATAATAATTGTTCAATTTGCCCTCAGCCACTAAATTCACAATTTGTTTTTTTTTAGTCACAACCCATTTAATCTTCTTTCTTAGGCATTCCCTGTGGATCGAGGGTGGGTTACTTCTTTTCTGGTTCTTGAGCCAATTTGGAACCTGCAGGTCCTTGGAAGGAAATGCAGCTGGATAGTTGGGAGATTGTGCACTCTTTCTATTATTTACACTGCACTTCTGTGAATGCTACCAATGAATAGGTTTGTGGTTCTCAACGAGTGCTCTTTCTTCATTTTGTTCAATCATGAGCCAGGGATTTCCATGAAGCAGTGGGACACTGCACTTTGACAGTGCCTGAAATCTTTCCTTTACCTAGCAGGTTCTCTTGTCATGACACAGCTGCGAATCGAGTGTCACAAGTATCGGAGCAGACTGAGTGCAAGTAGACCTTCAGTTCTTGGAATGTTAATCTAGGTCAGGATACTGTCATTAATGTACTTACTGTATCAATGGATTCGGATGTGTGATGAATAAACTCCAAAGCTCGGAATGTTAACGTGCACAAATGCTATAGGAAATAAGAAAATCACAACCATGATTTCACAAAGGTTTTTTGCATTAGGTGGTCATGTTTGAGAAGAATGCAAGAGGGAGAGATAACTACTGCCCAGTGTATTAGATTTGAGGTCATGATCTTCAAATATTTCTTATATTTCTTATATTTGCGCAAACAGCTACAGGCTGCATGAAAGTGATTGTGAATTTCATTAGTTTTGGTTGAAAAATGGCAACCCATGGTTACTGGCGGACCTTACTGTTAGGAAGCATTAATGTACATCTTGGCAGGCTGTTTTGCAGATTTATGTGTAAGACCTAGTCTCACATATGCTTCAATGAAGAAACTCACCTCAGGTGGCTTGGAGGCGAGTTTCCGAAAGCATTTCTGCCCATCGCAGTTCAATGAGTCGACATAGGGTGACCTGATTTCAGGATTTACACCAATGACCGGTGAACTGATTGCCATATGCGCTGCAGATTCTGACTTTCAGAAAGCCTTTGATAAGGTCTCACACAGGAGATTAGTGAGCAAAATTATAGTGCAAGGTATTGGGGGTAGGGTATTAACATGGATAGAAAATTGGTTGGCAGACAGTGGGAATTAACAGACCCTTTTCAGAATGACGGGTATTGGTTAGTAGGGTGCCGCAAGGCTTAGTGCTCGGACCGCAGGTATTCACAATACATATTAATGATTTAGATTAAGGAATTAAATGTAACATTAGCAAATTTTCAGATGACACAAAGCAGAGAAGAGAATGCTATGAGGATGCAGGGTGACTTGGATAGGTTGTGTGAGTGGGCATATGCATGGCAGATGCAGTTTAATGTGGATAAATGTGAGATTATTCACTTTGGTGGCAAGAATAAGAAGGCAGATTGTTATCAGAATGGTGTCAGATTAGGAAAAGGGGAAGAGCAAGGAGATCTGGGTGTCCTTGTACATCAGTCACTGAAAGTAAGCATGCAGATATAGTAGGCAGTGAAGAAAGCTAATAGCACGTTGGCCTTCATAATGAGAGGATTTGAGTATAGGAGCAAAGAGGTCCTTCTGCAGTAGTACAGGGCCATGGTGCGACCACACCTGGAGTATTGTGTGCAGTTTTGGTCTCCAAATTTGAGGAAAGACATTCTTGCTATTGAGGATGTGAAGCATAGGTTCACAAGGATAATTACCAGGATGGAGGGACTGTCATATGATGAAAGAATGGAATGACTGGGCTTATATGCACTAGAATTTAGAAGGATGAGACGGGATCTTATAGAAACATTTAAAATTATTAAGGGACACGCTAGATGCAGGAAACATGTTCCCGATGTTTGGGGGAGTCTAAAACCAGTGGCCACAGTTTAAGAATAAGGGTAGGCCATTTCGAACTAAGTTGAGGAAGACCTTTTTCACCTAGAGACTTGTGAATTTGTGGAACTCTCTGCCTCAGAAGGCAGTGGAGGCCTACTCACTGGATGCATTCAAATGAGTGTTTGATAGAGCTCTTAGGGTTAGCAGAATCAAGGGATATGGAAAGAAGGCAGGAAATGGGTACTGATTGTGGATAATCAGCCATGATCACATTGAATGGCAGTGCTGGCTCAAAGGATCAAATGGCCTACTCCTGCACCTATTTTCTATGTATCTATGTAGGAAGGTTAGTGGATGAGTTAATAGATTGTGGTGTGAAAGGTTGAGAAATTGTTGAAGCTTTGATGCAACTTTCTTTGAGATGAGCTTGGACCAAGAGTGGTTCTGTAGTGGACCTGTTGTCATGAACATGATTATGACATAAAATCATCGATTGCCTTTCATCCTTAACCAACCTTAACATGCAGATAAATTTTAATGAATATCTGAGAGAAGCCAAATATGTAAAAGATATTCCACACCGCTTCTTGGTTAAGAGAGTCAAATGTTTTTTTTAGGTCAAATTAAGGCTATGTAAAGAAATTACTGCTGTTTCCTACATTTTTGGGAGCTTATGCACAATGAAGTTCATATCCATTATATTTCTAAATGGATAGAATTTACAAAACACTGGCGCACAGCTCTTCGATAACAGGGACGATGTGGTTGAAGAATTATTTGGAGATGACTTTACTTTTGTCAGATATAAGGGAGACCAATCTATTATTGTAGCAATCAGTTTTGATGCCCATCTGTAAGAGATCACAGTTCTGGCATTTCTGAGGTGCCCTGCGTAGGAAGGAACTGTAGTTGCTACTTTACACCGAAGATAGACACAAAATGCTGGAGGCAACATCTCTGTATAGAAGGAATGGGTGATGTTTTGGGTTGAGACCCTTCTTCAGACAGAGTCAGGGGAGAGGATGACATACAGATAAGGAATGGGAAGGTGAGAAAACAAGATATCAAAAGAGGTCAAGGAAAATGTAGAATAGATCATTGTTAGCTTGGACAAGGTGACAACAAAGCAAATAGAGATAAAATATTATCGGGACAGTCAGACGGGTCGGAGAACTGGGAAGGGGGAGGGATGGAGAGAGGGATTCACAAATTGGGAGTATAGAGTTAAAGGGAAATCGAGTACAGGAAAAGTTACAAAAGACTCCCGAATTAATAGGAAGAAAAGTTCGAGAAGGGATAAGCGAGTAAGGTCAGGGCCAATAGTGTGAGAGGAGAGGTGATTACCAAAGTTAACGTGTTGTATATGAATGCGCAAAGTATAAGAAATAAAGTGGACGAGCTTGAGGTTCAGTTAGAAATTGGCAAGTATGATATTGAGGGAATTACAGAGACATGACTGCAAGAGGACCAGGGCTGGGAACTGAATATTCAAGGCTATACGTCTTATCGAAAAGACAGGCAGGTAGGCAGAGGGAGTGGGGCAGCTCTGTTGGTGTAGAATGAAATTCAGTCCTTTGCGAGGGGTGACATAGAATCAGGAGATGTAGAGTCAGTATGGATAGAGCTGAGGAATTGTAAGGGTAAAAAGACCCTAATGGAACTTATCTAAAGGCCCCCAAACAGTAGCCTGGATATAGGGTGCAAATTGAATCAAGAGTTAAAATTAGCATGTCGTAAGGGTAATACTATGATTGTTATGGGGGATTTCAACATGCAGGTAGACTGGGTAAATCAGGTTGGCACTGGACCCCAAGAACGGGAGTTTGTGGAGTGCCTTCGTGATGGATTCTAAGAGCAGCTTGTACTGGAGCCTACCAGGGAGAAGGCTATTCTGGATTTAATGTTGTGTAATAAACCAGATTTGATAAAGGGAACTTGAGGTTAAGGAGCCATTAGGAGGTACTGATCATAATATGATAAGTTTTAATCTACAATTTGAGAGACAGAAGGGTAAATCGGAGGTGTCTGTATTACAGTTGATCAAAGAGGACTGGAGCTATGAGGGAGGAGCTGGTCAAAGTTGACTGGAAAGATATGACAGTAGAACAACAATGGCAACTATTTCTGGGAATAATACAGAAGGTGCAGGATAAGATCATTCCAAAGAGGAAGAAAGATTCCAATGGGAGTAAGGGGCAATCGTGGCTGACAAGGGAAGTCAGTATAAAAATAAGAGAAGAGTACAACATAGCAAAATGAGTGGGTAATGTTTAAAGAGAAACAGAAGATAACTAAAAAGGCAATACGATCAGAAAAGATGATGTACGAAGGTAAGCTAGCCAAGAATATAAAGGAGAATAGTTTGGGTATTTAGGTATGTAAAGAGGAAAAAAATAGTTCAGACCAAAGTTGGATCCTTGAAGACTGAAATGGGTGAATTTATTATGGAAATGTCAACAAGGAAATGGCAAATGATTTGAACAGGTACATTGGATCTGTATTCACTAAGGAAGACACAAACAATTTTCCTGATGTACTAATGGCCAGAGAATCTGGAGTGACAGAGGAACTAAAGGAAATCCACATTAGGCAGGAAATGGTGTTGGGTAAACTGCTGGGACTGAAGGCTGATAAATCCCCAGGGCCCGATGGTCTGCATTCCAGGGTACTTAAGGAAGTGGCTCCAGAGATCTTGGATGCATTGGTGATCATTTTCCAATGTTCTATCGATTCAGGGTCAGTTCCTATGGATTGGAGGGTAGCTAATGTTATCCCACTTTTTAAGAAAGGCGAGAGACAGAAAACAGGGAATTATAAACCAGTTAGCCTGACATGGGTGGTGGGGAAAATGCTGGAGTCAATCATAAAAGATGAAATAGCGGCACATTCGGATAGCAGTAACAGGATCAGTCCGAGTCAGCATGGATTTACGAAGAGGAAATCATGCTTGACTAATCTTTTGGAATTTTTTGAGGATTTAACTAGGAAATGGACAAGGGAGAGCCAGTGGATATAGTGTACCTGGACTTTCAGAAAGCATTCTATAAGGTCTCATATAGTTGATTAGTGGGCAAAATTAGGGCACATGGTATTGGGGGTAGAATGCTGACATGGCAAGAAATTTGGTTGCAGACAGGAAACAAAGAGTAGGGATTAACGGGTCCCTTTCAGAATGGCAGGCAGTGACTAGTGGGGTACTGCAATGCTCGGTGTTGGGACCGCAGTTATTTACAATATATATGAATGATTTAAATGATGGGATTACAAATAACATTAGTACATTTGCAGATGACAGAAAGCTGGGTGGCAGTGTGAACTGTGAGGAGGATGCAATGAGAATGCTGGGTGACTTGGACAGGTTGGTGGAGTGGGCAGATGCATGGCAGATTCAGTTTAATGTGAATAAATATGAGGTGGTCCACTTTGGTAGCAAAAACAGGAAGGCAGATTATTATCTAAATGATGTCAAATTGGGAAAAGGGGTAGTACAATGGGATCTGCAGGTCCTTGTTCATCAGTCAATGAAAGTAAGCATGCAGGTACAGCAGGGAGTGAAGAAAGGGAATGGCATGTTGGCCTTCATAACAGGAGGTTGAGTATGGGAGAAAGAAGACCTTCTGCAGTTGTACAGGACCCTAGTGAGACCACATCTGTAGTATTGTGTGCAGTTCAGGTCCCCTAATTTGAGGAAGGACATTCTTGCTATTGAGAGAGTGCAGCGTAGGTTTACAAGGTTAATTCCCGGGATGGCGAGACTGTCATATGCTGAGAGAATGGAGCAGCTGGGCTTGTACCCTCTGGAGTTTATAAGGATGAGAGGGTATCTCATTGAAACATATAAGATTGTTACAGGTTTGGACACGCTAGAGACAGGAAACGTGTTCACGATGTTAGGGGAGTCCAGAACCAGGGACCACAGTTTAAGAATAAGGGGTAAGTCATTTAGAACGGAGACGAGGAAACACTTTTTCTCACAGAGAGTGGTGAGTCTGTGGAATTCTCTGCCTCAGAGCGCGGTGGAGACAAGTTCTCTGGATGCTTTCAAGAGAGAGCTAGATAGGGCTCTTAAAAATAGCGGAGTCAGGGGATATGGGGAGAAGGCAGGAACGGGGTACTGATTGGGGATGATCAGCCATGATCACATTGAATGGCGGTGCTGGCTCGAAGGGCCAAATGGCCTACTCCTGCACCCATTGTCTATATTTCTATTGACTCCTAAATTTCAACCAGGGCTCCCGCAATTTCATCTCTAGTTTCCCACAATGTCCTCGGCGATATCTAATCAGGCCCTGGAGATTTGTCTTCCTTCATACATGACGGTTCGTTCAGTACTTCTTTGATGGCAACACCGACAGCTCTCAAGACACTTCCATTGACTGCCCCAAGTTCCTCCCTCCCGTTGTCTTTCTCCTCGGTAAATACAGACTAGAAATACTCATTGAGGACCTTACCCATCTCCTGTGGCTCCACACAGAGGTGACCACTTTGATTCCTGAGAGGTCCCACTCTCTCTCTAGTTACCCTTTTTCCCTTATGTATTTATAAAATATTTTGGGATTATCCTTAATGCTACCCGCCAGAGCTATCTCCAGCCCCCTTTTTGCCCTTCAGATCTCCTTTTTCAGTTTACTCCTTAGCTCCCGAAACTCCTCCAGGGATGCACTTGATCCCAGCTGCCTATACATGTCCCATGCATCCTTCTAGTTTTTGACTAATGCCTCAATTTCCCTCGTCAACCAAGCTTCCTTACATTTGCCTGCTTTGCCCTTCACTCTAAAGGGGACGTACATATCCTGATCTTTCTTCAGTACACTTTTAAAAACATCCCACTTGGCCGATGTTCTTTTCCCCTCAAGTAACCTGATCCAGTCAACTTGAGACCTTCTCTCATACCCTCAAAGTTGGCCTTATCCCAGTTGAGCATTTTAACATAAGGACCCTCTCCGTCGCTATCCATAACTATCTTTAACCTAATCGAGCTGTGGGCACTGGTCCCAAAAGGCTCCTCCACGAACACTTTATTAACTTGCCCTTCCCAATTTCCCAATGCTAGATCAGTGTTCCCAACACACGTGTGGGGGCCTCTACATACTGCTTAAGAAAACTCTCCTGAACATTTTTGAGGAATTGCACCCTATTTAAACACTTCACACTATGATTTTCCCAGTCAATTTTGGGAAAGTTAAAATCGCCTACTACAACAACCTTATTCTCAGTCTGAAGAAGGGCCACCCATTCAGTCTATCCATAGATGCTGCCGATCCTGCTGAGTTACTCCAGCATTTCATGTCTATCTGAGATGCCTTGACAAGTTCTCCTCTTCGCAAATGAAGGAGAAGAGTTCGTAAACTTGTCTGAAATATTCTCCAAGCTTTGAAAATGTTTGGGTTTACAGTCTGCTGCCAAAGTATTTAATATGTACCTTATCAAGTTATTGAAATACAACTCAATGCCAGCATTTTACTTGATTAGCCACTGATGGATCTGTACACTAAAAGCAACATGAACTAAATATATTAAAAGTTTACAATTAATCACATTCAGGGAATATAATAAATATTTTTTAACTACTCAGAAATCCACTTTAGTAACTTCCAAATAACATTAAAATAAAATAAATTAAAGTTTGCTGCAAAAATGCAAGCAGCATTGAAGATACAATCAAAGTTTTCATTAAATCTTCCAATGGTTCTTCGTGTTAATAATTTCCACATGTTAACATCTACCATAAGCCAATGATGGTTTTAATTTAACCAATATCCTTAGTCACTTGTTGCTTATAATTGTGTTCTGGTATAAGATGGTGAAAAAATACCATGCTCTAAAGTAGGGTGAGGGCATTTTCTGTCTGGTCATTTGGTTTAAGAAATATTTTTGTTTCTAATACAAAGGAAGTAATAGTATGCATATATTGCGCATGTGAGATCTGAGGAACAGGGGATTCAGATGGCAAAACTTTATTTCTAGATTTTAAACTTGCTGCATTTTTCTGATTATAATAAGCAAAAGACCACTTATTGCACAGACACCACAAGTATGGTTGGATAATCTCATAACACATAAATTATTAAGGTACAAATAATCATATGAAAAACAGTGTAACATTAACAGAAATCAAAGGTCATGTCGTGCATCTGTGCAGACCACCTGTGTGATGGTTTAGTGAATGGGGAATGCATTAATTGAATTATAAGAATAATAAATTATGATAGTGACCAACACATTACCTGCACGACCATTCTTAGGAGTGCAATTATTCTTTTCAGTAAAATATTTAGTTAATGCCAAAAATATTATCTGCTGATGATTGCAGAATGTGGGCTCCCAAAGTTTTGTTAATCATCTTGGAAATTGTTTATAAAAACTTCAAGTTGGATGCTAGTGATATGAACTATGGGTTTGATTTTTGTGGTCTAGTGAAAATACAGGGAGCAAAACTGGATAACACTGGAAAATGATGTTTGATTGCAAAGAGGTATTAACCTCCTCTGGTTTGACTCCAAACAGGGTGCATACAAAATAACAATTAAAAATATTATTAAATAGCAATAAATAAAGAAACTAAAAATTAACATAGTCATTAATGTAATTTCATTAATCAGCTCCAGCTTCATCTGTGATGTTGATGACAGTGAGACATAACTGGGGATACAATTTTGTAAATAGCTAGCATGACAAATTTGCAAGGCATGATTTAGGGGTAGGTGTGTTGTTCTGCAAACTAGTGGTCTCAATTAGCAATGTTACAACATTTTGAGATTTTGAAAATCAAGTCTGCAATTTATCCCATTAGATAAAGCATAAAAAGAAGTTTAATTTGACACCTAATTCACTTTCATATCTTCAGTATTAAAAAAGTTATGGCCATTTTCATACTCGGAAATTAGCATCTTGTTCCCCATTGCCTTTCCATTGACTGAACTCAAAAGCTGTGATCTGGGACAGTCAAAAGCCCATGACTTTCTTAAAAATTAAGACAACTCAATGAAATTTTCAGTTATTATAGATTGAAGCATTCTGAAACAAAGATGAAACTATCTTACTTGGATGACCTGAAATTAAAGCATATAATTAGTTAGTTACCTAATTGTAGCTAATTACAAAATTCAATTACTAGATCTAAACATCAATCCATTTCTTAAGAAAAGATAAACATTTTTAAATTGCCTAAGTGTCCAAATAACATTCACACAATAATTCACAATATAACATGGTTTTTAAATCTAATTTTCATGAATTTATAGGCCAAATGGAAGGAATTTATTTAGTGTTTAATTCCTGTAAATGAATGGCCATTTAAATCAACTTGCGAGTGGGTTTTAGTGGAATGCGGTGGATTAGAACGTTGCGGTTTGCGGTGAAATCGGCAGAACAAACACTGCCAGTTCGTATATTTTTTTTGTCCCCATTTCGCAACATGAAAATGTGATTAAATGCTTCCTAAGAAGCACGTTTTTATGTAAAAATAAACTGTGTACTTTATTTTCTCCCCTACGTAAAATCCTTCCCGTTGTCGGTGCTCACGGCTTTGGAAGATGATTTCTAAATTACTCTAGCTAATAAATAATCTAGCGTAATTTACAAATACCTTCATAAATCAAATGTCGGAGCGATTTTTCTTCAGCAACGAAATCCCCTGACGTGGATCGATTTGCCCTGTCTGTGGAAAAACAGCATTTTAAACACGCCCCCCTCTGAAAGGCGCCAAAGTCACGCACACGGGGAGCGACAGAACTGCAGCGCTGCTCAAGGTAAGTTTTGCAACATACCTATCTCATGCCTTTCCACATGCATTAATAGTTTGTAGGTAGATATAACGGGACCTGGGTGTGACTAAGAAAAAATAGTTTTTTTTCCCGTTGCAGATCTGAAAACCTTGGTAAATAAAGTTAAGATCATAAGTGGGAGGAGTAGAATTAAGCCATTCGGCCCATCAAGTCTACTCCACAATTCAATCATGGCTGATCTCCCTCCTAACACCATTCCCCTGCCTTCTCCCCATAACCTCTGACACCCAAACTAATCAAGAATTCATCTATCTCTGCTTTAAATATATCCACTGACTTTGCCTCCACAGCCTTCTGTAGCATAGACAAGGAGCTCTTGGATGATACAATGATGCAGAAATCGGAATAAGTAACAACTGAGTTGACCATGAGCCAATGGTAAGATATAAGAACTGCAAGCCATTTATTGATATCATAAACAGTCAAGGTTTATGAATTAAATTAAATTCAATTCAATTCAATTCAATTCAATCTTTAATTGTCATTGTGCAGTGTACAATACAGTGACAACGAAATGCAGTTGGTATCTCCGAAGGGCGAACTTACGAATGAACAAGTAATTGCGCAGTAGTATGAGTATTGAGCAGTAGTATGAGTTAATATACATCTATACATATACAGTGGGGGGGGGGGGGGGGGGAGGGGGAGGGGGGAGGACAGGCATTCATTGAGGTGCAGCATTGATATGTATGACAGCCACAGGGAAGAAGCTGTTCTTGAGCCCGCTGGTATGGCAGCGGAGGGACCTGTAGCGTCTCCCGGATGGGAGGAGGGTAAACAGTCTATGGTTGTGGTGTGAGCTGTCCCTGGCGATGCTGTGTGTCTTCCGCAGGCATCGTTTACTATGGACAGACTCAATGTAGGGGAGTGAGGAGCCTGTGATACGTTGGGCGATCTTCACCACCCTCTGCAGAGCTTTCCGGTCGGCGACAGAGCAGTTACCATACCATACTGTGATGCAGTTGGTAAGGATGCTCTCGATGGTGCACCGGTAGAAGCTCACCAGAATCTGGGGAGACAGGTGGATCTTCTTAAGTCTCCTCAGGAAGAAGAGACGCTGGTGAGCCTTCTTGATCAGCGAGGATGTGTTGTGGGTCCAGGAGAGGTCATCAGAAATGTTGACCCCCAGGAACCTGAAGCTGGAGACACATTCCACCTCCATCCCGTTGATATGGATGGGGGTGTGCGTGCAGCTTCTCGATCTCCTGAAGTCCACGATGATCTCCTTGGTCTTCTTCGAGTTGAGGGCCAGGTTATTGTCGGCACACCATGCTGTTAGGAGCTGAACCTCCTCCCTGTAGGTCGACTCATTGGTGTCGCTGATGAGGCCAATCACCATTGTGTCATCTGCATACTTGATGATGGTGTTGGTACCATGTACAGGTATGCAGTCGTAGGTGAAGAGGGAGTAGAGGAGGGGGCTCAGCATGCAGCCCTGGGGTACGCCAGTGTTCAGGGTGAGGGTAGAGGAGGAATGGTTATCCAACCTAACAGACTGTGGTCTGTTGGTTAGAAAGTCCAGTAACCAATTGCAGAGGGAGGGGTTGATACCCAGGTCATCGAGTTTGGCAATCAATTTAGAGGGGATAATGGTGTTGAATGCTGAGCTGTAATCGATGAACAGCATTCTCACATAAGTGTTTCTGTTGTCGAGGTGGGAGAGGGCGGAGTGGAGTGCCGTTGAGATGGCATCCTCCGTGCTCCTGTTCTTACGGTATGCAAACTAGTAGGGGTCCAGAGTGGGAGGTAGGCAGCATTTGAGGTGTGCCATGACCAGCCTTTCAAAGCACTTGGCGATGATAGGGGTGAGTGCAACTGGGCGGAAGTCGTTGAGACTCGCCGCAGTGGAGTGTTTTGGCACTGGCACGATGCAGGTAGTTTTAAGGCACATGCGGACAACTGCCTGGGCAAGTGACAGGTTGAAGATGTCAGTCCAGACGTCTGTCAGCTGTGCAGCACAGGTCCTGAGCACGCGCCCGGGGATCCCGTCAGGACCAGCAGCCTTGCGAACATTGATCCTACTCAGTGCCATGTGCACGTCGTAGGGGTTGAGTGTAAGGGGCTGGTGGTCATCGTGGTCACCAGTCTTGATGGCCAACTCTTGGTTGTCCTTTTCAAAGCGGCCATAAAACTGATTGAGATCCTCGAGGAAGGATGCGTCGCTGGAAGTGGGGGTGGAGTTGGTGGTTCTGTAGTCAGTGATGGCCTGGATGCCATGCCACATGCGTCGGGGGTCGGAGTTGCTGTCGAAGTGCTCCTCGATCCGCAGCTTGTATCTATGTTTGGCGTTCTTGATGCCCTTCTTCAGATTGGCCCTCGATGAACTATAGGCATGGGCATCGCCGGACCTGAAAGCCGAGTCCCCGAGTAGCCTGACCTTGCTGTTCATCCATGGCTTCTGATTCGAGTTTGTAGTGATTTGTTTGAGAGTGGTTGATGGAAGACTTGATGAAGTCCAGAACAGAGGAAGTATAGGCGTTGATGTCAGTGTGGGAGTCAAGGGTGGCCTGGGCTGCAAACGCATCCCAGTCAGTATTACCAAAACGCTGCTGGAGTGTGGAGTCCGCTTCATCTGATCAAACCTTGACTGTCCTCACTGTGGGTTTAACGCGTCTGATGAGTGGGGAGCACTTAGGGAGCAGGAACAATGATAAGTGATCAGACTGACCAAGGTGGGGGAGGGGGATGGCTTTGTACGCTTCAGCCATGTTGGTGTAGATTTTGTCCAGTGTCTTGTCTTCTCTAGTGGCGAAGGAGACATGTTGGTGGAATTTGGGGAGTACAGTCTTCAGGTTGGAGTGATTGAAGTGACCCGCAACAATGAAGGCTGCATCTGGATTGAGGGTCAGTTGGTTGCCAATGGCAATATGCAGTTATTGAATGCATTATCCAATTATATCTCGCATCAGGTACGTCATCACTCACCCACAACAAAACAATGCATTCTATCACTCACCAATGCATCCTATCACCTATAACTCTGAATCAGCCTAGGGTTGCAATTAGGATTTAAGAGGTGGTTATGGATGGAGCTATAGTTCATGCCCTTTTGCTTAGGGGGGTTGGAGTGCACTATAAATGTGATTAAGAAGAAATGAAATGACTAAGTAAAGTTAGTTGAAGGGAGCCCAAATTCTATGTACTGGTTAGGAACAGTATGTCACTATTCTTGTTCAGAGTTCTCCATACACAAGGTAAATTCTCATAACTCCACAGAAGTAAAAATCACACTTTGCAATTAATAATGTGTCAATGATTTTAATATTAATGTTTATATTACACATTTATTGGCTTGCATAGCACACAAAATCATGATACCACTTAATTTACTCTTTTCGTACTTCACTCTTAGCTTCACAGCCTGCATGTTAGTATGACAGTATCTATTCAATTCTATTAATAATGGTTAGTGGTTTAGCAATTAAAATGTGAAGTACCTGTTAGAGAAAAATTATCTGGACAGTTGTACAATTCATGAAACGCTGAGGTGCACTCAATTCCCCCCTTTGGCATTAGTCCCTGCTGAGTTGAACAGTTTGCAATTTGTTTTCAGTTTCTTTATTCTTATAGTAGAACAATAGATTGAGTTAGCTAATCTCCACAAGTGACAAAAGTATTCAATTAATATCATGGATCCTATAATTTTAACACAACATTTCCACGTGTTATAGAAACAATTACAACCTTGCTTCTGAAGCATCTTCTGACTGTTGTTCTCAATGGTGACTGAACAAAATAAACTGTTTAATTGTAAAACAGGGATCAGATATGCAGGCTGTTATTCCGTTTAAATATTGAACATAAAAATCACGATTTCCAAGAATGTACTCCCTGTGAGCATCACTTTTCCACTGTGAATTGTGGAATTAACTCTAATTCCAGTATAATGAGCATTTTGTTTCTTGATTAAAATCAGATTTCTCCAGAAACTGGCAGATATATAACAGGCATTTATAAATGGCCTTAGCATTATGGTGAATTCAAGCAGATGTTAAGCTGTTGTCATTTTTGCTACATGTGAGAATTTAAAGCTTAGCACTTGTATTATTTCAGATGAAGTTGCATCCACAGTGTAGTGTTCATCCACAAGGACTCTGAGGAATTCATCAACTGTGTCCAACATTTGAAGGAAATTGTTGTGCAGTTTAATTTAATCTTTTTTTGCAATTTGCATTATACTTAATTTCTTCACAATGGACAGATGACAATGGTATGGTGATTTGAAGCCACCATTTCTTTCCATTTCACCATATAGAGTTTCTGTCCACCATACGATGGTGAAGAGTACAAATCTATCAGCGTAGTAGCAGCCATTGTATTTTTAATCATAATTTCCCCATGAATTTGAAGGATTAGTTGAAAGGATGCAGTTTCCATTAACTGGCAACATTTGCTCTTGCAAAAATTGGCACTATGAATGTAAAAACATATAACAATAAAACGCTCTTGACTCATGATTAACTGTCCTATGTCCCCTCATCTTCTTGTCCTACTCCATTGTAAAAACAGAGGAGTTATATTATTTGAGGGCCTTGCTCACCTCCTGCAGTTAAACATCTAGATGATCAACTCTGGTTTCTGAGAGGCCACTATTTTACGATACGATACGCTACAATAGAACTTTATTTATCCCAGGAGGGAAATTGATCTGCCAACATGCATAAAAGCACAAAATACACGAAACATGAACATGAAACATGTTCATTCTCTCTAGTTATCCCTTTTCCCCGAATATAAATCTGTTTGGATTCTCCTTAATCTTGTCTGTCAGAGCTATCTCATCCCACATTTTGCCCTCCTGATTTATTTATTTTACTTTGCTCCTCAATCCCATATGCTCTTTCAAAGATACACTGAATCCTAGCTACTTCTTCCTTACCCTTGCCTCCTCCTTTATTGTGACCAGAGGCTTAGTTTCTCTCAACATCAGAGTTGCTGCTATTCAGCCTACAACCTACTGTCCTTATGTAAACTAAACTGAAAATGGCTTTGCGTGCTTATTTTGCACATCACTTGAAAAAAATCAAGTATTCAAGCTTAGAAAGTTTTGCCAGTTTGATGAAAATTCCAGATAGATGAGTTTACAGTAAAGAAAAATAATAGTAGCAAATACATCACTTATTTTTGTCCCCATTATCAGTTAATACATAATGTTTGTTTTTGAGGACAGGAACAATTTGAGCATTTACTGGCCAGTCTACACATTACATCTTTTGGCTGTGTTAATTTACTTTCCAAGAGCATATAGTACATTGTCTTTGCCACGGCAGATTGCCAATGCCCATTTGCCAGTTCTATTTCCTTTCATCTGGTATCTGTACTTTTATTTGTACTTTATTGCAATTCATGCAGTGCACCATCAACTCTCAAAAACTGCACCATCGTTAATATGCTCTCTCAATACAATTACAAATTAGTCTATTTTACTGGCATCACAATAAATATTCATTTTAAAGTGAATTGTGGAGCTTTAAGAGTTGTTATCATAACAGACGGTTTATTCACCAGCCAAGTTCACTGAAAACTAAAAAATCTGGGGAAGATTTTCTTTTGTTTGTTCACAATTGAAGTAAAGAGCACCTTTTATATCACAGAATTTACATGACCTACCATCTGAACTATGGATGTACGTCAACAAAATAACAAATGTAGGCAACAAATTCCTTTATTGTACAAATTGACAAAAAACCTTTATTCAAGATAAAATGGGCCCAATGAATCTTTAGGCTGGTAAATCTTCTGATAGTTATATTTGGGGAGGAGGAAATGGAAAGCCACATATTTGGAGAACATGTTTGCTGAGAAGGCAAGTCTATTATCTAAACTTTCACTCTCATGTTCAGGTCAAGAATATTCAAAACGTGGGACAGCCCTTTACAAAGAGATAGGTTCTCTTTACAAAGAGATAGGTTTTATAGCCCTTTTCAGCCCTTTACAAAGAGATAGGTTTTTCAACATGTTGAAAAATGTCCACGAGAGCCCCGGGTACTTACGAGCGGCCATTACCGTAAATCTCCGAGTTCTAATCAGGGCAAACACGGGAGAACTCTTGAATGAACTTGTACAGTGGGACAGGGCTTTTACACAGTATTAACATAGTAAAACACACTTTAGCATACTCCAGTCAAATAAAGCTTGACACTAAGACATAAGAGGCTTGGCCAAAAAGATAAATTTGAAGGATCATTTAAAAGTAGATAGAAGAGGTAGCAAGATTCAAAGGTTCAAAGGCTAGTTTATTGATCACACCTCTGGGAGAGAATTACAGATCGTAGAGTTTGGTGGAAGAAATAACGGCTAAAAACAAGGAGATCAAACTGAGGAAGGTGAAGGTTAAAATTGGAGGAATTAAGATATTTTAAAGGATTAGTAGGCGCAAGGAGGTTCAAGAGGTGGGGGGGGGGGGGGGGTAAGTAATGGAAAGCTACAATGAAACAAGAATGACAATTTAAAAAGCAAGATATTGCTAAACCAGAATTCAATGTAGTTCAGCAAGTCCAGGAATTATAGTTGATGGAATTTGTATGAGATGACACGTAATTTTGAAAAAAATCATATTTATACTGGACCAAGTGGGGGTCCCTGTCACATGGGAGGCCTGGTCCCCCAACGCAACCCGTTCCTCCAAAGCAATATTCCACCACTCACCTATAGCCGCATGGGAGGCCTGGTCCCCCAACGCAACTCGTTACCCCAACACAATATTCCACTACTTACCCATAGCCCCTATGGGAGGCCTGGTCGCCCATCACAACCCATTCCCCCAACGCAATATTACACCACTCACCCATAGTCCCCAACTGCGCAGGGGCTGCTCATTTCACCTTATTTTAACCTTATTATCTCCCTCATTTTAAACTTTAAAAAAAAATTAAATGTACTGTGACTTTAAAATATTTTATAAAATGCAGCCTCCCTTCATGCTGCCAGGAATATGCTTGCTGCCAGGAATATTACAAAAAAAAGGGCTTGCAACATTGTAGGACTGAGTGCCTGGGATTACAACATTATAGCTGGTAGGGTGAAGTCATAGCTCCAGAGGGCAAGATCTTTTTTCCTCAAATTTAGATTTTTAAAATTTAGAAATGTGAAATAACTTGTGACATATAACATCAATCTGAATGAAACATGATACAAACCACCACAGGGCAATTGTAAGGTGGTGCAAATAATTTAGCGCTATCATGTGGCATAGCTTCGGGAAGACAGACAGACAGACAGACAGACAGACAGACAGACAGACAGACAGACAGACGGACAGACGGACGGACGGACGGACGGACGGACGGACGGACAGACAGACAGACAGACAGACAGACAGACAGACAGACAGACAGACAGACAGACAGACAGACAGACAGACAGACAGACAGACGGAAACAAACAAACAAACAAGATGAGAGTTTTTGCAATAGATAGATGAAGTTCACGATTAGAAAAGGGAAAATGGTCTTGAGTGCTTTGGAATGGGCAAGTTTAGAAATAACAAAGGCCTAGTTTAAGCAGATTTCAATATTGATATTGAAATATTTTTATTAGGCTCCATATAATATAATTTATATCACCATGTGTACATAGATAGCAGTATTAAACATTTTTTAAATGATAATCGTTATTTTTTCTTCCTTTCAATTGGCTCTATTTTAACCACATTCATATGATACAGAACAACACCATAACATTTGGTGGCTCCAATTGAAGTCTGGATGATGCAAATGAAATTAATTATGAAAATCACGGATATAAGAAAAACGTGTACACTTATATCTACATAATAACTAAAGGCAAGGAGGAAAGAGATTAGTTTGAGCCTTTAGTGAGTTTGAAAACTCAGATGACTATGCACAGCACAACTGCATGGCTTTCATGGTTTAGAATGCCATCCAAACCCAAGGGTGTAAAGACTTATAACACATTATTAGTCATTGTTTATTCCAAACGCAAGAATTTTAAACATCTGTTATTCTCCCCATTGCATCCAAATTTCTGCACAATTAGATATAAACATTACATAAATCTGTTACTGCTTAAAGGTCTTTAGCTGAAACAATGAAGTGGCAACATTATGGACACTTCAAGCTGGAGAGGGTTATGTTATAAAGCCTATGTCCATTGCAATCTGATATTAACCAGAAATGGACAGTATATCTCAACTTCGTAATTTGTAAATCGAGCAATTAAAAATAATTAATTGAGGATTCACATTTCACACAAATGTTTCTTTGGCATGAGCAAGTAGCTTCTTGTATTGGCTCCTTATCGGTGGATTAACATACACTTACATGGCTGCAAGATTAACAGAATGATACAGATGATTTGAAATGAGAACCAAAAAAAGACCAGTGGAAGTTTTAGAGTGTAATATATCAAAAGAAGATAAAATTACTCTGATTTTTTAGCATCCTATGATTTTCTTTGAAACCTCACTGAACGGCCATGCGGAGTATTACTATATTGACAAAAAGGCAAATAAACAAGTCACATTTGAATTTTAAACTTATTGATCAACTTTCTTGACCCTGTGCCAAATTGACTGAGCATTTTAACTTTATTCTTTTAAGTACCATTAAGTTCAACAGATCAAAACACACTGTTTTCTTTGTAAAACTTCAAATTCCTAGGAGTCAATACAACCAACAACTTCTCCTGTACCGCCCATATTGAAACAACGACCAGGAAAGCACACCAATGCCTATACTTCCTTAGAAGGCTTCGGAAATTTGGCATGTCCCATCCAACTCTCACCAACTTCTACAGATACACTGTTGAAAGCATTTTATCAGATGCATCACAGCTTGGTTTGGGAACAGCTTCATCCAAGACCGCAAGAAATTGCAGCGAATTGTGGACATAGCCCATCGCACAAACCAACCTCCCTTCTATTGACTCAATTTATACCTCATGCTGCTTCGGCAAAGTTAGCAGCATAAACAAGGACGTGGCACACCTTGGCCATACCTCCTCCTCCTCTCTCCCATCAGGCAAAAGGTATATAAGTGTGAAAACGCACACCCCCAAATTAAGGGACAGTTTCTTCCCAGCTGTTATCAGGCAACTGAATCATCCAACCACAACCAGAGAGCAGTGCTGAACTACCTTTGACTATCCTTGATCGGACTTTGCTGGCTCTACCTCTCTGACTATCCTTGATCAGCATTTGCTGGCATTACCTTGCACTAAATGTTATTCCCTTATCATGGTAGACAAAAATGCTGGAGAAACTCAGTGGGTGAGGCAGCATCTATGGAGCGAAGGAATAGGTGACGTTTCGGGCCGAGACCCTTCTTCAGACTGACGTGGGGATGGGAGGGGGCATGTAGAAAAAGGAAGAGGTGGAGACAGTAGGCTGTGGGAGAGCTGGGAAGGGGAGGGGAAGGAGGGAGAAAACAAGTCGTACCTGAAATTGGAGAAGTCATTGTTCATACCACTGGGGTGTAAACTGTCCAAGCGAAATATGAGGTGCTGCTCCTCCAATTTAATGGATCGATTGTAATCATGTATTGTCTTTCTGCTGACTGGTTAGCACGCAACAAAAACTTTTCACTGTACCTCGGTACACGTAACAATTAACTAAACTGAAACTGAAACTCTGCCCTTTACTCCAGAGCTTGTCAGAGAACTGTTAGAAGAATACTGACAATTTAATTGTTTTCTACCCTGCTTAACCACTGTAATTTATCTATTTTACTTCGGAGTCATGTGAGTGACTACGTGAAGACCCTGCCAGCACGCATGCGCAGATAATGAGTGAACAATTTCTGAGGTTTTAGATATATATGGTTTGGATGAGAACATACGTGGCACGATTAACAAGTTTGCTGATGAAATAAAAGTAGGTGATTTTGCAGATAGTGAGATGGTTGTTAAAAATTGCAGCAGAATCAATTGATTGGCCAGGTGGGCTGAGAAATGGTTGATGGAATTTAATACAGGGAAATGTGAGGTAATGCATTTTAGGAAGTCAGGACCAACATGGTAGGACTCTGGGTAGTGTTGTAGAGCAGAGAGATCTAGGAGTGCAGGTGCATGGTTCCTTGAAGGTGAAGTCGCAGGTGTTCAAAAAGACTTTTGGCACATTGGCCTTCATCAGTCAGAGTATTGAGCATAGAAGTTGGGAGGTCATGTTGCAGTTGTATAAGACGTTGGTGAGGTCACATCTATAGTATTGTTTTCAGTTCTGGGCACCATGTTAAAGAAAATATGTTGTCAAGCTGGAAAGGGTACAGAGAAGATTTACCAGGACTAGAAGGTCTGAGCTATAGAGAGAGGTTGAATAGGTTGGGATTCTATTCCTTGGCGCGCAGGAGGATGAGGGGTGATCTTCTAAAGGTATATAAAATCATGAGAGGAAAAGATCGGGTAGATTCACAGAGTCTCTTGCCCAGAGTCGGTGAATTGCGGACAAGAGGGCATAGGTTTAAGGTGAAGGGGAAACAATTAAATAGTAATCTGAGGGGTAACTTTTCCACATAAAGGGTGGTGGATCTATAGAACAAGCTACCAGAGGAGGTAGTTAAGGGAGGGACTTTCCCAACATTTAAGAAACAGTTAGACAGGTATGTAGATAGGACAGGAGGGATATTGACAAACGTGGGCAGGAGGGATTAGTGTAGCGGGGACACGTTGGCCAAGTTGGACCAAAGGGCCTGTTTCTATGATGTATCACTCTATGACTTTATAACAACTCTAACTCCATATCCAAGAGGATACACAGAGGTGGAGTGGGGTATGAGGGTGGTAGGCTTTACCACTGTTCAAGGCTTTTAAACTATTTCCAAAAGTCAATAATAACAAGATATATTTTAAAATTAGTCAAATGGATATATGTAAATTGTAAATAAGCAATTCACAAACTCTAAGAGTGTTCAACACCTTTTAATGATAGCACAGGGTATTACATACATCCTCAAGTACTGGCTACATTCTTCTACTGAGCTGTACCCAGGAAGGGGAAGGCGTTATGATTGATGTTAACTAGGCAGGGTTAATGGTACTGAGGTAACTATGTTATTGGTTGCATATAAAACCATCTACATCCTGCCCCTTAGAAAATCAAAACAGACCGTTGTCACTACAACAGAATTAAACAGAAGTAAACAGAATTAAACAGAATTAAACAAAATCGCCATAATGAACAGGTGGCTTGCTGATCCGGCCCGAGCGCGTACGGATGTCTCCCGCTTCCCCCGGAGGAGCAGAAAAAACAGGGGGACCCGAGACAGCAGGGGAACCAGGGAAGGGCGGTGGGGTTGGAGGAACAGGGGAGGGAGAACCGCGACCGGCAACAGGTGACCCGCGCAGAGGGGAACCGGGCGCTCGATATGGGGATCGAGGCATGCAGGGAACGCTGGCTGGGACAGCAGCTGGCTGCTGGTATGAGAGCGGTGGGGCGTAGGGCCCCGGGGGCTGCGGCTTCGGCTCATTAACCGCAAGCAGGTGTTGTCGGCTTCTACGGTTGATGGTTCCCTCATAGTCGACCAGATACGAACGAGGTGAGTCAGCCACCCCAACCACGGTAGCCAGACGGGAGTGACCACCGGCGGTCTGCAACCGAACAACCTGTCCAGGCAACAGAGGATCGAGTGGTCTGCACGACCGATCATGGGAACGCCGCTGGCTGTCATGTTTCTCTTGAATGCGCCTCTGCACAGAGGCAGGCTCCAGCACCCGAGGTTTCAGCTGGCGCTGGGCAATCGGGATGGTAGATCTGGTTGTTCTGGACATCAAACGCTGAGCAGGGGACCCCATGGCTGGATCCCTGGAAACATTCCTGAGGTTCAGGAGATCCAAATACAAATCAGAGTTAGACAGTCTCGCCTGTTCCATCAGAAGCTTGGCGCTGCGGACGGCCCGTTCAGCAAGGCCGTTGCTCTGTGGGTACTCCGGGCTGCTGGTGAAATGCACAAAATTCCATTTGTCAGCAAAACTCTTGAACTCTCGGCTGGTAAACTGCCTGCCATTGTCAGTCTGCAGCCTCACAGGGGACCCAAACGTGGAGAAGTGTTTCCGCAGCTTCCGGATCACCATCTCCGACGTGAGGGATGTCAGCAAATTCACTTCAAACCAATTCGAGTACGAGTCGACCAGGACCAGGTAGTGGTTACCACGCCACTCGAAGATGTCGGCAGCCAGCGAGGACCAGGCCAAGGCAGGGGCGGGCTGTTGCAGCAGGGGCTGTCGCTGCTGGTGTGGAGCAAGACTGTTGCACGTGGAGCAGGCAGAAACACGGTCTCGAATATATTTGGCCATTCCAGGCCAGTAGAATTGGCACTGAGCGTGGGCGAGTGTTGCATCGACCCCGGGGTGTCCGCTGTGGGCTGCGCAGTAGTAAGAATCGAACAGGGAGGACGGGACCACCACTTTATGTCCCTTAACGATAACGCCATTCTGGAGCACCAGTTCGTCACGGACCAGGAAGAAAGACTGTGTTTCAGGCGGCACAGCGGAGCGCTTTGTTGGCCACCCTGATTTAATCACAGAGGGAAGCCGCTGCAAAACTGGATCGGCAGCGGTGTGCTCAGCCAAAAGCTGCAGCTGCTTGCTGGGAATAAAATTAATGCCCAGTACGAGCAAGTCCTCTGTTTCGTAGGGGTGGCGAGCACAGGAGGTCCGCGGGGCGCGCGATAAAGTGTCCGCAATGTGCATCTCGGTGCCTTTCTTGTAGATGACGTCGAAATCAAAGCGCTGGAGCTGCAGCATCATACGCTGCAGCCTGGCAGGGGCAGCGTGAATCGGCTTGTTCAGGATCGTCACCAGTGGCTGGTGGTCGGTTTCGACCGTAAATCTGCTGCCAAACAGGAAGTCTCTGAACTTGGAGCAGGCAAACACCACAGCGAGCAATTCCTTCTCGATCTGAGCGTACCGCTGCTCTGTGTCCGTCATGGTGCGGGAGGCATAGGAGACAGGATGTAATGATCCATCGACAGACTGAAGGCAGGCCGCGCCCATACCGAACTTAGAAGCGTCACAGGTGACGGTGATGGGGCGACTCGCATCAAAGAATCGCAACGTCGGAGTGTTAATCAGTTTCGACTTGAGACAGTCAAACGCCTGCTGGTGCTGTGGGAGCCAGACCCAGGCGATATCCTTTTTTGTCAGCTGCCGCAGGGGAGCACTCAGCTCACTGAGATTTGGTACAAACTTCCCAAGGTAGTTCACCATGCCCAAGAATCGTTGTAGACCTGGCACGTCGGCGGGGGCTGCCATCTCGGAGATGGCAGCTGCCTTCAAAGGGTCGGGTTTTAGTCCGTTGGAGGTGAAAACGTGTCCAACATACGTGACTTCTGAGACACGAAACCGGCACTTCTTTGGATTCAGCTTCAGGTTGGCCTTTCGCGCCCGATCCAGGACGTGGCGGAGGTTCTGGTCGTGTTCGGCAATGTCCTTCCCATAGACTAGGATATCATCCACGATGATGGCGCATGGCAAGTCCGAGAATATCTGCTCCATCGTTCGCTGGAACACCTCGCTAGCGGAATTGATGCCGAATGGCATTCGCAGGAACTTGAATCTGCCGAATGGTGTGGCGAAGGTTGTCAGGTCAGAAGATGCTTTGTCCAATGGGATCTGCCAAAACGAGTTCTTATCGTCTAGGACCGAAAAGATGGTGGCTTGCCCGACCTGAGCCGCCACGTCCTCAACAGACCGCATGGGGTAGTGTGGTCGCCTGATGGCAAGGTTTAAATCCTTAGGGTTGATACACACACGTATTTCGTTCTTGTCTTTCTTTATCATGGCAACCATGGTGGAGACCCAATCGGTGGGCTCGCTGACCGCTTCTAGCACCCCCTTTTCGACCATGTTGTTAAGCATCGCCTCGACCCTGTCTTTCATGGCGTGGGACAACCTGTGAGGTGCGCGGACCATGGGTTGTACATTTGGGTCAATGGAAATATGGTATGTCAGTGGTAACTTTCCCATTCTGCAATCGGGTTAAACGACAGTTGCACTTTGTGGACCGTGCGGTCGAAGGACACCAGGCCAAGATCTTGGCACGCACGGTTTCCCAGCAGGGTAACACAGTCAGAGTTCAAAACATAGAAAATCAGGTTTCTCGTGGCCTTTTGCAGCACGCAAGTTAAAGTGGCCCTCCCCACAGGCCTGAGAATTTCTCCACCATAGGCATGCAGAGTAGCATTGTCAGCGACCAGGGCCTCATCATTCCTTATCTTGTTGAAAAGATTTATTGACAAAACGTTGACCTTTGCCCCAGTATCTAACTTCGCAAGGAAGGTTACATTATTGACAGTCACAGACACGGAGGGATCAAGACGTTGGCCAGGTGCCTGGAGGAGGGTAAACACATTCGAATCCTCGGGAGAATTAATTGGATCTGCATCATAGGATTCAGCAATGTCGGGCTGTGGGTCGTAACAGCTATCAGATTGTTTCAGCATGTTTAGACTGGGTCTGGACATCTGTACCTGTCTCCCACGGGAACGGAAGGAACGACAGGCGGCAGAGAAATGATTCAGTTTTTTACAAAAATTACAGGCCTTGCCATAGGCAGGGCACGTCGACAATCTGTGGTGCATGTAGTTACAGTTTGGGCACCTTTTTGGGGGCACATCATCAGGACCAGGGTTGGCACGCGGCAGAAAAGCATTGTTTCCCCTCCGAGGCTGTGGCCTCCTAAACCCAGCCAGGTTGACAGATTTATCGCCCTAGTCCCGGTGATCATCTGGCAATACAACGACCTCAGACAATCTGCAGGCATGCATGGCTTTTTCCAACGTTAGACCCGGATCCCTAAGAAGCTCACATCGCAGCTTCTGGTCACGCATGCCAGTTACTAAAATGTCTCTAGTGAGCTGGTCTGTCATGTCACCGAAACGGCACCGCTGGGCGAGATAACGCAACTCGGCAATAAAACATTCAACAGGTTCATCCGGCAGCTGACTCCTTGTAAAGAACCGTGCCCTCTCTGGAATGCGGTTCGAAGGCAGGTCACAAATCTCCCTGAACTTACGTAGCAGGCAAGCGGGGTCACTGGCAGATTCTGCAGGGGTAATCACCACGTTGTTGTCGTCTAGGACCGCTGGAGCGTAGACGAAAGTTCTGGCTCTCTTCATGGCATCAGGTCCGACAAGGTTGAGTAGGAGGGAGGTTTTGAGGGAATCAGGATCAGTGCGGTGTGCGACGTTGACAAAGTGGGTGAAGTCAAATTCAAACGTAGCCCAGCGCTCAGAGATATCAGCATCAAAGACAAGCTGCGCGGGCTTTCTGCAGGAGGATGCCATGGTCAGAGAGATAAAGCACAAAAGGCACAAATCAAAAAAAAGAAATAAAACCCGATAGACAGGAGACGCAGGTGTCTTCCAGCTCCGACACCATGTAAATAAGCAATTTACAAAGTCTAAGAGTGTTCAACACCTTTTAATGATAGCACAGGGTATTACATACATCCTCAAGTACT
Organism: Raja brachyura; assembly: GCA_963514005.1. Next base: position 119,559,160 of record OY740781.1, read on the forward strand.
GGCTACATTCTTCTACTGAGCTGTACCCAGGAAGGGGAAGGCGTTATGATTGATGTTAACTAGGCGGGCTAATGGTACTGAGGTAACTATGTTATTGTTGCATATAAAACCATCTACATAAATAAAAAACATTTTTTTGTGAAGATTGAGCTAATAATTGTTGGCAACCAGAACTTGCTTTTGGAAGCACCAACTGTCAGTCAGCTTGATCTGGTAAAGTGAGTCTAAAGCCTACAATCATTCCTAGCATGTGCCAAATGTTGCTGTTAATCCGACCTCTACTTTTGTCATACCTCAGATCTGCACCTCTCTGCCCTATTTTGGCTGCTTATTGCATTCACTGTTCATTGCTTGTTTTCTTTACTTTTGAATAGTTGGTGCTTAAGTGTAGATCTGGAACAGCATCGTATAGAAAGAGATGTACAAAAACCTCAAAGCTGGTTCAGTAATGGATTTTAAGATGACTTCACCCTGATGTTTAAGTATTCATGATCTTGAGTGACTTCATTGGGAGAACGTACAAACTTCATACAGGCAGCACCCGTAGTCTGGAATGAACCCGGGTCTCCGGCGTTGCAAGCGCCGTAGGGTAGCAAATCTACTGCTGTGCCACTGTGCCGCCCTGTGAGCACAAATCCTCAAGATTCTTTGGAGTTCTACTGTTTCTATATCTTCATTGCCTAAAAGATAATTTGTCCTTTGTCTTTTTGGAACAAGAGTGGGTGATTTTATGATTGTCTACAATTATGTTTTGTTTCCCAAATGCCTACTCACGCTATTAACATTGTTATGTTAATTAACATTACCAGCAATGTCATCTATCACATGTTGCTTACTATCAATCATCTATGTAATTTCTAAATTTTATGAATAGATGAAATCCCCAAAGCTAATCCCTCTGGGTCTCCACAACTCATGCCTGATCCATCCAAATACCTGCTAGTATACCAACACATATGGGCCTGTCCCACTTAGACAGTTTTTCAGGAGACTGCCGGCGACTGTTTACCAGGGAAGCCATTTAAGAAGAATATAAAAGAAGACAGCCGGAGTTGTCTCAACCTGAAAAGAGAAGCTCTGGGCAATGATCTCATTAGGAGTCAATGAAAATGGAATATGTTAAAAACACAAGCTCACTCATCCACAGATACATTTTACTTTTCCTCAGAAGTATCAAGGACGAATAACTTCCACTCAAGTTCTATGGATTCTTGGGTCAAAATAAGGCCAATGTGAGAAACACACTCTCCCTCAAATGAGGCAGGAAATTAGCAGTTTTGTGCGGTTCTGCTTCTCTACTTTCATGTAAGCATGACTTTTGCGTGCTCCTGGTGCACAGATTCAAGATTCCCATTATCATTCTAAATGCACATTTTTCACCTTGAGCAGTCATGAGCTAGGGGTTCACAAAAATCAGTAAAAATACATTTCTACAAGTGCTTCAGCATATTTTTAGACCTTTTTTTCTCTGTATACCTAGACGTCACTTACCCTTACAGAGCTGAGAATAATTTTGCAACTGCATAAAATATTCTGTTGCAACTGGATAAGGTATTCTGAAGAAACAGCAGAAAATATTCTAATGTAACTGCATAAATAATGTATCCACAATTCTGCATTCCAAGTAGAAGGGAACATTAATTTTGTCATCAAGACAAATGAACCGAGAAGGATTTTCCGAATATTATAATCATCAAATATTTACACTGAGATTACTCATGCTATTTTGGCATTATAGAATTGTAAAAACAAGTCCATTTATATTAAAGAAAAGCTTATTTAGTCAATTCTGAAAGATGGCTAATGCAGGATATTTCATGTAAGAAGAGATTTTGCATCAGTAATCGTCAATATTACTAAAAGTTTGATCTTGACCACTTACTGTTGTTCTGTATATCGATTTTAGAAAAAAAAATGTCACTTACAACTGTGATATTTGGCCATCTTTGAATAAGATAGCCAAAAATCACAGCCGTAAGTCCCAGCCGAGTCCCCCCCACAGCGCAGGACAAGGGGATTTTTCCCATCGATGAAAAATAAAAGTTATTAGTGTTTAAAAAATGTTGAGATTCTCTCTCCTGAAGGCCACGCCGCTTCCAGAGGGACTATAAAACCCGGAAGTGTTGAGTGCCTCAGTCGGTCTCTGCAAGATGGGGGAGTGAGGGGGTCATGTCTCTCAGTTGACAACCTCCTGTTTGCACTGTATAATGATTTTTGATAAAACGCTGCCACTTACAGCTGTGGCTTTTGCCATCTTACTCAGTCCCCCTCCGCTCATCAGGTGCAGAGGATTTTTCCCATCGATGAAAAATAAAAGCATTATTAGTGTTTAAATAATGTTGAGATTCTCTCCTCTGTCAATCACGCCATGAAGGCCACGCCCCTTCTGGTGGGAGGGGGGAGGGACTATAAAACCCAGAAGTGTGGGAGTGGCTCAGTCTCTGCAAGATGTAGAGGAAGAGGTCACGACACGCTGTCTTTAGTGGCATTGCACCCTACTTGAAATGGCATGAAACTACACTTGAATTTGATGGCCTTGCATCCTGCTTGAAGTGGTAAGAAACTGCACTTGAATTTGGTGGTCTTGCACCTTGCTTGGAGTTTCAAGGAATAGCCATGAATCAACTGCCAGCCCACCAGCCGTGAATGAGCTGCCAGCACAACAGACTTGAGTGACTGAGCCGCCAGCCCAAGAGTCCATTCGGCCCACAATGTCCATACTAGCCATCTGGAGACCAGTCCCTTCAGCCCACAACACCCATACTAGCGCTCCAGGAAGCCCATCTATCTATCTATCTATCTATCTATCTATCTATCTATCTATCTATCTATCTATCTATCTATCTATCTATCTATCTATCTATCTATCTATCTATCTATCTATCTATCTATCTATATCTTATATCTATCTATCTTACAGCGATGAGGTGGAGCAGCTGACAGTGTGGTGTGGAGAGAATAACCTGCTCCTCAACATCTCAAAGCCAAAGGAGCTCATAATAGACTACAGCAAGAAGAAAACGGTAATTACACCACTAATCATCAGAGGGGACTGTGTGGAAAGGGTGGCGGATTTCCGCTTCCTGGGAATCCACATTGAGGAAGACCTGACATGGAGCGTGAACACCTCTGCGCTGCTGAAAATGGTCCAGCAGAGACTGCACTTCCTGAGGGCGCTCAGGAAGAACAACATCACCAAGGGACTCCTGCTGTCCTTTTATCGGTGCTCCATAGAGAGCATCCTAACATACTGTGTATGCGTGTGGTACACTAGCTGCACATCGACCCAGAGGAAAGCGCTCCAGAGGGCTATTGACAATGCTCAGAAGATTGTCCTCACTTTGGAGGACCTACACAGTTCCCACTGTCTCAAGAAATCCCAGAACATTTCCCACCACGCACTGTTTGAACTGTTGCCATCAGGCAGACGGTACAGATCAATGAGGACAAGGACAAACAGACTAAAAAACAGTTTCTATCCCACAGCAATAACTACACTTAATGTAGTCACCAAATGAGCGCAGGTGCGCTACATAGCAAATGGATTGTGAAATCGACAGAAGAATGTATGGTTGTGTGTTTATGCCTATTTTATGGTGGTGTGTGTATGCTTACATATCGTTAGCTTTTAGAAATGCGTGAATGGTGCACTGACTGGGTGGCATTTTAATTTTGTTGTACATGTTCACATGTTATAATGACAATAAAGATTATCTATCTATCTATCTATCTATCTATCTATCTATCTATCTATCTATCTATCTATCTATCTATCTATCTATCTATCTATCTATCTATCTATCTATCTATCTATCTATCTATCTCTACCTACATTACTAAAAGTCTGATCTTGACCATTTTTGGTTCGCTGTGCTGTGATTTCCGAGAGAACGCCGCCACCTACGGCCGTCATTTTTAGCCACCTCGCACAGAGCTCTCCCCCGCCTTCCCGGACTAGAGAATATTTCCCATTGATGAAAAATCAGAGAGATATTACTGTTTTTAAAATATCCCCCATTCTCTCTGCTGCCCCTGCTGGAGGGAGGGGGAGGGACTATAAAACCAGGAAGTGGTGTGCCTCACTCAGTCTCTGCAAGATGGAGGAAGCCAGTGGTGTGCCTCACTCAGTCTCTCTGAGCTATGAATAGCACTGAACACATGTCTACTCAACTGTGAGTGCCCTCAATGTGGTTCTAAAAAGGTTGTGAAAAGTGTATTTTTTTGTTCTAAAATGGTTTCAAAAAGGGTTTATTGGTTCTAAAATGGTTGCAAAAAGTGGCTCTATTGGTTCTAAAATGCTTACAAAAAGTGTCTATGGTTCTAAAATGTTTTCAGCGAGTGTCTCTATTGGTTCTAAAATGCTTGCAGAAGGCGCCCCTGATGGGTCTAAAATGCTTGCAGAAGGCGCCCCTGATGGGTCTAGAATGGTTGCAGAAGGCGCCCCTGATGGGTCTAGAATGGTTGCAGAAGGCGCCCCTGATGGGTCTAGAATGGTTGCAGAAGGCGCCCCTGATGGGTCTAGAATGGTTGCAGAAGGCGCCCCTGATGGGTCTAGAATGGTTGCAGAAGGCGCCCCTGATGGGTCTAGAATGGTTGCAGAAGGCGCCCCTGATGGGTCTAGAATGGTTGCAGAAGGCACCCCTGATGGGTCTAGAATGGTTGCAGAAGGCGCCCCTGATGGGTCTAGAATGGTTGCAGAAGGCGCCCCTGATGGGTCTAGAATGGTTGCAGAAGGCGCCCCTGATGGGTCTAGAATGGTTGCAGAAGGCGCCCCTGATGGGTCTAGAATGGTTGCAGAAGGCGCCCCTGATGGGTCTAGAATGGTTGCAGAAGGCGCCCCTGATGGGTCTAGAATGGTTGCAGAAGGCGCCCCTGATGGGTCTAGAATGGTTGCAGAAGGCGCCCCTGATGGGTCTAGAATGGTTGCAGAAGGCGCCCCTGATGGGTCTAGAATGGTTGCAGAAGGCGCCCCTGATGGGTCTAGAATGGTTGCAGAAGGCGCCCCTGATGGGTCTAGAATGGTTGCAGAAGGCGCCCCTGATGGGTCTAGAATGGTTGCAGAAGGCGCCCCTGATGGGTCTAGAATGGTTGCAGAACGCGCCCCTGATGGGTCTAGAATGGTTGCAGAAGGCGCCCCTGATGGGTCTAGAATGGTTGCAGAAGGCGCCCCTGATGGGTCTAGAATGGTTGCAGAAGGCGCCCCTGATGGGTCTTGAATGGTTGCAGAAGGCGCCCCTGATGGGTCTAGAATGGTTGCAGAAGGCGCCCCTGATGGGTCTAGAATGGTTGCAGAAGGCGCCCCTGATGGGTCTAGATTGGTTGCAGAAGGCGCCCCTGATGGGTCTAGAATGGTTGCAGAAGGCGCCCCTGATGGGTCTAGAATGGTTGCAGAAGGCGCCCCTGATGGGTCTAGAATGGTTGCAGAAGGCGCCCCTGATGGGTCTAGAATGGTTGCAGAAGGCGCCCCTGATGGGTCTAGAATGGTTGCAGAAGGCGCCCCTGATGGGTCTAGAATGGTTGCAGAAGGCGCCCCTGATGGGTCTAGAATGGTTGCAGAAAGCGTCTATTGGTTCTAAATGGTTGCAAAAAGTGTGTATCTCTATCTATCTATTTTACTAAAAGTCTGATCTTGACTGCTTTTGGCTCGCTGTGCTGTGATTTCTGAGAGAATGCCGCCACCTACGGCCGTCATTTTTGGCCACCTCGCTCAGAGTCCTCCTCCGCCTTCCGGGATCAGAGGATTTTTCCCATTGATGAAAAATCAGTGAGATATTACTGATTAAAAAATATTCCCCGTTCTCTCTGCTGCCCCTGCTAGAGGGAGGGAGAGGGACTATAAAACGAGGAAGTGGTGTGCCTCCCTCAGTCTCTGCAAGATGGAGGAAGCCAGTGGTGTACCTCACTCGGTCTCTCTGAGCTCTGAATAGCACTGAACACATGTCTATTTGACCTCTCCCTCTCCCTCTCCCTCTATTGGAATAATAAAATGCATCGTTATATAACCCTTCATTGATTGGTACAAGTTCTTGCAGTTTAAGCAGTACAACAGAATAGCAAGTTTAGAAATTCAATATTAATTTCTTAGTGTCAGTTAATGTCAATTAGTGCGTGTGTGCATGTTGGTCATGCACCGTCTCTCAGGTTATGGAATGCTATTATGTATTGTGCACCAAGATGTGCTGTATTTCCTTCACCAAGGATTATTCTTAGTTTTGATATCATCCAGTTCTTTAAAATCAGGGGTTGCCAAACTGAGTTTGTCAAAGTATGTTTGCATTGTTTTGTCAATTTCTTGGCATTTTAGGAGGAAGTGGACCTCTATTAAACTGGAGGGCTGGATTTAAGGTTATTGTTAAAATCTCCCTCTCTCTCTTTATTCATTTTTCAAAAACTTTATTCGACAGTCATATGATACAGCACATCAAAACATAATCAGAAATTGCACTATAACAAATAATCATTATAGTACAACAATGCATTAATTATTTACAATACTCTCAACCCCACGCGGTGACCAGTGCCCATGGAAGGCCTCCAGAGTCCCCGTGGAACACCGCGTGTTCCCTCTCCAGGGACACACGCGCACGGACGTAGGCCCGAAAGAGGGGCAGGCAACCGACTCTAGCCTGACCATCGACCGCCCGCTGCCTGGACCCGCGAATAGCCATCTTGGCCAGGCCCAGGAGCAAACAGACAGGGAAGTCCCACCCCCCCCCCCCCCCCCCCCGATCAGCTCTTCCCACTCCCTGCCTAGCATCTGAACACTAGAATCGTGGGACTAAAATGCAAACAGAACTTGAGGAACAACCCCTTCGGATATTGGTACAGGGGCAGTAAGCTCTCATACTCCATATACACGTGGAACACGGTCTCTTCCTCGATACAGAAAATACAGGCGGCGGACGAGCCCCTGAACCGATTCGAGTTTATTACATGCCACCGCTCTGTGCAACTCTCCACCCCAGGTCCAAAATGTAAAGAGGAACAACTCCCTTATAGAAGGACCCCCACTGGGGATCGTCCCCGCCTTTGGGTGGTAACACAGTCTGCCATGGTGTGTCCGGACAGGAGACGAAGATAAGGAGTTGCAGAATATGCAGGAGCATCCTGTACAGTGTGCGTCTCTTCGCATCATGAAATGGCATGCTGGTCATCTCAAAGGCGGCTCATATTGTGTGGAACCAGTGCCTGAGATATATCCCGGAGCCTAGGCCCGATGAGCAGATCTGACGGAGCGGGGGATCAGTCAGGACCACTCCAGGGGCGCGCCTCTCCTCGACACCTTCCATGACAGAGTGAGGACTGGCCACTCCCGCAGCCACAACATCCCCCTCCCCTCGTGGAGCAACACGCTGGCTGAAAACAGCCAAATTCCTCACTCTTAGCGCATCCCGGTAGAAAACAGGCAAGCCCCTTGGGGTGGGTCGACTGATGCCCGCCACCGGGAGCCGCGAGACCCGCCTTTGGCAACGACCCCGACGGAAAAGATACGTGGCCAGAGCGTACCATCTGAGGGAGTTCTCTACATCCATGTATCTCCGCTGAGTCCTGAGACAGCGAGCCGCCACCTGGGTACGCACGCATACGAAGGACTGGCCGCCCACCTCTAACGGGAAAATCTGGACCGCCGCAGAAACCCAGTGCTTCCTATTGCCCCAAAATAAATCTACCAGCTTCTTCTGTAAAGCATTTACAAATATGGAAGGTGGGACAAGAGTAGCCAGCCGGTACCATAACATGGAGGCCACCAGCTGGTTTATGACCAGCACCCTCCCCTGAAAGGAAAGAACTCCAAGCAGGCCTGACCAGCGCCCCAGCCGGGCAACAACTTTCATCTCCAACTCCTGCCAGTTTGCCAGCCAAGCATCCTCAGTGGGACTCGGGTACACCCCCAGATAGATGAGGTGCGTGGTGCTCCACGCATACATTATCATCTCCTCCGGCAGAGAGTTTACTTGCCACTGACCCACTAAAAGTCCAGAGCACTTGCTCCAGTTAACCCTGGCAGACAATGCAGCCGAGAAAATCCTCGGGCAGTCACGCATCCTCCACAGTTCACCAGGATCAGTGAACATAAGGAGTACATCATCGGTATACGCCGATAGAACCACCTTAACCCGCGGGCCAGGTAGGGCCAGGCCTGTCAACCTCTTCCTCCGAAGACACCAAAACGGCACCACACAGACCAAGTACAACTGACCCAACATGGGGCACCCCTGGCGGACCCCCCTCCCAAAATGAAAGGGAGCCAACAATGCACCATTACACTTCACAAGGCACTCCACTGCAGCGTGCAAAGAGAGAGACTGAGAGACTGACCAGTACCCTGGGCTAGATGAATCAGGTCCCTAATCAGGTGGATGTTATCCTGAATGGACCAGCCAGGGACTGTATAGGACAGGTCAGCATGAATCAGTTAAGACAGCACGGAGCCCAGGCGATTTGCCATCGCCTGTGCAAAAACTTTATACTCTGTACATAGGAGAGAGACCGGGCGCCAGTTCAACAAGCGGAGTTCACCCTTCTTGGGAAACAAGACGATAACTGCCCTTCGCCATGAGAGAGGCATCTCCCCGGTCGCCAGGCACACCCGCAGATCCAACATGTAATCACCCCGCAGGATATCCCAGAAAGCTCGGCCACCTCCCTATCTACAGTCGGTAGACCCTCCCACAGGTCCTGCTGAGCCTCCCCGCTGAATCCACCAGCAGAGAACAGGGATCCATAAAAAGACCGGACTAAAGCGCTGATCCTCTCCGGATCAGTGACAGAGGAGCCATCGTCTGCGAGCAGCTCTACGAGCTGTTTGCAAGCTCCCCGTCCTTTCTCCAGAGAGAAAAAGAAAGGCAAGGCTCGGTCCACATCGTGCAGCATCTGGACCCGCGACTGCTCAAGCAGCAGGTTCCTCAAGGCTTCCTTCTTCCCCTGAAACTCTCCCCATTCGCAGGTGTCATCATCAACCCAACCCAGGCGAGACTCTGCATCCAGTAGCTCCCTCTCAAGCCTCTCGACCGCTGAGTCCCGCCGTCCAGTCGACCCCCATGTGTATTCCTAACAAAAGAGATGGAAGTGAGCTTTCCCCACATCCCACCACTGCCTAAGGGAAGAGAAGCACCTCTGCCTCTCTCTCCACTTCAACCAAAAACAACTGAATGACTCCCGGAAACACCGATCCTCCAGCAGCCTGTTGTTAAAATGCCAGTACACGGACCCAGCCTGAGCGCGCGCTGGATTGAAATCCACACGCACCAGACAGTGGTCAGAGCACGGCACCAGCCGCATTGAGGCCGCTGAGACACGGGAAACAAACGCTCGGGAAATATATATTCGATCAATGTAGCAATGTTACAAAATTTTGAGATTTAAAAAATCAAGTCTGCAATTTATCCCATCAGATAAAGCATAAAAAGAAGTTTAATTTGACACCTAATTTACTTTCATATCTTCAGTATTAAGAAAGTTATGGCCATTTTCATACTCGGAAATTAGCATCTTGCTCCCCATTGCCTTTCAATTGACTTAACTCAAAGGCTGTGATCTGGAAAAGTTAAAAGCCCATAACTTTCTTAAAAATTAAGAGAACTCAATAAAATTTTCAATTATTATAGATTGAAGCATTCTGAAACAAATATGAAACAATCTTACTTGGATGACCTGAAATTAAAGCATATAATTAGTTAGTTATCTAATTGTAGCTAATTACAAAATTCAATGAGTAGATCTAAACATCTATCCATTTCTTAAGAAAAGATAAACTTTTTTTTAATTGCCTAAGTGTCCAAATAACATTCACACAATAATCCACAATATAACATAATTTTTAAATCTCATTTTCATGAATTTCTGGGCCAAATGGAAGGAATTTGGTGTTTTATGCCTGTAAATTAATGGCCATTTAAATCAACTAGCGAGTGGGTTTTAGTGGAATGCGGTGGATTGGAACGTTGCGGTTAGCGGTGAAGTCGGGAGGAAAAATACTGTTTGTTCATACATTTTTTGGGACCCCATTTCGCAACATAAAAATATTATTAAAGCCTCCCGAAAAACCAACTTTTAATATAAAAATAAACTATTTACCTTTTTTTCTCCCCTACGGAAAATCCTTCCGGTTGTCTGCGCTCACGGCTTTTGAAGGTGATTTTTAAATTACTCTAGTTAACAAATAATTTAGAGTAATTTAAAAATACCTTCATTGATGAAATGTCGGAGCGATTTTTCTTCCGCAACGAAATCGCCCGACATTCATCGATTTGTCCTGCCTGTTGAAAAACGGCACTTTAAGCCCGCCCCCCTCTGAAAGGCGCTAAAGTCGCGCACACGGGGAGCGGCAGAACTGCAGCGCCGCTAAAGGTAAGTTTTGCAACATACCTAATCAATGCGGGAACCACCACGCTCAGACCTCCGCGAAAAAGTAGTGGAATCCGGATGGAGGTTCTGCCATACATCAACCAACTCAAAGGAGTCAATCAGCCCTCTCAGCTTCTTCACTACAGCAGGGGCACACCGAGTACCAGAACGGTCTCGCGCCTCAAGTGTGCAATTAAAGTCCCCCCCCCCCAGGAAGACACACCCTCCCCTATCAATAGTGTTTAACAGAGCATTCACCTCCTGAAGTAGGCCGGCCTACATCGTGCCTGAGCTCGGGGCATACACGTTAATGAAGTGCAACGGCATGCCATCCAGGCTCACGGCTATTTGGAGTAAACGTCCTGGCACAACTTCTTGCACTTTTAAAACATTTGCCAGAAATTTTGGGGCCAACAGAAAGGCCACCCCACTTGAATTCAAGCTGAGATAGCTCATGTAGACCCCCCTTCTCACTCCAGTCACCAGGTAGGTTCGTCACTGACAACGGTATGCGTCTCCTGCAGAAAACACACTGCAAAACTCCCCTCTCTAAGGACTGATAAAAGCTGAAATCTGCAAAAACTCGCTCTACTTCCGTTTAAGTTTAATGTGGCTACTGTGAATGTGCAGGTACACTAGATTGAGACCCTCACTCTCTCCGTAGACTCAAGAACACTCTCTCTGAGGAACTCCAAAGAATCCCCAAACTGGCACTTCTCAGAGTCAGGAAGATCACTATCCTTGTTGCCAAGGATTGCTACGAGAGTCTTAATCAAAACTGGCAGATCAGCCCACCATCTTTTTACAGCCACTGCTTTTGTTCTGGCAGTATGGCTCGATCTTAAGAATTCTCGCACCTCACGGATAACACTTGCGTGAGACTCGGCCTTGGAGCCTGGGCACTCGGCCAACCCACTCACACCTGAAACAACAAACTCATCAACACAGCGCCCAAGGTCTTTATCAGAAATGGAAGGACAAGAACTCTCTGAAAGTTCACTGACCCCACCACGCAAGCTGGCCTCATCACACACTACCTCCTCCGGCATGACACCAATCAATGCCGGGGAAGGATCCCAAATCCCCTGACCGCAACAAGCAGCACACTGAATGACTGGGCTCCTGCACTCTCCCATCACCCTCCACGTCTGGGCCCGGGGAAGAAAAATCAAGAGGCACCCCCAGGGCCTGTGGTACACAGGCACCCCCGGAATCTGAAAGAGGATTACAACCCGAAACAACCCCGACCCCACAGCACCCAGAGTACCCTCTCCACTTGGAACCCCCAGAGAATTTCCACTTGCTTTTATACTCTCCCCTGCCAACTCATCCGGCGAGGCAGCACACACCCTCAGCACCTCCACTGGCTCTGATGCGGAGCGCAGACTGGAACACTAATGCCCCTGAACCTCCCCCTTCGGGCTGACTGTGCTCATCCCCTGTCTCAGGGGGCACACTACCAGGGGAGCTAACCCCATCATCTGGCGTGCCAACACCCTCAGTATGCCTCTAAAACAAGGGGACCTCCTCCGACCCAGAGGACACACCCCCGGGGGAGCTAACCTCAACACCCGATGAGATAACTCCCTCGGAGGGCCCCTGAGATGAAGGGACATCCACCCGCCCCGAGGACACAACTCCAGAGGGGTCAACCCCAGCACCTGGTCTTGTAATACGCGTGGAAGATCCCTCCAACCCGGAAGACACCAGTTCGTGACCACCAACCACATCAGTGGTGGAAAAAGTCATCCCCTAATTTTGGACTCATGCCCTTGCTCTTCCTCACTAGGCACTAACCTCCTTTTTGTCCCACTAGCATGTGACGGTACAGTGACCTCCATAAAGGAAGGGTCTTCCGCCTCCACACTACCCCCAGCCACTTTGCCACTCGCATGTTTTTCCTTCCCTGCCCCCGCCTGAACCACCTCAGCTCCTTGCTGGCCCACGGCATGTGCAAACTGGACCTTACTGGAGCTGACAGGTGCCCCTTGGGTGGTCTCAGATCTCGGCAGGTGCACACCCGATTGCGTTTGACTCACTTGGGTTGGCTTCTTCTTCTTCTGCTTCTACCAATTCAACCCCCCCCCCCCCTTGTGCCTCGCCTTCAGCCACCACCACAGGTTCAGGACATAGGGGGCGGGGGCCCTCGCTGCCCTGGGTCCCCTGGGCGTAACGTGCAGACCCAGATGGGCTATCACTGCCACCCCGGATCACCGAGGCAGAGCTGGCAGCCCTAGCCAGGTCAGCAATACCACCCCGCGCCACTGAGGTTTGACGAGCCACCCCAGAAGGGCCAGCAGTGCATTCCTGGGCTGCTGCGCTAGAACTTCTAGCAGCGACCCCGTGAATATGACACTCCCTACGGAGATGTCCAAATTCACTGCATGCATGACACCGTGCCTTCCCCCAACTCCAACGCACGGTTCTAGGGAGACCCGTACACTCCACCTCGAAGCTCCCCTCAGCGCCTTCCCCCTCACCCACCTTCATGAACACCCTCCTCTTGAAACTGAAGATCCCTTTTTCCTCCGGGTCCCCTCCGGGGTGCATGAGCCTAAAGCACTTAGACCGCACCTCCCCAAACTTAGACAGGTGTGGAATAAGTGTCGCGTCCGGAATACATGTGGGGCAACTCCGCAGGAGAACCGGTCTCACCCTGGATAACCATGGATCCACCTGTATGTGGACCCCCCCCACTGAGATCCCCCTCACCAACGCTCGGGCCACATCCTCCCGGGTCTTTAGTATCATCTCAACCTTTCCTCTTTCGAGCTCGGAAGAGACAATAGCCCCCCTTCTCAAGAAGTTCATTCATGGCCTTCGTAATTGCTCCCCTGGACCACAGGGGCCCAGTTTGAACCGAGATACCAAAGCCGTCCCAATCCAAGTCAGCATGAGGCTCATACTCAGATGGCCTTGTAGCCGCAACTGATACCACCGCTGCGTAGCTCCGGACCTTCGACTGCGCGCCAGCCATCGCCATCCTGACAGAGGCACAAACCAGCTCCAGGCATCCCAGCAGCTCAGCTCCAAGTTAAGTCCCAGAGACAGTCAGTCAAAGACAAGCAGCAGAAAGCAGAAACCTCCAGCTGAAGCAGGAAAGTCCCCCAGTTCGTCCACAGCCAAGAGCAGCTTTTGGGAAGCTTTTTCCCGGTCTTGCCGGAAGCAAAAGTACCTTCTTCACATTAAGCCAGGCAGCCGCAGTGTGCAAAATGATTTAGGGCAGAGAAACGGTGCTAAAAATGACAAAGACACCGAAAACTTCGTACCCTCAATCTCCAGGCACTTTTGGCAGTCCTCCAACGACAACTGCACCCTCAACAATGTAGAGAAAACGCAGGAATTTTCACACTAGTAGAGGATTCATAGAGCAAAGGAAAGTTTCAACAGTACAACGCTAAGTTAAACTATGAAGCCCCTCTGCTTCTGTTCCTTCTCCATCGACAAAATCCTTGAAAGGCTGCTTCAAACCTTCTCAACTGCAGAGCTAAGAATAAAATCTCTCTCTCTCTCTCTCTCTCTCTCTCTCTCTCTCTCTCTCTCCCTCTTCTCTCCCCCCCCCCCCCCCCAAATCAACAAACCTGGGTTAATTATACTTGTACAGCTTCATCTAATTACTAATCTAGAACTTGGTTCCACCATCAATCCTGATGTTTTCCCACTCATCGATGTCTTCTAATTCAGAAATTACTCTTTATACCCGATCTGGTTTCAGCCCTTCTGGCAAAGAGAATTATTTTTAAAAAACAATATACATTGGCATCAGGATATCACAACACACTTTGCAACCAATTAAATTACATTAAGATCATTGTTATAAATGCAACCTGATCTTAATGAAGTGACGAAAAAATGAAAATTGTCAATGCCATTATTCTTCCTAATCTAGTGATAATTTTGGTGCATGGCTCTGAAACTTCACAGGGGAAGCTATTGGTAGCATTTAAAAGGCAATCAAACAATACTCCAAAAATAAATTACAGTAGATGTTGAAATTTAACAGAAGCAACATGCACTATAAAGACACAACAGGTCAGCCAACATGATGTAAGATTTTATGGACAAGAATTCGCCTTCAGAACTGAAATATGATGTTCTCAATTTAATGTGATTGCAATCGGAGGATAAAATATAAGACATTTTATTATTGGCAATATAAATAAATTTCAATAATAACTATGTCTAAATCGGAAACAAGCACAATCAACAAGCTTTAAGATTTACTACTAATAGTGAAAAATAATAATGTGAACATGGCAATGGAACAAATAAGGATCAGTCTGAGAAAGGGGTTTGACCCCTTTCCTTTTCTCCAGGTATCCTATTCCTTTTCTCCAGGTATGGTGCTTGGCCTGCTGAGTTACTCCAGTATTTTGTGTCTATCTTCTGTACAAACGATCATCTGGTCCCTTTCTCCACGAATATTAAAGGTGAGCAGATCCTGAAATTAGGCAGTTAAATGGCATACTACCACAGAAAACAAGTAAGGCAGCTGGAGCAAGTGTGTATTGTGGTAAACTGGGAATGTCTACAAACAGGAAATAAAATCCCAGATGGATCATTTATCAGAACCATTAAAATTAGATTTTAAGTACTTAATAAATTGGGAATGTTGTCAACAAATTGAGTATAAAGCTAAATGATAACCAGATTGAGACAAAGTACTCCCCGGTGCCAGAGCATCACACAGATCAGCAAATACAATGAATTTTATGGACAAGAATGCTTCTTTAGAACTGAATTACAATGCTCTCAATTTATTCTGGTAGAAATAACTACATTTGGCAGAAATATAATCTGCTATAATCTGCAAATAACATATTCCTTGGAAAATATGCTGCAAAATATTAGCCATCATTTTACACTGTAATATATAAGATATGCATTAGCTTGCTTACTTTGACATGCACTCACACACACTAGAAAATATATCATTAATTTGGGATAAAATTATATTAATTTTACCTTAGATGCATGCTTGGCCAAATTGGAGATGCAAGACCAAAGAAATGAATGTTCCAAACAAATTTCAACATACAAAAGACAAAAAATGAACAAACGGCAACATATTACAGTGTACATTTTTCTGTGCCTGCTCAATACATATTTTTCGCTGCCCTCATGCTCTTTTGCAGTGGACAATGCTGCAGAGACCCTTAAGATAATGTCGGGCAACCCTGGGCCCAGAAAAAATAGGTTTATTATTGAGTGCACTGCAGGCTTGTTCCTACCAAGCCTGAATGCTGAGTTGTGTGAAAGCTGTGAGATGTAAATGTGCTGCATGGAGCGTACGTGTTTGCATATTGTAAGGCATCTGAAAGTTTTTGAAGGGTTGTTGTTAGTTTAATGTCCTTTAAATTAGCTGTGCAGAACTTGTTCTACTCGGCATGTAAAATAATCGATGAGTTCTGGAATTAATTGCACCACTCTGTAAATTCAACCAGCTATTTTCTGTCACAAATGATACTTCCATGGATTAACTCTTTCTCCACATCAGAAATCCAACTAACACTCAGTTAGAATACTGCAGGGAAAATAGGCCATGTTGTTCCAAAGTAGATCTGTCATTAAGCACTTACACCCCAAGCATGTTTTCATTGTGCTGTTTGCTGCGCAGACATGTTTATGTGATTGTAAACAAACTTGTAAACACCTGCAATTGAAGAAGCAATTCTGACAAGAGGATGGGTAGAAACTTGACTTTATGGTTCTGTCTTTTCCTTCTGGCCTGAGATCATAGATGTGTGACCTGTGATTTTTGAGTTCAAATGAGCAGGTCCCAGACCCGCATAAGGAGCATAGTTCAAATGTTCATGTAATAAGAGTAGAATGAGGCCATTCGGCCCATCGTCTGCTCCACCATTTTCAACCATGGCTGATCTATCTCTTCCTCCTAACCCCATTCTCCTGCCTTCTCCCCATAACCTCTGACACCCACACAAATCAAAGAATAAACCTAGCAATTATAGACCTGTTAGTTTGACGTCAGTGGTGGGCAAATTAATGGAAAGGATACTTAGAGATAATATATATAAGCATCTGGATAAACAGGGTCTGATCAAGAACAGTCAACATAGATTTGTGCCTGGAAGGTCATTTTTGACAAACCTTCTTGAATTTTTTGAAGAGGTTACTAGGGAAATTGATGAGGATAAAGCAGTGGATGTTGTCTATATGGATTTCAGTAAGGCCTTTGACAAGGTTCCCCATGGAAGGTTCGTTAAGAAAGTTCAATCTTTGGGTGTTAATGGCGGAGTAGCAAGATGTATGGGAGTGGCTGAATGGGAGATGCCAGAGAGTAATGGTGGATGGCTGTTTGTCAGGGTGGAAGCCGGTGACCAGTGGGATGCCTCGGGGATCTGTGTTGGGTCCACTGTTGTTTGTCATGTACATCAATGATCTAGATGATGGGGTGGAAAATTGGATAAGTAAGTATGCAGATGATACTAAGATAGGGGGTGCTGTGGATAATGAAGTTGATTTTCAAAGTCTACAGAGAGATTTGGGACATTTGGAAGAGTGGACTGAAAGATGGCAGATGGAGTTTAATGCTGATAAGTGTGAGGTGCTACATCTTGGCAGGACAAATCAAAATAGGACGTACATGGTAAATGGTAGGGAATTGAGGAATGCTGTGGAACAGAGGGATCTAGGAATAACTGTGCATAGTTCCCTGAAGGTGGAATCGCATGGAGATAGGGTGGTAAAGAAAGCTTTTGGTGTGCTGGCCTTTATAAATCAGAGCATTGAATATAGGAGTAGGGAAGTAATGTTAAAATTGTACAAGGCATTGGTGAGACCAATTCTGGAGTATGGTGTACAATTTTGGTCGCCTAATTATAGGAAGGATGTCAACAAAATAGAGAGAGTACAGAGGAGATTTACTAGAATGTTGCCTGGGTTCCAGCAACTAAGTTCCAGAGAAAGGTTGAACAAGTTAGGTCTTTATTCTTTGGAGCGCAGAAGGTTAAGGGGGGACTTGATTGAGGTCTTTAAAATGATGAAAGGGATAGACAGAGTTGACGTGGATAAGCTTTTCCCATTGAGGGTAGGGAAGATTCAAACAAGAGGGCATGACATGAGAATTAAGGGACAGAAGTTTAGGGGTAATATGAGGGGGAACTTCTTTACTCAGAGAGTGGTGGCTGTGTGGAATGATCTTCCAGCAGAAGTGGTGGAGGCAGGATCATTTTAACATTTAAAAGTAAAGTGGATAGGTATATGGACAGGAAGGGAATGGAGGGGTATGGTCTGAGTGCAGGTAGATGGGACTAGGGGAAAATAAATGGTCGGTACGGACTGGAAGCGCCGAGAAAGCCTGTTTCCGTGCTGTAATTGTTATATGGTTATAAATCAAGAATCCATCTATCTCTGCCTTATAGTATTCACTGACTTTGCCTCCACAGCTTATAGACCCTCAGCATCCCTGTTTTTGCATATAAACTCTCTCGAAATAAATGACATGTTTACTTAAAAGCCCTTCTATGACCCTCCCAACCCCACTCCATACATCGATGCTGCCTCCTGATAGTTACCTGACCCATCAATCACTGACCCTCTCTATACTCTCCTTTATCATCTGGCATCTTTTCCGCTACACTAATCATCGCAAGACACCACAAACCATTCAGCCGATTTCCCCCCCATAATCATGACATTCAAGGTACCAAATGTTCAAGGACAAGTTTTTCCAGTAAGTAAAACTCCTACGCATGCCTGGTACCCCTGCGCATGCGTGGACTTTATTAAGTCGTTAAAGGCACATTACACATCATAACATCCCCCTCCTTTTTCCAAAAGAGAAAAACGTACAGATGTACAATGTATGCGCACTTGGCATATATCTGTCCAAGTGAGAAAAGAACACTTTTTCCTTCTCATTATCTTATTTACATAAACTTGTTTTATCATACTTGCAACCCCATACAGACATAACAATTGATAAGAACTAATTCAATGGGTCACATAGCCTCTGAAATACTTAGGTGGTCTCACAGCTCGACCTGAGCGAGTTCTCACTGTTTTGTTTTTGTCAATGTCCTTGTTTTTGTTAGTTCACTCAGTAGCTGTTTGCTCTTCAGTAGGCACTGGCTGCTGTGTCAATGCCTGTGTCGCGATAGTCGTGGTCGGTGTAATAGATTCACTCTGGTCTTTGATGGTCTGGCCGTGCTTCGTGTGTTGATGTGCGACTAGCTGGTCTGCTGGATTTTCGCAGGTCTTGCAGAGATGTACGCGATTGCGACGGTATATGCCAGATGGGCTCTGAACCACATATGAACGCTCATCAAACTGGCGAGAAACTATGGCTTTCTCCCAACTCTTCTTTCCTTGTACGTGGGGTTGCATTCACACTGTGTTGCCCACGTGAAGTGTGGAAAAGTCTTTAGCTGACTTATTGAAATTGTCAGCTTGCTGCTGAATGCGCTGCTTCATGTGTTCATGCTCATACACAATTTTGGGTTCAGGTAGTCTCGCTGTCGTCGGCAGAAGTGTACACGTGCGACGATTCATGAGGTGCTGAACGGGACTTGTGCTCAGCCCTTGCGAAGGCGTATTACGATGATCCAACATTGCTAGGTAGGGGTCGGATCGTGATTTGCTGCTCTTTGTCGTGATTCACTTCGCTGTTTTGACAGTTGATTCTGCATTCCTGTTCGCTTTGCTATTACTGGGACTGCTCCACAGGTGCTCAAAATCCCATTCCCTCGCGAACTGGTGAAATGCAACTGATGTGTACAGCGGCCCATTATCGCTCACAACTTGTGTCGGGCTGCTGTATCTCATGAAATGAGTTTTCAACTTGCGAATCACGGTTGGACTGCTTGTGTCTCTCAAGTTGCTATATTAGTCTACACTGACGAGATAATCTTTCCCGTCCCATGTAAAGAGATCTGTGTCAACATTCTCCCATGGCCTTGTCGGTAGCTCATGTTTCATGAGTGTCTCTTTTTGCTGGCTCACCTACTAGCATTTTGAGACTAGCTTTGCTTCCTAGCAGTGATGTGAAGCTATCACTGACCACAATTGAACTCCACAGAATACTTGCAGTTTGTCTTGGGGTTGAGCAGCTTAACCCAACAAACTCCTTTCGCATCCATTGAAGTTTTATTCCACATCATGAACATCTTTTGACATGGGCTGTGTAAATATATGTGTGGCAAGATGTTCACGCTCGTTCCGCTGTCCACTTGGATGTCGACCTGCTTCCCATTGACGAGCATTGATGCGTAGACATCATCTCTAGGCCCCACCGTATTAATTGTGAGCGTGATACTATCGATGTACTCAATGCTCGAGTCTCTTTCGGCCTGGTTGTCCACTTTGTGTACTTTCTTCTTTCTGCACACTTTGGCAAACTTTTGCGACTGGCCACCTGCCCTACACGTCTGTCCGTAGGCTGGACTTGGCTGTTTGTCCATTGCATGCTCCTTGCCACAATACTTGCACAATTTTGCTTCTTCATTGTGTTTGCTTTGGCTTTTCTTAGGCTTAGCCCACTTGCTTTGCTTGTGTGGGTATTACACAGCCGCGCCTCTCTTGCTGCTCTGCTGTCTGATTTTGTGGACTGCTTCCGGTGAAAGCTTGGAGATGTGACTCGGTAGTCTCGGCACACTTGCAGATGTCAATACATCCATTGAGAGTGAGCTTCCTTTCTTGCAGCAAACGTCTCCTCGTCTGCAAGTCGCTAATGCCCAACACAATCTTGTCACGGAGCAAGCTGTCTGTCATGCACTGGCAGAAATTACAGGTGTTCGCTAGTGTTCTCGGGATAGCGAGGAATGATTCAAAGTTCTCACCTGCTTCTTGCTGTCTTGTTTGAGAGATATCGCTGATATGGCTCATTCATTTCGCCAAGGGCGTAGCTCTCAAATGCTCGAATGATATCAGCCTGTTCTTGATTCTCATCATCATGGAGAAACAATGCCGTCTGGTATGCTGGTGTTTGCCTGTCTAGCTGTGCGACCACGCTGTAGTTTGCCCATATCTGACGCCTTGCTTTCCAACCCTCAATCACTCTGCGGTTGACGGTTAATGAGGTCGGAAGTCGTATACCGCTCACGGGCGGTGGTCCGGCAGCGTGCTGTGGAGTGCTACCGGTGGCCGTCTGCGTAGGCCGCTGGTCGCCCGTCTCCCCATCCGCACTCGACTTGGCTTGCTGCTGAGCGGCTGTCTGCCCCACACTTCGGGTAGCCATGTCGTTTTCGGGCAGTTTTAATATTCTCTGTGCCTTAAATGCTGCTCACTCACCAATCCTTCAGCGTTTGACAGTTTCACTAGTCCTTAGCAGCTAACTGTGCTTGCCGGGAGCTTCAGGTTGTGGCAGAAAAATCATTCTTTAAGACACCACCGCTGCCACCATGTTCAAGAACAAGCTTTTCCAGTAAGTAAAACTCCGACGCATGCCTGGAACCCCTGCGCATGCGTGGACTTTATTAAGTCGTTAAAGGCACATTACACATATCATAACACCAAACTACCTTGCATGCGCAAACTCCCTGACACTTCCCGGGAGGCCGCGGTGGCAGAGGCCTCCCAGGATGCCGCAGAGAAGCAGGTCGGCAAAGCCCCGCAGGCTGGTAGATCCCCACGGTCGACATAGCCTCGCTGGCCGGCGGAACCTTGCTCGTCAACGGAGCCTCGTGGGTCGACGGAGCCCCGTTGGTTGGAGCCCACCGGAGGAAGCGCTGCCAGGAACAAAGGAAGACCCAGTGTGAGGGAGGGGCGCAATACCAAGGAGGACCTGGTGTAGGATACTTTGTAACTTTGTCTGTGCCATTTTGTGGCAACTCTTTGCATACCTTGGGTATACAAAACAAAGAATTTCACTGACTCGTCAGATGTAACGGGGTGGAAGATTGCAACCTTCACGTGGTCCGCCCTGTTTCGACTAATGCAATCAACTCGGCGTGCACAAATGGAAGATCAAATAG
The DNA here is from genome assembly GCA_963514005.1 of Raja brachyura. Next base: position 119,580,438 of record OY740781.1, read on the forward strand.
AACAAGTTGTCCAACAACTTTAGGCTGTGCACGCCACACAAAAGAAGATAAGATGTAACAATAATGTATTCTTCATTCAAACACCAACGTTCTCACTACAGACTCTCAACGCACCGCAACCATGGGTGACCATAGATCATGGGACCTTGTCTGACCATACCCAGTCGCTGTTATCAATAGTTGCCATTGATCCTTGTTGCAAAGCCTGTTTCAATATCAAATTCTCTCCACCAATTCCATCTCTCCCTCCCTTATTCTAGTACTCTAAGCTGAAACCTCAGCAGCATACCACCTGAAAATGTTTACCTCTTGGAGCCAGCTCCACCTTGTGGGATGTCTCTCCAGTGCAGATAGTTAGCTCATCCAACCCTCTGCACTGGAAAACATGTTTAAGGGCATGTAGAACCAGAGGCAGTGTGTGCAAATGCTGAGCCAGATCCAGCATAAGGCAATCCATTAGGAATACCTGAATAAATTCACACATTTTATTAATTTAAATATAAAATATATTCTTCTTAAGCAATAACTTGCATTCGGTTTATACCAATTTAAATGACCTAAAGGTCATGCATCAAATCAAAATACAGCAAAAGGATTTGTGTTGAGATATTTAATTACTAAACCTTGTCTTCTCACTTTGAGCTGCTTCAAAGTGTTGAATATTTCTGTAAATTGAAACTACTTCCATCCTGCTTCCAGAAGTTTAAAACATTTGGCAGGATAACCATTAACCAACTTACTGTCATCAAAAATGTTTGCACACTTGCTTAAGACTTTCACACATGATTCACCTCATAGCCATCTGAAAAAACACAAGCAGAATTTCCGTGAATAAGCAAGTAAAGAAAAGAACTGCACTGTTTTGCGTGAGAGGATACAATCAGCCCTTTCTCTCTGTGGACTCAATTAATAACAGTCTTACCCAAGTAGCTTATCAATAATAGCCAGCTTAAGCAGTGCAATAATGTAACAATGCAACATCTGATTAAGATTCAGCAAACTATCACTCTTGCTTGGTGTTTTATTACCACAGGTGCACAGTACAAAATGATCAGATGCACGTAACTGCTGAGGTCAGAGCTAATTGAAAACAGCTTTATTTATTCACCTGCATGGACTAAAGACATTGAATGCAAGCGGTATGTGAAAACAAATGGAGGACAAGAAAACATCAATGTGTTGATCAAATACATTTCCACAATAACTGTATGACCTCAGGCCAGAAGGAAAGGACAGAACCATAAAGCAAGCCCCCACCCATCCCCTTACAGAATTACTTCTTTAATTGTAGGTGTTTACAAGTTATTACAGGATACTTAAAACTGGACAGCCAAACTGACCACAGAAGTCAGAGAAAAGTCTGAAAGATATTTCATTTCTTCTAAACAAACTATTACATTTGAGGAGTAGAAATGAATGGAATAGGAGCGAAAATGAAGCATTTCCTTCCATTTCATAGGGTGCCTATATGAGTCAAGTCAAGAGTGTTTTATTGTCATTTGTGCCGGAAGGAACAATGAAATTCTTATTTGCTGCAGCACAACAAAATATGTGAATATGTAACCATTGTATTTAATGGGAAAAAAAAGTTAAATAAATAAATATAGTGCAAATAACAAATAATAATAGTCTTTTGCAGTTCAGAGCTCAGAGCTTATTTGTTGTTGTGTGTGGCTGTAATGGCTGTGGGGAAGAAGCTGTTCCTGAACCTGGATGTTAAAGTTTTCAGGCTCCTGTACCGTCTTCCTGATGGCAATGATGAGATGAGTGTGTGGCCAGGATGGTGTGGGTCCTTGATGGTTTTTGCTGCCTTTTTGAGGCAGCGACTACAATAGATCACTTCGACGGTGGGGAGGTCAAAGCCAGTGATGGACTGGGCAGTGGTCACAACTTTTTGTAGTCTTTTTCACTCCTGGACATTCAAGTTGCCTAACCAGGCCACGATACAACCAGCCAGAATGCTCTCTACCGTGCACCTGTAGAGGTTTAGGAGAATCCTCTTCAACGTTCCAAATCTCCGTAATCTTCTCAGGAAGTAGAGTCGTAGATGTGCCTTCTTTACAATTGTATCGGTATGCTGGGTCCAGGAAAGATCTTCTGATATATGCACGCCCAGGAATTTGAAGTTATTGACCCTTTCCACCATCGTCCCATTGATATAAACAGGATTGTGGGTCCTCATCCTCCCCCTACCAAAGTCCACAATCAGTTCTTTTGTCTTACTGATGTTGAGAGCCAGGTTGGTGTGCTGGTCAGTCGGTCGATCTCACTTCTATACTCTGACTCGTCCCCATCTGTGATTCGTCCAACCACAGTGTTGTCGTCGGCGAACTTGATGATGGAGTTTGCATTACGTCCAGTACGCAGTCATGGGTATAGAGTGAGTAAAGCAGGGGGCTGAGCACGCAGCCTTGAGGTGCTCCCGTACTAATTGTTACTGAGGATGAAGTGGTTCCTCCAATCTGAACAGACTGTGGTCTGTGGATGAGGAAGTCGAGGATCCAATTGCAGAGGGATGCGCAGAGGCCCAGTTCCGTGAGCTTGGTAACCAGCATGGAAGGGATGATGGTATTAAGCGCCGAGCTGTAATCTATAAACAACAGCCTGACGTAGGTGTTTTTGTTGTCCAAGTGGTCTAATGGGGAGAGGACTCCACTCCCTCCGTTGACCTGTTGTGGCGGTATGCGAACTGTAGTTGGTCGAGGTTCTTGTTGACGTAGGAGTTGATGTGCACCATAATCAACCTCTCAAAGCACTTCGTCACCACAAACGTTAGTGCCACTGGTTGATAGTCATTGAGGCACGTCACCTTACTCTTCTTGGGCACTGGTATTATTCATGCCCTCTTAAAGCAGGTGGGAACCTCAGACGTCAAAAGTGGTGGTTGAAAATGTCTGCAAACACTCCCGCCAGTTGTTCTGCACAGGCCTTGAGAACTCAACCGGGTATACCATCAGGTCCAGGCTCTTTCCAAGGGTTCACCCCTCTGAAGGATCTTCTGACGTCGGCCTCTGTAACTGTAAAACCGTCAGGAAGGCACATCAGTGTTCTCCCTATCGAACCGTGCGGAGAACGCATTGAGATCACCAGGGAGTGATTCTTCGATGTCGATTGAGCTGCCTCCTGATACGAAAGGTTAATACAAGCAAGGAATTACCAAGAATCTGAATGAGTGTATTTAAATCAGTGCCCAATTTTCCAGAAAACTTTCAATATTAAGGAGATGAATAACACTAGTTTTTTTAACTAAATGTGCAAAATCCCCCCCCCAAAACCTGAAATATGCATCAGTAAAGAAACCTGCATTTAGTGTAATAGATTCAATGATTAACTTCTGGCATCACAATTTTGGTTTTTAAATCAACATCAGTTGGCCACAATTCATTAAAAAAAAACTTCATTGCAATACCCTGCAAAATACTGAAGGAACACTCCTTAATTCTTGCACTCTTAATTTTGGTGGGAAAAAAAAAATCACCCAAAACATTAGCTTGCCTCCTGTCTTCTGATACTGATAAACCTGTTCTAGTTCAATATATTCTGTTTGAAGGTAAATCATTTTGTGCATTACGGATTAAGGTAATTATTGGCTTTTTTGATGCTGTGCCTTCGTAAGTCATTCTGGGCTACAAAAACAGGAGGAAAAGCCAAAAAAAAGGGAAATACATCAAAAGCCAAAATAATGGAAAGGTTGACATAAATAGTAGCATCTGGCTTGGACCATAACAATTCTTGAATCAGAAATCAAGTCTGTAGTCACTGTTCATTAATTGGGGTATCCAAGAATCCAAATCAAGGGCTATTACATTTATCTTCATCATCCAGAAGGGAGATGATTGGACCACACGATGAAACAATTACAATGAAAAACAATGAATGGCCTGGAGGTTCAATGTTGTGTTCTATAAATGGTAATAGTGCCGTTGTGTAGCTCCAGTGACCCAAATTCAATACTGATTTCAGGTGCCCTGTGTAGCTTCCCCATTCTCCCTGTGATCACGTGCTTCTCCACTTTCCATCCACATCCCCAATGATGCACAAGAAGTTCAATAGACAACTATCAATTGCCCCAAACATATTTGTCAAAAAATTAGAGGGAGTTCATGTGCACGTATGAGTATGTTGCAGGGAAATGGTACCAATGGTAATGCTCCAAGAGCTGGAATGGACCCGATAGGAAGAATGACCTGATTCAATGTCATAAGAAAATGTGAAATAATTCTTTAGAGTAATGTAATGACATATTCATGGCAACAGGCCTTAAACAACATAAAAGACTAAGTAAATTCTGATACAACTATCTAGCACTGTTTTAGTTCAACAGCTCACAAATAAAATTACGATGTCAGTAAATTCAGCTGAGTACACATATACAAAACAACTGTTTCAATGTTATCTGAACATTATTTTATGCAACATATCACTAAAATGTTTTGAACTTTGTCATGCACTAAAAGATTAGAACAATACACATAGGATATGTTGAAAAATATTTACTTATTGTCTAATTTTGTGCCCCATTGTAAATAGACATAAAATCATTATCAACATATATACTACTTTACACGTAAAACACAAACCTAACTTATTACTTTGACTAAAATGTTTCTTGTTGAGATAACCAGAGAACGTGCTTATGATCCATAATTTCATTCTTCAATTCAAATAGCTTATTTATTTGAGAAACAGGAGGAATGGCACCAATATCAATCAAGGTGTGCTGCAGGTAGAGTGAGAAAGTCCATTATCTTGTGAAAACACAAATTACAACATCTGATATTGAATGGCCAATTCAACTCTCTAACTCTTGTGCTCGACCAGGAGCAGCCATCTACCCAGAAAATGTGGGAGAGACGCTGGCCTGCAGGTGAGACTGAAACTACATGGGTTCAAGTCCCCTCTCCGCAGCATACCTTTGGCAAATGTCCAAGATATTGCAAACAAGCAGAATAAACTGAAAGCTAGATTCCTCTACCTTCGGGGCCTTAGAGACTGTTGTGTTCTTTGTTTTAGAGAGACATGGGCTCATCCCTGATAACTGTGCCTTCCATCCCTGGAAGGACCATTTGATGTTCCCAGGCAAGATTAGGGACAGTGGGATCTGCTCCTTAATCAACTCCTTGTGGTGCTCAAATTTGGAGGTCCTAGTGAACTCCTGCTCCCTGGGGACCTGGAATATCTAACAGTGAAGTGCCATCCCTACTATCTGCTACAGGAATCCTCTTTGCCTATCCTGATAACAGTCTGTATCCCACCCCATGCTGATATGAAGCTTGCACTTGATGAACTGCAACTGCTACCAATAGCCTTGAAACAAAGTACCCTGAGGTCTTGTTCATAATAACCTAGGACTTCAATCAAGCCATCCTCAAGAGTGTACTAGCAAAATATTATCAGAATATTACTTGTCCCACCACAGATCCAAACAAAATTGACCAGTGTGATACAACCATCAAATACTCCCTTCCCTGACCACACATTGGACAATCTGACTGCTGGCTGTGTTCTACTCCTTGCATACAAGCAGAAACTAAAGCAGGAAAATCGGTACACAAAATCATACTGTGTTGGTCTAGGAAACATATATGATCCTTTGCAACTGCTATGGACTGGACCATATTCAAGGACATATTTTAGGCCAACATAAATGAGTATGCCACTGCTTTCAAATACATCATCAGTAAGTTTATAGAGAAAGCATGCCAAAGGAAACAATGCAAGTATTCCCCAACCAGAAACCATGGATGAACTGTAAATAAATCTATTTACGATGTTAGCAAAGATAACAAGGATGCCAAGAGGGAATTCAAGACCAAACTAAAGTCCCAAGATAATCACAAGAACACCCGTCAATGGCAAAGCTTGCACGTTATAAAGGCCTACATAATGAAGCTGGGCAATATCACTGTCAACAACATGTCCTCCTCCCTGATGAGCTCAATGCATTCAACATTCACTTTGAACAGATGGTTAGAGGAAGGACATCATCTATCCTGATAACGTTGGATGCACCTGTATCCACGATCACTACAGCTGATGTCAGATTTGCCTTCCTGAGAGTGAACACATTGAAAGCAATTGGCTTGGATGGAGTCCTCCGCCATGTCCTCAAGAACTGCATGGATCAGCTGGTAGGAGTATTCACAGATATCTTTAAACACTCTCTACTCCATGATGGTCCCCACCTGCTTTAAATAGACCACGATCATCTTGGTGCCAAAATAACATTAGTACTGTTCATTAATGGCTTTAACATCCATCATCATGAAGTGCTTCAGGAGGATGACCATGATATACATTAATTCCTGTAACCCTCATTTTATATCTCTTACATGTCCTTTTGTTTGGTGTTGTCTCTCGGAGTACCCTCACTAATCATATGATAACTTTGTTAACACCTTGTACCCACGGAAACTTTAGCCGCACTCTTTCAGAGATATCCCCTTTGTCCATTGCATCTCTCTTCAATTTAGAATTAAATTGCTCTCTCTCTTTCCAATTTAGACGATGGGTCTTCAATCAAAACATTACTTTGGTTTCTTTTTCCCCAGTTATTACCTAACTTGGTGTTTGTTTCCAGCAATTTCTGTTTTTATGTGGAAACACTTTTGTCATCTTTGAATCCAGTACTGTATTTGCTTCCAAGTAGTTGTGGTAATAATTTAGAGTTAACCGTGTTACTATTGGTTTGGAGTCATATGCAGGCAGACTGGACAGGGATGAGGAATGTCACCTCCCGAAGAACGTCAGTGAACCAGATAGGGTAACAATCCAACAGTTTCACGGTCAATATATTCATTTTAGATGAGCTAAATAATTGAATTTATGATCTCAATCTGCCGGGATGTAATTTGAACTAATATTCCGATTATTAGTCCTGGGTCTGAGATTTGCTAACCAGTATTTTAAGCAAAATATTGTTCCCAGTAGAAAACGAGTGGAATAGCAGCAGCACCGTCCCTCTTCCCCACTCCATGAAATAGGGAGCAAGTAGCAATAGCTACATCTTATTGTATGAATGAGAAGAACTGTTAGTGAGCATTATTTAAGGAGAAATATATCACTCTCTTTATTCCCCTTTCTTATTAAACATATGTTTTAATTCTCTACGAATTGAGTCAACTCTGATATTTAGTGTTGTGGAAATGAATGTGATTGGGATAGTGTTGTAAAAATGATGAATGCATTTGAAGTCATTGAAGAAATTTAAACAAAAGCAAAAGACATAAACCAGTAACCAGGGTCTTAGAAAAGCAAATGAAATGCAGAAAACCATTTACAAGGCAGGACTTTTAAAGTCTGTCATTAAATAAATAATCTGTTTTGAAGCATGTTTTTAATATTGATAATAATGTAAATGGCTGGTCATAATTGTGTACAACTTCTTTTTGAAATTCTTACTTGTAACAGCGCAACAGAATATGTACGTTGTGAACAAAATAAATGTGAAAAACAGCTCTGTGTGTATATACACATACATACACATCTACACACATCTTATTAATAAATACACATACATACACATACAAACAACAATAATAGTGCAAAAAGACAAAAGCAATGCCCCCAAGTTTCTGTAGCTCAGAGCTCATTTGGGGGTCGTAATGTTTAATAGCCAGATGGCTGTGGGGAAGAAGCTGTTCCTGAAGCTGGACGTTACAGTTTTCAGGCTCCCAAACCTTCTTCCCGTTGGCAGAGGTGAAATTTGGTGTGTGGCCAGGGTGGTGTGGGTTTCTGATAATGCTGGTTGCCTTTTTGAGGCAGTAACACCTGTAAATCCCTTCGATGGTGGGGAGATCAGAACCCGTGATGGATTAGGCAGTGTTCATCACTTTTTGCAGTCTTCTTCGCTCCTGGGCATTTAAGTTGCTGAACCAGGCCGTATTGCAACCAGCCAATATGCTCTCCATTGTACACCTGCAGAGGTTCAAGAGAATCCTCTCTGACATACCAAACCTCCACAATCTTCTCAGGAAGTAGACGTGCGGTTGGGTTTTATTTATAATTTCATCAGTGTGCTAGGTCCAGGAAAGATCTTCAGCAATGTGCACGCCCAGGAATTTGAGCACTAAAACTACCAATAAAAATTGCAGAATATTCAAAGAAAGAGTTTTTTTTTAAAGCAACAGGCAAAAAAAGCAATTTGTAACAAGTAAAGGCCCTGTCTCACGGTGCGAGTTGACACACGAGTGACCCAGAGTGACAGACTCGTGGTTGTGTACGATATTCCAAGTTGATGTGCAAGTGTTTGTGGCGAGTTCCCACGGGTATGGTAATCTGCGATGTTCCGAGATCGTCTCCAGAGTTACCAAGTTCCCCTCCCGTTTGCTCTTGAGTTACCAAGTTCCTCTCCCGCTCAGGGCGTGTGTTGTTGCTGCAGTCCGGGATTCGCATTTAAAGCACTCGGTTATCTTCAGCAGTTCAGGCGAGTACAGGTTTGGGGGGGTGGGGGGGGGGGGGGGGACGAGGGATGGTGGAATTGGGAGAAGGCAAAGACTATGGGTGGGGAGGAGTGAGAGGGGGGCTAGGAACGGCATCTGCGAAACGGGTAGTCAACCTTTAGGGTCCCGGCCGGAAACATCCCTATATATTTTATGATTTCCCTCCAAAGATGCAGTCTCCCGTGGTTTGTTTGCACAACTCTCTTCCCTCTCTCTCCCAACATTGGGGGGGGGGGACGATGACAAGATAGTTTAAACGGACCTTACCCCCACTTCATGCTTCTGTTGCGTATAATTCAGCAATAAAACCTCTCTTCCCCTTACCCAGCGACGCCCGATTCCTCGCACCCCCACAAGTTCACATCGACGAGGGAAGAATGAGCGGGGAGTCTGAAGAAGGGTCCCGACCCGAAACATCACCCATTCCTCTCTCCAGATGCGATGCCTGTCCCGCTGAGTTACTCCAGCATGTTTGTGTCTATCGTCGGTGTAAACCAGCATCTGCAGTTCCTTCCTACACACGGACAGTGAAGTGCCTCGGCCAAATTAGGAACATTAGGATTTTCTGATTTGAAGGTAGTCTGGTTTGCGTTTCTTACACTTGATCATATCCGAAACTAAAGTATAGATAGACACAAAATGCTGGAGTAACTCAGTGGGACAGGCCGCATATCTGGAGAGAAGGAATGGGTGGCGTTTTGGGTAAGTCTGAAGAAGGGTCTCGACTCCATTCCTTCTCTCCAGAGATGCTGCCTGGTCCGCTGAGTTACTCCAGCATTTTGTGTCTATTAAAGAGTTCCCACGGTAGACGCACGGATCACTAGACTTAACGCACGAGTGGACAAGTTGATCGTGCGAGTTCCGACGTTCCCACTACGTTGGCTGTACGTGATCACCACGAGTGAAAACTCGGGGTCACTCGTGGGCCAACTCGCACCGTGAGACAGGGGTTTATGGTATCCAAGTCCCATGGAAAGGGTTCCGGAATACTAAAGAAATTATGAGAAAAGTAGGGAGCTGAATCAAAAAGATTTTGCCATTCTTAGTCTCAGGAATAGTACCAATATAATGTAACAAGAATGTAAAACAACTAATGTTATTGCAATTTTTTGAAATAGGTCCGAACTATCACCCTGGGATTCATTGGTATGCTAGTGTAACATCCATTATGGGAAATATATTGGCATCCTTTCTAGAGGATGCAGATCAAGCACATTTTCCAATCATAAAAATAATTGCTCCAAGCCAAAATAATGACCAACAGAGGTAGATCCTGCCTCGCACATTTCTGACAGTTCTTCAACCAATTAGTAGAGTGGGCCTCGGATATCAAAAATATTTGATGGTTCATCTCAGGAAATTTGTGGTTAACAGGATGGAAAAGATTGAATATGCATTGAACTAAACAGAAAATAAGAACCAAATTGGGTCAAAAAAGGGAGGTTTCACATTATTATTATTTTACATTATTAAACCTATTAGCAATGTAATTAAAGTTGTGAGTGCATTTAGACTTTAGAGATGCAGCACGGGAACAGGCCCTTTGGCCCACCTAGCCCACACCGACCTGAACAAAAACAACAACTCTACCCCTGCGCCATTATGCTGCCCATTATTTAATCAAACATTTTGAATATCCACTTGTTGCTTGGCAATGGTTACTAGCTGCAGTTTGTCACATGTACCAAGGTACAATGAAAAGCTTTTGGTGCGTGCTATCCAGTCAGTGGAAAGCCAATACATGATTACAATTGAGCCATCCACTGTGTAGAGATACATGATAAAGTGAATAACGTTCAGTGCAAGATAAAGTCCAGTAAAGTCCAGTCAAAGATAGTTTGAGGGTCTCCAATTAGGTAGATAGTGGTTTAGAATAGTAAGTCTATTTTTTTCTCTGAAGCATAGGAGGCTGAGCGGTGACCTTATTGAGGTGCACAAGATCTTGTGGGGCATGGAATAAATGAATGCTCATAGTCTTATTTCCTAGGGTAGAGGATTTTAAAACTTGAGGGCCTGAGCTTATAGTGAGAGGTGAGTGATTTACTAGGGACCTCAGAGGCAACTTTTCTTCACTCAGAAGATAGTCCATATTTGGAATGAATTGTTCAACTATTCAATTCAACTTTTTTAAAATTCAAAAACACCTTATTCTTGAAATAGACAAAAAAATACCGCAGTAACTCAGTGGGTCAGGCAACATCTCGGGAGAAAATTGATATGACATTTTGGGATGGGACCCTTATTCAGACTGATGAAGGGTCCAAACCTGAAATGTTACATCTCCTTTTCCTCCAGAGAGTCTGCTTGACCCGCTGAATTACTCCAGTATTTGTGCCTATCTTTTTCATAAACCGCTACGTGCAGTTCCTTTTTATTACACCGTTTCTTGCATTAGTTTTTCACAACCTTCATTGTTTGAGCACATTTTGGCTAGTAACCTTTTGATACCTTCAGACAAATTATCTTTCATGTTAATGCAATTTCAATGGTTCAATGGTCCTTTATCGTCACATGTACCTTTAAGGTACTGGGCGGCACTGAGTACCACCGAGTGGCACTTCGATGGCAACCTCGCCTACAGCAAGTCCGTCCTTTTCATCTCTTTTTTGTTATTTTTAGTGTGTTTTAAAAGTTTGTGTTAATGTTCTCTGGTTTGTTTTATGTGGCGCATAGGCGAGGGGAACTTTTTTTCAATCTCTCACCTTGCCAGAGATGCAATTATTTTCCGGGTCGTAACTCCGGTTGTTGTGTGGCCTAACATCGTGGAGCTGGAGGCCTTGCTCGGTACTGACTCTGAGCCCAACCCCGAGGCGTAGACTTACCATCAGAGCCTATTCCTTGCCTGGGATTGACACTCCAACTGCGGCCTATGGACTTTAACATCAAGGGCTCGCAGTCACGTGAGAGACCGAGTTGGGAAGCACCAAATCCGCACGACGTTCGACTAGCCCCGACCCGAGGTAGTTCACCCGGAGCGGGGGAGCTGAGATTTTCCCCCGATGCAGGAGCTTGATCACCCCAACGAGGAAACATAGACATAGAAACATAGAAAATAGGTACAGGAGGCCATTCGGCCCTTTGAGCAAGCACCGCCATTCATTGTGATCATGGCTGATCGTCCCCTATCAATAACCCGTGCCTGCCTTCTCCCCATATCCCTCAACTCCACTAGTCCTTAGAGCTCTATCTAATGCTCTTAAATCCATCCAGTGACTTGGCCTCCACTGCCCTCTGTGGCAGGGAATTCCATAAATTCACAACTCTCTGGGTGAAAACGTGTTTTCTCACCTCAGTCTTAAATGACCTCCCCTTTATTCTAAGACTGTGGCCCCTGGTTCTGGACTTGCCCCACATTGGGAACATTTTTCCTGGATCTAGCTTGTCCAGTCCTTTTATAAGTTTCTTTAAGATCCCCCCTCATCCTTCTAAACTCCAGTGAATACAAGACTAGTCTTTTCAATCTTTCCTCATATGACAGTCCTGCCATCCCAGGGATCAATCTCGTGAATCTACGCTGCACTGCCTCAATCACAAGGATGTCCTTCCTCAAATTAGGAGACCAAAACTGTACACAATACTCCAGATGTGGTCTCACCAGAGCCCTATACAACTGCAGAAGAACCTCTTCACCCCTATATTGAAATCCTCTTGTTATGAAAGCCAACATTCCATTAGCTTTCTTCACTTCCTGCTGTACCTGTACGCCAACTTTCAGTGACCGGTGTACAAGGACGCCCAGGTCTCACTGCACCTCCCCCTTATCTAACCTAACCTCATTTAGATAATAATCTGCCCCTTTGCCGCCAAAGTGGATAACCTCACATTTATCTATATTATACTGCATCTGCCACACATCTGCCAACTCACTCAACCTGTCCAGGTCACCCTGCAACCTCCTAACATCCTCTTCACAGTTCACACTGCACCCAGCTTTGTGTCATCCGCAAACTTGCAAGTGTTGCTCCTAATTCCCTCTTCCAAATCATTAATATATATGGTAAACAGTTGCAGCCCCAACACCGAGCCTTGCGGCACTCCACTCACCACTGCCTGCCATTCTGAAAAGGATCCGTTCACTCCTACTCTTTGGTTCTGGTCTGCCAACCAATTTTCTATCCATGTCAACACCCTACCCCCAATACCATGTGCTCTAATTTTAGTCACCAGTCTCCCATGCGGAACCTGATGGGATGTTTAGCTTTTGTTTAAATCTCATCAGACAAATTAATATGCAGAAAGCAAAATCATTAATTTATCTGCTGGATTCATGTTATGAGTTATTACTCAACCAGTAGCCTAATTCAATATATGTTGAATAAACATTTATGACTCGTAGTCATACAAAAGCTGTAATTGCACAGTTCATGGCAAAAAATATTAGCATGGATATGTTCTAAACCCAAGCATATTTTGTTGAATTTTCCCAGGTTTGAAGCTTAGGGGCCAAATATTATTATTCAAAGCAATGTGTACACGGATAACAATCAAATCAGAACCCAATGGCACCATGGATAAGGATATCACTATGAGGAGTGACATATTCACATTAGAGTTTACTTTGGCTAGTGATAATACAGAAAATATATTTCAACCGACTCATTCATTTTATTTGTTTTTTCTAAGTCTGGTATAACATGCACAAAACAATGTTTTGTTGCAATACAAAAGCAGAGAAACAAAATGATATATCATTCTGACTTTTATTTTCCAAATAAACATTATTGTTTCACAGACGTTTATTTAATTATGTGAGAAACACGTTTTTGATTTTCATTCTTTTCCATTCATAAAACCTCTGAACCTGCATTAGTGTGTTCCCATCTAAATGCACATGCTGTTGTACAAGTTAAATATTTTAAATAATGTTTCAGGTTCAAAGCAATTGTTACTAGATTGGCCTTCGACTTAAAATGTAGTTGATTATTCACCTCAAATAAATTTACTTAAACTTGACCAACAAGTGTTTTGTTTACATACAAAATAACTTCCATAAAAGCCCATAATTGAGTATTAACTCAATAAATTTAAGAGGAAATTACATTTATTGAGTACATAAGAAAAATAACTTGGAGCCTGAATACGACAATTATACCAGGGTGCAATAGGTTAAAATTTTATTCACGTATATGGTAAGCAGTTTGTTTTTGCTGATGAAAATGTACTGCTTTACCAAAGTTTAATAAATCAGATATGCTAATGTGACAACCAAGATAGATGCATTCGTCAAAACAAATTGCATTTCTGATTTGTAGACAGTTGAAAGAATTTGGAAAATTAGGACGGCAAGCATTTGCCATAGCATACCCTGCCTTAGAACCACTTTACAATTACAGTTTCGTCATGACAGATCCATTTGGTCAATGATGACCATGTGATGTTGATGGTGAAGATTCAGTGATGGTAATTCATTGAAAGTTAAGGATAGGTGATTTGACACTCTTTTGTTGGAGGTGAATATTGTTTGGCACTGGTATCATGCAAATATTACTTCCTACTTACCAACTCATGCCAGAATGTTGTCTAAGGTTTGTTGCATACAAACACATGTTGTTTAGTGTCCATGTATAGGATTTTCCTTCATCATTATCATTGTACCATGCTGTCAGCCTTCAATACACCAACCATAGTGTCAGACATGGTGTGTAGGCATGAAGTACATAACAAAGAAGGTCTCGTTTCAGACACGTGTAGTCAGATTTGTATTGGAGTACAATTTTGCTTCAATGAATCTCTTTCATCTGGACATAACATAAATCAGCATTTATCTAGCATGTAGAGCAAGATCATACACATTGCACTGGCAGAGACATTGTTACTTATCCCAGATAGCCAAGGGCATTCAGAAAGGCAAATGCATAATATACTTTTGTAATTGCACAAACAAATGCATTCAGTAACATTTTCTAGGTCAATCCAGGCTGTTTGAGGATACAGAATGTGCACAATTTGCTGCAGAATTTCTGATTTTTTTTACCTGATCTGCAGCCCTGGTATTTGTCTGGCTGGTCCAAATGGAACATGTTATCTAACCTCCCAACCCAAGTTTGAGAGTCGTCTAGTCCTGTTCAGTGAACATCCTTATTCTGACTATCTTGCAGGAATGGTTGATAATGGAACAACTGATGGCCTGAGAGACTGATCTGATTAAAATCTGCAGCCCCGATTAGTACAGGTGACAGAGGTTATGCAGAGAAAGCAGGAGAATGGGGTTAGGAGGGGGAAATAGATCAGCCATGATTGAATGGCGGAGTAGACTTGATGAGCCGAGTGGCCTAATTCAACTCCTATTCCTTATAACTTTATGATCTTATAGATAATAGGTGCAGAAATAGGCCATTAGGCGAGCCAGCACCGCCATTCAATGTGATCATGGCTGATCATCCACAATCAGTACCGTGTTCCTGCCTTCTCTCTATATACCTTAACTTCACTATCCCTAAGAGCTCTATCTAACTCTCTCTTGAAAGCATCCAGAGAAGCAGCCGCCACCGCCCTCCGAGGCAGAGAATTCCACACACTCACAACTCTCTGTGTGAAAAAGTTTTCCCTCATCTCCGTACTAAATCGCTTACCACTTATTCTTAAACTATGGCCCCTGGTTTTGGACTCCCCCAACATTGGGAACATGTTGCCTGCCTCTAGCATGTCCAAACACTTAATAATCTCATATGTTTCAATAAGATCCCCTTTCATCCTTCCAAATTCCAGAGTATACAAGTGGAGCCGTTCCAATCTATCAACATATGACAGTCCCGCCATCCCGGGAATTAAACTTGTGAACCTATGCTGCACTCCCTCATGGGCAAGAATGTCCTTCCTCAGGTTTGGAGACCAACATTGCACACAGTACTCCAGGTGTGGTCTCACTAGGACCCTGTACAACTGCAGGGGGACCTCTTTGCTCCTACACTCAACTCCTCTTGTTATGAAGGCCAACATGCCATTCGCTTTCTTCACTGCCTGCTGTACCTGCATGCTTACCTTCAGTGACTGATGAACAAGGACCCCCAGATCCCGTTGTACTTCCCCTTTTCCCAACTTGACACTAATTAGATAAAAATCTGCCTTCCTGTTTTTGCTACCAAAGTGAATAACCTTACATTTATCTACATTAAACTGCATTTGCCCACTCACCCAACCTGTCCAAGTCACCCTGCATCCTCATAGCATCCTCCTCACTGTTTACACTACCACCCAGCTTTGTGTCTTCTGCAAATTTGATGAGGTTACTTTTAATCCCTTTATCCAAATCATTAATATATATTGTAAATAGCTGCGGTCCCACCACCGAGCCTTGCGGTACCCCACTAGTCACTGCCTGCCATTCTGAAAGGGACCCGTTAATTCCTACCCTTTGTTTCCTGTCGGCCAGCCAATTTTCTTTCCATGTCAGCACCCTACCCCCAATACCATGTGCTCTAATTTTGCCCACGAATCGCCTATGTGGGACCTTATCAAATGTTTTCTGAAAGTCCAGGTACACTACATCCGCTGGCTCTCCCTTGTCCATTATCCTGGTTAAATCCTCAACGAATTCCACAAAATTCGTCAAGCATGATTTCCCCTTCATAAATCCATGCTGACTGGGGCCGATTCTACTGCTATCCAGATGTGCCGCTATTCCATCATTTATTATTGACTCCAGCATCTTCCCCACCACCGATGTCAGGCTAACTCCCTATAATTCCCTGTTTTCTCTCTGCCACCCTTCTTAAAGAGTGGGACAACATTAGCTACCCTCCAATCCACAGTAACTGACCCTAAATCTTTATAACATTGGAAAATGATCACCAATGCATCCACGATTTCTAGAGCCACTTAAGTTCCCTGGGATGCAGACCATCAGGCCCTGGGGATTTATCAGCCTTCAGTCTCATCAGTCTACCTAACACCATTTCCTGCCGAATGTGAATCTCCTTTAGTTCCTGCACCACCCCAGATCCTCTAACTAGTACATCAGGAAGATTGTTTGTGTACTCTTTAGTGAAGACAGATCCAAAGTACCTGTTCAACTCATCTGCCATTTCCTTGTTCCCCATAATAAATTCACCCTTATTAGTCTTCAAGGGTCCAAATTTGGCCTTAACTGGTTTTTACCTCTTCACATACCTAAAGAAGCTTTTACTATCCTCCTTTTATATTCTTGTCTAGCTGACCTTCGTACCTCATCTTTTCTCCCAGTATTGCCTTTTCAGTTATCTTCTGTTCCTCTTTAAAAGTTTCCCAATCCTCTGGCTTCCCGTTCATCTTCGCTATGTTATATTTCTTCTCTTTTATTTTTATGTTCTCCCTGACTTCCCTTGTCAGCCACGGTCACCCCTTACTCCCCTTGGAATCTTTCTTCCTCTTTGGAATGAACCGATCCTGCACCTTCTGTATTATTCCCAGAAATACCTGCCATTGTTGTTCCACTGTCATCCTCGCGAGGGTATCTTTCTAGTCAACTTTGACCAACTCCTCCCTCATGACTCCATAGTCCCCTTTGCTTAACTGTAATACCGACACCTCCAATTTACCCTTCTCCCTCTCTGATTTACCCTTCTCCCTCATGCTGTGGAATTACTCTGACTTTATAGCATCCATATTACTTTTACTCTAATGACCTGGAAAAAATCCATTAACAACCAAACTTCCATTTCTGATATCATCCCTAAGAGAGCTTGTTCAAGACTTCAAATGACCGATTTAACCAGAAAAGGATCACTGATAAATGAACCTTTGCTGTATGAAATCTGAAACCTTCAGAGCAACGCTTCATCGATCTTCACATTCTTTCCCTTATGTTTCCTCTTTGTGTAGGAATGTTGATGCCATGCAGAGCACAGTAATTCATGCTACTAGCGGAAGGTTGAGCGATTGGGATCTCGTTTCAAAATTTTGTGATGTGGCACCACCAGTGATGAAGAGGTTCCACATTTCCAGCCAAACAGAACATCACATTACGAAAACGGGATTACTGAATAGTGAAAGTGGCACGATTTTGATCACTGGGGGAATGACTGGGGAATACGCCAGTCTTTTGTTTTTAATTTATTTAATGTATAAACCTTGGAAGGATCAGTTTCATGGAAGAAAAATTGGGTTCATCTTTGCATTTGTGCCAGGAACTCAAGCCGTAGGCTTTAAGGCCCTCAATCACTAAAAGGTTGAACCAAAACACATCCTGAAGCAAAAAAAATCTGAATACATTAGATGAATTTGTGTTTCGAGTTAAAATTCTAGAGGGTAAAACATGTGTCTGTACCTCATGATCTTTTGTTTTAAACTTGCACTCTGTTTTTAGTTTTTTGATCAGTGCAAATTTCTCAGTGCTTTGATCTTGAAATGTTTTGATGGTTGAACAAATATAAAGGACAACATGGTGTAAAATAATACATTATAGGAAACTAAGTAATACAATATAATATAATATTATCTTATTTCTTCTAAGGTAACATAATATAACACATATTCTGCCACTATTTATATAGTTTGAGTACACTCAGCTTGCTAGAATTTATCCAAGAATGCCAAAGAATGCATTACTTTATCTATCTTCAAATTCATATATCTTTGACTGTAGGATTAATACTGGAGAAAGAAGAACCCAATAGCATACACGTCTTCCCAAATGAAGCAGGTGAGATTTTCAAACAAAATGCCCTTCCATTTCTATCACCATGATGATGGACAGGCATTAACATGTAAAATACCATGAATACTGCTTCATTCTTATTAGAACAAAATCATAAAATATGTTCTATTACCAAGTAACTGGAATATACTCACTTTTTCTGGCTTTTTTTAGCAAGTCTTGCAGCCTCAGCAGCTGCCTTCCTCATTTCAAACTCTTCTCTTTTCAGTACTTCTCCACTTCCCCTGTATCCCAGTTCCACCAGCTGTCGAGCCAACTCTTCATCCTATGGGATTCATGGACATGATTTATCAAGGCAGAACTAAAATTAATTCACTGGCTGACTGCCTCATATGATGTTACAATAATGTTATAGAACTTTGACCACTCGGAAAACAAGTGCAAATAAAGAAAAAAAAAACTACAATAAGAAGCGAGGACTTCACTACAGCTAGCAATAATATGAATGTGAGGTTTTTCAACAAAATGTTCTACTATATCAGTTTTAACATTGTCCCAGAAAAATTATAAAGATCTATATATACTTATTTTTTCCAGTATTAATATTCCTTAAATTTGTTATAATAATTATAAAGTAACCAGTTTTCAAAACTCTAACATGCTACTCGTTAAAAATGATAATAACTTCAATATTACAAATTCCAAACAAATAACAAAAATGACCACATAACCAGACGCAGGGAGGGTAGGCATACAGAGTTATCTTGGAGTATCACTGCAGATCAGTAGACACACTATAAACTTGCCTTTACTGGTCAATGCAGAGAAGGTAAGAGCAGGGAGATTGTGCTGGTATTGTATAAAATACAACGACGCAATTATATCAAGTATATCAAGTATTGTGATATATATTAAATATCACAATTTAAGACACAACACAAGTACCATATACAGTTCAGGAAGGACGTATACGCTATAGAATATAGAGAAAATCTTGCCTGGGCTGAACAAATCCATTTATGGAGACTGCCAATTTTCAAATAACTTTTTTAAATAAAGCAGAAGAGAAATGTAATTGAGCACAAAATCTTTGATAATCTAGAGATTTTTATTAAATTGATATTTTTTCATATTTTTCATCTTCCCTTCCATAAATATACACAACAGCATTGTTGTTTCCAACAATTGATGCACTATATTAATTGTGAGGTATTTATTTTTCTATTCAAACAGCGGAATTTAAAAGTTATTATGCATCAAGAGTAACGAAGAGTTATTTTTAAGGAATATTATTATTGAAAAAAATAAGTATATATAGATCAATTATCAAACTTACATAATGGCTGCCCACTCCACATTCAACTCCCCCAAAAAAACTTTCAGTGGAGATATTTTAAATGCTCTACCCCAAATTCCCATTTTGAAAGCAAATTTGCATGTATGAAGCACTGCAAGAGCAAAACACAGATGATATAATCATCCTGGAACATTATAAAATAATTCCAGACTTGTGATAAATGTCTATCCCAAGAAGCAACCATAGCGCATTCCTTTGTTTTTTGCATAAAAATCCAAAAATTCTGGAATGAAATCTTTGAAATTTTTACAAAATTGTTCAAAATAAAACTGAAACCGAATTCAGAATTGATTATTTTTGGGATTACAGAAATGTCGGAGACACTTCATTTGGAAAGATTAAGACTTGTCCTCTCGGACAGGCTAGATCAGTTTAGAGGAACATGGTCTCCATTTATTGATTATCTAAAGGGACAAATGGGCTCGGTTCGAGGGCCTGACTGAAACCTGGACGGGGAATGGATGAAGAATTATATATAATAGATCACTGATATATCTCCAATGTAGAATAAAATGTTTAAAACTCCACTCATATTATTGATTTTCTATTTTTATTATTATTTTAATTTATTTTATTATTTCTTTCTATTAATTTCCTTCTTCATTAAAAATAAAAAAAATATGTAGAAGTATAAACAAGAATGACTGTAAATTTTATAAATATTAAGAATGTATGAGATGAATAGTAAATTCTTTTGTTTCTCTTTTTTTTCTTACATTTTAAATTGTCTTAATTGTCTGTGATTGGCCTCATCAGCAACAACGATGAGTCGGCCTACAGGGAGGAGGTCCAGCACTTACCAGCATGGTGCGCTGACAACAACCTGGCCCTTAACTCCAAGAAGACCAAGGAGCTCATTGTAGACTTCAGGAAGTCCAGGGGCGGCACGCACACCCCCATCCACATTAACGGTACGGAGGTGGAACGTGTTTCTAGCTTCAGGTTCCTGGGAGTCAACCTCTCCGACGACCTCTCTTGGACCCACAATACCTCAACTCTGATCAAGAAGGCTCACCAGCGTCTCTTCTTCCCGAGGAGACTGAAGAAGGTCCATCTGTCTCCTCAGATCCTGGTGAACTTCTACCGCTGCACCATCGAGAGCATCCTTACCAACTGCATCACAGTTTGGTATGGCAACTGCTCTGTCTCCGACCGGAAGGCATTGCAGAGGGTGGTGAAAATTGCCCAACGCATCACCGGTTCCTCGCTCCCCTCCATTGAGTCTGTCCAAAGCAAGCGTTGTCTGCGGAGGGCGCTCAGCATCGCCAAGGACCTCTCTCACCCCAACCATGGACTGTTTACCCTCCTACCATCCGGGAGGCGCTACAGGTCTCTCCGTTGCCGAACCAGCAGGTCCAGGAACAGCTTCTTTCCGGCGGCTGTCACGCTACTCAACAACGTACCTCGGTGACTGCCAATCACCCCCCCCCCCCCGGACACTTATTGTTATTTATCCAAATCATTTGCTGTGTCGCTCTTCCAGGGAGATGCTAAATGCATTTCGTTGTCTCTGTACTGTACACTGACAATGACAATTAAAATTGAATCTGAATCTGAATATGTATCAATATGCATTAACTTCTAATAAAAAATATTAACCAAAAAAAAAATTTGATTATTTTTGGAACAATGGAAGCCAGCTTTGAGCTGACTTCGTTCCAAAAGAGCTTCCTTAATTATAGCTTAATAATGGCAAAAAAAACTATACTTAAATTCTGGAAAAACGCTCACACACCAACGATAAAAATGTGGGTTTCAAATATGTCCGAAATGTTGCACCTCGTAGATATGCGATTCCTCCTAGCAGGCAAATCAGACCATTTCCAAAAGATTTGGTCTCCATTTATTGACTTATTACAAGCATAGGGTGCAACACAACTTTGAAAATAAATGGTATCAGGACCACGTGAGGGGTGTGTAAAGATATGAAGTTAGGTACATCCCTTTTATCTTATCTTATTTTACTTTCTTATATTTTCTGTCATCTATTTTTCTCTTTCTTTTCCTTTGGTTTTCTTTTTTATTCTTTCTTGTGTTTTACGCTTCTATGGGTTCTTCCTGATCACTCTCTCACGTACTTACTATCTTATCTAACTTTCTCTATTCTTCTTCTAAAAGTTTAAAATAAGAAGTGGTACAGGAAATGTATTATGTTATTTTTGGCGTATATCATTGTAATGTATATTACTTCTAATAAATAAAATTGAAATTTTTGTTTAAAAAATCCACATAATATATACTCAAAATTACCGACAACTATCGGTCCCTCACCTCACGTACTAAAGGGCCTGTCCCACTTGGACGACCTAATCCATGAGTTTAGAAGACCCTAGACGAGTTGAAAAAAATGTCAATGTCATGTTGACACGCTGAAGTAAAAGACCTGCTACGGCCTGCTACGACCTCCTACGACCCCCCTCGAACTCAGTCTTCCACACCTAAGACCATCTACGACTAGCTACGAGTGGAAAATTATCACATGATAAAATTATGTCCTGTTTGCATTTTTCGGGACAGTTACCAACCAACGACTACCTACGACTACCATCACAACCTACTACGACCTGACTACAAGTAAAAAGTATCAATTTTTTCAATGCCGACCTGTTTTTTACTCGTGGACATTTTTTATCAGGCTGGAAAAAACGCCGTGACCTACTTGAGGCCATGGGTACGCAGAGACCACTCACGAGCATGAGGAAGAGTTAAGAAGACCTACGACCTTGTGGCGACCATGCTGCGAATACGAGTCAAGGGCAAACTCGGCAGAGGTCACCAATTAGGTCGTGAAAGTGGGACATGGGCTTTAACAACCAAAAACACTAACTTTTCCTAAGTTAGAAATTAAAACCATAGTATTGGGATGAAGAAGCACCAGATAGTCCTTGAATAAGTAAATAGATTTTTTACTAGAATGAAGATTTTAAAGTATGCCGCAATGCATTACTAAAAAAAGTTATTTTATAGCAATGATATGATCAAGTGCTGCCCCCTAGTGAATGATCAGCATAAAATTACTTAACTGTTGGTCAAGTCCAAATATTGGATAACATTGGAATATGTAGCCATATGAGGCACAACATGATACAGTTTCAGCTTTATCCAGAAAAGCTTTTGCTATTAGCACACTTGATTTTACTTTATTTTCATCTCATGCCTGATATATTCCCGCCATTATTGTTCATGCAAGGCATGTTTCCACCTGTACAAACATAAACTGGGGCACAACGTTCCACGCCACATCCGCTGTAGAACAAGCTCAGCAACATGAACACATCACACCAGTCAGCTTTTTAAAATTAACCATTTAAAAGGGTACTCTGTGATGTCTGTAAACCAGGTTGGGCAACTTTAGATACCAGCAGAGTATTCAAAGTGTGCTAAATGTAACATTGAATGTTATTTTTTCCAGCATTTATATTTTGTTTCTGAATTTTCACAATCAAAAGCAAGTGAGGTTAGAAACAGAATTCCATTACCGGAGGTGCAGATATTGCCACAGTTATTGACAATATAGGAGGAGTACGTTAGAGCATTCATTGAAGAGCTTACTCCCCTTATGTTTTAAAGGCATCATACCGGGGCCTCGCAGATGAACAATGTACTTGCAATATTGAGCTTTCCAAAGTATCATCACTGCAATAAATGGCATAGTTGCCTGGACTGCTCTCTCCATGAAGGTCAAGGTCATATTGACTCTTCTCAACCTCCTCATCACTTTTTTCCAAATGACCACTGTAGATTTCAGCTGCATCTCCCAATTTGCTGCTTACTACACGAAAAGAGACCTCTGAAATAACTATTAGCACAGAAATAATTTCATTTATTTAATGTCAGGGACCAATTGGTGTATTCAATTATATTGGGATTTGCCAGAATTACTAGCTTATTAAGACTACGAGCAACCATAGCGTAAACCAATATGCCTATTGCAGTTCCCCTTATTTATCCAGATCTTCATATTTATAATAAACATTTCCAATCTCTACAACTTGAAGGTCCTTGCTGGTGACATCAAGAATCAATTCATGTTGAATGCAACGCTTCGAGACGGACATATGACCTCTCTATCCTGAATGGAATCCACGCCATATTACAGTTTAGTTTATTGTCACGGGTACTGAGGTACAGTGAAAAGCTTTTGCACCAACCTTTAACACCAACACTGCGCACCAATAATCATGCAGGAAAGCCCAGATGATGCAAAATTCCTCTTTCATCTGACTGTACTAGAACATCTTCATTGAATTTAAAACATAAATAACTGAATCACAACTCGAATTACTTTAGTGGCTTGCTACATTTAGGTTTCTCTCATGAGTAATATCTTGCTTAAGCAATTTTGACCTCGGCATAATAAAGGCATTTTCTGAGAATATCTCCACTCTGCAGGTCTTCACAATAGTGTACAAATCACCATGAAATGTCTTACGAGATCATTTCAGCATTACTCCATTGTGTGGAGATCCTCACTCTTGCAAGAAACCACTATAGCTACTACGTTGCAAGCTCTTGGTAAGGTGGCTTACATGCCAGCCCTCAACATTTTATGCATACTGGACCCTCCTTTTGATGTATAAAAAGTTAATCAGCACTCAAATGTCCATTTAAATCAATGTGGGAGTTATCTCCTTCTCACCTGCAGCATCTATTTTCTCCATCATGACCTATGTGTTGTGTTACTGCTGTGTAGCTGCCACAGGACCATGTGCTTAAGGGCTAGATACGTTCTGCAAAGCTAAGTATCAGGAGATATGCAAAACTGGAAATTGTACAGTCGCTTCCAAGAGATTGTGTCTATAATGCACTCTAATGGTCTTTCAAATTGAAATTGGGACAAATGTATTGTTTTGTACAAGGTAGGCAAATAGTAAGATTGAACGAGAACTTACCAGTTCGAAGGTTGATCTTTATTTTATGAGGAGTCGAAGTGAGGGATTTCGTGAAGAGCCCGCCAGCGCGCATGCTCGACATACTTCAAAGTAGCGGCGTGGAATCACAGAAACCAACAATAGAAATGACTTCGCATAGTAAGATTGAAGTGACTAAGATTACCAGATGAAGGTGATTGAGGGTTAGGCGAGGAAGGCACGAAATCCCTCACTTCGACTCCTCATAAAATAAAGATCAACCTTCGAACTGGTAAGTTCTCGTTCAATCTTACTATTTCATTTCGGAGTCACGTGAGTGACTTCGTGAAGACTTCAAAGCTTCTGTGATTACACGCCCTGGACCACGTCCATGCTGACACACCACTACCAGGGATGGATGGGAGGAACAAACTTGCTCAATAGTTCATACTGCAAAACAAGAGCATATTTATTAATAACAAATCAAAAACCCCTCATGCGGGGACATCTCCACGTTCTGACCCTGCATTCAGCACGGTTTCTGCGAACTGTAGCGGAGCAGCAACAGGCTTGTTATACAAAAGCTGGAACACAGCTTCATAAGCCCATCCTGCTGTGGCGAGAATTTGGTCCATGGGCACCTCCATGACCCTCGCCGCTGACGTCGATGCAGCCCTGGTGGAATGAGACTTGAACACATTAGTGTCGATACCTGACTTACCCAAGACGACTCGAAGCCACCTGGATATCGTCTGGACTGTCACTCGATGATGAGGTCTCCTATGAGTGACAAGCAGGTATCTCTCCATTCCTCTGATGCGTGCCGTCACCTTGACATAGTGGCGGATATGTGAGGCTAAACATAGCGTAGCATCTGCGGGGTATGCCGGGAACTTCAGCTGCAGCCCTGTGCACCCAGGTCTATGCTGCTTTAGTAGCTCGTCAATGAAAAATACTACTTCTGTAGGGGTAGATGTCATTCTGTCGACACGAAGTTTGTGTAGTGTCTGTACCCTCTGAGCTGAAGTCAGCGCTAGTAACATCACCAGCTTCATGGTGAGTTGGTCCAGTTGGAGCCCTTCCATGGGAGACCACGTCCTGAGCAGGGTTAATACGTCCCTGACATCCCAGGTGATATTATAGCGTGGTGTAGGCGGATTCATATTGAATATACCCCGCATGAGTCTGGACACTAGCCTGTTGGATCCTACCCCAATATTGAGGTAGAATGATAGCGCACTTCTGGCGCTGTTGATGGCACTGTAACTTAAGTGTTCATCATGGTGCAACCCCGCGAGGAATTCCAGGACGTCGGTTATTGTCACGTCATCGTACGTGATGCGAGAGCGGCTGCAGTAGGCTTCCCACTTCTTAATATGCGAGCGGTATCTTCGCCTTGTGGACTCTCGACACGACGCCCCAATGGTATCCATGGTCCGAGCCGAGAGGCTGTATTGGACTAACGGCCTGTTCAGAACCTGCAAGCCAACAAATTTAAATAGCCATGGCAGGGATGTGGCTCCCCTGAGACAGGGTGAGTAACCAATTGTGGGCAACCCTTCAAAAGGACCCAAGGTTCGTTGAGCATGTCAAAGACCACCGGATACCAAGGCTGCGTGGGCCAGTCGGGTATAATAAGGATGCCCTTGGCAGCATCTGCCTGAATCTTTCGCAATACCCGACTGATGAGGCAAAACGGGGGGGAAGGCATAGAAAAACCAATTCCCCCAGTCCAGCGAGAATGCATCTAGCGCTATTGCCCCAGGATCTGGTTCCCATGAAACGTAGGCTGGTACCTGATGGTTTAACCGTGACGCAAAAAGGTCAATGTCCGGTTTACCAAATTTGGCTGTGACTTTAGAAAAAATCTCAGGATGCAACATCCATTCAATATTGTCATTAAATTTGCGTGACCTGGTGTCCGCCACAGTATTAAGTTCACCTGGCAAATAGGTAGCTGAAATCCAAATGTCTCTTTGAACACACCAGAGCCAAATTGAGTTAGCCAATTTGTCACATGAAACTGACCTGGTACCACCCATATGGTTTAAATATGCCACAGCTGTGGTGTTGTCTATTTGGAGACGGACGTGTGCTCCAACAAGCTTGGAACAATATGCACGAAGTCCGTGGAATGCCGCCAGCAACTCCAAATAGTTAATCCCTTGAGTCAACAACATCGACGACTCAAGGGTGTCCCATCTGCCCCCACAACTAGAGCAATTATCAGTAGCTCCCCAGCCATTGGAGCTTGTAATCAGTCTGTAAATATACCACCGGATTAGCCTCCCTAACAGGCTTGAATGAGTTGCTAATGTGACACACCCACCATTGCAACTCAGTTATCGCTTCGGACGGCAGCTGCATTGATCGATCAAAATGACCAGCGTTCCGTTTTAACGCAGTAATTTTAGCTCTTTGCAAATTCTGATAATGCAAAGGTCCATATCGTGCTGCCGGAAACAAAGCCACTAGCTTGCCAATTACTGTGGCTGTATGCCGAATCGATGGTATATTGGTGCCAATTAAATCTCTGCACACCTGAGTGACTTCCTCTATTTTGTTAATTGGTATAGTTATCCTCATGCTCATTGAGTTCACCGTGAACCCTAGGTAACTAATTACCTGGGCAGGGCAGAACTTTGATTTCTCTGGATGGACAATGAATCCTAATTGTTGAAATATATTGACAGCAGCTGCAACACCCTGTTCGGCCAATTGCAGGGTGTGGCCCACAATAAAGACATCATCTAAATAGGCCATAACTATATGATGTCGTTGTCTCAAATAAGCCAGGATTGGCTTCACCAATTTAGTGAACAATCTAGGGGCTGTAGTGAGCCCATTAGGCAAAGCCTTATACTGCCAAAGTTGCCCCATCCAGATAAATTTCAAAAACCTATCATATTTCTGGATGGATACTGAATAATATGCATCCCTCAAATCGATGCATGCCATAAAGCAACCATGAGAAATCAATGACTTGGCTGTTTCAAACGTATCCATTTTAAAATGAGTATATGTTACAAACGTATTCAAACGGGTTAGATCAATAATGACACGACAGCCTCCATCCTTCTTCGGTCTAGTAAATATGTTCGAAACAAATTCAATTGGCTCATGCACCGTTTTCTCAATCACACCCTTCTGTTCCAGACTTAAAATTTCCTTATAACCTGCTGCCTGTTCTGCAGCAGACAATTTAAACGTACGACCAGGCATATGCTGGGATGGAGGAATGACGCCATTAATAAACTCAATTTTATGCCCCTGAATATTCCGCAACACATACTCATCACCAGTAAAATTACCCCATGCACCCAAAAACAACCGTAAACGACCACCAACATGGGAAGTTAAACAGAGAGAAAAAAGAGAACCAGACCCCCTCACCTCCGTGGTTACCGGCGGTCCTTGACACATGTGGGTGGCCGTGGAGGTGCTGGGTTGGCTTGAGGGCGCGGCGTCTTCGATTTCCACCAAGGTCTCTGCCGACCCTGTCCTAAAAAAGACCCTTGGTGCTGGTTCTGGTGCTGTTGTCGTTGTGGAGCTAGAGGGTGAGTCCTCGTCGAGGCACTGGCCGACCCTCGTGAGCGAATGTATGGAGCTTTTGAGCCTGACGGTGTGGGGGCACTCTGAGAGCGCATGATCCCCACCATTTTGGCTTGTTCATCAAGCTCTTTGACTCTCTTCGAGAGGTCCTCACCAAAGAGCTGACGGGGCGGTGGCGGTGGTTTGCACAATCCTGCAAACTTCGGGTTGAGTGCTGGGCGGATGCTGTTTTTGCGAAACCCGTTGATTTCGTGCTGGGTCGCGCACAATAGGGCAAGAGCATCTTCCTGGTCCAAATTCAGTACGTCCCTGTCCACCGACCGCGCAAAGGCGGTAATACCGGCCGTGAGGAGTTTCAGGATCCGCTGCAATTTTAGCTCCTGTTGACGGATAGCCGCACTGATGTTGCCCCATATTGGCGTATTGACCACAGGCACGTTGAGGGAGTTGCAGTTTGATGGAGCCTTGTGACGGCTCATAGCCTGGATGAGGACTTCTTCCTGCAGCACCTGATTATTAAGAAAGTCCACTGTGGCTGCCAGCTTTGTATTTAGAGGAAGACCAGATGAATGCGGGGCCGCGAATTTGGTCGCCACATCCAAGAGTTCCTCCACCGGCACCTCCAACGGAGGTGGTACGGGATCCACCAGAACCTCCTCCTCCTGCTGCTCCAGGCTGATAGTAGATGTTGGTGAAGACGCCCTGTGCCTGTTGCTGCCCTGCTGTTGTTGACGTTGAAGCAGGAGCTCCAGCAGCCGCTCCATACGGTCAATACGCCCTTCACCCTGAACACTCAGGTGGTCGGAGTCCTCCGGCTCTGAAAAGAAAACCGGGCTCCTGTCATCGGCCCGCACCTCGTCGAGGCCCTGCCGGTGCCGGTAGTTGTCGCTAACAGCCGCCGAGGCGAAACTGCGCGATTCCTGCGCGGGCGTGTTCAACCGCCTCCGTTTAGCGGGAGCTGAAGCCGCTGCCACTAAGGACACTTGCGGCGTGGTGTCGGCACCAGCCGAAGCATGGCTGCCTGAAGCCCGCGCAGTCTTGCCGGCTGCCCACATCGTGGACCTTGCCGACGCATGGTCTCGCCCACCCATCCATGGGGGGCTCGGCGACCGTGACGAGACCCGACTCAACCGACCCGTCCCGGTGTCGAGAGTCGGGGTGTGCCGGCTGGACCTCACAGCCGCCCCGGGTCTCGCCCTGGAACCTGACCGCTCCTCCGCGGCAGGCAATGCCTTAGCCCTGACAGGGTTAGGCTTCTGGGCTCCTGCCCTCCCCCTTCTCGGAGGGCTGAGTGGAACAGGCCGTGCAACGGCACGTGCCCTGCTCGAGGTCGCCAGCGAGCCCGCTGACGACCTGACTGCCATGGCAGGGTCCCCCTGCTCTGGTGGCACACCACACTCCTCCTCGTCGAACTCCTCCGAGCTGTGGTGTGCTGGCGGATCTGGACCTGTAAACACAGGGCTTACCCACATCTCCGCCTGAGTCCCGGCCTGCGTTGCAGGTACTGCCGATGGTAATGGCCCCGGAACTGTTGGCCGTCGAATTCGTCCAGACATCCTCCGGCCCTTGAAACTCCTGTCCATATCCTTGCTGCAAGACATAATCAGACAACAAGGACCACCAACTAAAGGTAGAATACTTACCTCCGTGGCCCCTTATGAAGGGCTGGCGA
The DNA here is from genome assembly GCA_963514005.1 of Raja brachyura. The sequence continues at coordinate 119,609,884 of OY740781.1, forward strand.
GGAGCGCGCTCCACCGCCAGCCGTCGCAGCAACGCGGTACGACGATATGTCGAGCATGCGCGCCGGCGGGCTCTTCACGAAGTCACTCACGTGACTCCGAAATGAAATGGGCATTAAATTGTGGTTTTGTTTGATTCTAACACTTGCAAAATTCAGGCGATCTTCTTTCTACGCACCAGAATTTTAAAAAGCTTAGCCTCTTTTATCCGGCATTTCAGTCGGCTCAAAAATGAACTATTATCAATTAACTAATTATTCTATAATTAAGGCAACCAAAATAAGTGATGAATGAATTACATATCAACAACTTTTGAAGAGTTAGAATTCAAATAACAAAATTCAGACAGAAAAGTTATTGCAGCAGAATTCAATGTAAACACGTGAAAGCAATTGCCTTTCAAGAGCCTGACAAAGGGTCGAAGGTTAGAATGTTCTTTTCTTTTACTGATTTTGATGAGCCAGCCGACTAATTCTAATTTTATTTTCACTTCAGTTTAACAACATTTCAAGTTAATTTCCATTTATCAAGTGTTCTTGTGAATATCTCTATTTCCATTGAATAATAAAACAGAATATATGTATGCTACAGTACGATTTACAATAACCTTTAGATTTGCTGAACGTTAAATAAAATTGGTTTATATGGCACAGAAAAATACTTTATCATCCATCAGGTTAAAATCCCTAGGACATTACAGAGTTGACTGAATAGATAGAAGAATGTCATTAACCAAAATGGGGAGTCAAGAACCACTAATCATAAAAAGGTGTCAGTCAAGTGTCAGAAATACAGTGGCTTCGCCCAGAGGGCAGAGAATCTAATTCAGCTTTCTCTTCTTAAATTTTTTTAAGTCTTTATAACAGCAATTATCTCAGTTGACGAAGTATTTCGATTTAACTGGTTAAACATAGAACAATACATTCAAGAAGGAACTGCAGATGCTGGAAAATCAAAGGTAGACAAAATTGCTGGAGAAACTCAGCGGGTGCAGCAGCATCTATGGGGCAAAGGAAATAGGCACGTTGCCTATTTCCTTCGCTCCATAGATGCTGCCGCACCCGCTGAGTTTCTCCAGCAATTTTGTCTAACATAGAACAGTGTGTAAATTATCTTTTTAAAATTTAAATCAACATAGGTGTGCTTCTTCTGTAATGCAGCGACCAGAACTGCTCATAATACGTCAAAGGCAGCCGAACCAAAGTTTAATAAAGCTGCAACATAACTTTCTGACTTTTATATTCACTGCTCGAAGGCAGGCATACCATACATCTTCTTTAGAACCCGATGGGGGAACGGGTGAGTGCTGGAATATTGCGTTGGGGGAGCAGACTTAACAGGTCTGCACTTGGTCTAGTTAACTCTAAAATTAACTTTGAAATATTGATAAATTAAAGAATTTGAGTTTCAATGCAGCTAAGCATGAATGTGTCCATTTTGAATTTAAAAATTAGATCCAAGTATTATTTACTCAGTCAGGTTAGTGAGATTTAGGAATTAAGATACACTGAAATGTAGTGGTCAAATAAGAAAAGAAAAATCAAAAGTGTAAATGGAATATTAGATTTTATACGAATGGTTAGAAATAAAGATTAGTGAAAGCTTTTCCTACAGCCAGGTAGAACCATGATTAAGCCACCTTTGGCATAAAGTATCAAGATATAAAGCTACACATGGGAAATAATAAATGGTCCTGGAAAAAGTATGGCAAAGATTGCAAAACATTATCAAGATTACATGAAATGGGGTGATTTCACAAAAGATTATTAAGAATTATAAAGAAATTTAGCAGAGTGGTAAAGAAAGTATTTTCTTTTGCTGGTGAATTGTTATTGGAATCCAGAACATCACCATAAATGTAGGGTTAGGACATTTGTCAGGGAAAGCGAGTGCTTCTTAGAGATGCACTATATATTTTGAAATTAGGATAATGTTTTAGTTGGAAGGAAACTTCCAGGTAGCGGAGTGGATTTAAGCAGAGATTAAAAATGGTTTTGCTTGATAAGAGTGTAGGGATTGAGTAAGCCACAATGAAACAGCAGTAAATGCCATCACCTCACAGCTCCAGGGGCCTGGACTCAATCTTCATCGTGTGTGCTCTCTGTGCAGAATTGTCATGTTCTCTCTGTGGTCAAGTGAGATTCCTATGGATGTTCTGGTTTCCTCCCACATCACAAATACATGGTAGTGGCTTAATTGACCATGGTAAATGATTCCTGCGTGGGTTAATGGTAAGAAACATCTCAGAGAATTAAAGGACACGTGTGAAGGTGGATAGGTTTCAGGAATACAAGAAAATATAGCAAGAGGTAATAGGATGAACTCCAAAACCCCAATGGATTAAATAGAATCCTGTATCAGTTTATTAGGAAGAAGCAGAAGCAGCTGGTGTGGCATATTGTGACACTGAGGGTGCAGAACAAAGGACATAGAGGTTATAAGAGAAACACCTAGCATTCATCAGCTGCTGTCAGATCGGAGAGAAACATCTATTATGGCAGATTGCCAGAGAGCAACACAGCACAATAGTTCTGCCAACACCACAGTAACTGATAGATCTGATTTCTACTGTGGTAATAAAAGCCAAGTACTTTCAAAGTAGTTTATGTGGGTTCAGCAAATCCCATTAGATTCAATCATTTGTTAGCCAATATCCTTAACCTTGAGAGTGGCTTGCCTGTTTCCACACTCTATCTACATTCATACTTATAATCACACCAGTCCCTCCACCTCTTCATTTCCAGCCAGAGACTGTAGCAGCCCTTCCAGGTGAGTCAGAAATTGAAATGCACCTCTTCCATCCACATCTATTGCATTCAGTGCTCCCGATGTGCTCATTCTACTTCAGCTAGACCCACTTTGTCCCCCATAAATGGGGAGCACACAGTGGCTAACCATTTTAACTCCTTTTCCCATTCCCATATATATCTTTCTGTCCTTGGCCACCCAACCCGCACCCTCGCCAGGCACTTTCCCCTAAGTGAAGGAGATGTAACACGTGTTCTTACAGCTCTTTATTCTCACTTCCCTCCAGGAAGGCAGAGGTGCTCCCATGTGGATTGCATTCAATGCTCCCATGTGGCCTTATCTACATTAGCAAGATAAGGTGTGGACGAGTTGACCATTTCGGCAAACATTTGGAGCTCCTGACTGTCCTCTCCTCACCTGTATCCACCTATCACTTACTAGGTTTTGCCCCACCTCCACCTCACTTTTCCAGCTTTATCCCCCTACTTCATCAGTCTAAAGAAGGGTCCTAACCCTAAACGTCATATGTGCATTCTCTCTACAGATGCTACCTGAGCCACTGAGTTCCTGCAGCAGTATACTTTTTACAATCCAACTGATCTATTTTGTATGGAAAAATGCTCAATGTGAACATTTGACATATAATGCATCAAAAAGCAAAAATACTGCTACAAACATGGCATGACATATTTCCTTTCAAAATAGAAGATGACCATTTTGCGACCAATCTTTTGGTGGCTCAAAAGGCAATTCCATTTACTTTCCCAGTAACCCATTTTCCCACATTTTCATCTATTCCCTGCACCTTAATGGGGCTTTTTATATGGTCAATTAACCTATCAACCTCCACATCTTTGGAACATTGAAGGAAATCTGAAACTCTGCGAGGAAACCCACACAATCACATGGAAGAACATGCAAACTCCACACAGAGAGCACTGGAAATTAGTATTGAATCTAAGTTTATTGGGCACTGGTGACTATGGACATGGCAAAATTTCTGTATTGAGCCAGATACCGTGATGTTACTGTCTTGCTTTTAGGCACTGCAATTTGAAGGGAGAAAGGTAATCATCTAAATACTTTGGCTTTGAACATGGTTATGCTTCCTTCCACTTTCCATCCCACCACTCCCCTGCCCACCCCACCAAATCTCCTCCATCAATGTTACTCTTTTGAATTATGAAATAATTATGACAAAATGTTGATATTAATGTGTCTAAAGTAAGAATTAACCTACACGTCAGGAGAACATTCTAAAAAAAAGTGACGTGTGTTCTTTCTCGTGTTTTACCTCTAAGCACATGATATCCCAGGCAAAAATGTCCATGGGATGAAATCAAGGACACATAATCAGTGTGCAAAGAATGCTTCCAAGTTCATTGGTGAAAACTTCTTTCCCTATCCTTTCCGATGCACTTCTTTTGACTTCAAGGGCAAAGCCTTTCCCTTTCATTCAGGCTTCTGTATAATGATGGCTTTGGCATCATTGGCATTGATTGGCAGCCTTCTTTTCGCAGATTGTGATGACTATATTTCCTTGGGAAATACCTTTATAAAGTGTTTTTGCTATGTTTCTTTCGACTGTCACAGTATTTAAGGGTCTACTGCACTGACATTATAAAAATTGTTTATGGACCAGGGAGTAGGGCCACCAAACACAGCAGCAGAATTGATTCTCAAAGATCTTGGTATGGTACTTAATTTCTCACATATACTACCTTTGTCTTAATGCCAGTGATTTTAGCTTTGGAAACAACATAGATACATTGGTCTCCAAAGTTAATGCAAATGACTTTCTGGTGGTATTGGTGGTAATACCTCTCCAGGATCAATGGGTGACAAATCCAAAAAGAAAGTTACAGATAGTAACCAAGTCATACGCCTGGAAGCACGAGAGACTGTAGACAGTACAACCTTGAGCAAAAATCAAACTGCTGGAAGAACTCAGCAGATCAGGCAGCATCTGCAGAGGGGAATGGACAAACAAGGTTTTGGGTCATGGTGTCATTTAATAAGTTATATTAAGTTGAAATGTTTAAGAAGGATCTGCAGATGCTGGAAAATCGAAGGTAGACAAAAATGCTGGAGAAACTCAGCGGGTGAGGCAGCATCTATGGAGCGAAGAAAATAGGCGATGTTTCAGTTCGAGACCCTTCTTCAGACTGATGTGCATGTGGGGGGTGGGGGGCGGGAAGAAGAAAGGAAGAGGCAGAGACAGTGGGCTGTGGGAGAGCTGGGGAGGGGAGGGGAAAGAAGGAGAAAGCAGGGGCAACCTAATATTGGAGAAATCAATGTTCATACCGCTGGGGTGTAAATTACCCAAGCAAAATATGAGGTGCTGCTCCTCCAATTTATGGTGGGCCTCACTCTGGTCATGGAGGAGGTCCAGGACAGAAAGGTCAGATTCAGAATGGGAGAGGGAGTTGAGGTGCTGAGCTACTGGGAGATCAGGTTGGTTATTGCAAACCGAGCTGAGGTGTTGGGCGAAGCAATCGCGAAGGTGAAATGTGCTCTCTGGATCATGAGCTGAATATCATTGTCAAATGTTCACTCCATAAGAAAATGGCTATCAAAATAAGCAAAATGCCCAATTAGCACCATATTCAACTCATCATTAGTGAACAGTGGTGGATGGAATTTCACTTGCAGAGTCTAGTGTAGTCCAATAAAGCATTTTAGTCTTTGAAATGCAAGTCCCAGATTTTAGGAAGCTGTAAAGAGATACTGTATAGCACTAACTAGATGAATCAGTCCTGAGAAGAAAGGTTGTCACTTTTCTTGCATTGGCTACATTTCATTCCTTTGTCCTGCTCCCCCTTCTCATCATCCTAGATCTCTGATTCACGTTTTGTGCAACAAGTCTATCATACAGGTCTCAGTATCATACAATTTTATATAGGTACCAGCAAAGTCCAGGCATCTTGAGCTTACACTGAAGGATGCTCCATATCTACTCAGAATGTTGAAATAGATCTTTAACATTACAAAAGGTCAGGCATGATATTTTCAAATGAGCTTGGTAGTCCTACTCTTGTTCTACCTCACCTTTATAAAAATTGGTTGGGAACCTTCTTCAGGCCCCACGTTATATATTTTTTTACTTGTATTCCTAGATCCCTTTGTTCTACAACATTCCCCAGGGCCCCACCATGGTTCGATTTCCCAAAATGCAACATATCACACATCTGAATTAAACTCCATTAGCCAGTCATGCACTTCCAGTCCAGAAAGTAACCTTCCACTACCACCACCCACTGCTTTCTACCAGTAAGCCAATTCTGTATCCAAGTAACAATTTCCTTCTGGATCCCATGCAAATTAACCGTCTGTAGCAGCCAACCATGTGGAATCTTATTGTGCCTTGCTGAAGTGTTCTTTTGTAGTAAGTAAAAAAGGGATACAGAAGATAAGAAACAGGTGCATAATGCAACTTGTTGTCCATACTAGTCCCAAATCTATATTTATTTTTTGAGCACTCATGGGTTCAACACTGAGGTTTTGCTAGCAGCAAATCCTGGGGCTCACTCGCAGACTAATCTGATGTTCTTTTGACAGCTAATATTTGTCAAACGTTCAAACTCATGTGTATGAATATGGGCAGTTGAAACAGTTTAAAAAAGTTAATATTAATAAATGCACTTAAAAATGCATTAAGATTATCCAAAAAAATTACCTTTTCTATCAAGTGCAAAGACACAATTCAACTTCAGACTTTGTGTCTTCCCCACTATACATTCCATCTAGCAGTTTAAAAAAAGCAGCCGACATAATCAAAGGCTTGTCCCTGTCCCACCTGGTCATTCCTTCGTCTCCCTGCTCCTATCTGCAGAAGGTGCAGAAGCTTTAAAGCATGCACCACCAGACTCAGGAACAGCTTCTTCCCTTCTGTTAGACTTTAGAGATACAGCGTGGAAACAGGCCCTTCAGCCCACCTAGTCTGTGCCGATCAACAATCACCACTGTACACTAACACTATCCTACACACTAAGGACAATTTACAATTTTTACTCGGCAATTAACCTACAAATCTGTACACCTTTAGAGCGTGGGAGGAATCCAGACCCACCTGGAGAAAACGAACGCAGTCACAGGGAGAACATACAAACTCTGAGCACATAGCACCCGTAGTCAGGATCAAACCCAGGTTTCTAGCACCCAGGTAGCAAGTCTACCACTGCGCCAATGTGCTGTGCCACTATGCCACCACACAATGAATGTCAGCAATTATTAATCTGAAACTGAGAAGCCAGATTCAAAATGCTTGTCAGTTCAAGACGTCTGCGTACTGACTCTGGAATCAAAACTAAATCCAGCAACAGAACATCCAACCTTCAGATCGTCCCTAACTTTCACACTGTGGAACACAGGATCAAAATTATCAAAAATCAGACTAAGTGACCTTCAATGCATGACATTCTCCTGTCAGTATCCCCAGTAGAAGTTCAAAATTGTGCAGTAGGTATATTTTTACCATGACACATTTTCCAAGCATAAAATTCTGTTTTAATACACATGAAAAAATACTATTGCAGCCAGCAGGTTATTTTTAAGATTTATATTTATTAGCAATTCTTGTTCCGAACAGTACAGAGTTGGAATAACAGTTCAGGCCAAAATTTGCAAATTGGGATCAGGGTGAAGTGGGCGCATGTGCGAGGCTCTTCTAGAGTGTGCGCTTGCGCAGGACATTCCCGGAGTGTGCGCATGTGCAAAGTATTTCGGGCAGGAAAGGCCTGCGGAATCAGTCATGTTTGCCAGACGTTTCTGAGTAATGTATTAAAGAAATAAGTTGCTTAAAGCTTAAATAAAGTTAAGTAAATTACGAGTAGTGAAAGTTTCATTTACCTCACAACAATTTAAGCAACTTATTTCACAAGTCAAACAGTCCGACTTGGGATGGAGAAACTATTGAAACCCCAACGTTTGGAGCTGGATCCCAACTCACCTGCTGCTGAAAAGAATTGGAAGCACTGGCTACGTATACTAAATAACTTCTTTGAGGAGTGTGGCAACGATGCACCAGACAGGCTTAAGACATTAATAAGTTTTGTCTCTTCTGATGTATACGAGTACATAGAGGAATGTACAACTTATTCGTTCGTTCGACACCTCCTTGCTACTCAGAAACAAAAACCTGGTGAGTCACTTGATGAATTTTTACAAGAACTTCAAAGACTTAGTAAAGACTGTACCTTCAAAGCAGTTAGAACACAAAACCTTAGATTTACAGTCAGCTTAAATTCAAGCTTACTCTTTAGACTTGGCTCAGAAAAATTCAGATGCTAATGGCCCATCTAATGTGTATTCTGCTGCAACTACTACAAACGAATTTCACCCAAGTACAAATATGGAGAAAACTGAAACAATTTCTACTGATAAAGGAGCCCTTGCTGCAGCATATAATTATTCAAAAAGGAGCTGTTACTTTTGCGGGGGTAATATTCATAAGAGAGAGATATGCCCTGCTCGAGAGGCAACTTGTAATAGTTGTGGCAAGAAGGGACATTATTCTAGAGTATGCAAGTCCAAAGCAACTACAAGAATTGTGACTGCTGCCATATTTACGTCTTCTTTATGTACAATATACAATATGCATTTCCTCAGAGCTTGTCTCTTGCAGCTACAATAGTATCCATTAATGACCATACACTTAATGTATTACTTGATTCTGGCAGTTCAGAAAGTTTTATAAGTGAACAAGTTGTGTCTCGACTAAATCTAACTATAATTCCGTCAAATAAGGAATTCTCAATGGCTCTGACAACTCTCAACACTCAAATTATAGGATCTTGTATTGTAGACTTTATCCTGAACAAAACTAGCTATAAATCTGTATGTCTAGGTATTTTGAAAAATTTGTGTAGCGATATAATTCTAGGTCAGGATTTCCATAAACTGCACAGATCACTTCAAATAATGTATGAAGGATCTATGCCTGATCTTGTATTGTCAAAGCCACCAGTATTGTGTGGTGTTTCTGCTGCATCTGTTGAATGTCCTTCATTATTCACAAATTTATCCTTCAAGTGCAAGCCAATTGCTACAAAATCAAGACACTTTAGTAAAGATGATAGGAACTTTATCAACACAGAAGTAACTAATCTTTTACAAGAAGGTATCATAGAGCCCAGCTCTTCCCCTTGGAGGGCACAAGTTGTCGTGGTTAAGGACACCTGGGAGAGACATAGGAAAAGACTCTGCATTGATTACTCTCAAACAATAAACCAGTTCACGGACCTTGATGCATATCCACTACCTCGAATAGAAGAGATTATCAATACATTAGCTAAGTATAAGATATTCTCTACTTTTGACTTAAAAAGTGCTTACTACCAAATTCCTTTGAAGGAACCAGAGAAGAAATACACTGTGTTTGAAGCAAATGGGAAATTATATCACTACTGCAGAGTTCCTTTTGGTGTAACTAATGGCGTGGCTGTCAGAGAGAGATGGACAAACTTGTTGAACAGGAAAACCTTAAAGATACTTTTCCTTATCTTGATAATATAACTATTGCAGGAACAGACCAAGCTGAACATAATGAAAATGTACAACGGTTTTTAGATGTTGTACATTCTAAAAACCTAACATTAAATGAGGCGAAGTCAATAACATCAGTGTCATCAATTAATAGTCTTGGTTATTGGGTTGGAAATGATATAATCAAGCCTGATCCAGAAAGACTCCGCCCACTCCAAGAGCTACCTGTTCCAGTTACATTAAACTCTATACGAAGAGTCCTTGGGATGTTTGCATATTATGCAAAATGGATACCAAATTTTTCTGACAAAATTCAGCCTTTGATTAGAGCAAAATCTTTCCCCCTTGACTCTACAGCAATTGGTGCTTTTACTTCTTTAAAGAAACAACTGGAATCTACGACATTACACGCCATCGACGAGGATCTCCCCTTTGTTGTTGAATGTGATGCATCTGATTTAGCAGTATCAGCAACATTAAATCAAGGAGGACGACCAGTGGCTTTCATGTCTCGTACTCTCCAAGGCAGTGAATTGCACTACCCACCTGTCGAAAAGGAAGCTACAGCAATTATTGAAGCAGTGAGAAAATTGAGTAATTTCCTTGCTCACCAGCACTTCACTTTGATAACAGATCAGCGTTCAGTAGCTTTTATGCTGGATAATCGGAATGAACGAAGATTAAGAACAGTAAAATTCATGAATGGAGGATTGAATTATCTGCATATAGCTATTCAATTGAGTACTGCCCTGGTAAGGATAATGTTGCTCCGGATACATTAACCCGAGCATTTTGTGCCTCTGTTCATTCTTCTGCACTCACTGATCTTCACAATGGGCTGTGTCATCCTGGAGTCACTCATTTGTTACACTATGTTCGTTCCAAAAACTTACCTTTCTCTACAGAAGATGTGAAGATGACGTGTGCTCATGTAGAATCTGTGCTGAATTAAAACCAAGGTTCTTCCGTCCTGAAGAAGGAAAATTGATCAAAGCTACTCAACCTATGGAACGTTTGAGTATTGACTTCAAAGGGCCTTTACCATCCTCCTCTCGAAATGTTTATATACTTACCATAGTTGATGAATATTCGAGGTTCCCATTTGCTTTTCCTTGTCCAAATATGTCAGCTGCCATGGTTATCAAATGTTTAGATCAACTGTTTTCATTCTGTGGATTTCCAAGTTACATACATTCTGATAGGGGCGCCTCATTCATGTCCAAAGATTTAAAGGACTACCTTTCTAAGAGAGGAATTGCAACAAGTAAAACAACACCATATCATCCTATTGGAAATGGTCAGGTTGAGAGGTATAAAGGAATCATTTGGAAAGCAGTGAAACTGGCTTTAAAGTCAAATGACATACCAGATCAGCATTGGGAATGTGTTCTACCAGATGCATTACACTCCATCAGATCTCTACTATCAACTGCTACCAATACTACTCCACATGAGCGGTTCTTTAACTTCAAACAACGTTCTTCTAGTGGTACTTCTCTGCCATCATGGTTGACTAGCCCTGGGACCGTGTTGCTTCATCGTTATTTCCGATTAAATAAGAACGAGCCTTTTGTTGATGAAGTTGAACTGACTGATGTCAACCCTTCTTATGCAACTATCAAGCATCAGGATGGACGTCAGTCAACTGTCTCACTTTGTGACCTTGCACCATGTCCGTCTTCTCCATCAGCTCCGTCACTTCTTGATAACACTAATCGAGAACTTCCTCCAACACATCCAGCATCCCCTATGGAAACGTCTATAAGGAATTCTAAAATTGTAAATCTAAATAACAATATGAGTGAAGTTGATGACCAAGCAATATATCTACCACCAGATATTGAAACGCCATTACCTCCTGAAGCTCCAGTTCTGCGACAGTCATCAAGATGTATTAAACCTCCTGACCATCTCAACTTATAAATAGGAGGGGAGAATGAAGTGGGCGCATGTGCGGGGCTCTTCTAGAGTGTGTGCAGGACATTCCCCGAGTGTGCGCATGTGCAAAGTATTTTGAGCGGGAAAGGCCTGTGGAATCAGCCATGTTTGTCAGACGTTTCTGAGTAATGTATTAAAGAAATAAGTTGCTTAAATTGTTGTGAGGTAAATGAAACTTTCACTACTTGTAATTTACTTAACTTTATTTAAACTTTAAGCAACTTATATGCTGCAAAGAAGGATAAGAGTGAACTACAAATCTGTATCAACCCAAAGGATCTGAACTTGGCCATCAAGCGCCCGCATTACCCCATGCGAACCGTTGAAGATGTTGCTGCACAAGTCAGTCCAGCAACCGTGTTTTCAGTTCTCAACGCCAAGAGCTCGTTCTGGCAGATACCACTTGACCAACAGTCTTCATACCTGACAACGTTCAGCACACCCTTTGGCAGGTTTCGTTTTTTCCGCATGCTGCTCGGGATCAACTCTGCCAGTGAGGTGTTCCAAAGGACAATGGAACAACTGTTTGCCGGGCTCCCGTGTGCCATCATTGTTGACGACATCCTAGTCTACGGGAAGGATGTCGCTGAGCACGACTATAACCTCCGCCAGGTCCTGGAATGAGCTCGGGAAGTCAAGCTGAAGCTTAACCCAAATTAATGCCGGATTCATGTCCCTGAGGTCACCTACGTGGGACACGTCTTCACAGCATCGGGGCTGAAGCCCGACCCGCAGAAGACGGCCGCTATATCCGAGATGCCTGCGCCTACTGACGTGCCGGGCCTCCAGCGTTTCCTGGGCATGGTCAACTACCTGGGAAAATTCATCCCTGACCTAAGTGAGCTGAGCGCACCTCTGAGAGACCTGGTAAAAAAGGACACTGCCTGGGCCTGGTTCCCGCAACACCAGAAGGCTTTTGACATTCTCAAATCCAGGTTGGTCAGCACCCCAACGTTGAAGTATTTCGACCTCCAGTGCCCCATCGTTCTCACATGCGATGCGTCCAAGTTTGGCCTCGGGGCCGCCTGCTTGCAGCTCCACAACGGAGTACAACTGCCCGTGTCCTACGCATCCCGTACGATGACTCCCGCCGAACAGCGCTATGCCCAAATCGAAAAAGAATTGCTGGCTGTCGTCTTTGCCTGCTCAAAGTTCAAGGACTATATTCTGGGCACCTGCTTTTCTATTGAGACGGACCACCAACCTCTGGTTACCATCCTCAACAAGCCAATACACGTGGCCTCTTCTCGGCTTCAGCGCATGATGCTTCAGCTACAACGGTTCACTTTTACTGTGGTTTATCGCAAAGGCAAGGACATGTTTGTTGCCGACACGCTGTCTCGGGAGCCTCTCGCAACCACCTCATGTCACCCCTACGAGGCGTCTCAACATTAATTTCATGCCCTCTAGTCAGATGAAGTCTTTGGTCCAGCACACGGCGGCTGACACTTCGCTACAACAACTGGCCGCGTTTATCAAGCAGGGCTGGCCAGACCGCCGTTCTTCCCTGCCGGCTGCAGCGGTGCCTTATTTCCTGGTTCGTGACGAGCTGGTGCTGCATGATGGTGTGATTGTGAAGGGGCACAAGGTGGTGGTGCCCGCAGCACTTCGAGAACAATACTGCTCATCGTGGCCATCCCGGGGCCGAAGCCACTCTTTCCATCGCTCAGAGCCAGTTCTACTGGCCTGATATGGCTCATTATTTCCGGGATAGGGTCTCCTCCTGCCCTACTTGCAACAGCCTCGCCCAGCAACAGCAAGGCAGCCCCTCTTGCAGCAGCCTGCTCCCGACCCCCCCTGGTCTGCGCTGGCAATTGACATTTCGAGTGGCGCGGAAAGCATTTTCTAGTGCTTGTCGACTCTTACTCCAGCTGGTTTGAGGTTGACCAGCTTCACTCTCTATCTTCATCTGCTGTCATCGAAAAGCTGCGCCGCCACTTCGCTACTTTTGGGTCCCCGGCCAGCCTGCAGTCGGACAACGGCAGTCAATTCACCAATGCCGAGTTCCGTGCTTTCGCTGATCGCTGGAATTTCCGTCACTATACCAGCAGCCCGGAGTACCCGCAAAGCAACGTCCTGGCTGAGCGCGCGGTCCGCAGTTCTAAAGGATTGCTGGAATGTTGTCGCTTGTCTCGCTCTGACATTTACCTAGCCCTTCTGAACCTCCGCAACATCTCCCGCGACCATACCCTGGGTTCCCCAGCACAGCGCCTCATGTCCCGTGTTACGAGGCCTCTGATCCCGGTGACACAGCAGTCGCTTGCTCCCTCCGTCCTTAAACCTGCCAAGGTCCGGAAGCGCATCGCCCACAAACACCGTATCCAGAAGCACTCCCATGACAAGTCCTGCCGTGTCCTCCGTCCTCTCTTTCCTGGCCAGGTTGTCTGCATGCGGTCTGCCCCTGGCACTCCAGGCGCGCCATTGTTGTCGGTTCTGCTGGTTCCCCTTGTTCGTACCTGATCGACCACGATGGTACGATCTACCGGAGGTCTCGTCAACACCTCCGGCTTGTGAACGAGCCTCGTCCCCCTCCAGCTGCTCCGTATGCCCCCCCCCTGTGCCGTCCTTGCCGCCTTGTCCCGTGCCCACCTTGCCCAGTCCTCCACCCTCTAGGCCCTCTCCGGTGCATTCTCCTGCTGTGCTCCCTGGTTCTCCGGCCTTCTCGTCTCCCCCCTCTTCGCTGCCTCCGTCACCCCGGGGGTTCTCCTGTCAGGGGCTCCCCCCCTGCCCGGGCACCGGTCCCTCTCGTTCCTGTTGGGGGAGGATGTGATGGCGAGGTTCGGACCCGGTCTGGTCGCCTTGTCAAGCCGCCAGATCGTTATGGTGATTACGTGTGATTTTGAGTTCCTGTATTACTGCTGTTTACTTAGCGCATGAGACGTAGTCGCCCTGTCACTGCTTATTGTTTTGTTTTTATAGAGGAAGGATGTAGATGATATGTGTTTACACCTTTAACAGTAGTGACGCAGCCCTTGCTAACCACTCCCCCATCATCTAGTATAACTGTGACCTTCCCCCCCATAGCTCTCTCTCTCTAGTGTCCGTGACAGACCACGTACAGCTAGGGCAGTGATGTGTGTGTTTAATTAATAAAGTAGTAGTAAAGATTCATCTGTGTATGCGCCTATTCTTTACAAAGCTTAAATAAAGTTAAGTAAATTACAAGTAGTGAAAGTTTCATTTACCTCACAACACAGGGTATCTGGTTTAATAGTAGTAAGACTACGTGAGACGACAAACAGTAATGGCACCAGCACCGATCTCTGAGGCACACCACTCCAGTCCGAAAATCAGCCTTCCACCACCAACTTCTGCTTCCTACCATGAAACCCCTATTCCTTACCTTTCACCCCATCAGCCATCACATACAACACATAAACCTGCAATATTTTTGCCACCTCCAACGGGATCCCACCACAAGTCACATCTTCCCATTTTCACCCCTTTCCACACTCTGCAGAGACCGTTCCCTCTGCAACTGCCTGGTTAACATCCCTTCCCACCCAAACCACCCCCTCCCCGCGTATCTTCCCCTGCAATCACAGGAGCTGCAACACCTGTCCCTATACCTCCTCCCTCCACTCTGTTCAGGGACCCCAACAGTGCTTTCAAGTTAGGCACTTGCGTGTCCTCCAACTTCTTCTACTGTATCTGTTGTTCAAGATGTGGACTCTTTTACATCGGCGATACCAAACATAGACTAGCCGATCGTTTCGCTGAACACCTTCGCTCAGTCCGCCTGTACTTACCTGATCTCCTGGTTGCCAAACACTTTATTTCCCCTTCCCATTCCAAAACTGACCTTTCTGTCCTCCACTTCCTCCATTGTCAGAGTGAGGGTAATCGCAAATTGGAGGAACAGCACCTCATATTTCGCTTGGGCAGATTACAAGCCAATGGTATTGATATCTATAACTTCAAGTAACCCCTGCACCCTCTCTCTCCATCCCTCCCCCACCCAAGTCGCACCAGGTTCCCGTTGTCACCCACCATACAGCTAACAATGGCCGTTCCTATATCATCTTTACTTTTTTGCAATATCTTCATTCATTTGTTCTATATCTCTCTACATCATCGTCTAATCTCACGTTTCCCTTATCCCAAACCTGTCTGAGGAAGGGTCTCGACCAAAACATCACTAATTCCTTCTCTCCAGTGATGCTGTCTGTCCCGCTGAGTTACTCCAGCATTTTGTGCCTATCTCCTGTATCCAGTTATGTGTCAAGGAACTGTAGATGCTGGTTTACACCGAAGATAGACACAAAATGCTGGAGTAACTCAGCGGGACAGGCAGCACGTCTGCTGGGCTGGGCTGGGCTGGGCTGGACTGTACTGGGCTGGGCTGGGCTGTACTGGGCTGTACTGGGCTAGGCTGGGCTGTACTGGGCTAGGCTGTACTGGGCTAGGCTGGGCTGTACTGGGCTAGGCTGGGCTGTACTGGGCTAGGCTGGGCTGGGCTGGCTAGGCTGGGCTAGGCTGGGCTAGGCTGGGCTGGGCTGTACTGGGCTGTACTGGGCTAGGCTGGGCTGTACTGGGCTGGGCTGGGCTGGGCTGGGCTGTACTGGGCTAGGCTGGGCTGTACTGGGCTAGGCTGGGCTGGGCTGGGCTGTACTGGGCTAGGCTGGGCTGTACTGGGCTGGGCTGGGCTGGGCTGGGCTGGGCTGGGCTGGCTGTACTGGGCTAGGCTGGGCTGGGCTGGGCTGTACTGGGCTGGGCTGTGCTCCCCCCGCCCACAGTCTCCCGGAGCAGCGGCGCAACCAGTGCGGGGCGGGGCGGGGCGATCTGCTCGACCTGTCCCAGTCAGTCCCTGCGACCCCAGGGTGGATGCGGCGGGTGCGCTCTTACCTCCAGGTAATACAGATCCAGCGAAGTGATCTGCGAGTCCAGGAAAGTCTCGTAGGTCTCGAAATCGTTGACAATGTTGTCCACGGCCGCGACGCCCAGCTCGTCCTCGTCCATCTTGTTTACCCCGGGCCGGTGCCGTCGCCCAGCAACGGGGACTTCCGGCGTCGCCGGGGCCGGACCCGGAGCACGAGCTCCGCCTCTCTTGCAGCGACTCTGCTGCTCGCAACCAAAGATCCTATAGCAAGCGGTAGGATCTTTGCTCGCAACGAAGGTGGACACCAAATGCTGCTGGAGTAACCCAGGACAGGCAGCATATCTGGAGACAAGGAATGGACGACGTTTCGGGTCGAGACCTTTCTCCAAACTGAGAATCAGGGCAGAAGGAGACACAGAGATAAGGAAGGGTTAGGTGTGAAAACGAGACATAATTAAAAAGTCTGAAGAGGGGTCTCGACCCGAAATGTCCCTTCTATCCAGATGCTTCCTGACCTGCTGAGTTTCTCCAGCATTATCTTCGGTTTAAACCAACATCTGCAGTTCCTTCCTACAACATCTAAAAAGATGTGGCTCAAGGAAATGTAGAATAGATCATTGTTAGCTCAGGGAAGGTCACAACGAAGCAAGCAGAGATAAAATGTAATCGGGGACAGTTGGAGAACTGGAAAGGAGGAAGGATGGAGATGGAGGGACAGCAAGGGTTACCCGAAGTTAGAGGTCAATATACCTCTGGGGTGTAAACTGCCCAAGTGAAATATGAGGTGCTGTTCCTCCAATTTGCGCTGGGCCTCACTCTGACAGGACAGGAGGCCCAGGACAGCACCATCTTGGGCAATTGTGTAGCATCTTTGCAATGAGGAAGTGATCTGCTCCCTTCAGCTGATAAATCAGGGAATGGGAAAGTGCCAATAAAGAAAGCAGTCTAATGAAGGTTCGCAACCTGAAACGTCGCCTTTCTTTGTTCTGCACAGATGCCTGACCCGCTGAGTTCCTCTGCCCTTTTGTAAACCAGCATCTGCAATTCACTGTTTCTACATTACAAAATCTCCCCAAGGTATGCCTGCATTGAAGATGTTCTCTCCAAAGATGCTGCCTCACCCAGGGCCAGCCTTAAGCCAATTGGACCAATTCCTCCCAATTGGGCCCCGCGCCTAAGGGGGCCCCGCGCCAGAGTAATCAACTCTCGGCTCAGGTAGATCCACAGTGGGTTGCTCAGTGGGTCAGGCAGCATCTGTTGAGGGACTGGACATGTGACGTCTGATTAAAGATCAGTGTGAGGGTCTCCAATGAGATTTGGGTCAGGATCCTTCTTCAGACTGATAGAATCCAAGCTGGAGAAGTGTGAGCGAAAGAATTTAGTGAGGAGGAACACACGAGGAAATGTGCAATAAATGGAAAAATTCTGAGAGATGTAGAGAAGCAGAGTGATTTTTGAGATAATGTTCACAGATCCCTAAAGGTATCAGAACTATTTGATAGACATAAAATGCTAGTGTAACTCAGTGGGACAGGCAGCATCTCTGGAGAGAAGGAACGGGGGACGTTTCGGGTCAAGACCCCTCTTCAAACTGAGGTCGGGGAGAGGGAGAGACATAGATAAGGAAGTGTAAGGTGTAAAAATAGGACAATGTGCTTGGTCTCGCCGATATATAGGATTCCACACCTGGAACAGCAAATACAATAGATGAGGTTGGAGGAGATGCAAGTGAATCGCTGCCTCACCTGAAGAGACTGTCGGGGTCCTTGGACAGAGTTGAGGGGGGAGGTGCAAGGCCAGGTGTTGCATCTCCTGCGGTTGCAGGGGATAGTACCTGGGGAGGGGGTGGTTTGGATGGGAAAGGACGAGTTGAACAGGGAATCATGGAGGTTACGGTCTCTGCGGAAAGCTGTGGAGATGGGAAGATGTGGCAACTGGTGGGACCCCTTTGTAGATGGCGAAAATGTTGGAGGATTATGTGCTGTAGGCGATGGCTGATGGGGTGGAAGGCGAGGAAGAGGGGTCTTTAACCCCGGTTGCGACTGGGGGGGGGGGGGGGTAGGGGGAGAAAGAGTGGAGCTGGGGGGTATCGAGTAGACCTTAGTGTGGGCCTCATCTATGATGGAAGAGAGAACTCCCATTCCCTAAACAATGAGGGCATCTCCAATGTGCTGTTATGGAAAGTTTAATTGAAGAAGCATGCAGAATACTTGTGTTAATCTTGTTTATATCAGCCTGCAGAAGGACCTAACCCCAAATGTTGCCTGTCCCATTCCCTCCAGATACTGCCTGACCTGTTGAGTTCCTCCAGCACTTTGTGACCTGAATAACATATACTTGATGGCCAGGATAAACATTTGTACTGTAAACACCTGCCATATCAAGAGGTCCAGTTAGCCTGGTATTGTGCGCAGTGAACAGTAGTTTATCCATCAGCAACGCCTGGAATTCTTTTTGTTTAGTATTTAAAGAATAGGGTAAGTTGAGGCTAGAGATTTAATTGCAGCAAGAATAATTTGTAAAGCTGTTCCAAGTTCTGCCATCTCAAATACGAAATACTGTATTGGTTTAGATGAGCAAGTGAGTACACTCTAATACTCAGTGAGTAACGATTTAGCATGGAATGGGAAATGATAGACTAGCTTGGTTTAGAATCCATAAAGAAAGAACACATTATAGTTTTCATTTACTTACCAATTTTACACCATAGAAATACAGAAGAGTTCACAACACATGAGAAGGCTGTGTGATCTATCATAACCATAACTGATGAAAAATAATTAGCCTGCCTAATTTTACTATGTAGCACTAGTCTGTAATTTTGAAGGTTACGATGCTTCAAATACACATCCAAGTACTTTTGAAATGAGGTTTTTGCCCTTGCTATCTCTTCAAGCAGTGTGTTTCAGACCCTTCCCACTCTCTGATTAAAAACATGTTTTGTCTTCCTGTCTCTAAATCTTCTACCAATTACTTTATGCTCCTATTTTATTTTTAACTCATCTATGAGAGAAATAATAGGACTTTCCCATTTCCTGTATCCAGGCCTCTATAATTTCACACTCCAATTAAATCTCCCTTCAATCTCCTCTTTTCCAAAGAAAACTATCATAGTCATTCTATTTGCCCACATGGCTAATATTTTCCATTCCCTGTGAAGCTCCTGCATTCCTTTCAAATAAATCACAACTTTCCTGTAGTTTGGTGACCGAGATGTGCAAGATTATTATGCTGTAGCCCAATGAGAGTTGAGAACCTAAAAAGTAGAAGCAGGAGCCAACCATTCAGTCCTGCTCTGCCATTCAACAAGATCACATCTGATTTTAAATCCCCAACAGCATTTCTCTGCCCTGTTCCACAACACTTGATTCTCCTAATATCCAAAATGTTATTGATCTCAAATTTGAATGCAATCAGTGACTGAGCCTCCATACTGACTTCCAAGGTAGAGAGTCACTATTTTTGAATGAAGACCTTTCTCTTTATTTCAGACCATAACATGGTGAACAACTGCATGATAAAATACAGAAGCAGAGTGACCTTTGAGTTTATATTCACGGTTCCTTAAAGGTATCAGAGCTATCTCACACTTTTAATGAGTATTTGATTAGTTGATTATTAATTGAGGCACAGAATATTAGGTAAATTAAACAGGTGCAGCAATAAATTGGGAAGGAAACTGGAATGCTGGGTTTTATTGCAAGAGGAAGTCAAGTGGTGAAATGTCTTTCTAGACTTAACAGTCCAGTAAAGTCTGATTAAAGATCAGTGTGAGGGGCTCCAATGAAGTAGATGGTAAGTGGTTGTAGTTGGTAATAGGATGGTTCAGTTGTCTGAAAACAGCTGGGACGAAATTGTCCCTGAATCTGGAAGTGTGCGTTTTCATACTTCTATACTCTTGCCTCATTGGAGTGGGGAGAAGAGGGAATGATTGGTGTTTGACTGGTTCTTGATGATACTGAGGGGAGAAGAGGGTTCAACCTCTGTAAACTGCTCTATAATTCAGTTACTTCTGGTTCACTCATCAGCTTTGTGCTTGGTGATTTACAATGGCGGAGACACCATTTACAAAGTCCAGGCAATGCTCTAAATATGAATGGTGCCCATTCCATGCAACCCCCAGACTGCTGTGGGCCTCTCGCCTTGGCTTTCCTTGGATGTGTGGAACAACCAGCAAACCCACGCGCACCTTTGTTTCCCCAGTGCGCCTCCCGTAACCGGCCTTGAGAGCGTGGTAGGTCAAACCCTGTTACCCTCTCTTTTACCAGCCTCGCTCCCTGTCAATCGTGTCTGTTGTCGTCGCTTGCTCCATCCAATCTCACCATCTCTGGTCTTCAGTGTACAAGCAGAGGCCGGCTTGATGGCCTCCCCCTTCTAGGCTGCGATCTGCCAGGTTCTATGAGCAGGGAAGCGGCTTGGCAGCTACCCTCTGCACCTTGCGTTCGGCCAAGTAGCACCGGCTTGGCCACTTCACCCATAGGCTGTACAATATCTGCCAGGCCTTATGTACCAACAATTATTTTTAGAATGGATGGACATCCCAGGATTTCTGGATTTTTTAAAGTATGTTCCCAAGTGTATAGCTCAATATCACCTGTAAATATAGAAAGAATTTCACTCGGGGAAATGTTATTGTGGTGTGTCGTTGGCTGCCAAAAATGGTGAATGTGGAATCCATGTGCAAAGATCTAGAGAAAGTAGACACTAAAATAGAAAAGTTATAGTGTTAAGGAAATGAATAGACCTAATGATCCCTACCTGTGAAAAATGTTTTTCTGAATGAATGTTGGGCAAGATGGGTCTTTTTTTCAGCCTTTAAATGTTGCACGTCACTGTGCCAATCATAATGACCAAGATTCAGTTGATTTCCAAAGTAAATGGAAATACACGGATTTATAAACTGGCTTCCAAAATTTCATCTTGTAACACATACATTTACTGTACAAAGTATTTGTAAGTCCTTGCAAATAGTTTTGCTCTAATTAGATATCTGACTAAGCACCATACATCAAGAAAAGTGCAGTTTTTCAGCTAATCAGATTAAGGGAAATTTAATCAGGCATGCAGAACTAGACTAAATGAAAATATTGTACAGAGGGAGAATAAACACCAGGAAATGTAGATTTGCTCAAAAACAGAAAATAAATCGTAAATTAAAGTATATGTATTAAATCCCGAATACCAACTAATTATGATATGTGACTCCTCAATTATAACATTAAATTTACAGCACCAAGAAGATTGTTATGTTGTAATTGCTAATAAAAACTTATTCACACCTAAGTTGGTAGCTGCCAAGCCGCTTCCCTGCTCACACCTAATTAAATTATAATTTAATGCCTCATCTTTAATTTGGAATTAGTAGGCGAAACCCAATTCAAAGCATCATATCAATCCGTGCAGCACACATTGAAAAGAAGTGCAGCCTCTTCTGGTATCAACATCTGGGCTTTGGCTCTTGAATAGAAAAATGCAGATAGTTGATGCAAGAAACGTATTGTATTCTTTCCATAGTCACTGATGATTTCACATTGGTTTTGAATCATTGCAGATGTTGACAAAGAAATAACATCAAATAAGGTAATGGCCTTGGAAGTTTTAAAATAGCGAATGAAGGGGGTTTCAGAAAGTCACTCCGGTTGTTTAGTGAGATTTCCAAACATCTTATCAATTCTTTTTATATATTACTGCTTATATTTATATTCTACCAATAAAAATAACTTGCACAACAGCATTGGCATTTTAAGTACTCTACAAGAATTAAAAATTCAGCTTGGCACAACGATCTCCCAGCAATGTTTACAATTTGAGGTGGAATATGTTTCTGGTGAGTTCACAAGGTTCCAACCATTTTAAAAAATCGGTTCAGCAGTTTTGCAGCACAACAAAGGACCATGTCAAGCTAGTACTCTGGTTATCATGCAAAGTTTCACCAATTAATTATTTCAAGAAAATAATTGTATTCTGACTGATGGATAGCTATTTTAGATGAGTGTTTGTCATTGCTTTGCTTTACGAGACTAGTTTGGGCACCAATGAAACTCCATTAATGGTTGTGTTCTATTCAGGAAATGACTCAGTCCCTTAAATTTGGATCAAGCAAGTATTCAACCTTTCTGTACACTGTTGGATTTACCATTGAGTCCCACAGCAAATTATTGCCTTGTGGTATTGAGTGGTACTAACACCAGCATTACCTTCAAGGCTGACTGGCATGAAGAACCACACCTACATTTACTTGTGAAAATTGAGGAATAAATGGTTTAATTGTTTGAGTTTATTGTAATATTTGGATAACAAAGTCAATAACAAAGTAGTAAAAGGCTTCTCTGCTTTTGGAAGACTGAGAATTATTAAGTTGGAACGAAGAGTATTTCAAAGCTGGTATTTCAAAAGTATTTTACACATTTTCAGGTTTTTTTTTCTATTTCTTTCTA
Source organism: Raja brachyura (assembly GCA_963514005.1). Next base: position 119,632,307 of record OY740781.1, read on the forward strand.
TTTGAGCAGTTTTTTTAACATTTCAAATTGCTACATTTTTGAATATGGCTAAAAACCTTTGTCATTATAATTAAACGCAGGTATTGAAGGCATTTTGGCAAATTACACTAGGTTTCTGTTATGTTATTGCTAAAGTATTTAGTAAAGGATACATAAGGCATATGTGATGGAAATATTGTTCTGGTTTGCACCTGTAAGTGACATTCTTATCTGATGTTCAATATGATTTACTAAGCAGCACAATTAAGATTAAGACATTCTATGGTAAAATAAACCATACACAATATTTAAAATGTATTTTGTGACATTTGAATAAATAAGCTGGCTTACTGAGATAGATTTTCCATTGTAACAAACTGGTAAATGTGACAGCACAGTGGCGCAGCTGTTAGAACAGCTGCCTCGCGGCGCCAGAGACTCGTGTTCGATCCTGATCTTGGGTTCTGTCAGTGTGGTGTTTGCATGTTATCCCTGTGACTCAGTGAGTTTCCTCTTAGTGCTCAAGTATCCACTCCCATTTTAAAAGCAAGGGAGTTTGTAGGTTAATTAGCCTCTGTAAATTAGCCCAATTGTATAGGGAGTAGATGCGAACGTGGGATAACAAAACTAGTATCAATGGTAGAACGATGGTTGCCGTGAACTTGGTGGGCTGAAGGGACCGTTTCCATGTTGTATAGTTCAATCACCAGTGTATTTTTTCTATCTACATATAATTAAAAAGAATGATTTGAGCACATTTTATGATAATTGTGGCACTGTACACTTATCCATTTAGTAAACTGCCGATTATAATTCATGATTGATCTAACACCATCGTTTTAAAAAGATGAAAAATATGCTCCACTTCAAATGCATCTTGTGCATTTTCCCAGCAATTGGCACTTTCTGGGGTTCTTTGAAGTGCCTAAAGTGAACAAAAAATTATAGGTCTGATTGTAATATTTCTCTTGACTCCAGGACCGCTATAAAAAATTGACTTCTCCAAGGCATGGATACATTTACAGCCATTCTTTGTATTGACAGAAATTGACTGCAGGCAAACTCACAATTTAGCTGTAGTTTCTGAAATCAGAATTGACCATCATCTCTATAATTATAAAACTCTGATCTAGGATGTGGATGTATTTATTTGTGTATTTGTTTGTTTGTCTGTGATTCACATCTCCTCGAAAACACGACAGGCTAACAATGAAATTATTACATATTCCGAAAGAGATTTACACCATGATGTAAAAAATTGCCTCTCATCTGTGGGGGGGGGGGTAGTGTGTGTGTGATGCCGCAGGCAACCCCTCCTCCCCACGCAACCGTGCGTTGAGGGGACGGGACCCAATGGGTCCCCCTTGGTCTAGTTACATATAATACTATCGGTTAAAGTTGAGAACAGAAAGGGAGCAGAAATTAAAATGAGTATAGCAAGAAACTACAAACATAGGTTTTAATAATTAAAAAAATGCTCATTGCATATCTCCAAAAAGGTAAATCAGTCATTAATGAAATAATACTTGCACTGATCCAGCATATTTCAGACCATCCTAAAACACTCCATTACCACTAAAGTGGTTTTTGAAATATAATTTATTTCGGAAACTAGGAAATGGATTTGCCAATATGAGTACTTCAATTTGCCCATAATCAAAAATGTGATATTGATAAAATAATCTGTTTTGGTGATGTTGAATAAAGGATTGGCATAAAGGTATACACTTTCTACAATCAAGTAATCATTCCTTTACTTTAAATTTAGATGAAATACCATTGTTAATTTAAAGTACTAGATAAGATCAGGGAATTTTCTAAAAGTAAAGTAATTTATTTATCAATAATATGGGATCAGAGCAGGGAAGTGATGCTGAACAATAATATCAACATGATTGAAAGAGCAGACATAAGGGGCCAAATTACTTATATCACTTCCACTGTGAATGCTTTTGGCTTGTAGTTTCCCTGGTAAGAGATAATTCTGTGAATGGATATAGATTTTTTTTTTTTAGCGCCTTTCTGTCTTATCAATCATTATTGATCCACATCTCTCCGATTTTGTTCTATAAAATGATGCAAGCTAAGCATTTATTTTGTGCCTCATCTTTACTTACAACTGTAATTCTACCTAAGGCAACTGTCAGCCTTTTTAGATCCGGATATTTGAGAAAAGTCTTTGAGAAAACAACACGCAGCACATCTTGGTACTATGAATGGCAATTCAATCCGTAGCTGACCAGCAGTAATTTGAGAGTATTTCTCATTTTAAAGTTAATTTTATAATTCCAAGTATATATCACTATTTATTCCATAAAACAACACATATCGTTTGACTTTTCAGTGTCATGTGATAGAATCTGTCCACTTTGAAATAAGAATTAATCTCCCCCTACAGAATTATTTAAAACAAGATGTATAATTTGTAAGTGTTAATTTATCTCATGGGTTTTTGGTTCCCTTATCTTTCAGATGCAGGCTAAGCACAATGGAGATGAACATTTCACATTATTTTGTCGTTTTTAGATAACTGCAGAATTTAATCTTTATTGAATTACATTAATAAATCTGTCACGTTATTTATATTTGAAAGTAAACAAGCAAGAAAGAAATTATACAAATAAAACCCCCAAAGGACAGGGAAAGACCTCTGTTGAAATACTTGAAACATTATCTCTTTGTGCCAGATTCATTATATGTATTTAAAATGGACAGGCTCGTTTTAACCTGCCTAGGCCATCAAGAATACAACCCTACATTTACCTCTCCATTCCTGAGGGGTTTCTGCTTGTTTACATTTCAACACTTAGCTTGTGACAATAATGGGAGGTGGCTAGGATGGCCACAACATTGGGACAGATTTTCTGTGGCCAAATTGACAAGAACCAGAGTATGAATATATCCCCAAATCCAGTCTTTAACAAGGAGCCCGGCTGCCAGGAACCACAACATAATATCTTTATCAGCACACACAGCCAGCTAGTGTTATAGAATAGCTTTGACAGCAAGGTTCCACCTACAGCACTACTGCCTGTCAAGAGCATTGGTGCATGATTTATTAAATTTGCAGACTCTGTCATTCTGAAATAAAAACAGAAAATGCTGGAAAAACTCAAATTGTCAGTTAGCATCTATTATAAGAGAAATCGGTAACATTCCAGGTCTGAAACCCTGTGTCAGAACTGAGAAAGAGGGAAACAATTTACTCATAGAAACAGAGAATGTGTGGGGGGTGGTCTAGCCTACCGAGATGTGGTCAACAGGCCAGACTACACAAATGAAAGTAAAGAGAAGGAAAGTAGACAAAACTGGACAGTCATGATACAAAATAGACAGAAAGAGCAAGTTATCTTAAGTTGGAGATTTTTATACTGTCTGTTGCAAGTTGCAAGGTTCCCAGGTGGAAAATAAACTGTTGTTCTTTGAGCTTGTGTTGGGCATCACTGTAACAGTACAGGAGGCTGTTTGGGTCTTTAGACATGCAACATCTTTCGGGAATAATCTAAACACAAAAAGCTGGCGTAACTCAGCGGGTCAGATAGCATCTCTGGAGAAAAGGGATAGATTATTTTTTGGGTCGAGAACCGTCTGAAGAAGGGTCTTGACCCAATACATCAGTTATTCCTTTTATCCAGAGATGCTGTCTTGCCCACTGAATTACTCCAGATTTGTGTGTCTATCTTCGGTTTAAAACAGCATCTGCAGTTCCTTCCTATACATCTTTTGGGAATAATCTGGATACCAGGTATTAATACGAACAAGAATCAGTCTTCAACGATCACATTGCAGGAATCTCAAATAATAAACACTCACTTCCTGTTTGTCATCTGACCACTGTTAATGGAAGTAGACTTATGGGTGAACGGTAAAGGGAATGTAAACATGGAAGTGACAGAGAGAGCATGTTAACAAACCATGTAGGAAGCACTAAGATGTATTAGGCGTTGGATTTTGTAATGAAAGCTTATTCTGGGTGTCAGATGTTTAGTGGGATAGATCAGTGTCGAAAACTAAGATGAAAACAGATATTGGAAGGGATCCAAGTTATGATAAGAGATACTAGGCAGGCTGATCCAAAAGAAAGACGAAACATTTGACATTACGTTGGCCTAGAAGGTGACAAGGAAATTAAAGCAACCTGCCCTTGCATGATTACCTCTCCTGTGGATAAACTTGTAACAAAAAAGTGTAATGTGACCGATTATAACATTTCAGAAGCCAATCATTCCAACAAGGATGAGGGTTAACACAAGTGATCTGAGTCTCTTTCAATGATAGAGCTAGCTAGCAACAAGATATACAAGAGGGGTACTAGTGGGGTGAGATCTTCATAGTCATTCAGATACAGATCACCCCCCAAAAACTCTTTAGGTAGATAAAAAGGCACCTGTGAAGGTATGGGGTTATCCTGACCCACACTTGCCTCTATCATGGCATACAACATAAACCTCAACCTGAGACAACTATGTCACCTTGCTGTCCCCCTTGCCAGCACAGTAATTACTGGCAGCCATATCTGATCAAATCAAGGTTGTACTGAGTTTGAATGGGCAAAGAGAAGAATATAGGATGAGTATGAACAAAGTATGCTGCAATGGGCCAGCAGGGGAGGAGGCAGTGACATGCCACGATTGACATAGCCACCATCTTCACACAACCAATAACATGAATCAGACAGGCATATCCACAGTATCGGAGCAAATAGTAAAGCAGTGATTCCTTCTAGTAAGCCACTGATATAGATAGCAAGCAGCTGAGACTCACAAGATACTTAACAAATTGCACGCATTTATTTCTCCTCTCTATTTTCTATCTGTTAACAAATTCTCAAACCATGCTAATATATATTGATCCAAATCCCATGCACAAAACTTCAGTAGCAATCCATAGTTCAACATCATATTAAATGCTGTCAGCAAATATAAAAACAATACATCTGTTGCCTTTTCTACTTTGAGAACTTTACCCTTAATATGCCAAAATGGTTTCCATAAGCAAGGTTTCCCTTTTATAAAGTTATATTCATTGTTCCAATTCCATAATTATTCTATATACCATTTTACCTACTAATAACTACTATTTTTTTAATTTAGATCAGTGTAGAGGTACAGTTTAGTTTAGAGATACAGCATGGAAACAGGCCCTTAGGCCAACCGAGTCTACGCTGACCATAGATCATCCATTCACATGAGTTCTATGTTATCCCATTTTCGCACCCAATCTCTAAAACTAAGGGCAATTTACAGAGGCCAATTATGTTGCACACCCACATATCTTTAATTGGAGGAACAAGGCAGATCACCTGGAGGAAACCCATGCATCACAGGGAGAACGTGCAAACCCCACATATACATCTGGATTGAACCCAGATCTTTGGCGCTATGAGGCCACAGCTCTACCAGCTGCACTCCTATGCCGGCCTTTTAGTTCCTTATTTTATTTTTCCCCTCCTCATTGAGTAGCAGGCATCCATTTCTTTACTCTAATTTATTGGGACTGTTCTAGAAGCCAGAAATACCTGGAAGATCAAAACCAAGCATCCACTGTTTTTGTATTTACATCGTTAAAATACACGTTATACCATCAGATCCAAAGGGGTTGGTTAGGATTTTCCCCTATTAAATTCTTCATTTTACCAGATTAATACAAATTACTTTTTTTTTTGTTCTAGATGGATCGTTACTTCGCCATAATCTGTGATTTGGTTTCAGATATGAAATGTTAGTGTTTGATCCCTATCATTTCTTTATTTCCCATTATGCAGTTTCCTATCTCTGCCTCCAAGAAGCCTACATTTATTTTGCCATCTGCTTTATTTTTACCCTTTACCTTAATTCACCTGGATTCAATCTTAACTACCCATACTGTTTTGTGGAGTTTGCATGTTCTCCTTGAGAACGTATGGGTACCTGCACGATTGCACGAGTGGGTTTTAGACAGGCACATGGATATGTGGGGAATTAAAGGATATGGTTAATGAGGAGATTAGTTTAGCTTAACATCATGTTAAGCATGTGCACACTGAAGGGCCTATTCCTGTGCTGTAGTGTTCTATGTTTGAAGACATGCAGGTAGATAGGTTTATGGGTCACTGTACATTCCCTCTAGTGTGGAGGTGAACGATAGAATCTGAGAGGAGTTGATGAGAATGTAGGGAGAATAAGTTATAGGAAAAAATATGGGAATGGAACTGATCTCGGAGCTAACATAGATTCAATGGGCCAAATGGCCTCCTATGTTGCAAGGAAATATGGAAAATTAAATGTGCTGATTTTAAAAACTCCCAGATCTCTGAGAATGAATGTGTTTACCAGCATCATATGTTTCTTCTTCTAATCCAATGCCAAACCTAACTTTTCTAGACCGGCAGGGCAATACTACTTTTGAAGTTGAATGTTTAATTCATGGGAATTCATATTTCTTTGAAAAATAATTATTTTTAATATGTGCGATGTAAAGAAAGCCTTATGTACTGCTGCATCTATGATTATTTTTTTCCTGCCAACTTCAACCATTTCTGGGTTTGGATAAATATTAAGAAAAACATTTCCGATTTAACTGATTCACTCTCAAACTTAAAATAAAATGTGGTATTATTCTTATCATTATTAGCCAGATAATCACTTACTTCAATGTTATTAATTAACCTAATACTAACACCCAGCTGCGCTCCTCCAGCACTTTGTGTCTATCTTTCGTGTAAACCAGCATCTGCAGTTCCTTCTTACACATGTACTGGTAAGTTACTAGCTGCAAGTTAATAGGAAAAAGAAAATATGTGGGCATGAATGAAGAAGAATAAGTTGCAGGAGTATGGAAAAATAAGAGAGATAATAGGACCAATAGGATAGTTTTCGATGGGAGGCATCATAGACTTGACAGGCCAAACGGCCTCTTTCTATCTGTGGCCAGATAAGATCTCAAATTCCAGACCTTGAACTGATTTAACTATATGCTCTAGGAACAGAAGTAAATCTATTCAGCTGTTTCTGCTCCTTCATTTGACAATTGATCTTTCCAGTTGGGATAGGATTTATGGGTTTAAGGGCCTATTTCTGGATTATATATTATAGGAAAGTCAATCAAAATTGCAGTGCCCATCTGTTATCTAAGTAACACTAATTTGATGATATATATCCTATTTATCTGTAGGATTGTAGTTAATGACATGCACCCATCAGTTTTATTTCCTATTTTTCAGTACTATCCGTACTGAATTTAAATAGAGGATATGCTGGACCAGTCTTTATACCAAATATCCAGTCTTAATACTGAATTCAAATTCTGCCACACCGTGACAATAAGCTAAATATTGTACAAAATATTGCACAAAATGGTCAACCTGAAATGTCACTCATTCCTTTCTCCGGAGATGCTGCCTGTTCCGCTGAGTTACTCAAGCATTTTGTGTCGATCTTCTGTGTAAACCAGCATCTGCAGTTACTTCCTACACACTAAACTAAATATTGCAGTTCTAATGGGTATCTAGGAACATAAGGAACCTGTGTATATATGTGTCTAAATAATTTAAGGTAACAGGATATATTAATGCACATGGGATTCTGGGTTTCATAAATGAGTAGAAAGATTGTCACCTATCTATAAAAGGTTAATTACACCACAACCAGAATATTGGATACAATTCTGCTCAAGAGAATTAAGGAAAGATTTAACAAGCCCCAGAGTGAAGAAAAACATCTAGAATGGTTCCTGCAATAAAGGGATTTCAGCAACAAACTTAGACTTTAAAAGATGGGGTTCCTTTTCCTAGAACAAAGAAGGCTGAGAGGAGAACGAGGAATGTGGGTTTAAATTGCGAATTAGGGAAAAGCTTCTTCCATCAGCAGATGTTTCAAGATCCAAAGATTTACAATATTTGACTAAAGATTAATTTCTTCTCATCTCTTTATAAACAGAGACATTTTGGTCTGGAATTCACTCCCTGTGGGAGCAGAACCTATGTAATTCACATGAAACTTTAACCCCTTTCCACCGAGTCACAAGGAGCTGCAGATGCTGGAGTCTTAAGCAAAACCCAAAGTGCTGGAGGAATCCAGCAAGTCAGGCAGCATCTGTGGAGGAAATGTACAGGCAGTATTTCAGACCAGGACCCCTCTTTCCACAGAGGCCACTTGACTAGTTGACCAGCTCAAAATCTCTATCATATTTTATTTTATCTCAGATGTATCCATGACTTGCTAAATGCATTAAAAAACCCCACAAATTAAAGGACAACGATTGATGGAGGAGAAAGACACAGGGCTGGTGTTCCCGTTGGGTACAAGATGATAGGTACTGTGTGTTTACTGCATTGTGATTTGTCTCGCTGGAGTCCAATAACTTGAACTGTAAGCTGGCATAGAATGACTGAAAATTCAAAAAGCATGAAAATTCAAATCAAAGGAGAATACACTTCCTATTGTCCTTCACAGAACAGAAACCGCAGATCACAGCATTCAATAAAAATAAAATCTGATTCTTTGAGATTTATTGATAAATATTCATTAATCACTTTCTTCTTTTGATCCTCGTGCTTTTTACAGCATATTGCCCATAAAATCAAACAGAAAACATGAGAAAATATAAATTCCAATATTACATATCTTTATAACCAACCAGACAACATTCAAGGAGACAACATTCTTAATTAAATGATCACAACATAACATCAACAATCAACACTGAATGTAAACAAAATTAATAGCAATACATTTATTGTATATCTTTTTTGTCAAATACCTCAAAATATTGAAAGGCAAGTATTAAAGAATGCATGCACATTAAATGAATGTTGCCTCGATGCTTGTTATCTGCAAGTGCAGCAAACAGCGATTCCCGAGTGCAGCTCATGCATGTAAACTCTAAGAACAACGTGCCCTCGTATACAATATAAGGCATGTGTTTTAATGCAATGTCTACCACAGGAATCATTACCTCCCTGTACGAGTCCCAGGAGATTTTTTTTTCTGCCAACAGAGCATTTCTGATGACAGTGTGCGATAATGGTCCGTGACGTTGATGCTTGCCACTTGATACACCTATAGACAGATGCTGCCTCCCAAAAGCATGCGTATTTTTCTCTGCAAAGCAAACCAATCTTTTTCCTCCAGAGTCTGTAAGAGGTGGAATGCTAGGATCATGACAGGGGTATTTTAAACATCCGAACTCCAAAGTGATAGTTTGATTGACGGTCTCCAATCCATCCTCCCACCTGTTCGGTCGGGGGATGACTGGAGCTCAGGGGTCGTGCGCCCAGAGTATAATCATTGTTGCATGTGCCATCCAAACAAGTATCAATGTAGGTTATACAATACCACCGCTATTCATCTTAGAGAGGAGAGGCATAAGCAATTAGAGAAAGAATTGCAAGTTTCTGGGAAAGGGGATACATGCCTTAAAAATAAAGGTATTTGCTGTCTTTCCAAACCGATTCTACGGTTCCGCCAGAGATAAAACAGGATAGCTTTGTGCGTTTTCATTTATAAAAGCACGTCCTCTCGAAGAAATGCACCGACAAAAACATTTGTTTTTCAATGAACATGAATGCACTATTAAAGTATGTTTTCTCCAGTTGGCGAACGATTGAATACAAGCAGACATATGTTCTTCTACTAGAAAATAAGATTTTTTTGCATATTTCCCGGTGAGCCTCTCATTTCCAGTGTCGATGCAGCATCCACTCATAAACAAGCACAGACTGCCGGAGCTGGGCGCAGACCACGCGGTTCGTGGAAGTTCAGTGATCCTCATTGCTTCACATTTACTTTCCACCGAAATCACTGACCCCTGAAGCAAATAAAAAGAGCGAAATCCACCCACTTCTAACCAAATCGAAATTTCGGCCTGTATTTTACAACGTTCACATACTTCCTGCTGGTGCTTACAGCGGGTGGCGATTTCGGGGGCTTGGGCGGCGTTTTCTTCTCTGGAACCTTCTTGGTAATTTTGAAAGTCTTTTCTTTTTCTGACTGCTTGAACCTTGGAAGGAAATGTGTCGAAATGTGTTGAGGTTTCACTCGGGGGCTATTCCCCTTTTTAACTTTGCCGCATTTATTTAAAGCCACGTACCATTCTCGACTGCTGTTCTCGCTCTTGTAAGTGGCTGAGGCGTAAGTATTGTAGCTATTCTCCTGGTATCGCTCCCTGAAATTACATTCAGCAGTAAACTTCGTCTACAAAAGGAGCAACACAAACAAAATTAGACTTTATTTGTTTTAAGTTATCTCAATAATGCAGTCACACCAAGGATTACACGCACAGCACAGAAATTGGCCATTGGGCCCAAATAATCCTTGCCGTTATTTGTGCTCATTGCCGATAATCTCACCTCGCCTACCGATCTTTCGATTCCTTTCTCCCAAAATGTTTAACTAACTTGTCCTTAATCGTATATTTGAGGGAGTACCGACCTACCAGAAACTGCGTAAGAAGGAACTGCAGATGCTGATTTAAACCGAAAGACACAAAAAGCTGGAGTAACTCAGCTGGACAGGCCGCATCTCTGGAGAGAAGGAATGGGTGACGTTTCGGGTCGAGACCCTTCTTCAGACCCCTATAAACTGTTAAATTTACAATTAAAACAAAAAACCATGTTGGAAATACCCGATAAGTAAATCAACATCTGTGGAGAAATACGGTCAATGTGTCAGTTCGACGACCTTTCATCAGAACCCGTAAATGCAACTTAGCTCAAAGTCAGCAATTGGCTTTTGATCAAGTAGCTCAAAGATTCTCTAATAATGGACTGCTTCGGAATGTGTCCGAGAAATGAATCACTGTAAGAACTTCAAACCAGACGCCGGTTGCGGTAAAATCATAACTGGTATTCGGTATGTGAAAATGAATCTTTAAGGCTTCCTGAAATGCAAATTAATCCGTAGCAACCTCACATTTTCAGTGTATGTGCTTAAAAATATTTAACCTTGAGATAGCTTTGATCAAATATAACGGCATGCGAAAATGTACACTTGTACATTTTACAATGGTTTTAGATAACTAACTACCTCTGTATAAGATTGTAATCTTAGAACAATGCAATACTGTAGATATCAGACATTGCATCCATATAACCTCCTCGTGCACCTGCCCAGCCTTCTTTTGAAATTTGCAATGAAATTCCAGAAGCCAAACTACAAACATTATTGACAGCTATTGTCTGCCATTTTCCAGTTGAGGCATTCAAGTTGAAACATGCCTCACAAAATGTTCGGTATTTTTTATAAATTTTGGCTGCTTAGCTTTCCGCTTGGAGGTCAAAATTAAAAGGCGGTGATCTTAAACTTCGATACGAAATTATCGTTGCGTGACATGTCCCGTTTCCACGCTCGAGGCAGTCAAAATGGCAATTAATGCGAAGTGAATATTGCAGCATTTCAAAACGTGTCAAATCCTCCAGAGGAATTAAAATAAAATCTCTTCTGTGCGGTGGTTGATAATTGCTAGGACACGTAAATGCTGGAATACAATATCCTTGGAACCCACTCACTGATTTAATTACGTTGCCATCTGTATTTTGAAAAAAAAAGAGACTGGTGTCAGGCGACTAGTCAAGATAAGGGACAGAAAGAAGAGCTGGAGCAGTGTTCCAACTTAATACATAGAATGGTTTAGCATGATGCAGAATTAGTTGTACTATTGACTTTTATCTCATTTTAGATGCAAGTGGACAGATCGAGTTCTGCAAAGGCCCATACTGACTGACGGGCGCAAGATTCACTTTGTATTTCCGAAACTTATTAAGTAATCACACAACTTCAACCAAGCATGACCGCTGGAGAGTCACGTGGCATTTAGCATTGATTGCATTAATTTTAGTAGCATCAACAGAAGGCAAGTTAGGTCAAATGTCAATTTGTGTGTTTAGAATCCCTAACGTAATCCAAGCATTTGATTTCTGAACCTTGACGAGGTTGCACAAACCCTAAATAGTAATTTTTACTATTACTATTACTGGTAACTATAGGATCATCATCTAGATAATATTTCACGAAGTGGTCCAGAGCAAAAGGAAAACAAATCTCTTTTATGCGTTAAGTTTGAGGCTGAATGGGCGTGTGACGTTTTCAATGTTCAACACTGGATAAAGTTAACAGATGGTTAAAAAGTACACCAATGCCTGTCTATTTTGTGTAACTCGAAAGCTACCCATCAAAAATCTGTGTATTCAGAAGGCAATTTCATCCGGTAACTTTCAAGGTAGTTTAGACTGAAATACAATGTAAGCAACAAAAAAAATAATGCTGAAATGATTTACTAGATGTTCGTATTTTGAAAAAGAATAAGTGTTGAGTTTGCAGGGAAATTTCGAAAATTGAATAACATCAATTGCAAGCTTGTTCGACGCATTTTCTTGATATTGTCAGTTTTGGGTTTGAAACTACATATTTCGTTATTTCCTTATGTTATCAGATTTTCTCCTCCAATCTCTTAATTTGCAAATATTGCTGCTGCTCTTCCGTAGGTAATAAGCCAATCAGCCATTTACGAAGGGGCTTTGAGTTTTTCTATCGAGTTGCCACGGTACGAGAGAGAAAACTTAGATCCTGGGGAAGAGGAAGATTCCCGTTTCCCTTTCAATGAAAGAGTTAGATTTAACTCTTAGGGCTAAGGAAATCAAGGGATATAGGGAAAAAGTCATGGACTGATTTTGAGCCATGATCATATTGAATGGCGGTGCTGGCACGAAGGGCCGACTGGCCTACTCCGAACATAATGTCTATGTTTCTATGAAACACGGTTCACAGTGCATGCTTTTGGGAGGTTGCGCGCATTATAGCATCGCATCCTGGTTATTCAACAAGAATAATGGGTAACACGGCGAAATTCTACAATAAGTATGGAATGATTTTCGAATGGCCAGGAGAAAAATCCTCACTAATTCTTACGCTGGCGTAATGTTTAGATGATTTACCGTGGACTGAACGACACTTTTTGGAACCAATGATGTTAAAAAAAGATGTCGTCTCAGCTGCGGATGTTCAAACACTATTATGTTGTAAGCTCGATCTCGTTTTGAACCAGTCATTCATCAGTGAGCGGGCGGGTGCATCTGACAAATGTGTGCAATTAACATCCAACATTTACACTTGTACGATGCACAGACATTTGAAGAATGGTCTATCTTAAAGGCCCTGTACAAATTTAAGCACCCTCGACCTCCTATAATACTCACGGTTGCGTGGAGTTTCCCTTTTTTACTCATCGCTAAAAAACGATTGCTAAAAATCCCACGGATTCCTACTATCCCTTGAGACACGGCGAATATTTCTAAAATACCTAGAAGTGAAATAAAACAAGAAAGAAATGTTAACGTCGGGTTTCAAAAATGTACTGCCAAGGGAAGGCTAAATGCAAGCTTCCTCTGTTTAAAGGTCTTTTCAACCATCACTTTTAGAGCTGATGTTCACATATCTAGTAACGATTTGAAATTCTGAAATGCCAAATATGCTCTGCATTTTGCAAAATATGCCACTTTTTATTATCGTTGCAGGGATTACATTAATATGGCATGGGTATGGTGAGATTGCAGATCACAAAGCTTCGCAGTTTGAGAATCAGAGATGGTTGGCTAAGAAATATGTAAACAATAATTACTTTCCTTTCAGTTTTTTGATTCGTGGAGTTTTCAAGCGTTATATGAATCATACATTCAGAAATGTGTTATTTCCAGATATTAACTGGCCAGATCGACCACATCGTGTTCTAACGCAATAACTCCAAGCACTCAGTTCCCTTTAGCCTTGCACCTGTTACCGACATACTTCGCAGTTTAACGTGACCACAGTGAAGCACGGGCCAGACAACCTGTCCCCGGAATCACTAATCGCAAAATCGATCTTTATAACAAAAATAACTTTGTAAACACACGCCACTACCAATTAAATGGAGATAGAATAACGGTGATCATACAATATACTAAATTCACGCTGCAAGATTCACTTTCTGTGAGTATTGCAAGTATTTTCCTTTAGCTTAAAACAACCAGAAACGCGTCGATGTGCATTTAATAACTGCCAACACGTTGATCGAAATGAAGATATTTAGCTTGCCCATAACAAATCTGTCAATTCTTATCTATCAGTATCTATTCGTGACCTCCAGAACGCGCAATACATTGGTGGTCGAAGCGATTTACTTGAAACAAAAACAATCATGCTAAAAGAGATGGCAACGAAAGTTGCAATGAAACACAATGCACGCGCATAAATGATATGATATTTCTCCACAGATAATTGGAATCCATAGACCATATTCTATTATTTATGACTGGCTGTGTTTACGTAATAGAGTCTGCCATTGCAACGTGAACTTATTTAGAACAAACACTTACTGAAGAGATTGGCTTCATGCGAGCCGCTGACTTTGCCATCAGCCTGAATCTGTAAATGAAAACCAATTCCAACTCTGCAGTAGAGTCTTCCAGTGCGCGGCCCAGACCTATTCCATTGGTAGATGTTCCTCAGCGATCTGCGACTTTGCATGGCTGAAGAGCTTTCGTTTGCTGTGCCCTGGGGTGATTCTGCGGACTCTACCTGCTCGACGTAGCCCAAAGCGAAGTGGATAGCGCGATTCAGAAAGAGGAGGCGGAGGAGGAAGTGCAGGCGCATTCTTCCAGCAGATCTCTCCAGAGTGCTCGCTGCTAGGACAATCCCCGCATTTTGCTGATCCTTTGCTCCATGCACTGCCGGCCGTTCGTGGCGTGTTCGCCAGGCATTTCCATGCAAAATCTACTGCTGGCACGGGGATATTTATAACACAAATGATCTCACTGCGAGATGCATGCCTGTGATCTGAACGACGGGTTCTCATCCTGCAGCCGCCAAAGAATGGACATGGTCTCGTCCAATATGAAATGTGAAGACTACACGTTACGAAAAAGAGGCATCAATAATATCAAAAATGCCAGGACGCCATCTGCACAGACCTCACGCAAGACAAGGCGAATTTTAATCGTAGAAGGAAGCCCACAAATAATTCATAACAACCAGAAAGGGGTCCCACAGGGGATAACGAATGAGTCATTTCATGCCGAAACTCGAGGACGCCGTGAACTAATGGTTCTAAACCAAGAACCGCAATGATCTTTCGTGACCCATCAGCTCCCCAGATAATTCAACTAGATATATAAATGGCCAGAGTGCAGTTTGAAATTAACAAAAGACAAATTTACTCAATGGATCGATATCGACAAGTTTTCTATATGAAGGTTTGTGCCTCATAACTAATTAACAGCGACCAATAATTTAAATAGAGCATTTACAGGTCAAACAGGTTAGTTTGGCATACTTATAATATTCGACATCTAGCACCCTGCAATGTATAAGCATAAATACTCGTACAATAATGGGCTCACTTGATATCCAATTATAATCCAAAATATATGAAATCGCTTTATATTTTACAATACAAAAAATAAACATTGTTTTCCAGTTCTTGCAAGGTTAACAAAACCAAGGTGAATTCACTCATATTCTGCACACCGATAGAAACATATAGATTTGTAAGAGCACACCTATGTTCCATGGAGGTCGGCATTGCAAGTTAGTTGGCAAGAGAATACGAAACAAAACAGAGGGCTGGAGGGACTCAGCAGGCCAGGCAGCATCTGTGATGGGAAATGGACAGACGATTTTTCAGATCGGAATCCTTCATTCTGAGAAGTCATCTGTCCATTCTCCATTCGAGTGCTGCAAGGCCTGCTTAGTCCTTCCAGCACTTTGTTCTTTGCTCAAGATTCCAGGATCTGCAGTCACACGAGCCTCCGTGTTTGAAAAAAAAAGTTCTGGCGATAAACTAGACTTGGTTTGGAGATTCACCAATTAACGGTCTTGCACTAAAATCAAAACTAATAAGTTATCTCAGCTAGAACTTATTTTATGGAAGAAGGATGGGTATCAGCGCAGTCAATGGGAATGTACATAAGCGGAGCGCCGGTGTCCGCGGCTGGATTGTTAATACTTGTGCAGGCTTAAGGGGCTGTCCCACTGCGGCTTGCATAAACAACCGTGAAAGTTTGAGCAGGATGGAAGTTATCTTTCAATATTTATATTGATAATAAACCCTCAGTAAGTTTTCTTTTGTAATTCGTGAGATCTTACAAACATAACTTGGTTCAAGCTCCTGAGCATCCATGTCACCAGCACTCTAACTTGGTCCTTTCACACTGATGCTGTGATCAAGAAAGTACACCAGCATATTTACTTGAGTTGAGTATGAGTTGAGTTTAGTTTATTGTCACGTGTACCATGGTACAGTGAAAAGCTTTTGTTGTGTGCTAATCAGTCAACGGAATGACAATACATGATTACAATCAAGCCATTCACAGTGTACAAAGAGATGATAAACGGAATAACATGAATAACGTTTAGTGCAAGATATAGACCAGTAAAGTCTGATCAACGATATTCTGAAGGTCACCAATGAGGTAGACAGTAGCCCAGGACTGCTCTCTAGTTGTTGGTAGGATGGTTCAGTTGCTTGATAACAGCTGGGAAGAAACTGTCCCTGAATCTGGACATGTGCACACTTCTATCTGGACACACATCTAAGTAAGTAAGTAAGTAAGTAAGTTTATTGGCCCAGTATTCACATACAAGGAATTTACATTGGTGCTCCACCCACAAGTAACAACATGACATACAGTGACCATCATTGGACCATCTGTGGCAGATTGTGCTTCCTCAGCTGCCGCAGGGAGTACATCATCTGTTGTACCTTTTTCACTGTTGAGTTGATGGTAGCCCACCACTTAAGGTCCTTGGAGATGATGGTTCCCAGGAACTTAAAAGACTCCACAGATGTGACTGTGGTGTTGATGTTGAGTGGGGTGAGGGGCGGGGGAGCTCTCCTAAAGTCTTGGATGCCAGGTGTAACAGTTCCTGTCTGTAGGCAGATTCCTCTCCATCCTGGATCGGTCCAATCAGGGTTGTGTCATCCGCAAATTTGAGAAGCTTGACAGAGGTGGCTGTGGAGGTGCAGTCGTTGGTGTAGAGCGAGTAGAGGAGAGGAGAGAGTACGCAGCCTTGCGGTGCTCCTATGTTGAGCATTTGCGGGTCCGAGATGTGCTTTCCCAGCCTCACATGCTGCTTCCTGTCTGTCCAGAAATTGGTGATCCACTGACAGAGGGGTTCAGGCACAGTCAACTTGGAAAGTGTAGTAGCTCTGGCACAATGGTGTTGAATGCAGAGCTAAAATGAACAAACAGGATCCTCGCATAGGTCCCCGGTCGTCTAGGTGCTGCAGGATGAAGTGCAGGCCCAGGTTGACTGCATCATCCACAGATCTATTGGCCCAATATGCAAACTGCAGAGGGTCAGCAGGGATGTTGCAATATTTTTCAGCTTGGCCAGCACAAGCCGTTTGAGTGTCTTCATGACTACAGAGGTCAGTGCGATGGGCCTGTAGTCATTAAGACAAGTAGCCCCAGCCTTTCTAAATAAGTTCACGTAGCATAAGTTATGTTGTATGGCATGGAGGGTGTGGGTGATTGGGTGTGAGGTGGTGATTGGAGGGGGGTGGGTGTAGAAAGGCCCAGTCTTTGCAGACTGAGGTCAGGCTGTAAGTGGGTGTGAAGTGTTGGTTGGGGTGGGAAATGGTTCAGTCTTTTCATACTGGATTCTTGCCTTAAGTAGGCGTGAAGTGGTGAATGGGAAGGAGAGGGTGCAGGGTCCATTCTTTGCAGACTGGGGTTTGGCTGTGTGGGTTGGGGAGCGCGTACCAGGGTTACGTTTCAGATTTTCAAACCTGCAGTAAAACTCATTCAGGTCATTGGTCAGCTGACGATTGTCCAAAGAATGGGGGGGGGGGGGGCTTTCCTCTTGTAGCTGGTAATTTCTTGCAAGCCGTTCCAAACTGAAGAAGAGTCACTAGCTAAGAACTTTCTCCTCAACTTCTCAAAGTACCTTTCCTTGGCAGCTCTGACTCCTCTTATCAGCTGTTACTTGCCCTGCCTGTAGAGGTGTGCATCCCTGCTCCTGTAGGCCTCCACTTTAAACCATCGGAGTTCTGCAGTGAACCAATGCTTGTTGTTGTTGAACCATGTCCGGGTCTTAGCAACTGTCCTCGCAAAAGCTGACATATGATGATATAGTGTCCGTGTACTCATCGAGGCTTGTAGTTGCTTCCCTGAACACATTCCAATCTGTGCAGTCAAAGCAGCATTGTAGGTTCTCAATGCCCTCGTTTGTCCACCTTTTTGTTGTTCTGACCACAGGCTTAGCAGCTTTTAGTTTATGCCTATAGGTCGGAATAAGGTGAACTATGCAATGATCAGAGAGATCCAGACCCGCCCGGGGAACAGAGCGATATGCGTTCTTGATTGCCGTATAACAGTGATCGAGTGTTCTCTCTCCTCTGGTCGGGCAGGTAACATGAAGTCTGTATTTTGGAAGGTCATGGCTGAGATTAGCTTTGTTAAAGTCCCCCAAAACAATGACCATGGAGTCCGGGAAGTCACTTTCTACTCTCATTACCTGGTCAGCGAGTTGCATTTGCGCCTCACGTACGCAGGCTTGGGGAGCGGGGTGGGGGGGGGGGGGGGAATGTAAACTCCAGCGAGAATAAAGGACTTAAATTCCCTCTGAGAGTAGAAGGGTTTGCAGTTTATTAGAGGAGTTCTAGGTTGGGAGAGCAGAAATTTGACAGTACTGTGATGTTGCTGCACCAGTCCTGGTTGGTATAGAAGTATATTCCACCGCCTCTTGATTTCTCCACTGCCTTCGCTCTGTGAAGTTGGAAGCCAGCCAGTTGCAGCCCACTGTCCGGGGTCGACTCACAAAGCCAGATCTCGGTGAAACACAGGGCAGCAGCTCGAGAGAAGTCCTTGTTTGTCCGATACAGGAGTTGCAGTTCGTCCACTTTTTTCTTGAAAGAACGTACATTTGCCAGGAACATGCTTGGGAGTGGTGTGTCGCCGGAGTTGGGTGAGTGCTACAGAGCGCTTCCCACAGGTCCTCCTTTGTCTCAAGACCTTGAACACAGCCACAGCCCTGCCGACGAGTATGTCCAAATAATCCAGCGAGTGAGAGAAATCCAGAACGATGTTTGTAGGTACAATGTTTATGAGTACCTCTCTCATGAAAATAATCTTTGTAGGGTTTTCACAGACGACACAAACGAACAAACACATACAAAACAGCAAGGAGCAGTACACCGTGGCCGCCATCATCGACGCCAGCAGCAGCTACACTGCAAGCAGCTCCACCATACCTATACCTCCACTCTATACCTCTTTCCAGATGGGAGATCTTTGCTGTAATCTTTCCAAATTTGCTGCAATTTCCCATGGTCTTGGATGGAACTGTTCCCAAACAAAGCCAACAAAGCACACCAATGCCTCTACTTCCTTAGAAGCCTCATGAAGTTTGGCATGCCCCCAACAACTCTCACCAATTTGTACGGATGCACTGTCAATAACATTTTATCAGGATGCATCACCGCTTGGTTTGGAAACAGGTCCATCCAAGACTGCAAGAAATTGCAGAGAATTGTGGATGCAACCCAGATCATCACACAAATATAACTTCCCTTCCATTGACTCCATTTACACCTTACGCTGCCTCAGCAAGGCCAGCAGCATAATCAAGGATGAGTTGCACCCTGGCCACTCCCTCTTATCCCTTCTCTCATCAGGCAAAAGGTATAGAAGTCTGAAAACGCACACCACCCGATTGAGTGACAGTTTCTTCCCAGCTGTTCTTGGTTCTTGGTTACTTGGTCCTCCAAAATATTCCAACTGGAATTTAAACTGGAGGTGGTGAAGGGAGGGGTTTAGCCAGAGAGGGTTATTGGGAAGAAAGTGCCACTTTAAATTTAGTTGCATCTGGTTGGGCAACCGTGGCTTGGTGTTATCAGGCAACTGAATCATCCTACACTACCAGAGACCAGTGCTGAACTACTATTTACCTCTTTGGTGACTATCCTTGATCGGCCTTTCCCGGCTTTACTTTACACTAGATGTTATTCCCTTATCATGTATCAATACACTGTAAATGGGCCAATTGTAATCGTGTATTGTATTTCTGATGACTGGTTAGCACACAACAAAAAGCTTTTCACTGTACCTTGGTACATGTGACAATAAACAAAATTTGGCCATTGGTTCAATATAGGTAGTCCAGGGTGAGTTGCTGGTGATTTTTACTCCTGGGAATTGGAAGCTTTCAACCATCTCTACTTTGGCACCATCAATGCATTTTTTATTGAATGTTTTTGATCTGATTATAAATGTTTGGACCCATTCACTTTAATGATATTGTCGTTCTTTAGAACTGTAACTTGAGGATTCTGCATACATCAGACATGGTTTAACATTTGAACTAAAGATGAGGAAGAGAGAATGATTAATGGCATGAAACCTAGGATTCATCAAGTAACCAGAGAAAGAGAAAATTTCCCAGTGTCCTTGTTTTTAAGCTTTGCCATGAATCTTCTCTGCCTTTTCTTGTCCTTAAAAAATAATTTATAAACCAACCAATTTATAAACCAACCCTGATTAATTTTTCATTTGCAACAAAAAGAAACCATTTGGATAAAGTAAGTACACACTCCATTTCCCCTAATTCTATCTAATCGGACGTAGCTGTTAACTTACATAAACCCCAAATGAAATCATTCTAAAGCTATTTATTCACAAAGCAAATTTAAAAACATAGATTCAAAATGTAATTAAAAAATTCAGGTGCAAATTAGATTACATTGCTTTAGGTGTGTGTCAATGCATTCTCTCAAATAACAGTGTTTATTTTTGATCTGTTTAAATAAATAAGTTGTAATGACAACTGGGTAAATGTAATTGAAAGGAAAATAAGAGGAATGTTGACAATTGTTTTGGTGAATAGTGCCCGTGTAGATCAGGACAAAATAACAACATTATTGAAAAGGATTCTGACCTCTTTCCAAAAGATTGCACTGCACATTTTACTGTGGATTTCAATTCTCAATTCAAGTGATAATATTTGCAAATGTGTTACTACATAGATTAGTACACAATGACTATCTGATTTAGCAAGTTAAAACATTGCACTTGCATTCCTGGAGTTTATTACAAATCCAAACCAGAATGATAGAGTAAAGTCCTTTGTCTTCTGCTGAAATTAATTTAAACAACCTCAACCTAATACCAAGCATGGGCTAAAGGCCACTTCCTGTCACAAAGTGAATCTCATTTAAAGTAACATAAAACTGGAGGTGCGGCGGTTATACAAATGACATGGGTTTAGTAGTTGCATTTACGACTGAAATTTGGGATTTTTCTGGTAACTTCTGGGAGCCAATAAAATTAGAAGAATTTTGAAAAATTGTTGCCATCTCCTTTAAAAAAAAAACAAATTTAATATGAGACAAAAATCAGGGACGAATATGCTTTGCGGCTAGCTTTGATGCTATTATGTCAAAGTCTTTGAGTGTAATCACTGTGGCTTCTTTGTTTCAAGATCCCTGTGTTTATGTAAGGTTAAAAAAAGAAAGTATTTGCCTAATATAATGATTTTCAGCACTTTACAGCTAATTAAGTATTTTTGAGGTCCTGTCAATATTCAAATTGAGAACTGATAGTTACAGAATACAAATGGCAAGTTTTGAATTTCACCCATACCACAAGGAGAGACATATGTGCATATGTACCGATAACAGAGTATTCTTGAAATCTAGCTTCACACTGTGCTGGACACATAGATCAGATGTGTCAAATTAGAAGAATGCAAGACCAAATTCCCAAGGGATCGCACACCATTTAATTTACTGCATTCCAGAGATACAGTGGCCTATAGATTTAACCACTTTTGTATTGCTTTGCAACCAAATCACTTTGGAGGTGGCAAAGTAATGTTTATTTCTCATTTATACAGTTTTCATTTCCATCTCCTTGGGTCTAGATGCTAAAGGTATCAAATTGCGATATGCAATGGCACTATTCTACCTTATCTAGCTCAGTGTTGTCACAGTGGTTGGCTATGCTGATTAAGGAAAAAGTAATAACCAAAATTCTGATCAGTGGCTTATTCCATTCTAAGCAGTATTATTCCCTGTCACTGTGCATCATTTCAGAATGCATTAATTTCAACAAATGCTTATTCAAGCTTTACTTTCTCCAAAGGGAAGAAACAACATTTTTGAAGCTTGATTTTTGTTTTCAATTTTAGACCTGCAGTTAAGTTCACAAAATGGTACTTTCCAAAAAGCACTTGAGCGTGCTTCTTGATAAGTAATTGGCCGTATGCTCTATCATTCCGTTCAAACATTACTTTTTGGTGATCGTGCGTGCAAATCTTCTTTATTTCGTACACAGTATCTGTTCCACTTTTGTGCATTTCCAAAAAAACATTCCCCACTGCCTAATTTTGAACAGCCAGATGCAAAAATCTCCAGGGCTATTGACAGGTTAGCTAAACTGCACCTGTTGTCTGATTATTGACATACACCTGTCAATCAGAGTATTGACGAATGACAAGTCAATACATGAATCCCAAAGGATTTCTTATCGGTAATGCGAATGATCACGCACCTGCTTGGTGATAATGACACACAAAAGGCAGGCTATTGACTTCTGAAATAAGATGTCCACTGGCAAACCCTAGGGTCTTTGCTATTGACAGATGCTCAAAGAACATCTGTTAATAGATGACTGACTGCCCACATTTATAAAAATCTATTGCATCAAATCTAGTGAATAACTTGTCTCCGTCACACCATTACTTTAATAAACAATTACTGTAATTTCCTTCAGGTTGGAATACAGGAAACAGATAACTGATTTAAAAAAACATTAAATGTATTGCCATCTCCAATTATATTTTATGTGTGAAAATACACGTAGTATTCCATGACTTTGAGAATGTTAAGAGAAATCAATCATAAAAGAGAATTCATAATTAATTTAATCTTCTTGTCTTACTCATGTAAAATATTAAATCAATATGAAATATCGAAACTCCACTTGATTGTTCAAATAAAACAGCAAAATGTCAAAAAACAAAATTAAATTAAACTTATTGTGCTTATAAACTGATTGCTCTATTAAAGTGCATTTATAAATATGATTTTATTTATACCTCAAAAAACAATATTAAATGTTAAAGAGTTATGAAATATCATTTAAATCTATTTACATTAACTGGAGAATTTAATTATGTGAAAATAAGAATGTTGCTTAAGGACAAGATTAAAACTTCATGAAGTAAAAATGACTGATATTTAGAAAATTATGTACTAGGGGTATTTAGGATATAAATTGATTGTGAAATGGTAGTTTTGATAATATATTCTTGCCAGAGATCAGAGAAGAAAATATAAAAACAGGTAAAGTAGACATCCAATGGGTCACATAATGATATGCCTATCCAATAAATGTCTGGTATATGTATATTGAACAAGATATCAAGGTTGAATGATAGGAATGGGGTATTCTATTGGGGTGGAAGATTGCAGCCTTCATGTGTTCCGCCCTGTTTTGACTAATGCAATCAACTCGACGTGCACAGAAGGAAGGTCAAATGGAACAAGTTGTCCAACAACTTTAGGCTGTGCACGCCACACGAAAGAAGAAGAAGGGTATTCTATTAAGCCCCTTATACCATTTCTGCATTTCAATTGGAGCATGGCTAATGTGTATTTTCATTTAATTTATCTGCCTTGATTCTGTAGGCTTTAAAATAATTGAGTATTTGAAATATTAATAAAGATGCCAACAATAGTTTAATTTAATTTATTATTGTCATGTGTATCGAGGTACAGTGAAAAGCTTTTTGTTGTGTGCTACTAGTCAATAAAAAGACTATACATGACTACAATCAATAGTCAAGAGTCAAGACTGTTTTATTGTCATATGTACCAGATAGGACAATGGAATTATTGCCTGCTGCAGCACAACAGAATATGTAGACATAGTACATAATAGGGAAAAAAAGTTCAGTGTGTTTTTATACACATGCTCACATACTCAATAAATAAACAAATATAGTGCAATAATAATAATAATAATAATTGAGCCATTCACAGTGTTCAGATACATGATAAAGGGAATAATAAAAATGTATCAAAATGAGTTTTTACATTATTAATTAATTTAACTTTCTATTCCACATTTGGCTTTCTATTCCACATTTAGAACATACAGTAGAACACAGAATTATACAGCACAGGAAGAGGCCCTTCGGCCTCCAATATTTGCTAAACACGATGCCTGCATCCAGGTTCCTCCATTCCCATCCAAAAGCCACTTAAATGCCACTGTCATATCACTTCCGGTGGCGCCATGTTTTAGGTGAGAACAGCGCCAGATCAGCTCCGTAAAAATCTGTAAAAAAAACGGGGCTAAAGGAGGGTGCTAACGCTACTTACCGCAGAAGATCGATTAAAAACGGCTCCGGTGCGATTGAAGGCTGCGTGACGTCATCAGGCGCGCGACTTCGGTAAGAAATTTAAAATGCAGCCCTCCTCCCCTCCCCTGAAGAAAACGGGCCTAAGAAGAGAGGCTGGCACCACCAAAGCCTCGGGCTCGAGTCTGACTGCCTCCCAGGAAGAGATCTCACAGAGGAAAGTGGAAATGGAAGAGTTCAAAAATTCCTTGATAGGTGAGATGAAGAAACTGGTGAAAGAAATAAAAGATCTGAAGAAGGAATATAAAGATGAATTTAAAGACATGAAGAAAGAATATAAAGATGAAATAAAAAATCTAAAAGCGGAGATTCTGGTGTCTCAGGAGAGAATTAAAGTGGAATTAACAAAAGAAGTTACTGAGACGGTAAAGATTATGATGAGCGAATGGAAAAGTAAGACGGAGGCTGAATTTCAAAACCGATTCTCTGAGATAAACGACAAGGTTGCTGGGTTGGAACAAATGCTGAATGATAAGATAGATCCTATTGCCATTACAATTGACCAACACAATGAAGCACTTAAAGAACTGGCTAATTTTGCTGTAACAAGTGCCAAGGAAAGTGAGAAGTTACGTGCCGAGAATAAACGCCTCTCAGAACTACTTCGCAAAATAAATGAGAAATGTATTGATTTGGAGGGCCGACAAAGACGTAAGAATTTGCGAATTGTAGGATTGACCGAAGGTTGTGAAGGAAATCAAGACCCACGAAAATTTGTTGCAAAACTCCTAAAGGACATTCTGGAATTGGATGAAGAACCATTGTTGGGCCGTGCCCACAGGGCTTTAAGACGGGTCCCTGGGAGAGGTGCACCACCCAGACAAATGATTGTAAAGGTGGTGTATGATCACGTCTTTGAAGATATGATGAAGATAATAATGAGAAAGAGAAATTTGAAATACGAAGGAAATAACATTAGTATCTTCAGAGATTACCCAGCGGAAGTTGCTAAGAGAAGATCCTTATTCACTGAAACAAGAGGCATTCTACGGAATTTAAAGAATACAGTGGATCTCAGATATGGTTTGATGTACCCAGCAACACTGAGAGTGACCTATGACAACGAGGAACACCGCTTCGTTAAGCATACTGATGCATTGAAGTTCGCTCAAGGCATACAGAAGAAGGCAGAAGAGGAGGAAGCAGACGATGAACCACGGGAGGAAGAAGACGACGACTGAACATTTTGGACTTTTATCATTAACCTGCGGTTATGAATTATTCATTGAGAAAGAGGGGAAATAATGGGAATGTAGTAGTAGTTTGGTATCAATTTGTAGAATTTCAATAATTCCCCTAACATAGTATTATTTATTATAATACTAATTACAATAGAATAGTAATTAATAAATAGTTTCATGAATAATAGAAATAATTACTAAATCCTTAAAGTTAGTACCCCACCCCAATATACACAGTATTCTAGTTGGGAGCTGGAATATTTAACATCTTTTTTAAACACGGAAGTCATTAGATTAATCGCCACGTTAGTGTGGCGTTCACTAACACACACTACACAATCTATCAGTGTAGTCTTTTTTTTCTTTGGGCACCCTTTTAACACCCTTTTTTCTTTTTTCACTTACATTTTCTATTTTTTTTAATATATTAAGTATTTGAATTTATGTTATATATTATATGAATGTAATTATGAACAATACCGTATAACTATTTTAGGTAGACATGGATATGGATTATTGAGATTGGTAATTTTCGTCGGGTTGGCGTTTGGGTGCCTTGTTGAGCTGGAGGGGCCGAGAGGGCTACTCCAAAAAAAACCACCCTAATACTAAAATGCAAGATATGAATTTGAAGACTGGGGATGATGGAATCACTTTCTGTAGTTGGAATGTTAAGGGAATTAATGAACCAATTAAAAGGGGTAAGGTGTTAGCGCAGCTGAATAGATTGAAATCAGACATTATTTTCCTCCAAGAGACGCATCTCAAAAGAGATGATCAATATAGATTAACAGCTAAATGGATTTCAAAGGTATATCATTCTTCATTTATACATAAATCTAGGGGAGTTGCAATAATTATTCGTAAAGGTATACCTTTTAAACAAAGTTCTATAATAGAAGATAAAGAGGGCAGATATGTAATAATTACAGGGGAATTATACTCAAAAAAAGTAATTCTTATGAATATATATGCTCCTAATTTCGATAACCCATTATTTTTCAAGAAAATATTCAATAATATTCCTATATCCACTCAACATAATTTAATAATTGGGGGCGATTTAAATTGCACTTTGGATAACTACTTAGACAGATCCTCAACAAAAAGGAAAGCTATTTCTAATTCAAGTAAACTTATAAATTCTTTCATTAATTCAACTAACGTTAAGGATATTTGGAGATTAGAGAACCCATCCGGACGAGAATATTCTTTTTTCTCGCCCGTATTCGGAACCTACTCGAGGATAGATTACTTTTTAATAGACTCAAAACTGCTTCCCTTTACGTACAATGCAAAATATCACAATATTATTATTTCAGATCATGCACCATTAACATTTAAGATAAAACTAAAAGATATATCTAATAAAACTATGACTTGGAGATTTAATCCTCAGATACTGAAGGACAAGGATTGTTGTAATCATGTGACAGAACAGATTAAATTATTCTTTGAGACAAACGACACACCTGAAATTTCACCATTGTTACTTTGGGATACATTTAAGGCATTCATGCGTGGTGCAATAATATCGGCACAAGCATATTTTAATAAAGAAAACCGAAAGAGGGAACAGAAGTTAGAAATGGAGATAAAACAACTAGACAATGAGAATATAAAACACCCTTCTAAGGAGTTAAGTAATAAAATTGCAATAGCAAAGTATAGACTAAATAAAATATACTCTAATCAAGTCATCAAACTTTTTCAACAAACCAAACAAGTGCATTTTGAATTTGGTGATAAACCGCATAAATTGCTAGCACGACAATTAAGAAAATTAGACGATGAAAAAACGATACATGGAATCAGATCAATGCAAGGAAATATATTGACCATACCAAAAGATATTAATGATAGATTTTTACAATATTACCAAAATCTTTACTCATCAAAATTAACAGGACAAACAGATGGAATGGAAACATTTCTACAAGAATGTCAAATTAAGAGTTTAGATCAGGAAGGGAGACACTTGTTAAATGCTGAAATATCAGTGAAAGATATCGCAGAATCAATTGGTTCATTAAAGAATGGAAAAGCTGCGGGGCCTGACGGCCTGAGTGCAGAATTTTATAAAAAATTTCAAGATCTGATCTCTCCAAGACTACATACAGTGTATAGACATGCATATGAACAAGGAAAATTACCAGATTCTTTAAATGAATCCACAATTACACTCATACCTAAGGTAGATAAAGATCTGGAGGATCCTGGTTCATATAGAGCGATTGCCCTTCTAAATACAGACCAAAAAATATTAGCTAAAGTTTTATCTAGGAGATTAAGTTTGGTGATTTCTAAATTAATACATTATGGTCAAACAGGTTTTATTCCAAAACGCTATTCATCTCATAATCTAAGACGCCTGTTTAATATTATATATTCTAAAAGAATACGAGATACGGAATTAGCAGTCATATCGTTAGACGCAGAAAAAGCATTTGACCAGGTGGAATGGTTATATTTATTTAATATAATGGAAAAGTTCCAATTGGGGGATCAATTTTGTAAATGGGTAAGAATCCTATACTCGGATCCTACTGCAAGAATTCTAACTAATCAAATACTATCAGTTAAATTTAAACTCTTTAGGGGATGTAGACAAGGATGTCCGTTATCGCCTTTATTATTTGCCTTGGCGATAGAGCCTTTGGCGGAAAGAATTAGATCAGAACCTGAAATATACGGTTATAATACTGATACAACAACTAATAAAATATCCTTATATGCAGATGATGTTTTGATTTATATCACAAAACCTGAAATTAGTATTCCAATGTTGTTTGATGTTATAAATAAATTTAGTACATTTTCTGGATATAGGATTAATTGGAATAAAAGTGATATTATGCCAATAACTAATATAAATTTAAACATATTACAACAATATCCATTATCAATAGTTACTGACAAAATTAAATATTTAGGAATTAATGTATCTAAATCTCACAATTCATTAATTAGATCGAATTATCCTCAATTATTAGATAAACTTAAAAAATATATTTTATATTGGAAAACACTGCCTATATCTTTGATTGGTAGAATAAATGCTATAAAGATGGTTTTTCTACCACAATTATTATATCTGTTTCAAGCTATCCCTTTTTTCCTTCCGAAAACCTTTTTTAAAAAAATTGATAATATTGTTAATAGTTTTATCTGGGATTATAAAAATCATAGAATAAGTAAAAAACATTTATGTAAGTCAAAGATAAATGGAGGATTAGCACTTCCAAATTTTCTATACTATTTCTGGGCAGTACAGATTAAGAATATGAATTTTTGGTGGGTAAATACGGACCTGGAACCAACGTGGCTAAAGATAGAAAAGGAAGATTGTTTGCCTTTCAACGTAGATTCAATTATTTTTGCCCCAAAGGAAGTTCAAAAAAAAATTTATAGGGACAATCCAATCATTTATAATAATAGACGTATTTGGAAACAAATAGTCAAGACTTTACAATTAGACAATCTTTCATTTAGATTACCAATTATGAATAACCCATTATTTAAGCCCTCCACATTGGATGGAGGGTTCAGACATTGGGATAATTTAGGAATTACAAGGGTAGAGCACCTCTATAGAAATGGAAAATTTCTTTCATTTCAGGAGTTACAAGATATCTACGGATTGTCTTAACAGCATTTGTTTAGGTATTTCCAAATTAGAGATTATATTAAATCTAATACACAGGATTTTAAAAATAAAGAACCAGGATTATTAGATGAATCGTTTAACTGGCATCCAACCACAGAAAAATTAATAGCTTATATATATAACATCATTATGGATAAGGAGAATCCAATAACTGAAACATATCGTCAAGCATGGGAAAATGAAATTGGATCACCTATAACCAAAGAAAATTGGGAAGAAAGTCTACAACGAATACACCGGTGCTCGTTAAATGCTAGACATATATTAATACAATTTAAAGTATTATACAGATTACATTATTCGAAAACCAAATTAAATAGTATATTTCCTAATCTCTCCTCTATTTGTGATAAATGTAAGAATTTAGAAGCAAATTTAACACACAGTTTTGTTACATGTCCTAAATTGAATTATTATTGGACAGAAATTTTTAAAGTTATTTCTGAAGTTCTTAAAGTTCAATTAGAACCTGACCCAAAGCTAATAATACTGGGAATTCCAGAGGCTAATTTGATATTTACACTAGATCAAAGAAATTTCCTTGATTATTGTTTGATATTAGGGAAAAAAATAATATTGAAATTTTGGAAGGGAACATTATCCCCAACAATTAAAATGTGGGCATCAGAGATGTTGGAGACGTTGCAGTTGGAAAGAATCAGATTTGTCCTTTTGGACAAGTATAATTCTTTTGAACAGATATGGTCTCCATATATACAGTATTTAGAGAAGTAGCTGTTCTTGGCATCACGGCTCGACTGGCACCCTGCGGGATTTGATGAAAATAATGTATTGGTATACCAGGATATATGCATGTCTTTACTGATATTATTATTTGTAGTTGTTTCATTTACAATATATTGTGTGGCTTTTAATTGATATATATACATAATATGTCTTTTTTCTTTTTCTTCATTTTTTCTTTTTCTTTTATACCAAATAATTATTAAGGAATTATAATTTTATTGATTAATAATGGTATTTCTCTTTACCCACTTTTATTTTCAAAAAAAAATAAGATAATAATCATTAGAGTACAAATATTGATTTAAATTGATGTTTATAACTCAGTTTTAAACATTGAGAATTGTTTATTGCTAATAAAAAAATTATTCAAAAAATGCCACTGTCATATCTGCCTCCACCATCACCCCGGGAAGCAAATTCTAGGCACCCAATACTTTCTGTTCAGAAATCCCGCCCTGTACAACTCCTTTAAACTTTGCCTCTCTTAACTTAAAGCTGGGCCCTCTAGTCTTTAACATTTCCACCCTCCGAAAGAAGTTCTGACTATCTATCCTATCCATCCCTCTCATAATTTTATATACTTCTTTCAGGTTGTGAGGGATAAGATGATTAAACCACCATCATGATGAGGGGCCGAGTGGTTGTAGCCACCGACCTTGTGATGGGCCGAGTAGTTGGAATCACCAACCTTGTGATTCGAACAAACTGTTACTGTCCTTCAGAGCTGTTGATAACAATGTAGAATAACAAGATGAGGTAAGGAATGTAGCTGACAACATAGAAGCTAGTCTTTAGGTCAAAGGCAATTAAGTAGGTTAGGGCAAAAGCGACTGAGCATGCTTAATGAAATAAATGAATATTAACTTTACGCCCCTCATGACAAAGAACCTAATTTAAATGTACATGCAATATATGATATTGTAGAAGAGGAAATGATTGATGATGCACGGAGGGGAGGGTTGGAAGATTGTGAACCTTAGTACCCTGATTGGAAAGGGTCAGAAGGGGAGGCGTCCGATCAATAAAGACTGTATACTGAATTGTATAAAAATAGACATTCTTCCTTTGCTCGGGTGTGTCTCAACTTGGAGAGGCACCCGGTTCTGCAGACTCGCAATAAATCATTTCTTGTTCTCATGATTTAGTCTCTGAGTAGTGATTGTGAGCACAAAACTACATCTCACAAGTTGGGGGCTCGTCCACGATCGCCACTCCAGCCGCTTGACGCAGGCACGAAAGGAAGAGAAGGTGCACCCTGTTGATTTCAGCAGTCTCTGATCTCCTTGCTTGCCGTCAGCGGTTTGAGCGAGTGATATTCGGACAAGAGACTCTGGGAACAAGAGGGAATCCGGTGAAAGGGATCAATCAATCGAGCAATTCCTGTGCAAAGGACCCGGGTAAGAAAATTGAGTATTAAGTATTACTCGGGCGATTGGGTTCTGTTGGACGGGAAAAGGTCTGACAGGGATGGGTAACCGGAACGGGCAAAGTAAGGGCCCGGGGAAAAAGGCTCAAAATGGTGAAGAGCCGCATATTCCGCCTGATAGTCCATTGGGGCGGATGTTGCACGGATGGGGTGAGGGGGGGACTCAGGGTAAAAGTAAGAAAGTCATGATAAAGTATTGTTACTTTGAATGGCCAAAGGAACCCATAAAAGGGAGTTCGGTGTGGTGGCCAAGGTTGGGATCCAATGAGGATTGGGTAAAACAGGCCTTGAAAATATTCGTAGATAAGAAAGAACCATTAAATCAGATAGAAATAGATTACGCCCAGTGTTGGATACCCTACAATGGGATGTACTCACTAAAAACAAAGGAAAAGAAGGATGAACCCCACCATGGTCATCCTGATGACGGTCACCTATGGCACCTACCCACCCCATATATGGACCCACAGCCACAACCCCTGCCACCATTGACGCAGGGGCTGCTTGTGCAAATCATCCCGTCCTCCGTACCAACCCAAAGAACCCCTGTGGTCAGGGCATCTGCTCCTCCCGTGAGGGGGGGCGAGAACCAGGGACCCCAAACTTTCAAAGAAGAGGACGGAGAGGGGGACACTGAGGAGAAGGCTGGGGTGGGGGAATTGAACCCTGCATCCTACTAGGGCCCGAGTGAGGACCCTCCTCTTTCTGACAATTATCGAGTGACCAGATCAAAAAACTTGGTGCCAAAACAAGTAACAAGGAAGACATACCAGATGAAACCCCTTAGAGAAGTTCCTTTAGGAGGGAATGTGGGCGGACTGGGATATGTGAATGTGCCCCTCACAAGTTCGGAGGTGCGGAGCTTTAAAAAAGAAATGAAAAGTCTGTTGGAGGATCCCTTGGGATTGGCCGAACAGTTGGATTTGTTTTTAGGACCAAATATATACACCTGGGAAGAAATAATGTCGATCATGGGAAATTTATTTACATTAGAAGAAAGGCAGATGATAAGACAGGCGGGGATGAAAATATGGGAAAGGAATCTGGTGGGCGGGGGTAGTGCAGATGCGGTTGGGGGAGAGGCGAAATATCCTATCACAGCACCCACTTGGAACAACCTAACAGAGGAAGGGAGGAAAAGTATGAGGGATCTTAGAGAAATCATAATTAAAGGCATTAGAGAGGCTGTTCCGAAGGGACAGAACTTCGAACGAGCCTTTGAGAGCAGCCAACAGAAAGATGAGGCCCCGACAGCGTTCTTACAGAGATTGCAGAGAAATATGCAGCAGTATTCTGG
The DNA here is from genome assembly GCA_963514005.1 of Raja brachyura. Next base: position 119,664,978 of record OY740781.1, read on the forward strand.
AATAGAACCTGATTCAGGAGCAGGGCAGCAGTTGTTAAGGGCTAATTTTGTAGCCAAGTCATGGCCAGATATCAGAAAGAAATTGGAGAAATTGGACGACTGGAATGAAAAGCCATTGAACCAGTTGTTAACAGAGGCTCAGAAGGTATACGTACGAAGAGATGAGGAACGACAGAAAGGAAAAGTAAAAATGATGTTAGAAGCAGTGCAGCAGGTAGTAGAAAAGAACAACAAAGGTGATAGAAGGCTGGGCACTTATGGTGACCAAGAACGAGATAGAGGTAGAGGTAGAGAACGAGGAAGAGGAAGGGGTGAATGGAGGGACCAAGGTTGGGGTCCCCCGGGAAATAAAGAAGAAGGATCAGGGGGATGGCGCACCGGGCCATCCCGGTGTTATCATTGTCACAAAGAAGGGCACTTTAAAAGAGAATGTCCAAGGATAAGGCATGAAGTACAATCGTACACACTGATGGAGGAATAGGGGGGTCGGGGGTTCCCCTCCTTGGGGTGTGTAGGACGTACACGGGAACCCTTGGTAAACTTAAAATTAGGTCCCCAAGGAGAAGACACGGTATTTATGGTGGACTCAGGGGCGGAAAGATCAAGTGTAACCAGGATACCAGAGGGAATGGGATTAGGGGAAAAGCAAGTCAAAATCTCTGGAGTAGGGGGAAAGGTAATGACAACTCCCGAGATAGAAGGAGTAATGGTAAGATATGAAAATCGAGAGGCCATGGAAGACTTAATCCTGGTGCCCCAGGCAGGAATAAATCTGATGGGAAGGGACTTACAAGTTCAATTAGGAATGGGCACGGCTCCACTAGGTGGACAGATTATAGTACAGCTATATAAATTGATGACCGAAGATGAAGAAAGAATAGTCTCACAGGTGTGGGCAAGGGAGGGAAATAGGGGAGGGCTAAGAATACCACCTCTGAGGATAGCCTTGCGAGAAGGAAATGAAGTAGTACAAGTAAGACAGTATCCGATTTCAATGGAAGGAAGGAAAGGGCTGCAGCCAATTATAGAAAACTTACTGAAGGATGGAGTATTGGAGAGTTGTATGTCCCCCTACAACACGCCAATACTCCCTGTAAGAAAGACTGACGGAACGTTCCGACTGGTCCAGGACCTAAGAGAATTGAATAGGGTAGTTAGGGCTCGACACCCGGTAGTCCCAAATCCTTATACCATAATGGGACGTATACCCCCTAACCATAGGTGGTTCAGTGTGGTAGATCTGAAAGACGCCTTTTGGAGCTGCCCCCTGGCTGAGGAAAGTAGAGACCTCTTTGCATTCGAGTGGGAAAACCCAGACATGCGGAGGAAGCAACAGTATCGATGGACTGTGCTCCCTCAGGGATTTACTGAATCCCCGAACCTGTTGGGCAAATATTAGAACAAGTATTAGAGGATGTCCCCAGGACTGATGGGACACAATTATTGCAGTACGTAGATGATTTGTTACTCTCAGGCAGAGAAGAAGAGCCAGTAAGGGATGCAACCATAACCCTCTTAAACTTTTTAGGGGAAAAGGGATTAAGAGTGTCCAAAAATAAACTACAATTTGTAGAACAGGAGGTTAAATATCTAGGACACCTGATTAGTGACGGGAAAAGGAGAATAAACCCCGAAAGAATAGTTGGGATCACCGGGCTGCCGATGCCAAGGAACAAAAAAGAAATCAGAAAGTTTCTCGGGTTAATAGAATACTGTAAATTATGGATAGACAATTACACCCGACAAGTCAAGTTCTTGTATGATAAATTGTGTGAGGAGACTGATAAAGTACAATGGGACTCTGAGAACGAACAGAGATTTGGAGAAATAAAGAATAGCTTGATCACCGCACCGGTACTGACCCTCCCGTCCATCGATCAACCATTCCATCTCTTTGTTAATGTGGAGAATGGAATTGCGTTGGGGGTACTGACACAAAAGAGAGGAGGGAAGCGACAGCCAGTCGCATTCCTTTCTAAACTCTTGGATCCGGTATCACGAGGGTGGCCTGTATGTATTCAAGCGGTCGCAGCAACAGCAATATTAGTGGAAGAAAGTAGAAAACTGACATTTGGAGGTGACCTGGTAGTATCCACTCCCCACACGGTCCGGACAATACTAACTTAGAAGTCCAACCGGTGGTTGACTGACTCCAGGATCCTAAAGTACGAAGAAATACTTATGGAAAAAGACGATTTGACCATTCTGACCGATAAGAATTTAAACCCTTCCCAGTTTTTATACTAGGCGGACGGCGAGCAGGAAGGGCAGAGACCAGAACACTACTGTAGCGAAGTTATAGAACTACAGACCAAGAGCAGGGAGGATTTGGAGGAGCAGCCTCTGGTAGAGGGAGAAAGGTGGTTTATAGACGGTTCTTCCCGCTGCATAAATGGAAAAAGATATAGTGGATATACCATAATAGGAGGAGAAGGATTTAAAGGAGTGGAGGCGGGCAGGTTGCCAGGTAGTTGGTCGGCTCAGTCATGTGAATTGTATGCCTTAATACGGGCGTTAGAATTGTTGGAGGGGAAGGAAGGAACGGTGTACACCGACTCCAAATATGCATTTGGAGTAATGCACACGTTTGGGAGAATATGGAAAGAAAGGGGGATGATTACAGCAAGAGGAAAGGAGTTGGCACATGAGCAATTAATTGAGAAGGTGCTGGAAGCAATACATTTGCCAGAAAGGATAGCGGTGCTCCATGTGGCGGGACACCAAAAGGGGAACTCATTAGAAGCAAGGGGAAATGAAGCAGCAGACGGAGCCGCCAAAAAGGCAGCGACTGAAGGAACAGTGAGGATGTTGTCTTTAATACCATTAAGGGAAGGAGTAGGAAAGATACCTGTATTCTCACAGGAGGAGGACGATAAAATGAATGAGTTAGGGGCTCGGCGTTCCACTGACGGGAGGTGGTGGACGCTGGATGGGAAACAAATGTTAACCAAAGGATTAACTAGGGATTTGATGACACAACTGCACTCCCAGTCACATTGGGGAGCGCAGGCCCTGCGTGACACACTACTACGGACCTACGCTTGCCGAGGTATCTATACTTTGGCTAAGCAGACAGTCTCCGGTTGTGTGTTATGTCAGAGAGTTAACAAGAAGGTAATGAGAGCTGTCCCTGGTGGAGGACAACAATTGGCTATAAGACCTTTCCAGAGAATACAGGTAGATTTTACAGAACTTCCAAGAATACAAAGGTGGAAGTACCTCCTAGTTGTTGTAGACCATTTCACCAGGTGGGTGGAAGCATTTCCCACAATAAATGCCACCGCTCAGGCAGTAACCCGAATATTATTAGAACAAATCATTCCCCGATACGGGGTCATCGAATCCATAGATTCCGACCGAGGAACACATTTTGCCTCTAAGGTTCACCTGTTGGTTTGCAGTACCTTGGGGATAAATTGGAAATTGCATACACCCTGGCACCCCCAGAGTTCTGGGCGAGTGGAAAGGATGAATGCAGCCCTTAAAGCACAGATAACTAAGTTAATGGAGGAAACCAGACTACCCTGGACTAAGTGTTTACCAATTGCATTATTAAGAATACGAACGGCACCCCGTAAAGATATTGCGGTGTCTCCCTACGAAATGTTGTTTGGGCTGCCCTATCTTGGAAAGGTAGAGGGCACTCCGACCTCCGAAGGCAGCGATGTGTTCCTGAGGAACTATTTACTGGCAGTGTCTCGTTCCCTTACAGAATTAAAAATAAAAGGACTGCTGGCACAAAGTCCACCACTCGATTTTCCAATACACGCTATAAAGGCCGGTGACTGGGTACTGATTAAAAGTTGGAAGGAGGAGAAACTGCAGCCCCGGTGGACTGGCCCATACCTGGCATTGCTGACAACGGAGACAGCAGTACGCACAAAAGAAAAAGGGTGGACACATGCAACCCGGGTTAAAGACCCGTTGACCCGCCGTCAGTTCCTGAGAAAGACGATCAGTGGACGGTAAAACCAGGGAATAAGCCCCTGGCATTAACTTTCAGTAAGAAATAAGTGTATGAAACTAACAGCATGAAAGGAGCAGTTGTAGTATTACTAACGATGTATGTAACCATTATAAGAAGTGTTAATAACTGTGATAAGTGCTACCATCCTATCAGATATGGAGGGCGAACAACCAGAGCATTTACCTATCATTCCCATGTAAGTGATGATTGCTACGACCTAAGGACTAGAGCTGTTTGTCAGGACGGAGGGAAGGAGTATTATGTAGTAGAAAATAAGGGACATGTAGGAAGTTTTGGGCACATTACCTGCCCAAAAGGGGAGAAATGGGTCTGTATGACCAGGAGAGGACAGTTAGGCATCCCTTCCCGAGCCAGGGAGGAAACATTAGACAAAATTAAGGAGGTAGTGATAGGGAAGTTAGCAGAAGCAGTCGTCAACAAACCTCCCCCACCTTCCCAGCCCCAACTGCACCAGACTATGTATGATGAAATAAAGCAGCAGATTGAGATCCCGGAAGTGGGAAGAAACCTGTTTGTGGACTTGGCCCTCCAGATAGCCAGAACCCTTAATGTGACTAACTGTTGGGTTTGTGGAGGACTGCTGATGAGCTCACGCTGGCCATGGAGAGGATCTATCATTGAGGTATGGGACCTGATAAAGTGGAATTTGACGGTGGGAAGAGATCAAAGTCCCCAGGAATGGGTCCTGACACACACCCCGGTTGGAACTGAGTGTATTGCCAGGCCCTGGGCAAAGGATGCCATCCTAGTAGGCAGCAGCCCCTGCCAGCGCATCATCACCCAGTGGCCAAATCAATCCCGAGTGTGGTGGCCAGAGGAACCTCAATGGTATCCCACTGTAAAGGATGAAGGAAACTGTACTATCTGGATGAAGACTGATGGAAGCGAATCGACTGGATTATGGAATTGCACCGGGAACAACCCTTACCAGGGAATCCCAGTGTTGCAGAACATATGGAACAATGTTACCTCTAGTGCACCGGCCCCTGAAGGACTGCTATGGATATGCGGACACAAGGCATACTCGGTATTGCCAGAAAAATGGAGTGGGACTTGTTTAATTGGAAAGGTACAACCAGGGTTTTTTCTGTTGACCACTGAGGAGGGGCGGTCGCTAGGAACACCCATCTTTGACAATCTACACCGAACGAAGAGAAGAATGGACATCGGAAAATGGAAAAATGATGAGTAGCCACCTGCAAGAATCATCTCATATTATGGACCAGCCACTTAGGCACAGGACGGATCCTGGGGCTACCGGACCCCAGTGTACATGTTGAATTGGATCATAAGACTACAGGCAGTGCTGGAAGTAATTACTAACCAGACTGCATCTGCACTAGAGATGTTGGCGAAGCAGCAGACACAGATGAGAACAGCGATATACCAAAACCGTTTGGCCTTAGACTATTTACTAGCCGAAGAGGGAGGAGTATGCGGAAAATTCAACCTCTCTAATTGCTGCCTAAACATAGGTGACAACGGGCAAGCAGTAATGGATATATCAGAAGGAATCAGAAAATTAGCACATGTCCCAGTACAGAGATGGAACACAATCATGGGAGCAGGATGGTGGGATTACATCTTGGGAGGAGCCTGGTGGAAAGCGGTGGGACTGGTGATTTTATGGGCATTGGCTGCATTGATCATTATCCCCTGTTGTATACCATGTCTCAGGGTTCTTATAACTAGAAGTATAAGCCAAATGCAGGCAGTTGTAGTCCCCATGGGGGAGAAAGGGGGCGTCCAGAAGATAATGATAATGAGGCCGGGAGAGGACCCAGAGGAAAGAGAGATAAAAAGAATGTTATTAGCTTTGGAACAGCAGGACGTCTAGGAATGGGGTTTAATACAGGATGCGTAGCAAAAGAAAAAGGGAGGATTGTGAGGGATAAGATGATTAAACCACCATCATGATGAGGGGCCGAGTGGTTGTAGCCACCGACCTTGTGATGGGCCGAGTAGTTGGAATCACCAACCTTGTGATTCGAACAAACTGTTACTGTCCTTCAGAGCTGTTGATAACAATGTAGAATAACAAGATGAGGTAAGGAATGTAGCTGACAACATAGAAGCTAGTCTTTAGGTCAAAGGCAATTAAGTAGGTTAGGGCAACAGCGACTGAGCATGCTTAATGAAATAAATGAATATTAACTTTACGCCCCTCATGACAAAGAACCTAATTTAAATGTACATGCGATATATGATGTTGTAGAAGAGGAAATGATTGATGACGCACGGAGGGGAGGGTTGGAAGATTGTGAACCTTAGTACCCTGATTGGAAAGGGTCAGAAGGGGAGGCGTCCGATCAATAAAGACTGTATACTGAATTGTATAAAAATAGATGTTCTTCCTTTGCTCGGCTGTGTCTCAACTTGGAGAGGCACTAGTTCTGCAGACTCGCAATAAAGCATTTCTTGTTCTCATGATTTAGACTCTGAATAGTGATTGTGAGCACAAAACTACATCTCACAAGGTCTCCCCTCAGCCTACGATGCTCTAGAGAAAATAATCCAGGGTTGTCTAATCTTTCCTGATAACTAATACCCTTTAATCAAGGCAGCATACAGGTGAAATCTCTTCTGCACAAACCTCTAAGCCTCCACACGCTTACCTTAATTTTAATTTGGTTTAGTTTGGAGATACAGTGCAGAAACAGGCTCTTCGGCCCACCGTGTCCATGCTGACCAGCGAACATTAATACTATCCTACACACACTTGGGACAATTTATATTCACACCAAGCTTTTTTTTACTTTTAATTTTTTTTCAAATTTATTTTTATTAGAAGTAATGTATATTACAGTAGTATAAGCCAAAAATAACATAATACATTTCATGTACCACTTCTTGTTTTAAACTTTAAGAAGAAGAAAAATAGAGAAAGTTAGATAAGATAGTAAGTGCGTGAAAAAATGAAAAGGAAGAGCCCGTAGAGACGTAGAACACGAGAAAGAATAAAATAATAAAAAAAGGAAAGAGAAAAATAGAAAAAAGAAAGTATAAAAAAATAAGATAAGATAAAAGGGATGTACCTACTTCATATCTTTACCTCCTCACCAGGTCCTGAAACCATTTATTTTCAAAGTTATGTTGCACCCTATGCTTGCAATAAGTCGATAAATGGAGACCAAATCTTTTGGAATTGGTCTGATTTGCCTGCTAGGATGAATCTCATATCTTCGAGGTGTAACATTTCGGAAATATTTGAAATCCACATTTTTACCGTTGGTGTGGAGCGTTTTTCCAGTTTTTTTGCCATTATTAAGCCATAATTAAGGAAACTATTTTGGAACGAAGTCAGCTCAAAGCCGATTCCGTTGTTCCAAAAATAATCAATTCTGCGTTTGGTTTCAGTTCTATTTAAAATAATTTTGTAAAAATTTCAAAGATTTCATTCCAAAATGTTTGGATTTTTATGCAAAAAACAAAGAAATGTGCTATAGTTGCTTCTTGAGATAGACATTTATCACAAATTTGGAAAGATTTTACTTATTTTAGTTTTCGAATAATATAATCTGTGTAGGATTTTAAATTGGATTAGAATATGTCTTACATTGATCGAGCATTTATGCACATATAGCAAGTGTTTATCCCAACTCTTTCCAGACTTTTTTAGCTAGTTCTTGTTCCCAATCTCTTCTAATTCTATCGGATGATGGTATTTCTATATTTAGGATGATATTATACACGTATGATATTAAATTAGTTGAGTCCACCTTTCTATTCATAGCTTCGTCTAATAGGTCTGGAGTCAAATTTTGGTATTCTCGTGTATATTTTTTCAAATAATCACGGATTTGAAAATATTTAAAATATTGATTACTTCTCAGATTGTATTTAAGTTGTAGTTGTTGGAATGATAAAAAAATTCAATTTTCATACATGTCTCCAAACGTTTTAATTCCTATTCATTCCCAATGTGTAAATGATTTATCAATAGTGGATGGTTTAAACGACGGCTTATGGGAGAGAGAAGCGATAGATTTCTTAATTTAAGGGATAATTTTATTTGTTTCCAAATTCTAATAGTACTATGAATAATTGGATTTTTACTGTATATTGTATAATTCAGTTTTATTGGTGAGAGAAGGATCGCTCCTATACTAAAAGGGGAACAATCCTCTCTCTCCATTACTATCCAATCCACCCGTTGGGCAGAATTGTCCAACAGGTGAATTACATTTTTGACATTTGCTGCCCAATAATAATACAAAAAATTAGGGAGTGTTAATCCACCAAATTCTTTAGGTTTGCACAAATGCCTTCTTTGAATTCTATGGGATTTGTAGTCCCATATACAATTTGTGAAATCAGAATCCAGTTTAAAAAAAAACTTTTTATGTAAGTATATTGATATTGATTGGAATAAATATAACATTTGTGGTAGGAAGATGATTTTTATAGCATTTATTCGGCCGATTAAAGACATCGGAAGAGTCACCCTCACAGTGAGGGTTCAAGATGCAGCTCTAGATTATCGAAGACGATGAGCTGTGGACCAAGAGAAAAAACTGCTCCAATTGAGTTAGTAGTTGGATCAATTCCACAATCGTGGTCCACCAGATTTCATGACTTTGAAAACCCATTGGAACGGAGGAAGATGGGTGAAACTTCTTCTCAGCAAATGAGTGTTAGATTGAAACAAATTACTAATGGAGCATCTGTGGAAGCTCGAGACAAACCAATAGCAGAACACGCTTGTCTGAGGCCTGGTGCACAGGCTTGAGCACGCCAGTTTGAGTCACAAAGGCCTGTTTATCAACAGGTGGGGCCAAGCCAAGGTTTTCAGAATGGATTAATGGCATTTGTGAAAAAGCAAACTGAATTCAACCAGATCATAGATTGACAAAATGTCTCTCTCATTTTACCACCAGCAGAAATTCCTACATTTGATGGAGATCCTTCGCGTGTTATCAAGACTTCAAAACAATTTCCAAGGTCGGTCTCCTTTCTCCAGACAGATTGGAAAAACACTTACTGGCTCTTTTTACAGAAGCTGTTTAAAATTAAAGCTTTCCAGCTTCACATTCAAAGAATAATAGTACTTGTATGATTTGTACTCACAATTTCTTTGATGATGTCTTTAGATCTTCAGATAAGTCTCGATGCTGTTGATAGACCTCAAGGCCTTCTCTGGCCGAGATCTATTGTCTTCAGTTACCAGGTGGGAACCAGTATTCTGGCCAAAACCTCTTTCGAGATCTTAGCCCAGTATTCTGTCCCACTCTCAGGGACTGGCATTCACCCCCCCCCCCCCCCCCCCCCGGTCGGAGGGACCCTTTGACTTAATGTAGTGGCAGATTTTTATATTGTTCAAGACATTACTCCCTCTAGCCGCTAAGTGGACTGCATGGTTAAGGAGAATGTCATTATACGTATGCGAGCTCTCCGTCCGAGACCTTCACAGCTTCTTCACAGATAAATCTTCAAAACACAGTCCTTTGATTAATAAATTCTTTATTGTTGATGAAAAACAAAAAGGTACATCCAAACTTCTTCCGACTCATACACTATGATTTTCATCGAACTCCATCTTATCGCTCAAATGTTAGAAAATGCCACGTGTCTCCGTTACACTTCGCATGGTCAAAGTGTAAACCTTCACAATGTTGGTTGCAAACTAAACTAAAATCTAAACTTCTGCGCAAGAAGCTTAGCTCCAAACACGCCGAAAAATAGTCATAAAACCCACCCACAATATAATGGGCAGTCTAAAATTTAAAGACACATGCCATCATCAATGACACACAAAACAAGCCAAATGGCCACTACATATATGACAGTAAACTTTCTTGAATCTACTCACACTGCTGAGCGCAGCCTCTCCACTGTGGGGCTTCCGCAGTCAGCAGCACTTCCGCAATCAGGGTGACCTCTGCACTTATCGGAATTATGCAATCAGTGCGACCTCTGCACTCACCGGAAATTACGCAATTGACTTTACCTGTCCACTAAGTAGAAGTCATGAAATGAGCGGGACTTTTGGACTAAACACAGTTGGACCTAATAAAGCATTTATTCCTTCCAAACACAGTTGGACCTAATAAAACATTTATTCCTTCCAAACACAGTCGGACCTAATAAAGCATTGCAGTTTCAAGCACAGGCAGGGCAGCAGGCCAAACAACTCATGGCATTGTCATTTAGGGCAAACAAATAATTTACTGCAAGTACAATGCAGACTCACAGTTCAATTGATTCACAGCTTAGAATGACAGTGCCCTCTCCCTTGCGATCTTGCAGAGTGACTGACTCATGTCCAGGTATCCGGCGTGTTATAGTCCTCCCCCCCCCCCCCCGGAAGGGGCGTTACCTTCATTGCGGTGATTGACAGGCAAGAGTACCAATCAGCTGATTTCAATTTTTTTTAAACACTCATAACTTTTTTGTTTTTCATTGATGGGAAAAATCCTCATGGCTGGCTCAATGGAGGAGGACTGTGAGTAAGAAGGCCAAAAATCACAGTGATATAGGGTAGCATTTTTTCTAAAATCAATATACAGCGCAGACAGGAAGTGGTCAAGATGAGACTTTTAATTATATAGATATTAGCTTTCTGTTTAAGTTTTTTAGCATTTACTGCAATCAATAGATTTAATTGGTCACTAGAAGCCAAATTAGTGACTTCTAATTATTGCTGAGAAATTCCTGACAGACCCTTTGCACGTGACTTAGCAACATTTGGTTTCCATTTCACCAATGTGGACCTTAGGGGATGTGGGAATCTGTTATGGCAATACGTCTGAAAAAGATGTCCCATATTCGTGCAATGGAAAATGAGAATCAGGATCCTTCCCCACAAATAGGAACAGTGCTTAGTTATCCCAATTGTCCTCTTAGCAATTGATCATTAAAAGAAGAATGACAAAATATGCATCTAATCTTCATTCTGGTTCACAATGTTTGATGTAGCCCTCACATCTGCTGATGAAGCAGCTTGTATGTTCTGAAGAGATGTAACTCAACTGACCACATGGCAGACTCCAGTAAATATGGGAGTCAAGAAACAGTGTTAGGCCATTTATCCTCTTCTGCTTTTCAGAAGGTCATGACTGAACTGCGACCCGACTCCCTATATCCATCTCTTCCCTATATCCCTTAACAGATGTGGCTAACAGAAATCTATCAATCCTAAACTTAAAGTGAAAAATTGTCCAATCATTCATCGCCATTTGTGGAAGAGAGTTTCAAATTTCCAATAGAATTTTTCTCAAATTCATTCCTGAAAGGCCTGGCTCTAATCTTTATTTCATTCCCTAATTCCAGACCCCCTGAAATCATGTAATAGTTACTTTCCACCTACTCTATCAATTCCCTTTACTGTCATGAAAACTTCAGTCATATCACCCCGTAAACTTCATGGGAATACAATGGTAGTTTGTTTCATCACTCCCCACGATTGAATTCATGGAGTCAAGTTTCAGTTTAGCAGATACTTTCCACAGATTACATATCCTTCCAAAAAATGCACTGCCCAGATATGCTAATAATATTTGATGCGCGGTCCATTCAGGGTTTTATATAGCTCTTCCTTCTTTCAACACACAATTTTAAAGCTTTTAAGCTTCTTGATTATTTTCTGCACTATTTGTCATGTTGTAATTCACTCCATAGTTGAACCATTGAATTTCTTCGGATCTCCACTACTAGTTTATTACCATTCAGAACATACACGATTCTGCTTTTTTTATATCCAAATTGGATGACTCCTATTTCCCTATACTGAAAGTAATTTGTCACTTATTACCATTCATTTAAATTATACCTTGTTGTTTCCATACTTTTCTTTTTCCTTCTCTTTACTCTGCTTGCTGCACTGCCTGTTTTTGTGTATCTCTATCTTGTCATTAAATAATTGAGACTTGGACACATATCCACGCATCCTGAATATGTGTGCAGAAAATAACCTCACCATCACCAGAGTGACCAACAAATAAATACAAGACCACGTGGATGCATTCTAGGTCCAAGCAATGGCATCTCATCGACTATGTCATTTTCCGCAGGCAGAACATCCATGACGTTAAGATAGCCAGAGCCATGCGGGGAACTGAGTGTTGGACGGATCACAGATTGGTCAGGTCAATTTTCAACCTGCACATCCTTCTGCCACAGAGCAAGACATCTAAGTTTCTTCGTGCATGATTCAACACTGAGATGCTCAAATGACCAGAAGTCACTGAGAAGTACCAGTCCCAACTGGACAACAAGCTGACTGCTCATGGACCACTGACAGGCAAACCAACAGAAAAGTGGAACCAGTTCAAAGTTTTCAATTTTTTTTTATCTTGGAGATTTGAAAACTGCCGTTAGTTGCTATATATAACTGATAGACAAATCAGAACATCTTAAGCACTTGGTAACATAGACCTGAGGTATATAATGGGCAAACAGATTTTATTTTTATCTTGGAGGTTCCTCCATGTCAACCTTGACCCTTTCAACTGGACCAAAATATTATGGTTCAAGTCCCAATTCAGAAAGTTGATCACAAATATCTCCACTGATACTCCAGTGAGGAAGTGCTGTTCTACTAGAGGTGGACAAAGAAGTCAGCACGGCACAATTCTAATGTTCGGTAGGGGAGATTTCTCTTACGCTCACCCAAATGCTTTTCCTTGCAACCATATTAAAATAGCCATTTTTATAGTCTTGTTTGTGAGAGCTTCCTGTTTTAATATTGGCTGCTGCAATTTAGATTTTGATAATTATGATATCATTTTTTTCCTGCTTTGAGACATCCTGAAAGGGATAAAAAGGATATATACATGTGCATGAGTTTTCTTCTTTAACTATTAAATCCATAACACTAAAAGCAATGTAGATTTATGTTAAATCATTGTCATTATTGAATGCACATTCACTGCATCTACGATGCACCCATCCAGTTAACATGTCTTGTGTTTATGATCCTGTCCAACTATTCTTTGCAATCCTGCGCAAATGGCAAACCTATATGATGTGACTAATTTCAAGGGATACTGCTGATTCAATTACATATTGGTGAATGGCATAATTCCAGTGATGCAAAGTGCAATAGTCTTGTATTCCGTGGCCAAGTGCAGCTGTTGGAGACTGGTATGATTCATGGTGAGACCCTGAAAAATGTGAACTATTTCCCATGTGGTTATCGAGTCATACAGCATGGAAATAGGCCCCTTCAATCCTACTTGTCCATGCCAACCAACATTCCCCATCTAAAATAGTCCTATTTGCCTGTATTTACCCATATCCCTATAAAACTGTCCCTTTTATGTATCTATTCAAGTGTTTTTTAAATGTTGTTATTGTATTTGTCCCAACTACCTCCTCTGGCAGCTCACTCTATACATCAACTGCCCATTACATGGAAAAAATTGCTAGTCAGGTACCTATTAAGTATCTCACTTTTCACCTTAAACCAATGTACTTTGGCTCTTGATTTTGCTACCCTGGATAAAAGACTGTGAATTCACCTATTCAATTCTCCTCATGATTTAGTTTTGTATATTACTAGACTAAGTGGGGCCCGTCAGGTCCCAGCTTTACACAGGGGGCTGATACCCCAACACAAAATTCCACCTCTTCCCCAATTCCAATATTGCTGGCCAGTGGGAGGGGGGGAGGGGGGCTGTCTGGAGCACTAGCATGGTGTTGTAGGCCGAAGGGTCTGGTTTCCAGAGGGCTGGTATGGACATTGTGGGCCAATGGATTTTTGGGCTGGCAGCTCAGTCACTGAGACCACTCACACACACACTCACACACAAACACACTCACTGACTCACAGACTAACACACCATATATGTAGCAGTAAACTTTCTTGAATACTCACAAGGCTGAGCGCGGCCTCTCTACTTTGGGGCTTTTGCAGTCAACGGCACTTCCGCAATCAGTGTGACCTCTGCACTTACCGGAAATTACGCAATCAGCGCGACCTCTGCACTCACCGGAAATTACGCAATCAGTGCGATCTGTCCACTAAGCAGAAGTCACAAAATGAGTGGGACTTTTGAACCAAACACAGTCAGACCTAATAAAGCATTTATTCCTTCCAAACACAGACAGACCTAATAAAGCATTGCAGTTTCAAGCACAGTCAGGGAAGCTGGCCAAACAATCATGGCATTGTCATTAAGGGCTAACAAATCATTTATTGCAAGTGCATTGCAGACTCATAGTTCAGTTGATTCACAGCTTAGAATGAGTCATGGCCTCTCCGTCATGATATTGCAGAGTGACTGAGTCCCGTCCAGGCATTCGGGTTTTACAGTCCTACCCCCCCCCCCTCCCCCCCAGAAGGGGCGTTACCTTCATCGCGGTGATTGACAAGGTTTTTTAAACATTCATAACTTTTTAACTTTTCATCGATGGGAAAAATCCTTGGGGCCTGCTCAGCAGAGGAGGACTGTGAGTAAGATGGCCAAAAATCATAGCGATATATAGTAGCGTTTTTTCTAAAATCAATATACGGAAGTGGTCAAGATGAGACTTTTAATTATATAGATTGTCATGAGCAAAGCATTTGATGGCTTGTGGAAAAGGGCATTTGAAGGGCCATCAGATCAGCTGTAAAATTCACATTCTATTGGACAGCAATGATCTGCCCTCATGTGTCCTCCTGTGCCCTCCTGTGCCCTCCTGTCCCCCTGTACCCTCCTGTCCCCCTGTGTCCCCCTATGTCCTCCTATGTCCTTCTGTGTCTTCCTGGGTCCTCATGTGTACTTCTGATATTCAGACTAGCTTCAGAGGGTATCTCAATGCACAGGAAAGATAACAAAGAAACATGGAAAGTAGGTGCAGGAGAAGACCATTCAGCCCTTTGAGCCAGCACCACCATTCAATATGTCAATCCCACCATACTGGGAATTAACCTGGTGAACTTATGCTCCACTCCCCCAATAGCAAGAATGTCCTTCCTCAAATTAGGAGACCAAAACTGCACACAATATTCCAGGTGCGGACTCACCAGGGCCCTGTACAACTGCAGTAGAACCTCCTTGCTCTTATACCCAAATCTTTTCGCTGTGAAGGCCAACATGCCATTTGCTTTCTTCACTGCCTGCTGTACCTGTATGCTTACTTTCAGTGACTGATGTACAAGGACACCAAGGTCTTGTTGCACCTCCCCTTTTCTTAATCTGACACCGTTCTGATAATGGGTAGACACAAAATGCTGGTGTAACTCAGTGGGACAGGCAGCATTGCTGGAGAGATGAATGGGTGACGTTTCTGGTCGGGACCCTTCTTGGGTTTCGACCCGAACCGTCACCCATTCCTTTTCTCCAGAGTTGCTGCCCGTGCCGTTGAGTTACTACAGTATTTTGTGTCTACCTTCAATTTAAACCAGCGACTGCAGTTCTGTCCCACACCATTCATATAATAATCTGTCTTCCTGTTCTTGCCACCAAAGTAGATTGTGTGTCCCCAAAATGCATCAAATTCACTGGAAGGATAAATGAGCCATGTTAATACCTCTCTCACCATTTCCAGCATTCAAGCTCTTGTTACTCTCACTGACTGCGCTGAGTTGTCCACATCTTTTGCATGCCTGACACCCAATTCCAGAAGCAGACACACTATAAAATCCATCATGGGTAAAGATTACCAGACATATAGAGGAAAGCTTTAAGTATATTCCCACAGCCTCCTTGAAGAATATGGTGAACACAGTGCGATTTCCTCTAAATTAGGTACACATAGATACGCTGATTGCTTAGTGGAGTATCTACAGTCAGTCTGCAAAGGTGGTACTCAGCTGCTATTTGCCTGTCATTTTAACTCTCATTCCCCCACTTGTCTATGGTTTCCTATACGATTGTAACAAGGAACCATGTAAACTTGATCATCAGCATATTTCAGGCTTTTAGATTCAATGCTAAATTCAAGAATGTTTAATTGAAAATGTATTAATGGAAAATGAAACTCTTACTTGCAGCAGCATAACAGGTCTGTAAACACAGTTACAATAGATAACATAATAAACAAACAGAAATCACTTCAATACATAAAAACCCCAATATTAGTGCAAAACAAAACAAAAGCCTGAAATCCCTAGTGCAAACAAGACAGTTCATTCTTCATAGTGTAGTTGGTGTTTGTAGTATTAAATAGCCAGATGGTTGTTGGGAAGAAACTTCCTGAACCTGGAGGTCACAGTTTTCAGACTACTATATCTTCTTCCTGATGGCAGGAGTGAAATGAGAGTATGGCCAGGGTGGTGTGCGTCCTCGATGATGCTGACTGCCTTTTTGAGGCAGCACCGGCTATCCCTTCAATGGAGGGGAGGTCAGAAGATGTGATGGACCAGGCAATGTCCATCGCCTATTTACAATCTCCTTTATTCCTGGGTGTTCGAATTACAAAGCCAGGCGGTGATGAAACCAGTCAATATGCTCTCAACCATACATTTGCAGAATTTCAAGAAAGTATCGGTCGACATATTGAATGTCTTTAGTCTTTAAAGCAAGCAGCGGCATTGATGGCCTTTCTTTATGTCAATCTTTATGGTCAATCTGCTGGATCCAGAACAGAGATATGCACACCCAGGAACTTGCGTTGTTGACTCTCTCCACCACTGACCCATCAATGAAGACAGGTTTGTAGATCCTTGGGCTTCTAAAGTCAAGTGATGTTGAGTGCAAGATTATTGTTCTGGCACTATTCAATCTGATGATCGATCTCCTTCCGATACACTGACTCACCATTACCCATAATTCATCCAACAGGTGTGTTGTCAACAAATTTAAAAATCAAGTTGGATCTGTGTCGTGCTACACGGTCATGGATATAGATTGAGCAGAGCAAGGGACTGAGCACACAGCCTTGAGATGCTCCTGTGCTGATGGTTAATGAGGATGAAATCTGCAAATCGAATCGGCAGTAAAGAAAGCAAACTCAATGCTCGCATTTATTTCAAGAGGGCTTGTATACAAAAACAAGGATGTAATGCTGAGGCTCTATAAGGTGCTGGGAAGGCCACATTTGGAATATTGTGAGCAATTTTGGGCACCATATCTGAGGAAGGACGTGTTGGCTCTGGAAAGGGTCCAGAGGAGGTTTGCAAGAATGAACCCAGGAATAAGTAGGTTAACCTATGAGGAGCATTTGTTGACACTGGGCCTGTTTAAATGAATGAGGGGGGACTGCATTGAAACATACAGAATAGTGAAAGGCTTCGATAGAGTGGATGCGGAGAGGATGTTTCCACTTGTGGGATAGCCTAGGTCATAGCCTCAGAATTAAAGGCCGTTCTTTTTGGGAGGAAATGAGGAGAAATTTCTTTAGTCAGGGGTTGGTGAATCTGTGGAATTATTTGCCACAGAAGGCTGTGGAGGCGAAGTCAGTGGATATTTTTAAAGCAGAGATAGATAGATTTTTGATTAGTACATGTGACAGAGGTTATGATGAGAAGGCATAAAAATGGGGATAGGAGGGAGGGATAGATCAGACATGATCGAATGGCGGAGTAGACTTGGCCTAATGGCCTAATTCTACTCCTATCACTTCTGACCTTATGACCTTATGAAGTGTTGTTGCGAATTCATAGCAATTGTTATCTATTGTTGAGAAAGTGGGGGACCGAGTTGCAATGGGATGTGCAGCGATCCAGTTACCTGAGCTTGGTAGCAAGTTTGGAAGGGATGATAGTGTTGAACGCTGAGCTGTAGTCGATGAACAAAAACTTTACATTTTTACTGGGAATTCAACAAGTGGAGATTCAACAATTTCAGGTAACTCACTTTCTCTGTCATTATCAGTTCTGTTGAATGTTATCCACACTTTGTTTTCACTCAGATTTTTCCTTTGCTATTAACACTGCCTGCTGGGGATTTCCTACATTTCTGCAATTCACAGTTTTCCATCTGCTTCTTTGTGTATTTGTATTTCCTCTCAGCTTAACACAGCAACAACCATGGCCCCAACCTATCAGAGATACTCCCTTTGCTCTATCCATTCCTCCCAACTCTCCCTGCAATATAAATTTAACTTGTTTTCTCTCATTCCCAGTTTCGATGAAGGCTTTTCAACCTGAAAACTCTAACTCTACCTACAGATGCTGTCAAACCTGCTGAGTGTTTCCAGCATTTTCCGTTTTTATATTGTGTTCGATTAATTTGCTGGAATTCTTTGTTGATGTAAAAAAAATGTATATAGTGGAAGTGATGCATTTAGATTTTCAGCAGGCTTTCACTCAAGCTGCATACAGGAAATTTGTCAACAATGTTAGAACAAATGAAGCGGAGGGTACGGATGAACTGTGTGAGTAAACAAGGAAGTGCAAGATGCAATGTGATGCGGAGATTTACGAGTTCAATCGGATGTACAGTACAGAAACTCAGAGCATTTCTTAAATGAAGGGGGATTGGATTGTGTTGATCAAACCTTTCCACATGTAAATATAAATGTTTCTTGAACGTTGTGCTAGTACCTGCCTCAACTACTTCCTACGGCAGCTCATTCCATACACCTACCATCCTTTGTGTAAAACCAAAAAAGTTGACCCCCGGGTTCCAATTAAAGCTTTCTCTCCCTCACCTGAAATCGATGTCCCCTGTTTCTCAATCTTTGCACAATCTTTGGACTTCCTCACTGACAGACCCCAGTCTGTGAGGGTTGGAAATAACACCTCTAACACCATCTCTCTGAGCACCGGCTTCCCTCAGGGCTGGGTCCTGAGTCCACTGCTGTTTACCCTGATGACCCACGACTGTTGTGCCAGGTTTAGTGCAAACCACATCATGAAGTACACAGATGACACTACAGTGGTGGGCCTCATCAGGGACGACAATGAGCTGGCTTACAGGGAGGAGGTGAAACAACTGGTGGACTGGTGCAATACGAACAACCTGATCCTGAATGTCGAAAAAACAAAGGAGGTCATCACAACTTCAGGAAAAACCGGCACAGTCCCATACCACTTCACACCAATGACAGCGATGTGGAGGTGGTCAGTAGCACTAAGTTCCTGTGGGGTGCAGATCACTAACATTCTGACCTGGTCGAATAACATCTCATCAACAGTTAAGAGAGCACAGCAGCGGTTGCACTTTCTGCGCCGGATGAGAAGAGCTCACCTCCCCCATCCCATCCTCACCACTTTCTACAGGGGCACCATAGAGAGTATTTTGACCAGCTGCATCTCTGTCTGGTTTGGGGCTGTAAAGCCTCTGACTGGAAGTCCGTGCAGAGAGTGGTGAGGACAGCGGAAAAAATCATCGGGACCTCTCTCCCCTCAATCGGGGATATTGCGACCAAACGGTGCGTGTCTAAGGCCAGCGGTATTATAAAAGACCCCACACATCTCCATCACGAACTGTTCACTCTGCTGCCCTCGGGCAAAAGATATCGTAGCATGAGCAGAACATTAAGGTTCTGCAACAGCTTCTTCCCACAAACCACCAGACTCCTGAATGCCATGTAATGGGCTGCCACCATTGTCTTTTTACCCATTTTATCCATGTTTATCCTTCTGTTAATTATCGTGTTGCACAGGGAGCCAAATGCAACGGAATTTCATTTGGAACTGCGTATATCAATGTATTTCCAAATGACAATGAAGTTTGTTTGACTTGACTTTGACTTTGTGGAGATGGAGTCCTGTCTTCACACTGAGAATACCCTGAGAATGTCTGCTATTCTTTTCCTCTGGAGATACTGCTTGATCCAGCACTTTGTAGATCCCCACTGTGGACAGCCTTTCACCCACAAATACTCTTATTGAGAATGACTGCTTCCCACCTCTAAGCCAATTTTGTCTACAATTTAGCATATAAACTGATCCCATTACTGCAAAGGAACAAATTAGTTTATCCTCAACATAACTGTCATTCCTTTTTTCCATTTAAAATTAATTTTCATATCTTGCATTTCTTGGATTATCTTCTTCTTTTCTCAAGGGTTCACACAAACAGTTAATCCTAAACTCTATTGTGAGATCCGTTTTTCTCCATGCAGTGGTATTGGGTGAAGATTTCCAGCAGCTGGAATTCTCTTTTAAGGAAACATGGTTTTGTAATCTTTCCAGGTCCTGTTTCACAGGATTAATAATGAAGGACAGAGTATCTGCCTGTGCTTAAGGTCTGTTGTTGAATTTTGATTTTTTTTAAAAATTACACTGCTTAGGAGCTGAAAATACCCCAAAGGAACAATACCTTGGTTTAAATGTCATGTGTTATGAGGGCACTAAAATCAAGTTAGAACGTTGACCAGAGCTTTTAGACTGATGTGATTTTTGTATTTAACAACATTAATGAGTTGTTAAATGCAATATGGTTGCTGGGAAGTGTCAGGAAGCAGTATTTTGCTGAAAAAAAATCCACTTTGGGTGGGTTGGAAGTAATGATGAGTAAGTATTAGTCTAAATTCCCTGACAAGTTGTTAGTATACAATTGGGTCTGTCATACAAGACAGTTACATATAAGTTAAACATAAAATGCTGGAATAACTCTGTGTGTCAGGCAGCATCTGTGAGCGAATGGATAGGTGACGTTTTGGGTTGAGATCTTTCTTCAGACTGACAATAGACAATAGACAATTACTCACCTGGAAAGACAGGGCACGTACGTGAGGATGCTCTTCATAGACTATAGCTCTGCCTTCAACACGGTCACCCCCACCAAGCTCACCACCAAACTCCACCAGCTTGGCCTCAGCTTGTCGATATGCGACTGGATCCTGAATTTCCTGACGTAGCGACCGTAAGCAGTGAGATTGGGCCCGCACCTGTCACCCTGAGCACCGGCACACCACAGGGCTGTGTACTGAGCCCCATGCTCTACTCCCTCTTCACACACAACTGTGTTCCTGCATTCAACACCAACACCATTGTCAAGTTTGCAGATGACACAACTGTGATAGGGCTGATCAACAACGGTGATGAAACAAACTAGAGAGCGGAGGTGCAGAACCTGGTGGACTGGTGCTCACGTAACAACTTGTCGCTAAACACCTCCAAGACCAAGGAGCTGATTATCAACTTCAGGAGGACACATAAGGGGGAATACGCTCCAATCTCTATCAACGGGGACAGTGTGGAGGGAGTGTCCAGCTTTAGGTTTCTGGGCACAAACATTTCAGAGGACCTCACATTAGCAATGTTACAAAGTTACAAAAATCTTAAAAATAAGTTTAATTTGACACCTAATTCACTTTCATATCTTCAGTATTAAAAAAGTTAGGGCCATTTTCATACTCGGAAATTAGCAACTTGCTTCCTAATGCTTTTCTATTGACTTGTCGCAAAAGTTGTGATCGAGGACAGTCAAAAGCCCATAACTTCCTTAAAATTTAAGAGAACTGAAAGACATTTTCAGTTATTATAGATTGAAGTATTCTGAAACAAATATGAAACAATCTTACTTGGATGACCTGAAATGAAAGCATATAATTAGTTAGTTACCCAATGTAGCCAATTACAAAATTCAATTACTAGATCTAAACATTTATCAATTTCTTAAGTAAAAAATTTAATTTTTTTTTTCATATCTTGCATAGGAAAAAAACCTAAGTGTCCAATTAACAGTCACACAATAATTCACAATAAAACATGAATTTTAAATCTAATTGTCATTAATTTATAGGCCAAATTGAAGGAATTCAGTGTTTAATGCTTGCGAGTGGGATTTTATGGAACGCGCTGTATTGGAACGTTGCGGTTGCGGTGAATTCAGCAGGAAAATTTCTGACAGTTCATATGGGGGCTAAATCACCGTTTCGCAACATGAAATATTGATTAAAGTCCCCTAAAAGTTTATATGAAAAAATAAACAGCTTTCACTTACCTGTCCCCTACGTAAAATCGGTCCCCGTTGTCGGCGTTCACGGCATTGGGAGCTAATTTTTATTTTACTGCAGCAATTAAATAGTCGGACGATTTATTTTAAAAAACTGACTTACCGGCAGTCGGAACGAATCTCCAAAAATAGATCACACTCCGAGAAAATAAAGCTCCGGATTGCAAGGGGAAAACCGCATTACAACCCCGCCCCCCCCCCCCCCCCTTAAAGGCGCCTAAGTCGCGCACACGGCCAGCGGCAGAACTCCAGCACTGCTAAAGGTAAGTTTTGTAACATACCTACTCACATGGTCCACCAACACCGCTGCGCTGGTCAAGAAGGCACAGTAGTGACTGTTCTTCCTGGGAACACTGAAAAAGACTGGTCTGCCTCAACAGCTGTTGACAACCTTCTACCGCTGCACTACAGAGAGCATACCAACATATGGCATCTCTGTGTGGTATCTCAGCTGTACGGAGGCGGAGAGGAGAGCTCTTCAGCGCATCGTCCACAGAGCGCAGAAGATAATTCGGACACAGCTACCAGCTACCTTGGAGGGCATCTACTATACACGGTGCCTCAGGAAGACCTTCAGCATCCACAAAGACTCCTCACACCCTTGTAATAGTCTGTTCGAACTTCTACCTTCCGGTAGACGTTACAAGGCCTTCCACGCCCGCACCTCCAGACTCAGGAACAGCTTCATCCACAGAGCTATAGCTGCTCTGAAACAGCCTTGCTAAGTGCCCCCACCCCCATGAACTGTCTCCCTTGGATGGTCACATCGCACATCGACCCGGCACAGACCTATTTGCACTTTATACTGTTTTATTTTTTTAACTGTTCTTTTTTATAAATCATGTTTCTCTGGGTATTTAAATTTTAGTTGTTTAAGTTATGACATCGGATGGAAGCTGCATACCAAATCCCTTTGCACCTATGTGCAATGACAATAAAATATATTATTATTTTTATTATTAGTAGTATTATAGGTGCAGGAGTAGGCCATTCGGCCCTTCGAGCCAGCACCGCCATTCAATGTGATCATGGCTGATCATCCCCAATCAGTACCCCGTTCCTGCCTTCTTCCCATATCCCCTGACTCTGCTATTTTTAAGAGCCCTATCTAGCTCTCTCTTGAAAGCATGCAAAGAACCGGGCTCCACCGCCCTCTAGTCAGAGAATTCCACAGACACACCAGAGAAAAAGCGTTTCCTCGTCTCCGTTCTAAATGGCTTACTCCTTATTCTTAAACTGTGGCCCCTGGTTCTGGACTCCCCCCAACATCGGGAACATGTTTCCTGTCTCTAGCGTGTCCAAACCCTAACAATCTTATATGTTTCAATGAGATATCCTCTCACCCTTCTAAACTCCAGAGTGCACAAGCCAATCTGATCCATTTTCTCAGCATATGACAGTCCCGCCATTCTGGGAATTAACCTTGTAAACCTACGCTGCACTATCTCAATAGCAAGAATGTTATTCTTCAAATGAGGTGACCAAAACTGCACACAATACTCCAGGTGTGGTCTCATTAGGGCTCTGTACAACTGCAGAAGGACCTCTTTGCTCCTATATTCGATTCTTCTTGTTATAAGGGCCAACATGCCATTTGCTTTCTTCACTGCCTGCTGTACCTGCATGCTTACTTTCATAGTGATGTACAAGGACCCCCAGATCCCATTACACTTCCCCTTTTCCCAACTTGATTCCCTTTAGATAGTAATCTGCCTTCCTGTTTTTTGCTACCAAAGTGGATAGCCTCACATTTATCTGCATTAAACTTCATCTGCCATGCATCTGCACACTCCCCCAACCTGTCCAAGTCACCCTGCAGACTGATCATAACAGAGTGGAGAAAGCTGGAAAAGAGGTGGGGGCAGCACAAAGTCACATTTGGCAGATGGGTGGAGTAAGTGACAAAGGCTTGTGCTGAAAAGTAGACAAAAGGATGTCAGATAAGGAAAGAAGAAGAGTGAAGTAAAAGGGAGGGATATAGATGGAAAGTGACAGTGGGTAAAGATGGATGGGTGAACGAGAATGTAGTGGAAGGTAAGACCTCCCTGGTGGAATAAAACTGGCTGAAAAAAAGGTCTTACCTTCCACTACCTGCAACCTCCGGCAACCACCTTCAGCTAGCATCGCAACTGGCTTCAACTAAAAAATTACCGATTTTTAAAACGGCAATCTATGTTTAATCGCGGCCGCTTTTGAATTTTTTGAAATAATCGCCGGAACATAGAAGAAGCGGAAACCACTTTTGACCATTAGGGAGACTGACAAAAACCTCCGGGCACCGCACGGAAACCTTGGGTGGGGCGCAAAGTCTCCAGAGGTTTCCGTTCAGGTGTCCTAAGTGGGACAGGGGCATTATCCCTCTCCTAAATGGGTGGGTTTTTTTTTAAAGTAACCTCCTAATTCCTAATTCTCTGAGAAGGGGAGACGTTCTCTTGACATCATCCTATTAAGACCTCTCTGTAATTTATATGTTTCAAACAAGTCACTTATTGCTCCTCAAAACTAGCAAATTTAAACCTAATCTTTCCAACCATTACTCATAAAACATGCCAGCACCCAACTTTTGTGGTCTAGTGGCTTACTAAAACTTCGATAAACTGCTTCTAGTTCATTAACATCCTTCCCTAAGTACTGAGACCAACACCCTAAACAATGTGTTGTAGAAGGAACTGCAGATGCTGGAGAATCAAGGGTACACAAAAGGCTGGAGAAACTCAGCGGGGGCAGCAGCATCTAAGGAGCGAAGGAGATAGGTGACGTTTCGGGTCGAGACCCTTCTCCTTGATGTTGTGCTAGATATCCTTTGTAGGTTTTCCTTGTATATTACTTTCTCTGTCACTCCAATGTTATTTGTATCTTTTACAAAAACAGAAAAAAAAGTGGCGGGAATCTTCTGCTAGCTCTCTTCTGCTAGGTCAGTCACTCAATGTACCTTTGTTCGGACATCATGACTCCAGTGAAGAGAAGTAGCTGGTCTGCTGCCTGGTACCTCAAACAAACTGATTGCTGCCAGGGCCAGCCTTTGGGGGTGCGTGGCCCAATTGGGAACAATTTTGGTGAGCCCCAGGTTCCCAGCCAAGGTCTGTCAGCCCAGTTATTCAGTATATATTATGAAATTGTACACTAAAGTGCTATGGATTATACACTGAATCTCTCCTGCTCCTGTTTGACTGTCAGTAACTCAGCTGGCTTCCAACCTTTACCGTAGCAGCTAATTACCATTAAACTGCATTATGTGATTGGACACAATGCCCTTGGAGAGAGCGGCTGATTACATGGGAGGAGACCTATTTGTTGATTGGATGGGAATTTTAAGGCAAGCTGGTTGGTGAATGGATGCAACCCCCTTAGAGACAGCGATTGATTAGCCGCCAAATAATCAGGCACAAAATAATTGACAAATAGGAAAACGAAAATCGCTGGTCAGTGCAAACTCAGTGGACTATCTGGCTGTATCTCCAAACTAAATGGTATAACATGCAGGTACATTAATTGAAAATAAAATTCAGTGATTATTTCACATGATTTCTCACTGTGTAAAGCTCAGTATCTGACCAATTTCTGTTTAACACGTTTGGTCTGCCGTGAACATTTTTCTCTCCCAAAACAGTTCATATCTAGCAATACGATCAACGAACCAGACAGCAGTTGAATGCAGTCATGCGATTAGCAAGCGATTGATAAGATTTGATGGGGCACTGGTATTAGTGTTAAGTTATTGAATTTATTCGTTTCTCATTTGTTCTCATACAATCTATGAGTATTGTGTTTACACGCCTGTTATACTCCTGCAAATAAGAATTTAATTGTTCTGTTGTGGGTACACATGACAATTATACATTCTTGACTTAACTCTTCACTCATGCATTTGTGCAATAGAAAACGGGTAACCATTGCACTCTGCGCCAAGCTAAAAAGAGTCAGCAGTTAGTCAGGAAGTGATTAACCTCCAAAGAGCAATCCTTTGTTAGGTGGCTTCTCTAAATGGTGTGACTCAATATTCCTCCAGCAGTTTCTTTTTGCTCAAGATCTGCAGCATCTGCAGTCACTTGTGATTTAATACTATGTTCCGCTGCGATCTTACTAATGGATGGCCCATGCTAAAGCACACGTGGCATTGAACTGCTAATACAACAATTAGCAAGAATATTGAACAATACAGTAACACGTAGCTCAGAGGACACTGGGGTTTAATTTTGCAAAGACCCATTTTCATGAAGCAAGTCACTTTTGGCAACGATACCAGTTTTTAAGATGGCAACTTTGCACTGACCACTTGAAAATAAATCAGTGGTTAACTGGCAATGTAAACGTGATGGTGTACCCACCAAAGCAGCAGGCACTGTGGGAGGAAGGTGGGGGAGAGGGAGATGAATGTGGACAGACAGGGGGTGAAACAAAAAGATAAAGAGCTGGTTTCAGTCCAACAGCAGTACAAAACCTGAAACAGCTGGTCACAGGGCTAAGAGGCTGAAGTGCTCCAGGCTGCTGTTGGACTGAAACCAGCTCTTTATTTCTATGTTTTTCTATGTTCTATGATTTCTAAAATTGTTTCTAAAATTTCTATGTTTATCTTTTTGTTTCACAGAATTACTTCAAGCCCGGTCTCTGCATTTTAAGTGCAACATGAACAGTGGTGAAAATGGGTTTTTGGAACTAGAGGTACACTAAGGTCCGTGAGGCTGAGGTTGGGAAGGAAGGGGGGGGGGGGAGGGGGGGTAGATGCTATAAGTCCCCTGTGAGAATTTTTTTTTCTTTTAAATTGAAGATAGACATAAAGCTGGAGTAACTCAGCAGGACAGGCAGTGCAGCGACTCTGGAGAGAAGACCCTTCTTCAGACTGAACTGAACTCCCATCGGTGAGAGTACTTGTGATTGTCTGAAGAAGGGTCTCGACCAGAAATGCAACCCTCTCCACAGAGCCCATGCCCGTCCCGCTGTGCCACCTTCAACTTCAGAGCCAAACAAAAAACACAGAGTGCTGGAGGAGCTCAGTGAGCAAGGTGGCTGCCTCACCCGCTGAGTTTCTCCAGCATTTTTGTCTACCGCAAAACGTCAATGATTCCGGGAATGCCGAGGCGACAGGGTGAGAGAGAGGGAGTGAGAGAGCTAGAGAGAGATGAGATGGGGAGTGGGAGAGAGAGAACGGAGAGAGAGAGAGAGGGAGGGAGAGAACGAAAGACAGAGAGACACAACCTAGGTCGATAGGTGAATGACTAACCTGCACACCAAAAATGATGGCGAGTTTTAAGAAATTCTCAATGTGTCATTAACGCATCGATCAACATTCCTCAGTAAATGTAATTGTGTTTTGAACAAGTATTAATGACACCACGTGAGAGGGATCAGAGATGATCTTGCCCGCTTGCTTCCTGGCCCTTGCAGTGCACAGTTCATCAATGGAGGGAAGGTTGCAGCCAATAATCTTCTCTGCTGATCGGATGATTCACTGCAGCCTCCAGGTGTTATGCTTGATGGCTGAACCAAACCAGACCATGATGGAGAAGGAGAGAACAGACTTTACGATGGCCGTGTAGCATTTGGCCATCATTGCCTGTGGCAGATTGTGCTTCCTCAGCTGCCGCAGGAAGTACATCCTCCGTTGTGCCTTTTTGACTGTGGATTTGATGGTCGCCCCCCACTTAAGGTCCTTGGAGACAATGGTTCCCAGGAACTTAAAATACTCCACAGATGTGACTGTGGTGTTGTTGATGGTGAGTGGGGTGAGGGGAGGGGGAGCTCTCAATTCCAATCTAGTCTACAATCAATTCCACTGTGTTAAGAGCATGGAGCTCTAGGTTGTTGCTAAGGTACCAGGGCGCTAGCTGTGACACTTCCTGTCTGTAGGCAGATTCCTCCCCATCCTGGATCAGTTCAATCAGGGTTGTGTCATCCGCAAACTTGAGAAGCTTGACAGAGGTGTCTGTGGAGGTGCAGTCGTTGGTGTAGAGAGAGTAGAGTAGAGGAGAGGAGAGAGTACGCAGCCTTGCGGTGCTCCTATGCTGAGCGTTTGCGGGTCCGAGATGTGCTTTCGTTAGAGTGCCTCAGAAAACACTAAACATTAATAATAATGTCTTATTATTATTAATGTTTAGTGTTTTCTGAGTCACTCATAACTGTCACTGTACGTGATGTTGTTACATGTGGGTGGAGCACCAAGGCAAATTCCTTGTATGTGAATACTTGGCCAATAAACTTACTTACTTAACAAATCGTTTGTGTCTGATGGCCGTGCAGCAGTTGTTATCCATGTTTCTTTTAAAAAAAGAATCTGGATGGCGAATGTTTTATTTAACAAAGCGAATTTGTATTTCCGTACGAAATACGGAACATTGGTGCGGGGTCCCCCTTCCGCGCGAAGCCCAATTGGGAGCATTCGGTCCAATCGATCCAATCGGCTTATGGCCGGCCTTGATTGTTGCAATTAGCCAATTGTCCCCATCCAAACCTATCTCCTCTCCTGGTTCACCTTCACTCCCAGTTGCTGGTATTGTATCTTCTCCGCACTCCCCTCACTAAAAGCTGGTAAACTAGTTCCTGATTCCTTGATTCCCGCAATGCCTGCAGCACCTCACCCCCAGCTCCCATCTCCCAGCACCCCCAAGGCTCCACCCCTTGCCTGGGGAGAGGCTGCAGTGGCCTTGGGCTGTGACCTTCTGCTGCTTGATTTCCAGTCCAGTAGTGGCCAGTTTGTCAACATGGCCTCCTGCTCCCAGGGAACAGGAGCAATAAAATTGGATCATGATACTTGGCAGGACCTCTGCATTCATGACATTTTCCTTACTCCTTTTATGTCTCCATGTAAACATTAAGGTCTTTGTTACTAACATCCTTGGTCCTTCAATGCTAAGTATTTATTAATCTAATTACTAGAGGCTTCCCGATATTCCTGAATTCTGCCTTTCTGTCCTCCCCTTCTTCTTTTCTGTGTCCTGAACTGCACAAACCTGTTCAAGGCATTCACATTCTGATGAAGGCAAGGGCTCCTTCTCTCATCCTCTGTCGACTGAGATTCATTGTTGATCAAACTCTTATATTCACCAATATACATTCAAGTGTGCTTCTGGATATGCCAAGTTTTCACATTGCTGTATATTAATCAGCATTCCTTCCCTTTGCTATTTCTTCTCTGTCTAATCGCCCAACATGAGGGTAGTGCTAGTCTGAATGCTCACTGGCATCAAACCCTCATCTGAATCAAACCCTACTTTCTTCACACTCATCTAAATTGGTTTTTTTTAAGGCCAAGTAATGAAACTGCCAGTATTGAAGGCAAAGCCACAGAGTACCCTCTTCTGGTAATGGCAACAGATCATTCTGAACACCGTCTGCCAGAGATTACAGCAGTTTGGTTTGGGAATACAAACTGCCAACAATGAAATGTCAGTCTGGAAAATTAGTTCAACAATTGGTACAATTTACAGCAGCTAAATAGAGAGCATATCACCTGTGGAAAGAAACAGTGGGGCAAGAGGAACTAACAAAAAGGGTAAAGCATTAAGTGAACAATTAAAAAACAACAATAGGCTATTTGCCTATTTCCTGCGCTCCATGGATGCAGCCTCACCCGCTGAGTTTCTCCAGCATTTTTGTCTACCTTCGATTTTCCAGCATCTGCAGTTCCTTCTTAAACAAAAAAAAATATGTTTTTACATTTTCTAAAACAATTTACAAACTCACTAATTGACATTCTACATTTTATTTATTTCCTTACTGGATGTCAAGTTGATGGTATCCACTATTTTTTTTTTATTATTATTTTTTTTTAAATAATTTTATTTATTAGAGGTACAGTAAGTTACATCAGTGTACATCCCATATACATTATTACAATCATTGTACCCCTTAATTTTTTAAGGCTTTTAGAAAAAAAAAGGAATAGAAACAGAGAAAGTGAAAAAGAGTTGTGAAAGTGAAGAAGCGTACCAAAGGAAAAGAAAAAAAAAAGAGCCCTTGGTCGAAGAGTTAGAGAAAGGAGATTAAGAGAGAGACCCTAGAGAAAAGGAAAAAAAAGGAGAGAGAGAAGAAAAAAGGAAAAGCCAGTTACTTTATTATAACCATCACGCAAAAGGAAATGGTATCCACTAATAACGATCACATTGTCACAGGGGTGATCAATGGTCGGTGTGGACTCAATGGGCCTACGGTCCTATTTCCATGCTGTATTTCTAAATTAAACATTATTAAAAAGGAAACAAAATGACTACAGAGGCTGGATAACTGAAGAAAAACAGAAAATAGTGAAAATTCCCTGCAGCTCAGACAGCATCAAAGAGAATAACAGAAGTAATGCATCAGCTTAATCACTCTCATCGGAACTGAGGAAAGGGTACCAAGCTGAAACATTCATCGTTTCTCCCTCCACAGATGCTGCATGACATCAAGTATTTCCAACATTTTCTGTTGTTATATCCCATT
This sequence comes from Raja brachyura, assembly GCA_963514005.1. The sequence continues at coordinate 119,695,158 of OY740781.1, forward strand.
ACTAAATATGTCTTCAGTAGATCATTGTTTCACTTTGTGTGATGAGTTTAATCAGCAGTGTGAAAAAGGCAGCAACATTGGAGAAAGATCACAGAATGATTAACCTCAAGAACATTCCACATGGTATTACAGAGACAATACCATCATGGTAATACGGTATTGGAGTGCAAAGCAAAAGCCATTTGCGGTGATTTGTAGTTCATAAGGTATTTCTCTCCAATCAAAAACCATTGGCTGATTTGTGCATTAATAACTGCCTGCAACATTCAGACTCCATTATACCTCATAAAAAAACAAAGGTTTTCCTTAAGATTAAGAACTCCCCATTATTTGGCACTGGATTATCTGTTGTGGCTGTAATGTGCTATTGATATAAAAACTAATATCTATCATATCTATACTATTACTAAAACTCTCATCTTGACCACTTCTGGCCTATGTTGCAAATACATTTTCGCAAAAACGCTATCCTATATCGCTATGATTTGTTTTGCCATCTTACTCACTGTCCACCTCTCCTACAAGTGTCCCAAATTTTCTTCCGATCGGTGAAATAATAGAAAAATTATGAATGTTAAAAAAATTGTGAGATCAGCGGATTGGTCTTCTCTCCTGTCGGTCACCATGATGAAGGTAATGCCCCTTCAGGGGGCCAGGAGAATAAAGCCCTGGAGGGAGACGTGAGTCAGTCACCCCGGAAGACCATGAGTGAGAGTTGAGTCCAGAACTATGAGTCTGCGCTGTGAGTGAACTGAACTGTGAGTCTGCACCATGCTGATAGAACTGTGAGTCTACGCCGTGAGTGAACTGAACTGTGAGTCTGCACTGTGCTGATTGAACTGAACTGTGAGTTAGCGCCGCGAGTGAACTGAACTGTGAGTCTATGCCATGAGTGAACTGAACTGTGAGTCTGCACGTGAGTGAACTGAACTGTGAGTTTATGCTGTGAGTGAATTGAACTGTGAATCTGTACCGTGCTGATTGAATTGAATTGGGAGTCTGTGCCATTGTGAACTGAACTGTGAGTCTACGCCATGAGTGAACTGAACCATGAGTCTGCACCGTGCTGATTGAACTGAACTGTAAGTCTATGCCGTGAGTGAACTGAACTATGAGTCTGCACCATGTTGACTGAACTGAACTGTGAGTCTGCGCTGTGAGTGAACTGAACTGTGTCTACACCATGAGAGAACCGAACTGTGAGTCTACACCATGAGTGAACTGAACTGTGAGTCTGCGCTATGAGTGAACTGAACTGTGAGTCTGCACTGTGAGTGAACTGAACTGTGAGTCTGCGCCATGCTGAGTCCAGAGGTCACGCTCATTGCGGAAGTCCCACTCAGTCCAGAGGCCACACTCAGCTTCATGAGTAGATTCAAGAGAGTTTTACTGTCATAAATATATGTCCCGTGTGTGCGTGTAAGTGTGTGTGTGAGTGTGTGTGAGTGTGTGTGAGTGTGTGCCTATGTGCGTGAGTGTGTGTGAGTGTGTGACAGAGGGTGTGAGTGATGGAGGGTGTGAGTGATGGAGGGTGTGTGTGTGTGAGATGGATGGTGTGTGTGTGAAATGGAGGGTGTGTGTGTGTGATGGAGGGTGTGTGTGTGAGCCCATCAGCTGTGAGTGAGTGAACCGCCAGCCCAGCAGCTGTGAGTGAGTGAACTGTCAGCCCACCAGCCATGAGTGAGTGAACTGTCAGCCCACCAGCCGTGAGTGACTGAACTGCCAGCCCACCAGCCGTGAGTGACTGAATTGCCAGCCCACCAGACGAGAGTGAGTGAACTGCCAGCCCACCAGCCGAGAGTGAGTGAACTGCCAGCCCACCAGCCATGAGCGAGTGAACTGCCAGCCCACCAGCCATGATCGACTGAACTGCCAGCACACCAGCTGTGAGTGAGTGAACTGCCAGCCCAACAGCTGTGAGTGAACTGTCAGCCCACCAGCCATGAGTGACTGAACTGTTAGCCCACCAGTCATGAGTGACTGAATTTCCAGCCCACCAGTCGTGAGTGAGTGAACTGTCAGCCCACCAACTGTGAGTGAGTGAACTGCCAGCCCATCACCCATGATTGAGTGAACTGCCAGCCAACCAGCCATGACTGACTGAACTGGAAGAATCCATTCGGCCCACAATGTCTATACTAGCCCTTTGGAAACCAGTCCTTTTGACCTACAACACCCATACTAGTGCTCCAGAAAGCGCCCCCCCCCCCCCCCCCCCCCGGCCACCAATATTGGAATTGGTGGAGATGCGGAATCTTGGATTGGGGAACCGGCCCTCCCGTGTGGACATGGGACCCAACGGGTCCCACTTAGTCTAGTACTTATTAAAAGTCTGATCTTGTACATGTGTATATGTGTGTGTATATGTGTGTGCATATGTGGTTGTCTTTACATCTTCGCAAAAACACTACACGATAATGATTACATTTTTACATGTTCTGATTGATATTTTTACATATTTTGATTCACATTTTTCCCCTCCACGCAGAAATCACCTTCACTGAACATTTTATGCTTTATTTCTCGACATATTCTCGACATTACGGATTAAAATTTAAAAAAATCAAAAGATTTTAAAACAACCAGCTTCAACTGATGACGTCACAATGGCTCGCCGAGCTGTGATCAACTTCACTCGGGACCTCAACCCTCCGCAGCCATCGCTGCGGGTGTCCAGATATGCAGACAGGTAAAAGTCCAGGTAAGTCCAGTCGGCTCTTCCCCACCGGACACCGTGGCTTTAGTTTGGTGTAGGCCACAGGCCGGCCGTCGAAGATTTAAAGTTCCCGCCGCGCTGCAGCCAGAAGCACCACAGACCGCAGGGCCGGCGGTCGAAGCTCCCCTCCAGGGGTGATGGTAAGTCCATGCTGGACCCGTGGTAGAAGTAGGCTGCGGGCTGGCAGTGGTGGCTTCTTCTTCTCCCGGGTCCCCACAAGGGATCCCAGGCTGTGGATGCCGTGCCAGCTGGAGCACTGCAGACCAGTGAGGGCTCGCCCACTCCATGCCGAGAGTCCACGCTGCGCCCGCCACTGAAGCCCGATCCTCGATGTTAGGCCACGGGGGAGGCGACCTGGAAAAAGTCGCCTCTCCATGGAGGAGGCGACTGTAGATGATAAGTGCATGTCCCTTTAATTGTAGTGATGTAGCCCTGCTAACCACTCCCCTATAATCAAGTATATCTGTGTCTTCCCATCCCCTAGCTCTCTCTCTAGTGAACGTGACAGACCATGTGCAGCTAGGGCAGTAATGTGTGTGTGTAGTCAATAAAAGCTATAGTAAACAATTCCTTGTGTACGTGCATGTTCTTTACATGGCGTCAGAAGTTTCTTTTCCTGCGTCTCCTGTATATCGGGTTTTATTTCTTTAGTCCCAGTTACCCCTCCCTGACTCACTATGGCTTCCTCCTGTCGTAAGCCAGACCCGCTGATCTTCGACGATGACATTGCTCACCGATGGAACGTCTTCCGACGTGATTTTGAGCACTATGTCGCAATCGCCCACCCTGCAGTTGCCCCAGCGATTAAAACCTCCCTCCTTCTAAACCTGGCTGGTCCGGAGGCTCTGGAGCGCTCCGAGTCGTTTGTTTTCGGGCTCAACGAGAGCGCCCAGGACCCGGCGTGTTTGGTCGAAAAGTTTACTGAGATGTGTGATGTTCCCACCAACTGCATTCTGGAGCGTTTTAAGTTTTTCACCCGCCGCCAGAACCCTGGTGAGTCTGTGGACAATTTCGTAGCTGCTTTGCGGCACCTAGCTCGCCACTGTAACCTGGGTGCCGCGACCCCCGATACCCTGACCCGCGATGTCTTGGTGTATGGTCAACGGACGAGAAACTGCGATCCAAGCTCCTGTGCAAGCCAAATCTGATTTTTCACGAGGCTCTGCACGCCTCTAGGTTAGCGGAGGCTGTCTCCTCCGCCGTGTCCCCGCCCGACCATGCGGTCCGCGCGGCCAGTTTCGCCGGCCGCCATTCCACTGACCAGAAACGACAGAAAGCAAGCTCTGCTTCCAGCTCAAAACCAGGTCAGCGCTGCCTGAACTGCAACTTCGCGTCGCATCATTTTAATGTATGCCCTGCGTTAGGGAAGACCTGCAATTTCTGCCATAAGCCCAACCATTTCTCAGCGGCATGTCGTTCCCGTGGGAAACCTGGGCAACAGCAGCATAAGCCTTCCAATTACCTGGTACGGGATGATACCATGTCTGGTTCCTATCAACTGCATGACAACCTCCCACTGTCTGATTCGAGCTCTTCCCAGAGTGAGCTAAGTGTTTTCTCGCTGCGAGGTGCACCTGCGCTGATAACAGACCCGACCGTGCAAGTTACTGTAAACGGCACAACTTTCTCTGCCAAGGTCGATACTGGGGCCGCTGCAAACGTTATGTCAACAAGCTTATTCAAGAAGATAAGAAATAATGAGCGAGTTACCACTGAACGCTCTGTCCTTCGTGCCTATGGGGGAGGTCTGCTTGTTCCTGTGGGGAAGGCCACTCTCCACTGCAAAGTACTGAGTGGCCTTCCCCACAGGCCCCTCTCTTTCTTCCTACTGGACGGCAAATGTGCACCCCTGCTCGGTATTCAGGCCTGCCAGGACCTTGGTCTAGTCAACTTTCACCGTGACATCCGTGTGGTGCAGCAACCCTTAGACCCGCTGGTCGAATACCCAGACCGTTTTGATAGCAAGCTAGGGAAGCTTCCCTGCAGCTACAAGATCTCTCTCAATCCGGAGGTTGAACCTGTCATCCACCCGCCCCACCGAGTGTCGTTCGCGATGAAGGACAAGGTTGAGTCTACACTTCGTGATATGGTGGCTATGGGCATTCTGACGGAGGTGAGCGAACCAACTCAATGGGTCTCCACCATGGTTGTCGCTGCGAAGAAGGACAAAAGTGAGCTGCGGATCTGCATTAACCCCAAGGATTTGAACTTGGCTATCAAGCGCCCGCATTATCCTATGCGAACCGTTGAAGATGTTGCTGCACAAGTCGGCCCAGCCACTTTGTTTTCAGTGCTGGACGCAAAGAGTTCGTTCTGGCAAATACCACTAGATGAACGGTCATCTTACCTGACAACCTTCGGCACACCCTTCGGGAGATTTCGTTTCCTGCGCATGCCATTCGGGATCAACTCCGCCAGTGAGGTATTCCAGAGAACGATGGAACAGCTGTTCGCGGGGCTCCCATGCGCTATCATTGTTGACGACATCCTGGTGTATGGGAAGGATGTCGCACAGCATGACCACAACCTCCGGCTAGTCCTGGATCGAGCTCGAGAGGTCAACCTAAAGCTCAACCCGAAAAAGTGCCGGTTCCGCGTCCCGGAGGTCACCTACGTGGGACATGTTTTCACAGCGTCCGGGCTGAAGCCCGACCCACAGAAGACAGCCGCGATTTCCGAGATGCCTGCTCCTGAGGATGTGCCGAGCCTTCAGCGTTTCCTGGGCATGGTCAACTACCTGGGGAAGTTCATCCCTGACTTGAGCGAGTTGAGCGCTCCACTGAGAGACCTGGTGGAAAAGGATACTGCTTGGGCTTGGTTCCCGCAGCACCAGAATGCCTTTGACGTCCTCAAATCCAAGCTAATCAGCACCCCGACGCTGAAGTACTTCGACCTCAAGCGTCCCATTGTCATCACCTGTGATGCCTCCAAGTTTAGCCTGGGCGCCGCCTGCTTGCAGATCCACAACGGGGTACAACTGCCTGTGTGTTTCGCGTCCCGCATGATGACTCCTGCCGAGCAGCGCTATGCCCAGATTGAGAAAGAGCTGCTGGCTGTCGTGTTCGCCTGTTCAAAGTTTAAGGACTATATCCTAGGCACGGAGTTTTCTATTGAAACTGACCACCAGCCTCTGGTCACCATCCTCAACAAGCCGATTCATGCTGCCTCCTCCAGGCTCCAGCGGATGATGCTCCAGCTACAGCGCTTTACCTTCTCCGTGGTGTATCGTAAAGGCAAAGACATGTTCATCGCTGACACGTTGTCTCGGGCGCCCCTTGCTTCGACCACCCGTCACCCTTACGAGGCGTCCAATATGATAGTGCTGAATGTCAACTTTGTGCCTTCCAACCAGTTGAAGTCTCTGGTCAAACACACTGCTGCTGACGCTTCGCTCCAACAGCTGGCTGCGGTCATTCAGCGGGGTTGGCCCGAACGACGTTCTTCCCTGCCCGCCGCGGCAGTGCCTTATTTCCTGGTCCGTGACGAGCTGGTGCTGCGAGATGGTGTGATCGTAAAGGGCCACAAGGTGGTGGTGCCTGAAGCTCTACAGCGACAGTATTTTGAAACTGCTCATCGTGGCCATCCCGGGGCCGAGGCCACTCTTTCCATCGCTCAGAGCCAGTTTTACTGGCCTGATATGGCCACTTTCTTCCGGGACAGGGTGTCGTCATGCCCTACATGCAACAGTCTCGCCCCGCAACAGCAGCGGCAGCCCCTTTTGCAGCAGCCCGCACCAGACCTGCCATGGTCTGCGCTGGTGATTGACTTTTTCGAATGGCACGGCAAGCATTTCCTAGTGCTTGTCGATTCCTACTCGAACTGGTTTGAGGTCGACCAGCTGTCCTCTCTCTCATCCTCTGCCGTCATTGAGAAGCTGCGCCGCCACTTCGCCACCTTTGGGTCCCCTGCAAGCCTGCAGTCAGCCAACGGCAGCCAGTTCACCAGCGCTGAGTTCCAGGACTTTGCTGACCGCTGGAACTTTCGACACTACACCAGCAGCCCGGAGTACCCGCAGAGCAACGGCCTGGCTGAGCGCGCTGTCCGCAGTGCTAAGGGATTGCTGGAACGTTGTCGCCTTTCAAAATCTGATATCTACCTTGCTCTCCTGAACCTCCGCAACATTCCCCGCGACCACGTCCTGGGGTCCCCGGCGCAACGCCTCATGTCCCGGGTCACGCGCCCTCCTATTCCGGTTGCCCAACAGACCCTTACCCCCTCCGTGCTGAAACCTGCCATGGTCCGCGAGCGTATTGCTAACAAGCAGTTCATCCAGAAGCGCTCCCATGACAGGTCCTGCCGCGTTCTTCCTCCTCTGTATCCTGGCCAGGTTGTCCGTATGCGCTCCACCTCCGGTCACCATAGGCTTGCAGTTGTCGTCGGATCTACCGGTTCGCCTCGTTCTTACTTGGTTAACCTCAATGGCACGGTCTACCGCAGGTCACGTCAGCACCTTTGCCTGGTGAATGAGCCTCCCCCCCCTCCTGCTGTCCCGCATGCTTCCCCCATGTCCACTCTGCCGCCTCCGGCTTTCCCTGGTCCTCCGCCCCCCCAGCCCATCCCGGTCGTTCGTCCTGTGCCTGTCCCTGTCACTCCTCCCGTCTCGCCCCCCTCCTCTCCCTCGTCGCCGCCGCGCTCACCGCCCCGTGCCTCTCCTGCCAGGGTTTCCCTTCCCGCGCCGGTTCCACTCGTTCCCGTGGGGGGAGGAGGTGTGAGCGGGATGCGGACCCGCTCTGGCCGTCTTGTGCAGCCGCCTGACCGTTATGGCGAATATGTATGATTCGGTGCTGCGTTATTGTTTCTTTGTTCTCTGTTTGCCCTAGCGCATGAGACATGGTCGGCTGTCACTTTTCTTTCTTTTGTAGAGGAAGGATGTAGATGATAAGTGCATGTCCCTTTAATTGTAGTGACGTAGCCCTGCTAACCACTCCCCTATAATCAAGTATATCTTGGTGGTGGCTTCTTCTTCTCCCGGGTCCCCACAAGGGATCCCAGGCTGTGGATGCCGTGCCAGCTGGAGCACTGCAGACCAGTGAGGGCTCGCCCACTCCATGCCGAGAGTCCACGCTGCGCCCGCCACTGAAGCCCCGGGCGCCCGATCCTCGATGTTAGGCCACGGGGGAGGCGACCTGGAAAAAGTGAGCCTCTCCATGGAGGAGGAGACTGTAGATGATAAGTGCATGTCCCTTTAATTGTAGTGATGTAGCCCTGCTAACCACTCCCCTATAATCAAGTATATCTGTGTCTTCCCATCCCCTAGCTCTCTCTCTAGTGAACATGACAGACCATGTACAGCTAGGGCAGTAATGTGTGTGTAGTCAATAAAAGCTATAGTAAAGAATTCCTTGTGTACGTGCATGTTCTTTACAGCGACAAAGCGGTTTCCCCCTTATCCCCCCACACCACCCCCCACACAAGGCACAAAAAGAACCATTAAAAATATACTTTAAAACATACTAAAAAAATTTAAAAAGTAGAAAAAAACGGACATGCTGCTGACAGGGCGCCGGCTTGCAGTGCCCCCACCAATCCGCTTTGGTATATATATATATATAATTGTGATATATATATATAATTGTGATATATATATATTGCGATGTGTATGTATATATATTTTGTGTATATATATCACTATATATGTATATATATACACATAATATATATATATACACAATATATATATACACATCACAATATATGTGTATATACATATATATACACATACATATTTGTATGTATACACAAATACACACACACACACACACACACACACACACACATATATATATATATGAAATCGTAATATTGTGAATAAAATATCCATGAACACAATGTCGAAATATTTTTCCATTCTTTCATTCTATATTAGCGTAACACAATGTAGTGCATACATACCTACACATTTAAATTCAGTTGATAAGTTGGTCAAATAATATGGGGACCTTCTTGCTTTTTTTTGAGACATGGATTTTTTAAATGTGAATGTCTCATACCGACACATTTGTGGGTCAGCCGTATATTGCACCTATCCCCACAATTTCAAATAACTTTAAATTGAACTTTATAAACAAGGAAAACACTTTTTATTTTTGTCATTTATGGTAATATTTACATAATTCACATCATTTTGTGCATAACATATACAGGGAGTTGCAGTGTTTTGAAAGTGATGTAAAATTCAACATATTTCAGACAATGATGGCCCCACCCCTTGCTTACCCTAAAGAACAAAATATTCACTTATATACAATAATAAATAAATCGTCATTTGCACAATTTTGTGTGGGTAACGCGAGGTTCTCATTCTTACTCTTGAGTAACCGGCGTTGGGAAAACAGACGTTTCGCCGTGTTCGGGATATCAAATAGCGTTGGAACTGCATTGCAATTTATGGGTCTGCCTGTTATGGGTCTGCCTGTTGGAAAACTAGTCAAGTTCAATGTTCAGAACAAAGACGGCAGGTGGTTGACAAGTACACCAGAGTTTGGTGGAGGAGATCTTGTCAACGAGTATTCTGGACGCGCTGTCGACATCTGAAATTACAGAAAATCTCATATAGGATTAACTAAGAAGGAAAAAAATGTAGTTATAACTACATATCTGCAGAATGGATGATATATCATTTAAGTGAAATTGTTCAGCTGTGGGGAGAGACCTGTATATTGAAGATGCATTTTGCCACTAATATGTCAATTTACCTTCAATGTAGAAGAGCTTATTTAAACTTCTTACGAAGACCATTTAAAGTATCTTCTTTCTATCCTCTTTTGGACCTAAGACACTAGCAGGGCCGCCAACTCTCAGGCAGAGAGAGAGAGGAGAGGAAGAGAGAGAAAGGCAGATGGGACAGAGACCGAGATAGCGAGAGGCAGGGAGAGAGGGAGAGAGAGAGAGAGAGAGAAGGGGCAGAGAGAGACAGGGAGAGAGGGAGAGAGAGAGAGAGAGAAGGGGCAGAGAGAGATGGGGAGAGAGAGGAACAATCGCACGTTATATCACATAGCCGTTCCATTCTGACCACCGCCGAACCCCGCACCGCACCATTGCACCCTTCTTCACGGCGGCCCAGTGATGTCTCGGCTCTGAAAATTTGAGGGATCTAATCGGTAACAACACTGAGAGCAGTCCCGGGCTGCCGCGCTCCCCGACTCGAATCTGAGGTTTAAATCTCGTGATGGGCCTGATGTGTCTCTCTCCCCATCTCTCTCGGCCCCTTCTCTCTCTCCCTCTCTCCCTACGGACCATATTTTGGAGACCCCTGCGGCACAGAAACAAAAACAAAAATGTACAGAAGAAAAAAATTATTGTGGTAAGTTTAGATCAATTTTAAAAAAAATCTAGTAACTTTCTAATGTACCAACAAACCTAGTTTCCCAATGAGTGTTGATAGGGGAACAAAAAATAACATTTTCAGGACAGAATAATGTCACCTTTCTTTGTTGTTGGGGAAGCTGAAGAAAGACAGGTTGGGTTGTCAACATCGGCGATTAGAGCAATTTACACCGAGCCGTAGATATGGACGCCATGACAGTGTGGGGGCAGTCCGGTAAAATGTCATCGTAAATCACACACGTCATACTGCGCTTTTTTCGCTGAGTGGCGCATCTTGCTCCGCTAGTATCTTTGCTGCTGAGGGAGGCAGTGAAATGCTGGAATCTTATGTTCAGGAACGGTTTGAGGTGGAGGACCACGCCTCCTGTGGGGGCTATGGGTAGGGAATGGGTGTGTTGGGGGAGCAGACCCAATGGGTCTGCACTTGGTCTGGTATTATATTAAAAAATTCGTCTTGATTGTCTGTCTGTCTGTGAGATCAAGGAACTACGCCAAAATGACACACAATAGCATGAAAAGTTTTGTAGAAACTTTTTCCCATGGCCGTTACTATCAAGTTTCTTCACATTTGATGTTATATTTCACGGTATTGATATTTAAAGTTTTTTTAAAAGCCAACTTTGAAAATAATAACTGCCTGTGAAAGTAATACTTTTCTAGCAGCTTCCAGTGATGATGTCACAATGGCATCTCAGTCGTCCAATCACAATGGGATCTGCCATGAAGATTCTGAAAACTGAGAATGACATCACAATGTGATCTCTGTTGCCAACACAGAATCTATGAGAGTTGACGGAGTGGGGGATGGGAGGAGAAGAAATGTTATTTTAACATTTTCTTTAATGGGGGAGTGCGAAAGGGCAGAGGTGAGGGAGGGAGTGACCGAGTGTAGGGAAAAGGAGAGGGAGAGGTGACAGAGAGACAATGAGATTGGTGGAATATTGCGTTGGGCGAATGGCTTACGTTGGGGGAACAGGTGATGGGCTGATTGGTTCCAGGGGGCGCTTGCCTCCGGGATGAGCGTCGACGCCGTGTTCGGGGACAAGCCCTCCCGAGTGACGTCGCGCCTCCCCCCCCCCCCCGCATTACGGGACGTGGCCCAACGCGTCCCACTTGGTCTAGTTACTTCCTAAAATTGACAAAAAGTTATAATTATGTACGACTTGGTTTTCTGATTGGATTCATGACCAAAACTAAATTATCACGGTGATGCTACCATCGAATAATAGCGAGAGTTCAGAAAGGAGATTGAGAACCTAGTAATGGTGCCAAGGCCAAAACCTCTCACTCAATGTCAACAAGACAAAGAAGATAGTGATTGACTTCATGAAGCAAAGCAGTACACATACTCCAGTCTACGTTGTAGCAAAGTGGCGATGGTAGAAAGCTTCAAGTTCCTAGGAATAAATATCACCGGCAATTTGCTGTGGACAGGGTGAGCTGCTTTAAATACCTGGGAGTCCACATCACAGAGGATCTGACATGGACATCACACGCTGTCGCATTGGTGAGTAAGGCAAGGCAGCGCCTTTACCACCTCAGGCAGCCGAGGAAATTCAGAGTCTCTCTGAGGATCCTTCAGTGCTTCTAATCAGGGGCTGTAGAAAGCATCTTATCCGGCAACATCACAATCTGGTTTGGGATGCTCTGCCCAAGACAAGAAGACTCTACTGAGAGCAATGCGTTCGGCACTATCGAAACTATGCTCACCCCCTGCGTTCGGCACTATCGAAACTACACTCGCCCCCCTGCAGGAACTATACAGCAGAAGGTGCAGATCCAGAGCAGCAACATTATGGGGGACAACTACCATCCCAACAACGGACTGTTCCAGCTGCTACGGTCAGGCAAACGCCTCCGTTGTCACGCTGTGAAAACAGAGAGGATGAGACGGAGTTTCTTCCCACAGGCCATTGGGACTGTAAACTCTTATCTCACCAGGGACTAATTTACTGTACCAATTTACTGTTGTGTTGTGTCTTTTTTTAATTACTGTGTTTTTTCCAATATGTAAATACTGATTCTGTTCTGTAGTTTTTTGCACATTCCACAGGCATTGCCGCTTTCATTTCACTGCACATCTTGTATGTGTATGCGACAAATAAACTTGACTTTACTTGCCACATTGAAGCTATAGCCAGAAAGCACACCAATGTCTCAACTTCCTTTGAAGGCTCAGGAAGATCACATGTCTCCAACAACCCTCACCAACTTTAACAGATGCGCCATAGAAAGCAAGAATATAAAAATATCCTTTAGTTATAACCATATAACCATATAACAAATACAGCACGGAAACAAGCCCTCTCGGCCCTTCCAGTCCGTGCCGACCATTGTTTTCCCCTAGTCCCATCTACCTGCACTCAGACCATACCCCTTCATTCCCTTCCCGTCCATATACCTATCCACTTTACTTTTAAATGTTAAAATCGATCCTGCCTCCACCACTTCTGCTGGCAGCTCATTCCACACAGCCACCACTCTCTGAGTAAAGAAGTTCCCCCTCATGTTACCCCTAAACTTCTGTCCCTTAATTCTCATGTCATGCCCTCTTGTTTGAATCTTCCCTACACTCAATGGGAAAAGCTTATCCACGTCAACTCTGTCTATCCCTTTCATCATTTTAAAGACCTCAATCAAGTCCCCCCTTAACCTTCTGTGCTCCAAAGAATAAAGACCTAACTTGTTCAACCTTTCTCTGTAACCTAGTTGCTGGAATCCAGGCAACATTCTAGTAAATCTTCTCTGTACTCTCTCTATTTTGTTGACACCCTTCCTATAATTAGGCGACCAAAATTGTACACCATACTCCAGAATTGGCCTTACCAATGCTTTGTACAATTTTAACATTACTTCCCTACTCCTATATTCAATGCTCTGATTTATAAAGGCCAGCACAACAAATGCTTTCTTTACCACCCTATCTACATGCGATTCCACCTTCAGGGAACTACGCACAGTTATTCCAAGAACCCTCTGTTCCACAGCATTCCTTAATTCCCTACCATTTACCATGTACGTCCTATTTTGATTTATCCTGCCAAGATGTAGCACTTCACACTTATCAGCATTAAACTCCATCTGCCATCTTTCAGCCCACTTTTCCAAATGGCCCAAATCTCTCTGTAGACTTTGAAAATCTACTTCATTATCCACAACACCACCTATCTTAGTATCATCTGCATACTTACTTATACAATTTTCCACCCCATCATCCAGATCATTGATGTACATGCCAAACTACAGTGGACCCAACACAGATCCCTGAGGCACCCCGCTGGTCACCGGCTTCCAACCTGACAAACAGCCATCCACCATTACTCTCTGACATCTCCCATTTAGCCACTGTTGAATCCATCTTGCTACTCCTCCATTAACACCCAAAGATTGAAAGATTGAATCTATATAGTTCAGAATATATAGTTCAGATATATTTCTAAACTAAAGGCCATTTAATATTTCTAAAGCCAGAACTTTACTGCACAAACGTCTCACTTTATCTTTTTGTGCCTATCTTCGCTTTCGTCGACAAGCGGGTCCAAGGTGGATTTGGGGTACTGCAGCCACGGATGGAGCTCCAGCCCCGCAAAGATAATCATTCTCTCTCCACACCCATTTCGTGTATTTCAAGGTGGCATTTCGAGCATTTCATGGTGGAGATGGACATTAAACGGGCCTTTAAAAAACTTCCACTTCCCCACAACAGAGGCTGCGGAGTTTTATTTCCTTGGATTTTCCCAATATTTTCCCCCTTTTTTAAGGCAGAGCCAGGAGACTTCGGCAAACACTGTCACATTCCTGCGCGGGTGGAAACGGCCCTAAAAGTTGAATGTATTTTCAGACAATGGGTCGGGACTGTACACTGTCAGTTTATTAAAACGCCGACAACAGGTGGCAGCGGTCTGAGGAAGTATAAATCTGCGAGAATTAACTTGTCGAGTCTTTAGGATGAATTGGGCATGCCTCAGATTCAGATTACCCTTTGAGAATAGAATTTCATCAGCGTCATATATTATCGCAAGAGCTGCTCAGATGTTAAAAACCTGAACAATCTTCTCGGAGTAATCCGGAAGGCGGTTAAGACACACGCACGGCGAGCCCCAAACGAACAGTAGCTACTGGGATATCCCGACACTGGGGGAGAGGGCGCAGAGCTCTCCCTGGAGAGGTGGTGTCAACAATGCAACACCTCTAAAGCTGGAAAATTATGGAAAAGGGGGAAATAGGTAGATAGATAGATAGATAGATAGATAGATAGATAGATAGATAGATAGATAGATAGATAGATAGATAGATAGATAGATAGATAGATAGATAGATAGATAGATAGATAGATAGATCAAAGCAAACAAACAAATAGACAATCAATTTAATTAATTAATTAATGCTGAACTTTGATTGCGTCAGTCTCAGGGTTTGCTGAATCTTGGGGGCTGGTGGTGATATTCGTGTCTTGCTTATTGTTTTACTGGCAGCCTTGGCAGGTTACAGCAAGTTATTTCTTATCAACACCCCTGATCTACAGCCACCTACAGCCACCGTCGGTCTCCTGAATCGGACAGCAAAGCGACTAAGAGGTTGGTATTTCGAACCATGGTGACAATGGCTGCATCTCCATTCTGATACGCTGAACATGAATCTACACCGAAACCCCAAACTGGGAGTGAAACCCGTATCGTGTATTTTTTGTCATTTATGCGGTGGACAAGCAAGGATTTCAGAATCTGTTTCCTATTTGCAGCATCGAAAGACCGGCACCCCTGAAGATAATGCCATTGTTCGCCCCCACTGTGTTACCTCGGGACGGAGCAAGCTCACAGAGGAGGGGGGGGGGGGGGGTTGGGGAGTGTAGTGCTCGACACCCGGCAACTTTGTGCTTTATCAGCCTGTAATATCACGTGGTGGTATCTGACAGAGCATGGAATTGCCCCCACGCTGCACAGCAGTCATGGTAAGGTTATTTGTACTATAGGGTGGGGTGAGACAGATTGCAACCGGAACACATGTCGAATTTCCCAATTACATTTGAACTTGGACAACATGTACTCCTAGGAAGACGATTGCCGAAGACCCTTGACCCTGGAAAAAATTCGGCTAAGAACTGCTTTGTTTTTTGTATAATGATTGTCTGGTTGGACAAATTACTTTTGGAGTTTTAGAGCATTATCAGACTATTAAAGGAACTATTAAATTGTTAGGTGTTAAACTATTGGTCTTTATGTAATAGAGATTTTAAAAGTATAATCCTGTATTTAATAAGGAATATATGCAGTGAAATTACGGAAACGATTTTATTTACAAATGGTATTCGGAATCCTGCCTGAAGACTTTACATTAGTCTGAGGATGGGTCCCGACACGAAACATCACCTATCCATGTTCTCCAGGGATGCCACCTGTCCCGCTGAGTTTCTCCAGCACTTTGTGTCATTTTTTTCGTAAACCATCATCTGCAGTTCCTTGTTTCTACGTGAAGACTTTATCATTGGAAGCCAACTCTGGAGGTAAGCTACTTGCATCTCTTGAGAGAAGCTAGTTGTTCTGAAAACACCCATGCACTGAACGAGAGTCAAAGGGGTGCACGAGTGACTTTAAGCTGCGGCTTTGAAAATCCTGCGAAACCGGGTTCATCTGTATTAAACGATCAGATTAGCCACACAAAATTATAAACTTTAAAATAACTTAAAAAGTACTTCAAAAGAACATCCCCTGTGTTCCTATGCTCCATTGATGTCATTCTGTTTGTTTTGTGGTCTTTTACAAAAGAGCAACAGAAAATTCCAAGGACAATCCCGTATAAAATACAACTATATGCTTCAGATTGAGTGTTGCTTCAGCTGCTCAGCGACATGCTGGGAAACGATCTTGATTTCCAAAGGATTTGTTCAATGGTTCTACACTGAATTTTTTCAATGAATTGTAAAGAACTGAAAGTACAACTGAAATCATGGAATGGGTGCGATGCTGGCCAAAAGATTGACGATAAAGAGCTAGAAGAGTTGTTCCAGGAGAAATTACTAAGTGATTTAAAAAAAAGAATCTTCCGCAGCACATGGATGGTTCGTTACATTTAAGTTTGTACTAGCCTTCGCACGTTTTGCGGGATTTTACATTGTCTAAATGGTACCGAGCCCCAACGTGAAGCATGACGAAAAGGACAGGCTACTGCGTATTTTCAGAACCAATTTATGTTAAGAATTATAAATGACTGATCCAGGGTCTGAATCGAGAGGTGCCAGCTGGAACATTAAACTTATTGTCAAGGCACAATTAGAAAGAAACACCAGTGGACGTTTTTCAGCATTTCAAATTTTTTTAACATAAAATAAAATCTGAAGATTGGAGTACAGCACATTTGTTTTTCAGTCATGGCTAGTTATTTGGATTTAAAAAAAGTCTCATTAACCCACTAAAACACTTAAAACAGATAAGCCCCAAACTTCTTCTCATGAGTTTGGTGTGTGTGTGTGTAGCCTCCAACCCATTTCAAGTGTCTCACTGCTGAGTTTCTGGCATAATATAGGCAAAACATTGCTATGGCGGGCGAAGAGAACTGCAAGATCAACTCAACGAATTTCAGCACTTAGTTGTACATTTGTGGCTACCAGTATTACATAGAATCATCGAATCATAGAAAATAGGTGCAGGAGTAGGCCTTTCGGCCCTTCGAGCCTGCACCGCCATTCAATATGATCATGGCTGATCATCCAACTCAATATCCTGTAACTGCCTTCTCTCCATACCCACTGATACCTTTAGTCACAAGGGTCACATCTAGCTCCCTCTTAAATATAGCCAATGAACTGGCCTCAACTACCTTCTGTGGCAGAGAATTCCACAGACCCACCACTCTCTGTGTGAAAAAAGATCTCCTCATCTCGGTCCTAAAAGACTTTCCCTTATCCTTAAACTGTGACCCCCTTGTTCTGGACTTCCCCAACATCGGGAACAATCTTCCTGCATCTCGCCTGTCCAACCCCTTAAGAATTTTGTAAGCTTCTATAAAATCCCCCCTCAATCTCCTAAATTCCAGCGAGTACAAGCCGAGTCTATCCAGTCTTTCTTCATATGGAAGTCCTGCCATCCCAGGAATCAGTCAGGTGAACTTTCTCTGTACTCCCTCTATGGCAAAAATGTCTTTCCTCAGATTAGGAGACCAAAACTGTCCGCAATACTCCAGGTGTGGGCTCACCAAGACCCTGTACAACTGTAGTAGAACCTCCCTGCTCTTGTACTCAAATCCTTTTGCTATGAATGCCAACATTCCATTCGCTTTCTTCACAACCTGCTGCACCTGCATGCGTACTTTCAATGACTGGTGTACCATGGCACCCAGGTCTCGTTGCATCTCCCCTTTTCCTAATCGGCCACCATTCAGATAATAACCTACCCTCCTGTTTTTGCCGCCACTCAGTATCCTGTACCTGCCTTCTCTCCATACCCCCTGATCCCTTTAGCCACAAGGGTCAAAGTGGATAACCTCACATTTATCCACATTATACTGCATCTGCCATGCATTTGCCCACTCACCCAACCTATCCAACTCACCTTGCAGCCTCCTAGCATCCTCCTCACAGCTAACAATGCCCCCCAGCTTCGTGTCATCCGCAAACTTGGAAATGTTGCATTCAATTCCTTCATCCAGATCATTAATATAGTAAATAGCTGGGGTCCCAGCACTGAGCCTTGCGGTACCCCACTAGTCACTGCCTGCCATTCTGAAAATTACCCGTTTACTCCCACTCTTTGCTTCCTGTCTGCCAGCCAGTTCTCTACCCACATCAATACTGAACCCCCAATACCGTGTGCTGTAAGTTTGTATGCTAATCTCTTATGTGGGACCTTGTCGAAAGCCTTCTGAAAGTCCAGATATAACACATCCACAGGTTCTCCCTTATCCACTCTACTAGTTACATCCTCAAAAAATTCTATAAGATTCGTCAGACATGATTTACCTTTCATAAATCCATGCTGACTTTGTCCAATGATTTCACCGCTTTCCAAATGTGTTGCTATCCCATCTTTAATAACTGACTCCAGCATTTTCCCCACTACCGATGTTAGACTAATTGGTCTGTAATTCCCCGTTTTCTCTCTCCCTCCCTTTTTAAAAAGTGGGGTTACATTAGCTACCCTTCAATCCTCAGGAACTATTCCAGAATCTAGAGAGTTTTGAAAAATTATCACTAATGCATCCACTATTTCTGGGGCTACTTCCTTAAGTAATCTGGGATGCAGCCCATCTAGCCCTAGCGATTTATTGGCCTTTAATCCATTCAATTTACCTAACACCACTTCCCAGCTAACCTGGATTTCACTCAGTTCTTCCATCTCATTTGACCCCCGGTCCCCCGCTATTTCCAGCAGATTATTTGTCTTCCTTTGTGAAGACAGAACCAAAGTAGTTATTCAATTAGTCTGCTATGTCCTTGTTCCCCATGATCTATTCACCTAGTTTCTGACTGCAAGGTACCTACATTTGTTTTAACTAACCCTTTTCTCTTCACATACCTATAAAAACTTTTGCAGTCCATTTTTATGTTCCGAGCCAGTTTTCTTTCATAATCTATTTTCCCTTTCCTAATTAAGCACTTTGTTCTCCTCTGCTGGACTCTGAATTTCTCCCAGTCCTCTGGTAGTCTGCTTTTTCTGGCTAATTTGTATGCTTCATCTTTAGTTTTGATACTATCCCTGATTTCCCTTGTTAACCACGGATACACTACCTTCCCTGATTTATTATTTTGCCAAACTGGGACGAACAATTGTTGTAGTTCATCCATGCAGTCTTTAAATGCCTTCCATTGCATATCCACCGTCAACCCTTTAAGAATCACTTGCCAATCTATCTTGGCCAATTCACGTCTCATACCCTCAAAGTTACCTTTCGTTAAGTTCAGAACCCTTGTTTCTGAATTAACAATGTCACTCTTCATCTTTATGAAGAACTCAACCATATTATGGTCACTCTTGCCCAAGGGGCCACGCATAACAAGACTGCTAACTAACCCTTCCTCATTACTCAGTACCCGGTCTAGAATAGCCTGCTCTCTCGTTGGTTCCTCTACATGTTGGTTTAGAAAACTATCCCGCATACATTCCAAGAAATCCTATTCCTCAGCACGCCTGCCAATTTGATTCAACCAATCTATATGTAGATTGAAATCACCCATTATAACTGTTTTATCCTTGTTGCACGCATTTCTAATTTCATGTTTGATGCCATCCCCAACTCCACTACTACTGATAGGTGGCCTGCACACAACTCCCACTAGCGTTTTCTGCCCCTTAGTGGTTTCCAGCTCTACCCATATCGATTCCATATCCTCCAAGCTAATGTCTTTCCTTTCCATTGCGTTAATCTCCTCTCTAACCAGCAACGCTACCCCACCTCCTTTTCCTTTCTCTCTATCCCTCCTGAATATTGAATATCCCTGGATGTTCAGCTCCCAGCCTTGGTCACCCTGGAGCCATGTCTCCGTGATCCCAACTATATCATATTCATTAATAACTATCTGCACATTCAACTCATCCACCTTATTACGAAGGCTCCTTGCATTGAGACACAAAGCCTTTAGGCATATTTTTACAACACTCTTACCCCTTATACAATTATGTTGAAAAGTGGCCCTTTTTGATTTTCGCCCTTGATTTTTCTGCCTGCCACTTTTACTTTTCACCTTGCTACCTATTGCTTCTACCCTCATCTTACATCCCTCTGTTTCTCTGCTCA
The DNA here is from genome assembly GCA_963514005.1 of Raja brachyura. The sequence continues at coordinate 119,714,929 of OY740781.1, forward strand.
TGCTCCCATCCCTCTGCCACATTAGTTTAAACCCTCCCTGACAGCACTCCCCTGAGGACATTGGTTCCCTTCAAGCCCAGGTGCAGACTGTCCTGTTTGTACTGGTCCCACCTCCCCCAGAACTGGTTCCAATGCCCAAGAAATTTGAATCCCTCCCCCTTGTACCATTTTTCAAGCCACGTATTCATCTGCAATATCTTCCTATTTCTACTCGTGGCACGTGGCACCGGTAGGAGTCCAGAGATTATTACCTTTGAGGTCCTATTTTTACATTTATCTCCTAGCTCCCTAAATTCGCCTTGTAGGACCTCATCCCATTTTTTACCTATAACGTTTGTGCCAATGTGCACCACGACAGCTGGCTGTTCGCCCTCCCCTTCCAGAATGTTCTGCAGCCGTTCAGTGACATCCCTGACCCTTGCACCAGGGAGGCAACATACCATCCTGGAGTCGCGTTTGCGGCTGCAGAAATACCTATCTATTCCCCTTACTATTGAATCCCTTATTACAATAGCCCTTCCACTCTTCTTTCTCCCCTCCTGTGCCGCAGAGCCACCAATGGTGCCATGAACTTGGCTGCTGCTGCCTTCCCCTGATGAGCCATCTCCCTCAACAGTATCCAAAATGGTATATCTGTTTAGGAGGGAGATGACCGCAGGAGATTCCTGCACCACCTGCCTACTTCTACGCTGGCTAATGGCCACCCGTTCCCTTTCTGGCTGCTTAACCTGCGGTGTGACCAACTCACTGTACGTGCTATTCACGAGCTTCTCAGCATCGTGGATGCTCCAGTATGAATCCAACCGCAGCTCCAATCATTCAATGCGATCTGCCAGGAGCTGCAGCTGGACCCACTTCCTGCAAATGTAGTCACCAGGGACACCGACAATATCCCTGATCTCCCACATGTTGCAGGATGAGCAAACCATGGGGCCGATCTCAAATGACATGGCTTGCCCCCAAACGAAATCAACTCACACTATAAAAATCTTAATCCTTTAAACTACCCTTTACTAAAAAGCACTGAACCCTTTACCTCACTGTACCTTTAACTCACTTTACCTTTAACTCACTGAACCCTTTAGCTCACTTTACCTTTAACTCACTTTACCTTTAATGCAAACCAGGGGTTGCACCCAATCAGCTGCTTCCACCAATCAGCGGCTTCCACCAGAACACTTGTGTGGAACGTTACAGGTTTGGGTTCCTCCTCTTGCTCCAACGTCTCCCGGGCCTCTGTTAAAACAAAGCCCCGCTCTCGATTTTTAAACTCAGCACCCGGAGACGCCTCCTCTTGCTCCAACGTTGCCATTGGATATATTTTAATAATGGTGAAAATTGTGATTTTGCTAGGAAAATTTGCCCTGAATTCAGAAAAACCAAAAAAAAAAACCTCATTGAGGTTCAAACGAAATTTTGTTTCCGCAGTCATACAAACAAGAAAAGAACCAAGACACAACACAATTGACACAAACATCCATCACAGTGAATCTCCTCCTCACTGTGATGGAAGGCAAAGTCTTATCTCTCCCCTGCACTCCCCATTCTTCTCCCGATGTCAGAGTCAAAGTCAAAGCCCCCGGCGGGTGATGGTAAATAAGTCCCGTGGCCATTAAGGCCGCGCCGGGCGATGCAAGGCCGCGCTCCGGGTCTTGATGTTGACGCCCCCGGTGGGCGCTAGCAAGTTCCGTGGCCATTAAAGCCGCGCCGGGCGACGTAAAGCCCCGCTCCAGGTCATTTTCAACCCCGCATCTCGGGCGGGAGAGGTAGCCGCCGCGGGAGCTCTGAAAAGCGCTCCCACCAGGAACCCGCGAGCTCCCAATGTCACCGTCCACCGGCCTGCAGCTGGAGCCTCCGAATTTCCGGGGTCGGGCAGCAGCAGCGCGCCACCACAGCTCCTCCCGTTCCTAACTCGGCCAGCTCCACGATGGTGAGTAGTCTGCATGCTCCGCGACTGGAGCCCCAGGTCCGGTTGGAGGCCGCTTCACGGTGCTAGGTCCCAACGACAATGGAGACCCGACAGAGAAAAGGTCAGGTCCTCCGTACAGTGAAAAGATTAAAAAAGTTTAATGCTGCGACGAGAGTCGCGCCGCCCACCGGACAATAGGGATAGTTAGGTTTAGGAAGGAACTGCAGATGCTGGAACATCGAAGGTAGACAAAAATGCTGAAGAAACTCAGCGGGTGAGACAGCATCTGTGGAGCGAAGGAAATAGACAACGTTTCGGGCCAAAACCGAATAGTTAGTTTGTTAGTTTGGTTTATTGCCACATGCATCGAGGTACAGTGAAAAGCTTTTGTTGCGTGCTAACCAGTCAGCGGAAAGACAATACATTATTACAATCGAGTCATTCACAGTGTACAGATACATAATAAAGGGAATAACGTGAATAAAGTTAAATGCAAGACAAACACTAAGATGGAAATAAAGTAATAGCTGTACATTTTCAACATAAACAACACATCTCTTTAAAATGAATCTCAGTCTTCAGCCACAAACAGGAGAAGGATATATTTCTCATCATTGTTCGGTGGCAGAGGTTTACGATCTTGACCTTCAGCTGTGGGTAAATGCTAAACAAATGTTTTGTTATTATTCACCTACAGAATTATAAAAAGCCAATTACTTTTACATTTTGTGAAAAGGAGGACTACATATTTAATTTTTATGCTTGTTTCTGGGGAGTCCAATGACAATGACAGAATAAGCAAATAGCAAAGATTCAGTGTGGACAATAAAAGTTAACGATGAAGCTGACATTGCTGATGTATTTATCCATCACGAAGCACCTCTGCTATTATAATTTTTAGATTAATGGAGATTTACAGGAAGTAATTATGTTGACACTTCTTTAAAATTGACTGCCAGAAACATTTATCCAAATGGATAAGTGGAGAGTGTTGTTGCCACCATGGCTGACTGAATTCCATTTTGGAGACCATAAATGTCCCGAGAGGTAACAGTTTGAATTAAGTTTTAGTTCCAATTGAAAATTAGGCATTACAAATGAAATTGCATCCATTGGATTGTGGATACAATTAATATTGTAGTAACTTTTTGGACAAATATTGATCATGTTATTAACTGCACTAAGGGATGTCAAAGATCAAAGGTCAAAGCATGAAAATGAATGTCCATGACATTAGTGGATGAATGCTACATGTTCTTTTGTACAACATCCCATCGTCATCACTTTTGATGGAATGATTCCCAAGAGATGATAATAGGTTAATATTTGGAGAAAAAAAATGAACTATCAGATTGAGGTTATCTGACCGAGAGTCAGGGGTTATGGGGAGAAGGCAGGAGAATAGGGTTGATAGGGAAGGATAGATCAGCCATGATTGATTGGCAGAGTAGACTTGATGGACCAAATGGCCTACTTCTGCTCCTATAACTTATGAACATAAACTTATAGTAAGTAATTGGGGGGGTGATTGATTGATTGATTGAATTATAATTTGATTTATTGAAAGGTACAGTATGGAAACTGGACCATCAGCTGAAACCCACACATTCACATAGAGAACATGCAAACACCACAGAGACAGCACATTAGTCAGGATCGAACTCAGGTTTCTAGCACTGTAAGGCAACAGCTCTACCATCTGTGCTACTGTGCCACCCATAATGATCTTCAGAATTTGTTCAAAATCAGTGCAAAACTGATGGTGTATCACCTACACCCGTCACATTTGTGCCCCTTTGATGAGTCAGTGAAGATCCAAGGTATTTTCCCATTTGCTGCCATGATTACTCACTTGCTTGATCCTCAGTGGCAGGAAATGCTGGAAGCATTCTGCAGTCCTGCCAACATCCATGAGCGACAAATAGTTAACACTTCAGGGACTATTTGGGGGAAATGTCAAAACATCCTCAGGTTGAACCTCTGGTGGAACTACCATGCAGTCAGCATGAGAGTACATATTTTCTCTCAGTGCCTGGATTCACCAGCATTCCTGCCAATTTGGAAGGACCTTCAGCCACAGATGGCTGGGTAACTCACTGACTGATGGAAAATAGTAGTATACTAGACTAAGTGGGACCCGTTGGGTCCCATGTTCACACAGGAAGGTTGGTCACCCAACGCAATATTCCAGCTCTCCACCAATTCCAATATTGGTGGCCAAGGGGGGCTTTCTGGAGTGCTGGTATGGGTTCTTGGGTGGCAGCTCAGTCCCTCAAGCCTGATGTTCTGGCAGCTCACTCACGGCTGATGGACTGGCAGTTGACTTGTGGCTATTCCTCGAAATTCCATTTCAAGCAGAGTGCAAGGCCACCAAATTCAAATCCATTTTCCTACCATTTCAAGCAGGGTGCAAAGCCACCAAATTCAAGTGCAGTTTCTTACTACTTCGAGCAGCGTGCATGGTCACCAAATTCAAGTGCAGTTTCATACCATTTCAAAAAGGGTGCAAGGCCACCAAATTCAAGTGCAGTTTCATTCCACCTCAAGCAGGGTGCAAGGCCACCAAATTCAAATGCAGTTTCATACCATTTCAAGTAGGGTACAAGCCCACCAAATTCAAATGCAGCTTCATACCATTTCATGCAGAGTGCAACACCACCACATTCAAATGTAGTTTCATACCATTTCATGCAGGGTGCAAGGCCACAACATTCAAATGTAGTTTCATACCATTCTAAGCAGGGTGAAACCACCATAAAACCACACAAAACTCAGTTCAGTAGACATTCGGGGTGGCAGATTGAAACCTTCACATGGTCCACCCTGTTTCGAAGAATGCAATCAACCTGGCATGCACAAACAGAAGATCAAACAGAACAAGTTGTCCTACAACTTCAGGCTGTGCACGCCATACACAAGAAGACGAAGAAGTAGACATTCAGTGTGTTCAGTTGATTTACAGCTCAGACAGAGTCATGACCTCTCCTTTCCACATCATGCAGAGACTCAGCCACACCCACACTTCCGGGTTTTATAACCCCTCCCCCTCCCACTGGAAAAAGTATGGCCTTCATGGCGTGATTGACAGGAGAGAGATTCTCAACATTTTTTAAACACTAATAATACTTTTATTTTTTATTGATGGAAAGAATCCTCTGCACCTGCTGAGCGGAGGGGGGCTGAGTAAGATGGCCAAAAATCACAGCCGTAAGTGGTAACGTCTTTTCTAAAATCAATATACAGTGCAAACAGGAAGTTACCCAAAGCACCCAAGCCACCACTGGCAGTAGTGCCTTTTAACTTCAGCCCAAAGCACCCAAGCCATAATTTGCAGTAGTGCCTTTTCACTTCAACCCAAAGCACCCAAGCCACCATTTGCAGTAGTGGCTTTTAACTTCAACCCAAATCCCCCAAACAAACATTTGCAGGCAGTGCCTTTTTACTTCAAAGCAACAACATTTAAATTTTCAAACCACATTAAGGGCACTCATAGTTGAGTAGACATGTCTTCAGTGCTATTCAGAGATCAGAGAGACTCTCTGGCTTCCTCCATCTTGCAGAGACTGAGTGAGGCACACCACTTCCAGGTTTTATAGTCCCTCCCCCCTCCCACCAGCAGGGGCAGCAGAGAAAATGGCAAAAAATGTAAAAACATGAATATATCTCTGATTTTTAATCGATGGGAAAAATCCTCTGGTCCAGGAAGGCGGAGGGGGGCTCTGCGCGAGGCGGCCAAAAATGACGGCTGTAGGTTGTGGCTTTCTCTCGGAAATCACAGCACAGTGAGCCAAAGGCGGTCAAGATCAGACTTTTAGTAATATATAGATTTATTTGTACCAGAGAATGGTAAGAGTTCTCCAGCTGTCTTACTTGATATGCACATGCAAACACCCTTACATCCACATAAAATTGGAATGGAAATTAGATCCCACCAGTACCGGGCATCCTAAGGCATCTCTCTCACCCCTCACCTCACACTTCATCAATCAGACACGACAAGTCTCGTCAATCTTGAGACATTGTAGTAAAATGCCATGAGGAAACCCTTCAACTTTCCAATCATAGGCAGTTACTTCAGCAAATAGCTGACAGCAGCTATCTCTGTAAAGTTCTGTGGTTGGTTTCAATAATAATTGTTTTGAGATTGATAAATCCTATTAAATGTTCCTATACTGAAGCTGTCTGATGATATCACTATAGAGGGCCTGACCTCAGACAAAGATGAGAGGCAAAAGACAACAACTTCTCCCTCAATGTCAGCAACATGAAGGAGCTGGTTATCGATTTCAGAAAACGGGGTGGATGGTGCTGACGCAGAGATGTTCAGCCGCTTCAGGTTCCAAGTGATAAATATTTTATCTGGTCCAGCCACAGTGATGCTACAGCCATCAACACCTTTACTTGAAATAGTAGCATAATATTAAGAAGCTTCCAAAACTATTGTTTCATCCAATGATGTTAGGAAGTCAAAGATTTCCTGCTCAGTGGCACAGCGGTAGAGTTGCTTCCTCTCAGCGCTTACAGCACCAGAGACCCGGGTTTGATCCTTACTATGGGTGTTTGTCTGCACGGAGTTTCTACATTCTCCTCATGACCTGCATGGGTTTTCACGGGGATCTCCAGTTTCCTCCAACACTCCAAAACTGTGTAGGTTTGTAGGTTAGTTGGCTTGGTATAATTGGAAATGGTCCCCAGTGTGCAGGATAGTGTTAGCATGCAGGGATGTCTGGTTGGTGCAGACTCAGTGGGCCTAAGGTCCCATTTCCGCACTGCATCTCTAAATTCAATTAAAACTGAACTAATCTACACTTTGCTGCCTTGAAAAAAACAACCAACATATTCAGAGACCACACACATCCTAGTTATTATTTCCTCTCCCTTCTCAGTCACAAAGTATATACAAAAGCTTGAAAGCACCTGCCACCAGATTCAACAACTCTGCTGTTATCAAGCTCTTTAATGGATCTCTTATTTGCTGGGGATGACTTCCTGATATTCCAATCTACCTTGCCCTTTCTTACTTTTATCTACATCTATCTATACATAACTAATACTCCCATCTTATGCTCTTCTGGTTTGCGTTGTTTTTACATTTGTGCGAAAACGGTACCAGATAGTGCTACGATTTTTCACTGTGTAACTTTGTAAGAAAGGTGACTTTGAGGGTATGAGACGTGAATTGGGCAAAGTAGACTGGCAAGTGATTCTTAAAGGGTTGACGGTGGATATGCAATGGAAGACATTTAAAGACTGCATGGATGAACTACAACAATTGTTCATCCCAGTTTGGCAAAATAATAAATCAGAGAAGGTAGTGCATCCGTGGATAACAAGGGAAATCAGGGATAGTGTCAAAACAAAAAATGAAGCGTACAAATTAGCCAGAAAAAGCAGCCTACCAGAGGACTGGGAGAAATTCAGAGTCCAGCAAAGTGCTTAATTAGGAAAGGGAAAATAGATTATGAAAGAAAACTGGCAGGGAATATAAAAACTGACTGCAAAAGTTTTTATAGATATGTGAAGAGAATAAGATTAGTTAAAACAAATGTAGGTCCCTTGCAGTCAGAAACTGGTGAATTGTTCATGGGGAACAAGGACATGGCAGACCAATTGAATAACTACTTTGGTTCTGTCTTCACTAAGGAAGGCATAAATAATCTGCCGGAAATAGCAAGAGACTGGGGGTCAAATGAGATGGAGGAACTGAGTGAAATCCAAGTTAGCCGGGAAGTGGTGTTAGGTAAATTGAATGGATTAAAGGCCGATAAATCCCCAGGGCCAGATAGGCTGCATCCCAGAGTACTTAAGGAAGTAGCCCCAGAAATTGTGGATGCCTCAGTGATAATTTTTCAAAACCCTTTAGATTCTGGAGTTGTTCCTGAGGATTGGAGGGTACCTAATGTAACCCCACTTTTTTAAAAAGGGAGGGAGAGAGAAAACGGGGAATTACAGACCAGTTAGTCTAACATTGGTAGTGGGGAAACTGCTAGAGTCAGTTATTAAAGATGGGATAGCAGCACATTTGGAAAGTGGTGAAATCATTGGACAAAGTCAGCATGGATTTATGAAAGGTAAATCATGTCTGACGAATCTTATAGAATTTTTTGAGGATGTAACTAGTAGAGTGGATAAGGGAGAACCAGTGGATGTGTTATATCTGTACTTTCAGAAGGCTTTCGACAAGGTCCCACATAAGAAATTAGTATACAAACTTAAAGCACATGGTATTGGGTGTTCAGTATTGATGTGGATAGAGAACTGGCTGGCAAATAGAAAACAAAGAGTAGGAGTAAACGGGTCCTTTTCAGAATGGCAGGCAGTGACTAGTGGGGTACCGCAAGGCTCAGTGCTGGGACCCCAGCTATTTACAATATATATTAATGATTTGGACGAGGGAATTGAATGCAACATCTCCAAGTTTGCGGATGACACGAAGCTGGGGGGCAGTGTTATCTGTGACGAGGATGCTAGGAAGCTGCAAGGTGACTTGGATAGGCTGGGTGAGTTGGAAAATGCATGGCAGGTGCAGTATAATGTGGATAAATGTGTGGTTATCCACTTTGGTGGCAAAAACAGGAAAGTAGACTATTATCTGAATGGTGGCCGATTATGAAAAGGGGTGATGCAACGGGACCTGGGTGTCATGGTACACCAGTCATTGAAAGTAGGCATGCAGGTACAGCAGGCAGTGAAGAAAGCGAATGGTATGTTAGCATTCATAGCAAAAGGAGCAGGGAGTTTCTACTGCAGTTGTGCAGGGTCTTGGTGAGACCACACCTGGAGTATTACGTACAGTTTTGGTCTCCAAATCTGAGGAAAAACATTCTTGCCATAGAGGGAGTACAGAGAAGGTTCACCAGACTGATTCCTGGGATGTCAGGACTTTCATATGAAGAAAGACTGGATAGACTCGGCTTGTACTCGCTAGAATTTAGAAGATTGAGGGGGGTTATTTTAGAAACTTACAAAATTCTTAAGGGGTTGGACAGGCTAGATGCAGGAAGATTGTTCCCGATGTTGGTGAAGTCCAGAACAAGGGGTCACAGTTTTAGGATAAGGGGGAAATCTTTTAGGACCGAGATGAGAAAAACATTTTTCACACAGAGAGTGGTGAATCTGTGGAATTGTCTGCCACAGAAGGCCATTGAGGCCAGTTCATTGGCTATATTTAAGAGGGAGTTAGATGTGGCCCTTGTGGCTAAAGGGATCAGGGGGTATGGAGAGAAGGCAGTTACGGGATACTGAGTTGGATGATCAGCCATGATCATATTGAATGGCGGTGCTGGCTTGAAGGGCCAAATGGCCAACTCCTGCACCTATTTTCTATGTTTCTATGTTTCTATGTTTCTATGTCCGTGAGCCCGGAAGCCACGTTGTGTCCATGAGCCCGGAGGCCGCGCTGAGTCTGGGAGCCCTGAAGCCACGCTGAATCCGTGTGCCCGGAAGCCACGCTGAGTCCGTGAACCTGGAGGCCACACTGAGTCCGGGAGCTGGGAGGCCGTGCTGAGTCGGGGAGCCCGGAGGTCGCGCTGAGTCCATGAGCCTGAAGGCCACGCTGAGTCCGGGGCCGGGCGCTGAATCCAGCGGCCACAACCTCGAGATTCTGGGGCGGTGAGGAGGGAGAGTGGGGGGATGGAGGGAGAGGACGGTCAGGGCGGTCGAAGCTCCTGTGGCTTGGAGCTCCCAAAGTCGGTCTCTAACCAGGGATCGCCCACTCCACGATGTTAAAGTACTGCAGGCTCCCGCGGTTCGAGCTCCCGGTCGATCTCCAGCAGAGGCCGCCAACTCCTCGATGTTAGGCCACAGTGCAGACGGTGATATGATCCGGAAATAAAGTTGCATCTCCGTCGAGGTAAGAGATTAAAAACGTTTCCCCCAACCCACCCCCCCACATAAAACAAGCTAAAAAACTCTAAAACATACATTTAACGTATAGTATTAAAACACAAAAGAAGGAAGGGACAGACAGACTGTTGGCGAGGCAGCCATTGCTGGCGCCACCCGCTGTTGGATCAGTCATATATTTTAATATGTTTTTTCTAGCGGGAGACTATAGAAATAATTTCTAATAACAGAGTAAGAGCATTCATTGCAGTGAATGCTCCCAAATGTTGCTGACTTGCTCTATTATTACTATTTTTGGTGTGAATTTAAAATGGTTGAATACTTCTTCCTGGTCATTTGATCTTGACTCCTGCTGTTAAGTTATCAAATTGTAACTTGGTATTATGTTTGTTTTTACAATGAAACAACAATGCCACATGTAAAAACTGATGGTAAACTTTTCTCTTGAACCATTGCTCTACAAACATTGTCGGAATGCAAATCTATAAATTGAGCATTGATGTGAAACAAGCAAAACACTTAGACTTCGTAAGTGCTGTGGTTCTACCATTCAGGACAGCACATGTGAATTACTTTTGTTCAGACGCTAATATTTGATCTTTTATTTTTATCATACCCTTGAAAATCAAAGGATGGAGAGTGTGAGAGAGATTCTGATATGGCTGCTGCCATGCTTGATTTACACTTTATCAAATGCACTTAGATCTTAACTAGACTGCAAGTAGAAGATGAGTTTCCATTGCATTGTATAAATTAAACATAGAATTATAGAATCATAGAAAATTTATAACACATTCCATGATATTTGTATCAGTCCTAAAAGAGTCACTGGTCTTAATCGTACATCAGAACATAGAATAATACTGGAACAAGCCCTACAACCTGCAGTGACTACACAGAACATAATTCCAAGGTAAACCTATCTCCTCTTCCTGCACATGATCTATAGCCCCCATTCCCTGCATATCAATGTGCCTATCTAAAAGCCTATTAAATGCTACTATTATTTCTGCCCTATTATATACTACTATTATACTCGGCAGTGCCAACCAACCACTGTATAAAACAGTTTGCGAGGGACAAAAACACGCTAGGGACAATTTACAATCTCTCGCTGCACATCTCTTTTAAATTCTGCTCATCTCACCTTAAACCTATGCCCTGTAATGTTTGGTACTTCCACCATGGGATAAACCTTCCAGTACTCGCCCTTCTCATCAAGGATATTCAAGGACACATCTAAGTACTGTTTAAATGAAATGACTGTTTCGCCTCTGCCACCCAGCACATCCAAACCCCTACCATGGTCTGCGTGAAATAAATATTTATTTCTTCTCCCCCATACCCATATCAACCCCAATCTTTCTAATGCTTAAAAGTTTCCACCTCTAGCAACAGCATCATACGCATCCTTTACATTCTCCTTTGCATCCTCTCCAATACATGTACATCTTTCTGGTAACGTAGTGTCTTGACTTACACATTCAAGCTGTGGGTTAACTTGAGTAGCATACACTGGAGGATATTATCACTGGCAGATGTTCATTATTAGTTGTGAAGTTCTTTGTGGTAACTTAATGTTCTGTTGAATTATCATCTAAGTTCCTTAATTTCTTCATGTAGCTATAACAAGCACGAGTGCCTCAGTATTTTAACATCTAAGATTGTCTATTGAGGGTTTAGAGAATCTATGGGATTATAGAAGTTTTAGAGAAACGTTACTTCAAATTGAACAGATGTAAATTGTGCAATTGAAATTAGATATTTATCAGATACATTGCATGTCTGCTTAATAAGTCAGTGCTTAAAGGAAGGCATCAGGTCAAAGTCTACCTTAAATTTATTCTCAAAAATGACTCGGGTTTTGCATGGAGGGTGGTAAATGCAACACCCTTGGGCATTATGTCCACAAAAAAAGAATGTTTAAGATTATCTGGCATCCGCATTTACTAATGAGGAGATTACAGTTGTACAGTATAACATAAAAAGGACCCACATTCCAATGGCTGAGGGCAACATTCAAACAGATGAAATGGAAGTACATGCCTGAGTAACAGAAACATGTTTAAATCAATAACAGTGGAAATGAAAGGGAAATGCACGCTAAAGATTATAAGGGTCAGGCTGAACAAATGTAAATCTGGTTGGATTAATTAAAAGATTAAAAAGTGAAAATGAAAATAAGAAAACAGCACCTACAAAAGAAAACAGAAAATGGTCTTTAAAATACATGATCTAACTATCATGCAATAACGTCAAGAAGCTGATGAGAGGGACTGGGAAGAGAGCAAGACAACTGAGGCAAAGGCAACAGTAAAACAGGTGTTTGTAGTGTGATTGTAAGACAAGAGATGAGACAATTGAAAGAGGCAGAAGAGATTCCAGATAAAAGGGGCTCATATATATTCAATGATTACTTTTAAAGTATTCACAAAGGGCCACCAAGAATCCTTCTCTGAGCAAAAAGCACCTAAATGAAATCCTGAACTTCAATCAAATGAAATGGATACACAAAGCACATTATTATAGCCGGTGTCAAATGGGTGTGCAGGGCCCCCGTGATAGTTATTCAAGTGTTGAGAGAATCTAGGAGGGGATTTCCGAACCACTGATAATCACTGCTTGCGTCCACAAGACTTATCTGTATTTTATATTTAGTGAGAGAAGCGAATAGGAAATCACAATTGTATCAGTCGTACTTTAAAATTGAATAACAATGGTGATAACTACCAAAAGTACGTTAGCTAATTATCTAAGCTAAACAACCTTGGAATAATCACCACTAGGTCTTCAGACTAAAAATATCTTGCTTCTTTCCTTTCAGACAGTGCCACCCACAACTTGTAATTGAATTAAATCATAAGTACTTATTTGATGTATACGGTAAAATAGCAATACTTTTGTGATGTTGGCAAACTCTACATGCTCATAAATCTGTAAATATCTTTGACTCTGAATTCAAGGTGCTCTTCGCTAATAGGTTGTGCTACTCCTGCAACAGCTGGACAGGTCACTTTTGAAATGCTCTGAAATGTTAATATCTATGTTAGTGCTGCGCAGGTGTGCTTGGAGCAATATGATGCGAAGAGATTGGGACTGTACTTCCAATACTTTGGACTTCGGACTTGAAAGGAACCATTGAGGGAGAACCATTGCCTGACAGCACCAGACACTCGGGTTTGATCCTGATTAAGGGCGTTTGTCTGTACGGAATTTGTACGTTCACCCCATGACCTGCGTGGGTTTTCTCCGAGATCTTCGGTTTCCTCCCATACTCCAAAGACGTATAGGTTTGTAGGTTCATTAGTTTGTTATGAATATAAAAAAAAATATCTCTAGTGTGTGTAGGGTAGTGTTAATGTGCGGGGATCACTGGTCGGTGCAGACACTGTAGGCAGAAGGGCTGTTACCACGCTGTATCTCTAAACTAATACTAAACTAAATCTTGCAATAGATTGCCTTTACAAAGTCAAAAGAGTTTATTGTCATGTGTCCCTGACAGGACAATGGAATTCTTGCTTTGCTTCAGCACAATCACCTAATAATATCAATAACATCATTAAGCTTAATTTTACAATCCAGTCAATTGGCAAACAAAGGCTCTTGTAGCCAAACAGGATACTTGTCAGATCGGGGATGATGCAACTCATTTTCATGGCCTCTGCTGGTGAGAATAGGGAGTGCATTGAAAAATGCAGTGTTAAGCTGCCCTCAGTATCCCACAGGTGACTGAACCTGCTTTCAAATACTACCTGGAGACTTTTGCCAGTGGTGTCATTCAAGCAAATGGGAATCTCCTCCAAGGCTGTTTGTAACCAAAGAAAATATCTATGTGTAGGAAGGAACTGCAGATGGTGGTTTAAACCGAAGGTAGACACAATAAGCTGGTATAATTCACTGGGTCATGTAGCATCTCTAGAGAAAAGGAGTAGGTGATGTTTCAGGTCGAGACCCTGAGGGTCAGGGAAAAGGGAGCCAAGAGAAATAGATGGTGATATAGAGAGATATAGAACAAAAGAAAAAATGAGATTCAAAAAGCAACAATGATCAAGGAGAGGTGGAAGAAGGAATGCAGATGCCAGTTTACACCGAAGATAGATGCCAAATGCTTGAGTAGCTCAGCGGGTCAGGCAGCATCTCTGGAGAAAAGGAATAGCTGACGTTTCGGTTTGAGACCCTGCATCAGTCTGGTGGAGCCCACCACTTTACCAAGTCTGTTTCTGTGCTCTGACCTCAAATACGGAAAGTAGAATTGTTTAAAACATCAGATTGGCTGGCAATCCTGAATCTAGAAAATAAAGTATCAGAGCATCCCCCCTCAGCACATATCCACCCACCCACCTGTTCCTCATTACTGCCCTGGGCTGCATGTGTTAGATACCCAATGCCTCAAACATATGAGAATCTGAAAATTAGCTTTACCCTAATTAACTAATCAATTACCCAATAAGAAATATTTGTAATTTAAATTTCTTCTGATACATATTTTCAAAGCAGCAAGGGTGACATCTAGTGTACACTTACGACCTCAGTTTTCCCTGAAAAGATTGCTTTGGAATTACTTTTAACGATTACTACATCACTGATGAATGCAGATATAGTCAGGACAAATTTTGCGTATATAGTCAGAACAAATTGATATCAACAGAATTTATATACAAAATTATATACAAATTTATGTGAATAATGTACACTTTATATAGAATCATATCGGAACAACTTTATCAGAACAAATTTTGTGATTCGGCAGATGATTATTTTTGTAACTATAAAATTCCCATCTTCCATTGTCTTCACTTTAAGCTTACATGTGTCATGATTTGACAAATTGACAAATATGAAAACAGATGACAGTAGGTTATAAAGTAACTTAAAATAACTCAATTATTTAGAGTAACTTAAGTGCTCTAGTCTTGAAAATAAGGGCTACATATTTCATAATCATAATCATAATCATACTTTATTAGCCAAGTATGTTTTGCAACATATGAGAAATTTGATTTGCCATGCAGTCATACCAATAAAAAGCAACAGAACACACATAATACATTTTCACATGAACATCCACCAAAGTGATTCCTCCGCATTTCTCACTGTAGTAGAAAGCGAAAGAAAGTTCAATCTGTACCTTCTTTGTCCTCCAGTGATTGGGGGCATCTAACCTTCCGTTAATGGGATGATCTTACTCCCGTAGCCGGCAGCGGGCCTCCTCGTTGGGGCGATCAAACTCCTGCATCGGGGGGGGGCCTCAGCTCCCCTGCACCGGGCGATCTACCCCAGATCGGGGTTAGTTGAATGTCATGCAGCTTTTGGAGCTTCCCGACGTTGGTTTCAACCCGAGACTGCAAGCTCCTTGATGTTAAAGTGGTTGGAGCATCGATTCCAAGCAAGGAATCGGCTCCGATGGTAAGTTCGCGTCCCGCAACAGGGCTCAAAGTCAGTCCCTAGCAAGGCCTCCAGCTCCACGATTTTGGGCTGCAGAGTGACCGGAGATACAATCCGGAAAACAATCACATCTCCGGCAAGATTAGCTGATTGCATTAAGTTGATGGGCATGCTGCATTTCCAGTTAGGCAAGGGTAACACTTGATTGTTTGATTCTCATTTTCTTTATCTATTTTGTACATTTTAATGAAAATGTTTTCTTATTCTGCGTACAGTCTGCCACAGGCAATTAAACATTAATTTTCATGCATGAACATCTATCTATACTATTACTAAAACTCTTCTCTTGACCACTTCCGGCCTGCGTTGTAATTAAATTTGAGCAAAATTATCCCCCATTGCACTACCATTTTTCGCCACCTTACTCACCATTCCTCTGCTGCAAGTCAAATAAGTTTTGTTCCGATCGGCGAAATAGTACAAAAGTTATGAAGGTTTAAAAATCGTAAAAACCGCCCCTTCCGGAACCCGCTGTCAATAACGTGATGAGGAGAATTAAAAGCTGAAGGGGCGCAGCATGTTGAGCAGCATGCAGAGAGTCAGCGGCTCACGGGGAGACAGCGATTTGCGGGCTGCTTCTGCGGAGACCAGCACGACCAGCGAAAGCTGCTGAGTTGAACCGGAAGCCTCTGAGTGAAGCCGGAGCGGGACACGGGACCTGCTGCGTGAGGCCAAAAGCTGAGGTGCGGGGTGAGCAGAGTGCGTGTCCCCCATCCCCACACCCCCCAACCTCCCAACCTCACCCTTCCCCCACCCCACTTTCCCCACACGCCCCCTTTCCCCACAACCCCTTCCCCCTCCCCCCACACCCCCACACCCCCTTTCCCCAACCCCTCTTCCCCCACACCCTCCTATCCCCAAACACCCCCTGTCCCCACACCCACCATCCCCCTCCCCCCATGCCCCCTTTCCCCAAACACCCCATTTCCCCACGTCCCCCTCCCCCACACTCCCCCTACCACACACCCCCTCCCCCACACGCCTCTCTCCCCACACGCCTCCCTCCCCACACCCCCATCCCCTACACCCCACATCCCACGTCCCCCCTCCCCCACACCCCCCTCCCCCACACACTCTCGCCCACACACCCCACCCCCCTCCCCACACACCTCCACTCCCCCACCCCCCCTCCCCCACACTCCTCCACTCCTCAATGTGGGGGGAGGGAGGGTGATAGGGGGAAGGTGAGGAGCGGGGGAGCAGGAGGATTGAGAGGAGGAGGTAGGGAGGGAGAGGGAGGGGAAAGTGGGGGAGGTGAGAAGGGAGAGTGGAGGAGAGGGGGATAAAGGGAGGGGGAGAGTGAGGGAGGTGAGGAGGGAGTGTGGAGGGGTGGGATAGGGAGCGGGGAGCAGGGGGATAGAGGGAGAGGAGGGGAGAGGGATTATGGAGGGAGTGAGGGAGTGACTGAGGGTAGGGGAAAGGAGAGGGAGGGAGAGGTGATGGAGGGAGTGGGGAGGGGAGGAGGAGAGGGGAAAGAAGAGGGAGTGTGAAGAGGAGGGAGAGGGGGTGCTGAGGATGAGGGGGAATGGAGGAGGATGGGGGTAGGAAGAGGTAATGGAGGAGCGGAGGGAGGGTGTGAAGGGAGGAAGCAGAGGAAGTTTGGTGGAGGGTGGGGAGAGGGAGAATAATGGAGGAGGGGAATATGGGACTGAAGAGGGAGAGCGTTCACATTGATCTTATATTTTACAGGTTATTGCCATTTTGAACTTTAAAAACGTTGCACATGCCCCAATTGCTGGTGACGCCTGCTCAGTTGGGGAGGGTTGCTGTGACTCGCGTCACAACGGGGATCTCTGGCGCCACAATGGGAACCCGTCAGCCGCGCCTGCACAGTTGGGGGCTGTGGGTCAGTGGTGAAATATTGCATTGGGGACGGGCCCAAAGGCGCCTACGGTCTAGTAGTTACTAAATGTAACTCAGCTGAGCCTGATGCTGTTCATTCCGAGAGGACTGCACACATGGATAGACAGACAGACGCACACACATGCAGCTAAATCGCAGGTATGGCTAGTTAACTGTTAAGGCATTAACACTTCCATACAAGGATCAGGGGAATTCAGGGACACGATAGCATTGCTCCTGCTATAAAGGAGTGGATTGGGTTCATGTGGTCACAGCACTGGAACAGGCCCTTTGACTCACAATGCCCACAATAGGTCGGCACTGTGGAGCAACGGTAAAGATCCTGCCTGAGAGCACTTACAGTGCCAGAGACCTGGGTTCAATCCTGACTATGGGTGCTCTCTGTACGGAGTTTGTACGTTCTCCCTGTGACCGCATAGGATTTCTGTGAGATCTTCGGTTTCCTTCCACACTCCAAAGATATACAGGTTTGTAGGTTAATTGGCTTGATATAAGTGTAAATTGTCCCTAGTGTCCCTAGACACTTTTTTTTTAACCACCAGGTGACGCTTCGGTGGCAGGCTCGCCTGCAGTCAGTCTGTCTTTTTCGTCTTTTTTATTTTTGGTGTGTTTTAAATGTATATGTTAATGTTCTCTGGCTTGTTTTATGTGGGGGGTGGGGGAAACTTTTTTTCAATCTCTTACCTTGCCGGAGATGCAATTGTTTTCCGGATCGTATCTCCGGTCGCTCTGCGGCCTAATTTCGTGGAAATGGAGGCCTGACTCAACTGATTTTGAGCCCCACTGCGGTGACGTGGACTTAACATCGGAGCCGATCCTTTGCCTGGGATCGACGCTCCAACCACGGCCTGCGGATTTTACCATCGAGAGCTCGCTGTCTCGGGTTGAGATCGACGTCGGGAGCTCCGCACGACGTTCGACTAGCCCCGACCCGGGGTAGATCGCCCGGTGTGGGGGAGCTGAGAATCCCCACCGATGCAGGAGCTTGATCCCCGAGGAGGAAGGCCTGCCGCCAGCCACGGTAGTAAGATCGTCCCGTCAACAGAAGGTTAGAGGCCCCCGACCGCTGGAGGACAAAGAAGGGAGAGATCAAACTTTTTTTTCACCTTCCATCACAGTGAGGCATGCGGAGGAGTCACTGTGGTGGATGTTCATGCTGAAATGTATTTTGTGTATTCTGTTGCTTTTTATTGGAATTACTGTATGGCAAATGAAATTCCTCATATGTTGCAAAACATACTTGGCTAATAAAATATGATTATGATTATGATCATGATTATTATGATTGATTAGGATAGTATTAATGGGCGTGTATTAATCGATAGTATTAATTCTGTGGGCCTGTTTCCGCGATGTATCTCTAAACTAAGAAGGGCTGACCTGAACGTCACCCATTCCTTCTCTCCAGAGATGCTGCCTGTCCCGCTGAGTTACACCAGCAAATTATTTCTATCTTAAACTAAACTAATGTCCGTGCTGAACATGATGCCAAGTCAGTTTGCCTCTGCCTCTGCCTGCACATGATCCATATCCCTTCATTCTTTGTACGGCCAAATGCATATCAAAAAGTTTCTTAAATACCACTATCATAAGTTTATTGAAAAGTACAATGCATTTAACTGTACCAGTAACAGAATTATTATCGTATTATTTCACATCAGACATAATTATCCAATGGAATTACATTTCCTAAATCCATGTTTTTTCCAATTCTTAAATCTTTTGTACAAACTTTAAGCAACAACCAGTCTAATTTAACAAGCTGTTTCTGGGAGTGAAACTCTCTTCCAGCAATCAGGATTTTGATTCTTGGATCAATGTATCTGTCCTTTTTTTAAAATTGTGCAGAAAAATGTGCAACGTTGTGGGGAGGAACTGAAGGTCAGGGAGAAATCCCAAGCAGTCACTGGGAGAGTGGTGCAAACTCAGCACAGAGTCAAAAATGGGTTGGAGCAGTGATGCGGCAGCAGCACTAACTGCAGCACCACTGCTGAAGATGGTTGACAAACCCAACATGGTCTGGTGCTGGAATCCTCTTTGTGGTAATCACCACCATCAGGTTGTACCTAGAGATCAAACTTCTGATGAATCTACTCTAGGTACTGCCGTGCTCAAGGTAAACGTTTGGGTGTCAACTATGTGTCCTTCAAGCTTCTAAAACTTCAATGCAAAACATTTGGCCCCAGAGAAGGTAGAAATCCACACTGGTGGCAGACTCTGCATGACCAGACCGCTCAGTTCCCTTGGGAAGGTCACTACTTTATTTCAAAACTACAGCAAACCCTCACTTTTATGGACCTATGTGTAATGAATTTTGGTTATAATGGACGGATCCAGCAGCGACTGCTGACGCCACCCCCAGCTTGCATCGCCTCACTGGACACTCGCTGTCCCCACTCCACACCTGGCCCATGCCACCCCTGGCCCATTATGCCCCTGGGCCTCTCCGCCCCTGGCCCTCTCTGCCCCAGGCCCACTCCGCCTCTTGCTCCCGATGCCCCTACCCCACTCCACCCCAGGCCCACGCTGCCTGCTCAATTGCTGTCAGTCCCGGCTGCCCCCATGCTGCTTGTGGCTCTTGCAGCCTCCAGGCCAGACCTACTGCTGCTACTGCTGTCCCACACAGCTTCCTCTGCCACTTCCAGACCGTGCCTGCTGCTTCTACCACTGACCCTTACTTCAGGCAGGTCATGACCATTGACTCCACCGAACTTCACCTCTAACCCGCTCACCTACAGGTTGTGGCCATCAGCTCACTGGATCCCAGCCCCAGTTCCGGAACGAGATTCAAGAAGGGTCTTGACCCGAAGCATCACCTATCAATGGTCACCAGAGATACTGGCTGAGATACTGTCCTTTTGTGTATTAATCAGCGACTCCAGTTGTTTGTTCCTACTACTTATATAATATTAATACCTTGCTCGGTTATAGGGGACAAACGGCAATAACAGAAATCATTCTCCCGCTATTCATAACATTTACAAATATATTACAATCCATTCATACCACTATACTCAGTACAAGTCATATCATTCACTTGTAACCAATTAATCTTCCTTTACTTACATTCCTTGGGCAAACAGTCTAAAGTTTCTGCACAGTTCCAACCTCAATGTGTAGAGGCAGATGGGACCTTATCCTGCAAAGGCAGTTTTTGCAACAGCTGCACTGAACTTCAGTGCAGCCCTCAGCATCCCAACATGGATTATGGAATGTGCTTGTCTGTCCATCTGCAATGCTTCCCTGTACTAAAAGACCAGCAAGTAATCCTGATCATTTTTTCCGCATATTAATGGAAGTACAATCTTGCAGTTTAAATGTTGATGGTCTTCCTCCAATGGCCTGGGTTCCAGCAACTAAGTTACAGAGAAAGGTTGAACAAGTTAGGTCTTTATTCTTTGGAGCGCAGAAGGTTAAGGGGGGACTTGATTGAGGTCTTTAAAATAATGAAAGGGATAGACAGAGTTGACGTGGATAAGCTTTTCCCATTGAGGGTAGGAAAGATTCAAACAAGAGGACATGACATGAGAATTAAGGGACAGAAGTTTAGGGGTAACATGAGGGGGAACTTCTTTACTCAGAGAGTGGTGGCTGTGTGGAATGATTTCCCTGATGAAGTGGTGGAGGCAGGATCGATTTTAACATTTAAAAGTAAAGTGGATGGGTATATGGACGGGAAGGGAATGGAGGGGCATGGTCTGAGAGCAGGTAGATGGAACTAGGGGAAAATAAATGGTCGGCACGGACTGGAAGGGCCGAGAAGGCCTGTTTCCGTGCTGTAATTGTTATATGGTTATATGGTTAACAAGTCCCCCAGTTTGGCTGATGTATTTTTTTAAACTATAGTCCTCAAAAGATCCAGAAAAGGGCATTAGACTCCACAAGTTGCAAAAGCAGCTTAATTACATGGATACATAGATACATAGGCAATAGGTGTAGGAGAAGGCTATTCAGCTCTTCGAGCCAGCACCGCCATTCAATGTGTTCATGGCTGATTATGGACAAACAGTACTCCGTTCCTACCTTCTCCTCATACCCCTTGATTCTGCTAGCCCTAAGAGGTCTATCTAACTCTCTTTTGAATGCATCGAGGGAATCGTCCTCCACTGCCTTCTAAGAATTCACAACTCTCTGTGTAAAAAAGTTTTTCCTCATCTCCATTCTAAATGGCCTATCCCTTATTCTTACACTGGGGCCCCTGGTTCTGGACTCCACCAACATCGGGAACATGTTTCCTGCATCTAGCGTGTCCAATCCCTTAATAATTTTATATGTTTCTATAAGATCCCCTTTCATCCTTCTAAATTCCAGTGAATACAAGCCCAGTTGCTCCATTCTTTCATCATATGGCAGTCTGGTCATCCCAGGATTTAACCTGGTGAACCTACGCACACTCCCTCAATAGCAATAATGTCCTCCCTCAAATTAGGAGATCAAAACTGCACACAATTCTCCAGGTGTGGTGTCACCAGGGCCCTGTACAACAGCAGAAGGAACTCTTTGCTCCTATACTCAACTCCTCTCATATGAAGGCCAACATGCCATTAGCTTTCTTCACTGCCTGTTGTACCTGCATGCTTACTTTCAGTGACTGATGTACAAGGACACGCAGGTCTCGTTGTACTTTCTCTTTTCCTAACCATTCACATAATAATTTGCCTTCCTGTTTTTGCCACCAAAGTGGATAACCTTACATTTATCCACATTATACTACATCTGCCATGCACCTGCTCATTTACCCAACCTGTCCAAATCACCCTGCATCTTCAAAGCATCCTCTTCACACTTAACACTTCCACCCAGCTTTGTGTCATCTGCAAATTTGCTAATGTTACTTTTAATTCCTTCATCTAAATCATTAATGTATATTATAAATAGCTGCGGTCCCAGCACCGAGCCTTGCGGTACCCCACTTTGTGTATTTTGGATAACTTCAGGGCTCTGAAGCAATGAGCCATGTGGATCACCCTACTGCTAAAGGCACATGTCAGCACTACAGTGAAACCTGCAGTGTATGTTTATTTTCTTTGGAAAATGTGCATTGCACCTACGGATTTGCAATTCTTCATCATCAAATTCCAACATGAATCCCCTTTGCTTGACTAAAATCTTCTTCAGCCATCTTTTCCCAATTAGGCATTTCCATCCCCCACTACCACGTTGTGTCATTCCCTTCACACTAGTTTAATGCATCATATGTTCAGTCATGCCTTTGTTCCCATCCTGGAATTTTAGCTGTTACCACCTGCACAGTTTTCTTCAGTCTTTTGTAAAATGAGATGTTGTTTGTTGTGTGCAATCCAGTATACACACATGGACTGGTATGATTGCTGAGTCAAAATCTGTGAACACAATGAGCACTAAACCTGTGTACTGGATTATTTGTCTGAAGCCAACCTGTGCAATACAATTTATCTACAATGAGACTGATAGAATTCAGAATAAAAAGCGCCCTGCCTGCCAGTCAGTCAAATGTGTGAGCAAATCCTCTGACCACTCTCCCATGAAGCATCGCAAAGCCTAATTTAACAATGGCTAAGGACATTGCCTCCTGCAGAGAGGCAATGTCCGTCTGCAATCCTAGCTCAACAAGAGGTCAAGTTGATTGAACTTGCCTTCTTGTTTAACTTCCTCGCATTGCTCAGGGCTGTAGTGCTTATATTGCCCTGCAGAGATTCTTAAATCCAAATCCCTTCTTTCTTTGAACTTGCTACATCAATTCTGCAAGTCCTGATATATGTGATTTCCAATTGACAGTCTATTCTAAGCATTCCAAGCATATTTTTAATTCATAATCTCAGTGATAGCAACTGGCATGTTAGTTGGAGTATATAATGGAGATATCACTGCAAATAATTCTATCTGTGAATTTAACGTAGAGATATTCCATCTCTGTGAATTTAATGTAGGGAAGTAATAGATAACTGTAGCCCATTCAAGTACTTAGATGATTATATTTACTGAACCAATGTGTTATCAACTACTAAAGGTTTGGGAAAGTGACCAGTTTCAATTTCAAGCTTATTGTCCTCCAGTTACCTGCGAAAAACAACTTTAGAACATTCTTTAAGTCGAGCATAAATATATATATTCTTTTTAATTTGGGGCAGCAATAGTAACAAAACAGTAACAAAAAGTATAAACAAAATGCTACAAGTAAAAGGAAATAGATCAAAATGAAAGCTAAAGTACAAGAAGTTATATTTCCTTTGTGCTATTTAAAAACCACAACTGTCAGCAGTGCATGCCTACTGTCCATCAGTGATATTAGTTAGTTAGTTTAGATTATTGTCTCGTGTTCCGAGGTACAATGAAAAGCTTTTGTTGCATGCTATCCAGTCAGTAGAAGACAATATGTGATTACAATCGAGACATGTACAGTGTATAGAAACAAGATGTGGGAATAATGTTTAGTGCAAGATAAAGCCAGCAAAGTCCGATCAAGGATAATCCGAGGGACATCAAAGAGGTAGATGGTAGTTCAGCACTGCTCTCTGGTTGTGGTAGGATGATTCAGTTGCTTGATGGGAAACTGGGAAGAAACTGTCCCTGAATCTGGTGGTGTGCTTTTTCACACTTCTATAACTTTTGCCTGATACGAGAAGGGAGAAGAGGGAGTGGCCAGGGTGCGACTTCTTTCATTTATGCTGCTGGCTTTGCCGAGGCAGTGTGATGTATAAATGGAGTCAATAGGAGGTTAGTTTGTGCCACAATTTGTTGCAATTTGTTGCGATCTTGGATGGAGCTGTTACTAAACCAAGTTGTGATGCATCCTGATAAAATGCTTTCAATTGTGCATCTGTAGAAGTCGGTGAGAGTTGTAGGGGACATGGCAAAGTTCCTAAGCCTTCTAAAGAAGTAGTGGAATTGGTCTGCTTTCTTGGGCATTGTTTCAATATGGGTGGTCCAGAAGAAGTTGCTGGTGATATTGACTCCTAGGAATTTGAAGTTTACAATCATCTCTATTTCGGCACCATCAATGCTGTAAAGAACATTCACGTACACAGAGAATTCTTTACTATAGTTTATTATCTAAACACACATCACTGCCCTAGCTGTACATGGTCTGTCACGTTTACTAGAGAGAGAGCTAGGGATGGGGAGGACACAGTTATACTTGATTATAGGGGAGTGGTTAGCAGGGGCTACGTCACTACTATTAAAGGGACATGCACATAACATCTACATCCTTCCTCTACAAAAGAAAGAAAAGTGACAGGCGACCATGTCTCATGCGCTAGGGAAATTACACAACAGATAAGTAACAAAGTGACAAATTATACATAATCACCGTAATGGTCTGGCGGCTTCACAAGACGGCCAGATCGAGTCCGCATCTCGCTATCACCTCCTCCCCCCACGGGAACGAGAGGGACCGGCGCAGTTTCTCGATGACAGCAGAAGATGACAGGGAGGGCAGCTGGTCTACCTCAAACCAGCTGGAGTAGGAATCAACAAGCACCAGGAAATGCTTGCCGCGCCATTCGAAAATGTCAGTCGCCAGCGCAGACCAAGGGAGGTCCGGGACCAGCTGCTGCAAAAGGGGCTGCCGCTGCTGTTGCGGGGCGAGGCTGTTGCATGTCGGGCATGACGACACCCGGTCCAGAAAAAAACTAGCCATATCAGGCCAGTAGAACTGGCTCTGAGTGATGGAAAGAGTGGCTTCGGCTCCGGGATGGCCACGATGAGCAGTCTCAAAATATTGTTCTCGTAACGCAGCGGGCACACCACCTTGTGCCCCTTTACAATCACACCATCACGCAACACCAGCTCGTCACGGACCAGGAAGTAAGGCACTGCTGCAGCCGGCAGAGAAGAACGGCGGTCTGGCCAGCCCCGCTTGATGACTGCAGCCAGCTGTTGGAGCGAAGCGTCAGCAGCTGTGTGCTTGACCAAGGACTTCATTTGGTTGGAAGGCACGAAATTCACATTCAGTACTATCAGATCGGATGCCTCGTAAGGGTGACGGGTGGTGGATGCAAGAGACGCCCGAGACAGCGTGTCAGCAATGAACATGTCCTTGCCCTTACGATATATATCATATCATCATATCATCCCGTACCAGGTAGTTTGAGGGCTTGTGCTGTGGCAGCCCAGGTTTCCCCCGGGAACGACATGCCGCCGAGAAATGGTGAGGCTGTTGCACGTCGGGCATGACAAAATTGTCCACAGACTCACCTGGGTGCTGGCAGCGGCCAAAAAACTTGAAACACTCCAGGATGCAGTTAGTGGGAACGTCACACATTTCAGTAAACTTAGCGATTAGACATGCCGGGCCCTGGGCGTTCTCGTTGAGCCCGTACACAAACGACTCCGAGCGTTCCAGAGCCTCCGGTCCGGCCAGGTTCAGCAGGAGGGAGGCTTTAACCGAGGGGGCAACCGCAGGGTGGGCGATTGCGACATAGTGCTCAAAATCACGTCGGAAGACGTTCCAATGGTGAGCAATGTCATCATCGAAGACCAGCGAGTCAGGCTTACGACAGGAGGAAGCCATCGCGATTCAGGGAGAGGGTACTGGGACTAAAGAAACAAAACCCGATATACAGGAGACACAGGAAAATAAACTTCTGACGCCATGTAAAGAACATGCACGTACACAGAGAATTCTTTACTATAGTTTATTATCTAAACACACATCACTGCCCTAGCTGTACATGGTCTGTTACGTTTACTAGAGAGAGAGCTAGGGATGGGGAGGACACAGTTATACTTGATTATAGGGGAGTGGTTAGCAGGGGCTACGTCACTACTATTAAAGGGACATGCACATAACATCTACAAATGCAAACCAGGCTATTATAATAATAATACCAAACATTTTATTTAATGGTGCCTTTCAAGACACTCAAGGTCACCTTACATCACATAACATCAGTAATAAACATACAATAAGCACCAAAGAACCAGTAATTAAAAAAATCAACAATAAAACATACAATAAGCAACAAAGCATAGCACAACTAGTTTAAATTAATATAAAATAAGATGCAGTTGTTGCAGTTAAAATGATTAAGCTAGTTTAAAAAGATGGGCTTTAAGAGCAGTTTTGAATTCTGACATGGAGCCCAGTATGCGGATGTGAGGGGATAGTGAATTCCAAAGTTTAGATGCAGCATGGGAGAAGGCCCTGGCACCCATTGTGCTGAGGTTGATGGGTGCTAGTGCCACTAGACCTGCTGATGAAGACTGCAGTGAGCGGGAGGGGGTGTAAGTCTAAAGGAGGTCTGTGAGATAAACTGGGGAAAAGTTATGAAGTGCTTTAAACATTAATAATACAATTTTAAAGTTAATCCTTTGTGACACAGGGAGCCAATATGGACTTTGAGTGGTGTGATAATCCATGCTGCAGAGTTCTGGATGAGTTGAAGTCGAAGAATACGTTTGTTGGGGATGCCTGCCAGGATCGCATTGCTGTAGTCAATGCGTGATGTGACCAAAGCATTGACTAGAACTTCCGTGGTGTGTTGTGTTAAAGCAGGGTGTAGTCTGGAGATGTTTCGTAGATGGAAAAAGGCAATCCGGGAGAAATTGTTTATATGACTGGAGAAAGAAAGGGTACTGTCCAAGATAACATCAAAGGTCTTAACCTGCGTGGAGACTGGTATGATGGCTTTAGCAATGGAGAGTGAACAGATATTGCTTTTTGATAGTGAAGATTTAGAGCCAATATGGAGTAGCTCAGTTTTACTACTCTTCAGCTTTAGGTAGTTGCTTGTCATCCATATCTGTATATCATGGAAACAGGCAGTGAGAGTACTAGAGGGGACTTGGTGAACACATAAAGCTGTGTATCATCATCATAACAATGAAAATGAATACCGCGGTGCCGAAAAATGTTGCCAAGAAGGAGGAGACCCGTTGGGTCTGCTTCCCCAATGCACCCGTTCGTGGTCCTCCAACTCAAGCCATTCCCGAACGTAAGATTCCAGCACTCCCCTTGCCTTTCTCAGCAGTGATCTTTAAAATAAATTCCAATTGCACTTGCCCTGCGTGTTGTAATAGCAAATTGCCCTACCCCTTCTAGTCGAGCCTTTGTGATATAGAAACATAGAAACATAGAAATTAGGAGCAAGAGTAGGCCATTCGGCCCTTCGAGCCTGCACCGCCATTCAATATGATCATGGCATCCAACTCAGTATCCCGTACCTGCCTTCTCTCCATACCCTCTGATCCCCTTAGCCACAAGGGCCACATCTAACTCCCTCTTAAATATAGCCAATGAACTGGCCTCAACTACCCTCTGTGGCAGAGAGTTCCAGAGACCCACCACTCTCTGTGTGAAAAAATTCCTTCTCATCTCGGTCCTAAAGGATTTCCCCCTTATCCTTAAGCTGTGACCCCTTGTCCTGGACCTCCCCAACATCGGGAACAATCTTCCTGCATCTAGCCTGTCCAACCCCTTAAGAATCTTGTAAGTTTCTATAAGATCCCCTCTCAATCTCCTAAATTCTAGAGAGTATAAACCGAGTCTATGCAGTCTTTGTTCATAAGACAGTCCTGACATCCCAGGAATCAGTCTGGTGAACCTTCGCTGCACTCCCTCTATGGCAATAATGTCCTTCCTCAGATTTGGAGACCAGAACTGTACGCAATACTCCAGGTGTGGCCTCACCAAGACCCTATACAACTGAAGTAGAACCTCCCTGCTCCTATACTCAAATCCTTTTGCTATGAAAGCTAACATACCATTCGCTTTCTTCACTGCCTGCTGTACCTGCATGCCTACTTTCAATGATTGGTGTACCATGACACCCAGGTCGCGCTGCATCTCCCCTTTTCCTAATCGGCCACCATTTAGATAGTAGTCGGTTTTCCTATTTTTGCCACCAAAGTGGATAACCTCACATTTATCCACATTACACTGCATCTGCCAAACATTTGCCCACTCACCCAGCCTATCCAAGTCACCTTGCATTCTCCTAGCATCCTCCTCACAGCTAACACTGCCCCCCAGCTTAGTGTCATCCGCAAACTTGGAGATATTGCCTTCAATTCCCTCATCCAGATCATTTATGTATATTGTAAATAGCTGCGGTCCCAGCACTGAGCCTTGCGGTACCCCACTAGTCACTGCCTGCCATTGTGAAAATGACCCGTTTACTCCTACTCTTTGCTTCCTGTTTGCCAGCCAGTTCTCTATCCACATCAATACCGAACCCCCAATGCCATATGCTTTAAGTTTATATACTAATCGCTTATGTGGGACCTTGTCGAAAGCCTTCTGGAAGTCCAGATACACTACATCCACTGGTTCTCCCCCATCCACGCTACTAGTTACATCCTCGAAAAATTCCACAAAATTCGTCAGACATGATTTACCTTTCGTAAATCCATGCTGACTTTGTCCAATGATTTCACCACTTTCCAAATGTGCTGCTATCCCATCTTTAATAACTGACTCTAGCAGTTTCCCCACTACCGATGTTAGACTAACTGGTCTGTAATTCCCCGTTTTCTCTCTCCCCCCCTTCTTAAAAAGAGGGGTTACGTTTGCTACCCGCCAATCCTCAGGAACTACTCCAGAATCTAAAGAGTTTTGAAAGATTATCACTAATGCATCCACTATTTCCGGAGCTACTTCCTTAAGTACTCTGGGATGCAGCCTATCTGGCCCTGGGGATTTATCGGCCTTTAATCCATTCAATTTACCCAACACCACTTCCCAACTAACCTGGATTTCACTCAAGTACTCCTTTGACCTGCGGTCCCCTGCTATTTCCGGCAGATTATTTATGTCTTCCTTAGTGAAGACGGAACCAAAGTAGTTATTCAATTGGTCCGCCATATCCTTGTTCCCCATGATCAACTCACCTGTTTCTGACTGCAAGGGACCTACATTTGTTTTAACTAATCTCTTTCTCTTCACATATCTATAAAAACTTTTGCAGTCAGTTTTTATGTTCCCTGCCAGTTTTCTTTCATAATCCATTTTTCCTTTCCTAATCAAGCCCTTTGTCCTTCTCTGCTGGTCTCTGAATTTCTCCCAGTCCTCTGGTATGCTGCTTTTTCTGGCTACTTTGTACGCATCATCCTTTGCTTTGATACTATCCTTGATTTCCCTTGTTATCCACGGATGCACTACCTTCCCTGATCTCTTTTGCCAAATTGGGATGAACAATTTTTGTAGTTCATCCATGCAGTCTTTGAATTTCCATTGCGTATCCACCGTCAACCCTTTTAGAATTGATTGCCAGTCAATCTTGGCCAATTCACGTCTCATACCCTCAAAGTTACGTTTTCCTTAAGTTCAGAACCATTGTTTCTGAATTAACAATGTCACTCTCCATCCTAATGAAGAACTTGACCATATTATGGTCACTCTTGCCCAAGGGGGCACGCACAATAAGACTGCTAACTAACCCTTCCTCATTACTCAATACCCAGTCTAAAATAGCCTGCTCTCTCGTTGGTTCCTCGACATGTTGATTTAGATAACTATCCCTCATACTTTCCAAAAGATCCTCTTCCTCAGCGCCCCTGCCAATTTGATTCACCCAATCTATATGTAGATTGAAGTCACCCATTATAACTGTTTTGCATTTGTCGCACGCATTTCTAATTTCCTGTTTTATACCATCCCCAACTTCACTACTACTGTTAGGTGGCCTGTACACAACTCCCACTAGCGTTTTCTGCCCCTTAGTGTTTCGCAGCTCTACCCATACCGATTCCACATGCTCCAAGCTAATGTCTTTCCTTTCCATTGCGTTAATCTCCTCTCTAACCAGCAACGCTACCCCACCTCCTTTTCCTTTCTCTCTATCCCTCCTGAATATTGAATATCCCTGGATGTTCAGCTCCCAGCCTTGGTCACCCTGGAGCCATGTCTCCGTGATCCCAACTATATCATACTCATTAATAGCTATCTGCACGTTCAACTCATCCACCTTATTACGAATACTCCTTGCATTGAGACACAAGGCCTTCAGGCTTGTTTTTACAACGCTCTTAGGCCTTATACAATTTTGTTGAGAAGTGGCCCTTTTTGATTTTTGCCCTGGTTTTGTCTGCCTGCCACTTTTACTTTTCACCTTGCTCCCTATTGCTTCCACCATCGTTTTACACCCACCTGCCTCTCTGCTCTTGTACCCATCCCCCTGCCACATTAGTTTAAATCCTCCCCGACAGCACTAGCAAACACTCCCCCAAGGACATTGGTTCCATTCCAGCCCAGGTGCAGACCGTCCTGTTTGTACTGGTCCCACCTCCCCCAGAAATGGTTCCAGTGCCCTAAAAATTTGAATCCCTCCCCCTTGCACCATTTTTCAAGCCACGTATTAATCTGCAATATCCTCCTATTTCTACTCTGACTGGCCCGTGGTACTGGTAATAATCCAGAGATTATTACCTTTGAGGTCCTACTTTTGAGTTTA
The DNA here is from genome assembly GCA_963514005.1 of Raja brachyura. The sequence goes on from OY740781.1 coordinate 119,745,364, forward strand.
TCTCCTAGCTCCCTAAATTCACCTTGTAGGACCTCATCCCTTTTTTTCCCTATATCGTTGGTGCCAATATGCACCACGACAACTGGCTGTTCACCCTCCCCCTCCAGAATGTTCTGCAGCCGTTCAGTAACATCCCTGACCTTTGCACCAAGGAGGCAACATACCATCCTGGAGTCTCTTTTGCGGCCGCAGAAACGCCTATCTATTCCCCTGACAATTGAATCCCCTATTACAATAGCCCTTCCCCTCTTTTTTCCCCCATCATGTGCTGCAGAGCCACCCATGGTGGCTCTGCAGCACCATATAATTTGAAGCTGATCAGTTTGAAATTCAAAGACGTCATAATTTGAAGTTGGTTGGTTTGAAATTCAAGGCCTCGAGGGGAGAATTGTGAATATGTAAAAATGTTGTGAAGGTTGGCATTTTTAAAGCTTTAATCGTGAATAACGTGTCAAATATAGGATGACATTTTCATTGAGGCCTGATTTTTAAAAAACTTTAATCAGTAATAAGTCGAGAAATAAAGCATAAAATTTGCAGTGAAAGTGAGCTCAGCCTCGAGGGGGAAAATGTGAATCAGAATATGTAAAAATCTTGTGAAAGTTGGCATTTTTATAGCTTTAATCGCGAATAATGTGTCAAATATAGGATGAAATCTTCATTCAGGCTGGTCTCTGCTAGCTGAGCCATTGTTTCGTCATCATTTGAAGCTGGTGTTTTTAATTACAAAGACTTTTGATGTTTTTTAACTTTAATGAGTAATGTCGAGAAATAAAGCATGAAATGTTCAGGTAAGGTGCTCCCGGCCTCGACGGATAAAATGTCAACCGGAATATGTAAAAATGTTACCTTTACCATGTAGCTTTTTCATGAAGATATAAATACAACCACATATACACACACACATATACACACTGAAAGGATCAGTGTTTTAATAAGTACTAAACCAAGTGCAGACCCATTGGGTCTGTTCCCCCAAAGTGTGGTTGCGGGGGAGGGGGGCGGCATGCGGCGTCACACACACTAACTCCCCCCACGCACACACACTAACTCCCCCCTTGATATTATATTAATATTATTAATTTGCTCCTTTTACCCCATAACTGCCCTATCCACTGACGCATAGCCCCCAACTCACAGGTGCATCTAGAGAGGGAGGGAGGGGGGTAGACAGTGAGGGCAGAGAGAGAATGGGGAGAGACAGAGAGAAAGGGACAGAGACAGAAGGGCAAGAGACAGAGGGGGGGTGGAGGGGAGGAGGAGAGGCAGGGTGGGTGAGGGGTGGGTGTGGGGGAGGAGGTGTGAGAGAGATGGGAGGACAGAGAGAGGGGAGGAGAGAGAGGGAGTGAGGGGGGCTGAGAGAGGGGGGCTGAGAGGGGGGGAAGGAAGGGGGGAGAGGGAGGGAGAGGGAGGGAAGAGGTGGGGGGAAGGGAGGGCAGGGGGAGGGAGGGTGGGGAGGGGATGGGGTGGAGGGAAGGGGGTATGGGAGGGGTGGAGGGGAGGGGGGGAAGGGGGTTTAGGGTAGGGATGGTGGGGGAGGGCAGGGGGGTGGGGGAGAGGAAAAGGGGAGAGAGAGAGAAGAGAGAGAGAGGGGAGAGAAAGAGATGGGGAGAGAGAGAGATGGGGAGAGAGAGAGAAAGGGGGAGAGAGAGAGAGGGGGAGAGACAGAGAGAGCGAAATGCAACCGTGCGTCACGCATTCAGAATGTTCTCGAAATGAAGCGTGCGTGTCTCATGCACGAAAGCTGTCGGCAGCTCTATGGAATTCAGGGGAGCAGCCTGCCACATCACACACACACTAACCACCCCCCCCCCTCTAACCACCCCCTCCCTCTAACCATCCCCCCTCCTCTCCCCCCCTCCCCTCCCCTCTCCCCTACTACCCTCTCCCCGACTCTCCCCCTCTCCCCCTCCCCTCTCCACACACACACACACACAGTGGGTCCAATCTAAGTTGTCAATGAATACAGCAAATTTTTTTTTTTTTAACTGTCTTTGAAATTAAACGTTAATGTTAAGAATTAGTGATGTTAAGTGACAAATAATTAAATTAAATTCAATGAAAACCAATGGAATGTACAACCTGGCAGCTGAGGGGGCGGGGCCAGGTGGGGGCCAGCAGACAGGCTGGGAGGGGGGGGCAGGGCCGGGCGATGCCAGTTGGGCCAGGTGCAAAGGCATTGTGAAAGGGAGGGAGGAGGGGGAGAGATGTCCGAGATGGCGCTGTGACTCATGCAGAAGTTTGATTTTAGTGGAACCACATGAAGGATCTATGGCATCACAATTTCCCTCACCATTGTGATGCCATATATGTAAATGAGATCCATTGTGATTGGACATCTGTGAGGTGGTACTTTGGCTCAGGCAGCAGTTTGATTTAAATTTTTTTGATTCTTAGTGAACAATTTTATTCAAAATCTGGGGCAATAATTGATGAAATCTAGAGAGGAGTGGATTTCTGAATTCATAAGTTAAATCCTTAACGAAATTGTAAAAATCTCCACATTTTTGCTTGTGGTTTTGAGAGGGAGGGGGGGAGAGGGAGGAGGGGAGGGAGGGAGGGGAGGGAGGGGAGAGAGGGGGGGGGGAGAGAGGGGGGGGGGAGAGCGTGGAGTGGCCGGGCGTGATGCTGAGTGAGGCTGCGGGCCAGGCATGTCAGCGTCCTGATGGTGTACGCAGCGTTTCAATGGCGTACGCAGCGTCTCGATGTGGTACGCATTGTCTTGATGGTGTACGACGTCGAGACGCTGCGTACGGCTGTCGAGACGCAGCGTACGCCCTCAATGTGCCTGCGGGCCGACAGTCCGTTGAGGGGGGGATGTAAAATCAGCAGCGAAATAAGGAAAATGTCGGGTCCTAGAGGACCATGAAATCAAAGGCCAAAAATCTGACACAAATAAGATAGATAGATAGATATTAATTTGAGATTTACTAGTGCAGATTTAAATAAAATGACAAAGCGGCAGAGTGAACAGAAGCAACAAGGCTATCCTTCAGCTTTTGATTCGAGGTAATTTCACACCATCTTATTATTTCATCTTCATCACATTATCCATAAATTTATTTTTCAAATTTTCCAGTTATTTTACATTGTTCATCATCTCCAGAAATAATGATGTAATCTACAAAGGATGGGGAACGCAATGCCAAAGGTATAAAACAAGCCTTAAGTGGGGCGGCACAGTGGTGTAGCGGTGGAGCTGCTGCCTTGCAGTGCCAGATCCTGACCATGGGTGCTGTCTATATAGAGTTGGTACATTCTCCCCGTGACCTGCATTGGTTTTCTCTGAGATCTTCGGTTTCCTCCCACACTCCAAAGACGTGCAGGTTTGGAGGTTAATTGGCTTGGTATAAATGTATAAAGTAAAAAATTGTCCCCAGTGTGTGTAGGATAGCGTTAATGTGTGGACTCAGTGGGCCAAAGGGTCTGTTTATCTTAACTAAACTAAACTAAACTTGTAAGTAACTTGTAAATGAAGCAAAAGTGGAAAATCACTCTGCCAGTACGTATATGAAATTTCCCCCATCCCTCCTCACTGAGAGAAACAAACATAATCTTAGCTTATGAAGTTGAGAATTGTAAGTATGTAGTGCACTCGTAACTTGTGCGGTTATTTTTTGTTATTTTGCCTTCCGATTGTAGTTGTGTCACCTCATGAGCCATCAGTCAGAGGCCATGACGACAGCAGCAGGTGGAAGTGATTAGTGTTTGTCATCGGGGAGGAAATAGCTTGAGTGAATGACATTGGAGGGTGAGGATGTTTGTTCTTTGACCCACTGCACTCAACATGTAATGCTTTAGAAAGTGTGCACTTGTGAGCACTATTTTAAGACCATGTGCCGTTGTCTGTTATTAGCTTTTGGATAGAGGCTTGTATCCCAACATAAACATGTGCTGGATTCGGCTTTTCAGAAATATCAAATTCCAGTCACATAATTACAGGATTTGAAATTTCAACGTAACATTGTGGTAAACATGTTAACACATTTGTACCAAGTTCCTTTCTCTGCTATTTAACTTTTTGTTTCACGTTCAATTTGCTAAAGCTCTTTATTGAAACTTCATTCCACCTCACTGATGTTCAGGATGACAATTTGTAATTGATCCCAGAGGGGACAGTTAGCTTTCAGGAATCCATAAGGGTCCACTGAGATTTGAAGATTTCAGAATGTAAACTCCATTGGTCACGTTCAGGGAATCTTCACTGCCACTGAAATGACATGTGATGCCCTGGCATTCCAGCTTGGAGTCTGGGATGGGAGCTGCTGAAACACTGCTCCACGTGGAATTTCTGTGACTTTATCTATGATTCTGAGGCACGGTCAGAAGGACCAGATTCCACTTGTGATTTATTTATGTTCAATTATTTTCCACAATCTTTCATTCTTCACAAAAGTCATCTATTGGTTGTGTTTTTTGGCACTTTTGCATGCCTCTCATTATACATCTTTTCCATTATTCTCTATGTAGGTTTCATGTGTGTTCTTACTGTATGCGTTACACTTTGTTTTCTGTGTTACTTTACGAGCTGCATATTGCAAGCACTGGGCTAGGTTCTGAATTTGAAAGATTAGTACATTTTGGTCTTTAGACATTCTCATGTTTTTTTGAATTTGCCATCCTTTAAATGTGTCAGCCTAAACCTCCTGAGCCCCCACATACAGATTTTAGAATCATAGTAATTTATAGGAAATTTGGCCCAGTATGCCGTCAAAACTGATTTCTTGCAAGTATGTGCAAATTTATCCAAACATCAGTAATTTGCAAACTAACTGCCTTTAGTTTTTCTGTGACTGCATGTTTACGTTTCATATTGTTTGTGTGAAATATTTTCTCTTCAGATCCCCTTTAAACTTCCTTCCTCTCATTTTAAACCTTTGCTCTTCAGTCATAGACATATCTACTATGAGAAACAGGCACTGGCTATCTGCCATAGCTATGCCTTTCATAATCTTATATACTTTATATATAATTTTATATAGATTAGATTATCCTTTATTGTCATTCAGACCTTTCGGTCTGAACAAAATTTTGTTACCTTGCAGTCATAACATATAGTAGAAAACAAAACACACAATAAACACATATTTAGCATCTTTAATACTCTTATCATGTCGCCTCTCAATCTCTGTAGGTAAAATTGACACAGCCAATTCCACTGCAGCTCTCCAGTTCAGACAACATTCTTGTGCATCTTTCCTGCACCTTTCAAGCTTAATCACATTTTCCCTGCTGTATGATGACCAGAACTATGCACAATACTCCATGCGCAGCCTAACCAACACTTTGTATAACTGTAACTCTTATACTCAATATCTTGGCCAATGAAGGCAAGCATGCCATATGCCTTCTTCATCACCATGTCGACTTATGTTGTCACATTCAGGGAACTATGTACTAGTCAAGGTCACTCTGTTCAACACTACCTTAGGTCCTGCCATTCACTGCACAGGTCTTGTCCGGGTTTAATTTCCAATATTTTTAAATGTCTGCACCAGTCTTGTCAAAGGCCTTTCCAGAATCCATGTAGGCATTGTCATAGAATCATAGAGCCCTGGAATCATGCAGCATGAAAACAGGCCCTTTGGTGCAACTTGCTCATGCCCTCCAAGGTACCCCATCTACAATAGTCCCACCTGCCCATTTCCCATCTAAACCTTTCCTATTCATCTACCTGTCCAGATGCTTTTTAAATGTTGTTATTCGTTCTGCCACAACTACCTCCTCCAGCAGCACAGTCCAGATACCCACCACCCGCCTTCTCTCATTTACCGCCCTGACCTCTTTGGTTTTGGTCACCTCTTTAAAAATCTCATTGAAATTTGTGAGATGATTTCCCATGCACAAAGCCATCTTGATTCTCCCTAATCAGCCCTTGCCTTTTCAAATGCAAATAAATTCTGTCTCTCTGAATCCCTTTGAATAACTTTCCCACCATTGATGTAGGGTTCAATAAATATTATGAAATATTTATCTGATGGGATTACAATCCAAGCACATATATATTTTTAATGCCAGTGAGATTGTTAAACAATAACTATTGTTTATTTAATATATCATTAAAAACTCAGTTATATATTTCATCAAATTCTGATTCAGAATCCAGGTGAATCAGTTATATTTCATCAAATCCAGAGGTGTTTTTTTTTTAAACGCAAAAACAACTGCAGATGCTGGAAATCCAAAACAAAACTCAGTTTCAAATGTTAACAGATGTGGACTGACCTGCTAAGTACTTACAGCATTTCCTGCTTTCTTTTAAATTCTAGGGAAAATGGAGCTGCTCACGACAACCTTGGGTTTTCCATGATCAACTGTGCATGTGTGCAGTGAAAAAATTCCCTCGGTTTCATACTGATAACAAAATACCAATAGTTTTTCTCTAAAAATTGATAAAATTCAGTCCATTTGCTGTGAAATTTAATCTTCAGATAAATAAAATAAATTTCTATTTAAGTATTAAAAAAATATTTTTTAGGAGCATAGAGCAACAAACAGTCCAGCACAGGAACAGGCCCTTCAGTCTACAATTTTTGTGCCAAACATAATGCCAAATTAAACTAATTGCCACTGCCTACACGTGATACATACCAGTCCATACCATGCATTTTCATGTGCCTAGCTAAAAGCTTCTTAAATACCACTATTGTATCTACTTCCACCACTTCCCCTGACAGCACGTTCCAGGCACTTAACACACTCTGTATAAAAAAAACTTGAGCCGCACATCTCTTTTAAACTTTTCCCCTCTGACCCGAAAGCTATGCCTTCTAGTTTTTTTAGTTTAGAGATAAAGTGCGGAAACAGTCCCTTCGGCCCACCAGGTCCGCGCCGACCAGAGATCCCCGCATATTATCACTATCCAAGAGACAATTTTTTTTAACATCATACCAAGTTAATTAACCTACAAACCTGTATATCTTTGGAGTTTGGGAGGAAACCGAAGATCTTGCAGAAAACCCTTGCAGGTCACGGGGAAAATGTACAAACTTCGTACAGGCAGCAACCATTGTCAGGATCGAACCCGGATCTCCAGCACTGCAAACGATATAAGGCAGCAACTCTACCGCTGTGCTACCATGCTGCCTATTTGACATTTCCCTCCTGGAAATAAGGTTCTGGCGGTCTATCCTAACAATACCTCTCATCTATATCTATCTATCTATTTATCTATCTATCTATCTACAATACAATACAATACAATACAATACAATACAATACAATACCATTTATTGTCATTTGAACCTCATTGAGGTTCAACCGAAATTTCATTTCTGCAGTCATACATACAAAAAAAGAACCAAGACACAACACAATTTACACAAACATCCATCACAGTGAATATCCTCCTCACTGTGATGGAAGGCAAAGTCGTATCTCTCCCCTGCACTCCCCATTCTTCTCCCGGTCAGAGTCAAAGCCCCCAGCAGGTGATAGTATATGTCCCGTGGCCATTCATGCTGCGCTGGGCGATGCAAGGCCCCGCTCCGGATCTATCTATCTATCTATCTATCTATCTATCTATCTATCTATCTATCTATCTATCTATCTATCTATCTATCTATCTATCTATCTATCTATCTATCTATCTATCTATCTATCTATCTATCTATCTATTTTTAAAACTCTGTGTGTGTGTGTGTGTGTGTGTGTGTGTGTGTGTGTGTGTGTGTGTGTGTGTGTGTGTGTGTGTGTGTGTGTGTGTGTGTGTGTTCGTTTATGTGTGTCAGATTTTTGCCCTTTGATTTCATTGTCCGCCAAAGCCACACGTTCAAACTCCAAAAATTTTACACTTTTACATACGCTAATGCACTCCTCATTACATTTAGACATTTTTATGTACACATTTTAAAATAAAATCCTTCCCCCCTCCCAGACTCACTCATTTTGTGGCCTCCTGCTGGCCAGCCACCATAACGGCTGCTGCTGCTCTCCTCCAAAAACGCCGCCATTTTTACCTGCTGCCATCCGGCATCCTCCCGCCCCCCCTACCGGGACCCCGCATTTTTCTTATTTTGCTGCCTATTTTACTTCCCCCCCCCCTCCCTCCCACTCCCCCTCTCTCCCCCCCTCAACCTCATTTCGGGGACCAGACCCAACGGGTCTGCACTTGGTCTAGTGTATACTTTTAAAACTCTGTGTGTGTGTGTGTTTATGTGTGTCACACTTTTGGCCTTTGAATCCATGATCCACCAAAACCACACCCTCAAACTCTGACATTTTTTCCATTTTGCTAGGCATTACACTTTACATTCACTAATGCACTCCTCATTACATTTAGATATTTTTATGTACACATTTTTTAATAGATTTCTCCCCCCCCCCCCACCCCCCCCCCCCCCCCCCGCACACTCACTCATTTTGTGGCCTCCTGCTGGCCAGCCACCATAATGGCTGCTGCCGCCCGGCTCTCCTCCCCCACCCCCTCCCCCAGGCCCCGACATTTTTCTTATTTCGCTGGCGATTTTACTTCCTCCACTCACCCCCCCCCCCCCCCCGAGCCATGATATTTTCCTTATTTCGCTGCCAATTTACTTCCTCCCCCCCTCCCTCCCCCCGGCCCAGCTCCATCATGCTGCCTTGAGCCAAAGATCGGCTGTTCCCGTGGATGGCAAAAAGCAGCGGGCGAACTGCTGATCTTTGGCTTGAGCCAGCATCACAGAGCCGGCGCCTCAATGGCCTGTCGGCCCGCAGGTGCATTGAGGGCGTATGCAGCGACTCAACGGCCGTACGCAGCATCTCGATGTCGTATGCTGTCAAGATGCTGCGTACGCCGTCAAGACGCTGCGTACGACGTTGAGACGCTGCGTATATCGTCGAAACGCTGCATATGATGTCTAGACGCTGATTTCAACGTTGAGATGCTGCGTACGGCATCAAAACGCTGCATACGACGTTGAGACGTTGCGTTCACCTGTCTTGACAGCGGATGCCTGGCTCGCAGCCTCACTCGGCATCACGCCGGCCCACTCCACCCTCCCCCCTTCCCTCCCTCCCTCAACCCATCCTCCCTCCCTACCTCTCTCCCCCCTCAACCTCACGTTCGGGGACCACACCCAACGGGTCTGCACTTGGTCTAGTAATTTTATAAACTTCCATCAGCATCTGATACTCCAGAGAAAATCATCCATGTTTGTCCAACCTCTCTTTATAGCTCTAATTCAGGCACCATCTTGGGTGCCCACTTCTGCGCCCACTCCAAAACCTCCACCATCCTTTTTGTAATTGAGTGATCAGAATCACTCAAAAAACTACAAATGAGGCCTAACCAAAGATATATAAAACTTGAATTTACACTAAATGTTCAAACCATATGCCTTCTTTACCACACTATCTACCTGTGTTGCTACCTGTGTATATGAAGTTATCGACATGGAACTTAAGATCCCGTTGTACCTACTTGCAGTCAATTATGATACTTTCAACCACAATTTTGAAAAACATGGATAATAAATTAAACAGAATTTTATGAAGAAAAGTATGGCGAGTTGTAATAGCACTTAATTAATGCATCTAAGACTGGCGCAAGTATATAAAGCCAATTGATGCAGCTATAGCCTCCTATGTCATTATGGTTCATAACAAATAATAACATTTATTATTTATTCTATTCCTTACTCATCTCACCGAAGACAAAATGCTTATTACATTTTGCAGCCATTTAGCTACCACATGTTCAATATAGTATCAACATAGGAATCATCTGTGTTTTATATTATTAATTTTCTCTCATACAACTCATGTTGTTTTGTAACTAAATATTGGGACAAGTGCAAAAAGATAATATTGTTATAAGCTATTTATAAGCATAAAATGTTTCCTTTAAGTTTCACAATTATCTACTCCTTCATCCATGGAATTCCAAATTTCAATATGCTATATTTACATTTTATGGAATTAACCTTATTGGCCCTGTTTTGGATAGAATATTATCCTGGGTTGTCAAGGAAAATGAGTCAGATGGCATCAGCATCCTGCTATATACATACGCGGGATCATATACAACAATTGACACATGATCCCACCAATTATGTATGTCCACTTTTTCAGTTTTCCTATTGGTCTTCATTTTTCTTGAACAGATCTCCATTTGTGTTACTCCAGCATTTTGTGTCCCTGTCAGACTCTCAGGTCTATTTATTTATAGTTTGTCTGTGACCACATAGCTTTCTTGGGATCTCTAATTTTCTGGCCCAACCTAGGAAATGCTGTTTTTTGAGTGAATTAGAGTAGATAAGCGGGGATTGGTGAGAACGTAAGAGAGAATAGGCAACAGGGAAATAAGTGCAACAATAATGATGGAATTGCCTTGAGAGGTTGAATGTCCACAATGTAAGAAAAATGTGAGGTGTAACTTTCAAGGAATCCGCGTGTCAAAAAAAAATCTCCACTTAGCCAATGACATAAAACACAGATAATATTTTGCATGTGGGAGTGTCTAGGATTAGAGGTCATAGCCTCTAAATGTAAGGATTTTTTTTGGGAAGGAGATGAGGAGGAATTTCTTTAGTCACAGGGTGGTGAATCTGTATAATTATTTGCCACTGAAGGCTATGGAGGCCAAGTCAGTGGATATATTTAAGGCAGAGATAGATAGATTCTTGATTCGTACTGGTGTCAGAGGTTATGCGGAGAAAGCAGGAGAATGTGGTTAGGAGGGAGAGATAGATCAGCCATGATTGATTGGCGGAGTAGACTTGATGGGCCAAATGGCCTACTTCTGATCTTATGATCTTATGTTGCAGTTTACATTGTTCATTTAACATAGGTATAGCATTAAAGTATAATCCATAATAACCTGCCAGATCTTATCACTGTTTGACATTAGATATCAGGCTTCGAATTGTTAATTAGTTGAAATGACCTTTGCTGAAGAATTTAAATTAAATAGGGACACTGGTTTTCATGAAACCTAAGATGTAATCTAATTAATGTGAAATGGGGGGTGTCAACCATTGACCACTTATGTGTTATTTGTCTCCCTTTATCATCAGAAATTTGTCTCCAGGAAAGATGTATCCAGGAAATAGAAATGAAAGAGATTGCTGAGCGGGTGTAGGAAAGAACTGCAGATGCTAGTTCAAATCGAAGGTAGACACAAAAATGCTGGACTAACTAAGCGGGCCAGGCAGCATCTCTACAGAGAAGGAATGTGTGACGTTTTGGGTCGAGACCCTTCTTCAGACTTAGCTGAACTTGGGTGCCATAAATTCACATTAAATTATTAAGCAATAAAACTATTTTTACTTATTCAATTTGGATTGTGAACATTATGACAACGTCAGCTTATATTGTCAATTCTAATATTTACCGACCAATAATAATACATGAAATTAGGGAGTGCTAATCCCCCTACTATTTTGGGTTTATTCAAGTGTGGTCTTTGTATTCTATGGGACTTATCATCCCAAATAAAATGTGTAATATCTAAGTCCAATTTTTTAAAAAACTTTTTGGGTAAGTATAGTGGTATTGATTGAAACAGGTATAGAAGTTGTGGTACAAAAATCATTTTAATGGCATTTATTCATTTTAATGGCATTTAATGGCATCTATTAAGGACATCGGCAGTGTTTTCCAGAATTTAATCAAATTATGTAGTTTCTTAAATACAGGGTTATAGTTTGCATTAAGCATGTCTTGATGACTTCTAGTGATTTCAATACCTAGGTATTTAAATTTTCCCCCAGCTATTTTAAAAGGAAATTGTACAAGATGTGTAGAGTCTTTTGGTTTTATTGACACGATTTCACTTTTATTCCAGTTTATTCTATAACCTGAAAATGAACCAAAGTCCTCGATTAAATTTAGAATATTGGGTATAGTTATATGAGGCTTTGTGATGTACAAAAGTACATCATCTGCGTATAATGATATTTTATTGTTTAAATGTTTTGTATTATATCTGTGGATATTCAGATTTTTCCAAATCATGATGGGATATGTTTTGAAATGGAATCTGCTGGCGATATTGTTCCCATAATGTCTGCCAGCCTTCGATTTGTTGATTCGTTTGGGTTATGGCTTTTAGTGGTGCTGTAGAGCCTGAACTGTGCGGCCAAGTAGAATGGCAATTAAAAATTTATGTTCACCGAAGATATCACTGTTGTCAATTGGACCTGCATCAATGAAGAGAAGAAGTACACGAAAGAGGTCGGGAACTTTGTGTCATTGTGTTAGGGAACAACCTAACCCTTAACATCAACAATATGAATGAGTTGATTGATAACCCAAGGAAGCATGTGTGTGAATAGAACTCTGTCCTTATCAACAGAGCTTCCTTCCATCCAGTCCACCTTCACAGTCTGAAGAAGGGTCCCACCCCGAAATAGCACCTTTTTCTTTTCTCCACAGATGCTGCCTGACCAATTGAGCCAGCACTTTGTTTTTTTGTTGAAGATGACAGCGTCTGATGTTTCCTGTGTCTCTAACAGAGTTGCTGGACTTTGGGCAACATCAAATATGTCCCTGATTTGAACAGTAAAGCAGATTTTTTCTGCATTCCATGAGTTCGATGTGGTTGATTCTGTCAGTTTGTGGAAAATGTGGAATTAATTTCATTTCCCAGGAATAGCTTGCAGTAATTAAATTGTGGTTATTGTGTATCCAATGATCACAATAATATTACATAAACCATTGGCCTTCAGTCTGAATGGATCCATTTTTAATCAAATATAGTTTTAAAATAATATTCTGTTTTGTTTTGTTAATAAGTGCACTGAAAGTTGGCATGATGAAGAGTAGGCCTGATCTTTTTAAAAGCATCGATATCATGAGTCAATCCAGTGACCTGGTCTCAGTGATAATTTCTACAACATGTTCCAGGAGCTGATTACCACATTTATAAACCTGTTTACGAAGGAAAGGTCAGACAGCGGGTAGCGGTACCTCAGAAATCGTGTCTGAGGGTGATTCAGGTCACAATTCCTGGAGATACCATGGAATTATACATCATGTAATATCAAACCTGACTGATGTGAAAGTGTTCGAAGATCGGTCCCATTCGATTGGGATAATTCCATTATACTGTCATTATAGCATTGCTGCCATTCTGCAAATTCCTTTGCCGTGTAAGTGCAGGTTAAAACTTCAACGGATGTGTTTCATGTGCAAATACTTTGTGTCAGCAATGAAGATTAAATGAAAACATAATTCAGCTCTAGTTATAAAAGAAACAACAAAACTAGGCAGATATTGACAATTATACTCTAAGCAAAACACTGCTGATGCTGGAAATCTGACATAAAAACAGAACATGTTGGAAGTACTTGGTAGGTTTGACAGCATCTGTGGAAAAAGAAACAGATTTAACATTTCAGGTTGAAGAACATTCATCAAAGCAGTTGATCAGAATGTTTAGATCATTATCCAGAATTCATGTACACAAGCTCAGGTCTAGCCTTCTGCTTCTGTTAAGTGCCAACTCTGAGTCACTGGAAATATTTCATGGAATCTGAATGAATAAGAATGAATGAATAAGTTTATTGTCCAAGAATTCACATACAAGGAATTTGCCTTGGTGCTCCGCCCACAAGTTACAATGACATACAGTGACAGTTAGGAACAACAAATAAAACATTAAACGTTAATAATAAAACATTATTGATTAAACATGGGAATTAAATAAAATACCAGAGCAAAAAGAGGCTACAGATTTTTGGTTATTGAGAAGAACTACTCGTGGAAAAAAGCTGTTTTTTATGTCTGGCTGTGGCAGCTTTGACAGTCTGGTCACCTTCCAGAGGGAAGTGATTCAAAGAGTTTGTGGCCAGGGTGAGAGGGGTCAGAGATGATCTTACCTGCTCACTTCCTGGCCATTGCAGTGTACAGTTCATTAATGGAGGGAAGGTTGCAGCCAATAACCTTCTCAGCTGATCGGACGATTCGCTGCAGCCTCCAGATGTCGTGCTTGGTGGCTGAGTCAAACTAGACCATGATGGAGAAGGTGAGGACAGTCTCTACGATAGCCGTATACAATTGGACCATCATTGCCTGTTGCAGATTGTGCTTCCTCAGCTGCCGCAGGAAGTACATCTTCTGTTGTGTCTTTTTGACTGTGGAGTCGATGGTAGCCCCCCACTTAAGGTTCTTAGAGATGATGGCTCCCAGGAACTTAAAATCTGAAGGGAGTGGTGCAGACTTCCTCAGGTTCCAAAGCACAAAGCCAGTGGACTTCTTGAAATCAATGGGACCAACAGCTGTCCGCAAAGCCGTGAATGGTCACTTTATGCATTTGATTTGTGACTGTTTTTAGTACTTTGGCTTTTTGAGAAAAAAATGTGATTTTATCTTTTAATGTTGTTTTCATTTCTTTAAAATTATTGAGTGTTTTGGAATGTCAAAGACACTGTTGCATACCTGGTTTCACACCATCTGCTTGGGTGCCTAGGGCAATTCCACATTGGGTGTATGTGTGCCCAGGGTTAGTTCCTCATTGTCTATGTGCCCAGAGACAGTTCTTCACTGGGTGTCTGTGTGTCCAGGGTTACAGTAATTCCTCAGTGGGTGTCCAGGTGCCCACAGTGGTTCTTCACTCACATCTGTATGCCCAGAGTTAGTTCATCACAGTCTGGGTCCCAGTGGCAGTTCCCCACTGGGTGTCTGTGCTCCCCAAGCCACTGCCTGTGTGCCCAGGTTAGTTCTTCATTGGTGTCTGTATGCCCAGGGTTAGTTCTTCATTGCCTGGATGCCTTGAGATGCCTTCTCACTGTCAGGGTCCCTGGGGTAGTTTTTCACTCTTTGGGTGCACTGCAGCAGTTCCTTGCTGCCTGGGCACCCTGGGTTGGGTCCTCGCTGTCTGTCTGGGTCCCGGGGGTAGTTCCCCATTGTCTGGGTGCTCTAATGTAGTTGCTCACTGTCTGCAGGGTTCCACAGGCCCGTACAAAGCTTTTTAAAAAGGGGCATGGCGTAACAGGGTTACAAACATTTTATGTGAAATAATGTGCGAGCAGCGCACATCACGAGCGCGAAGCTTGAAGTCCCTCGCAGCCGGGATCTAGGGTTTTAGATGGTCTCAAATCCATTCTGAGCCTTATTTTGGAGCATTTTTGCACCAAATTTATTTCCAATATTTCAGAAATAATTTTGGTTGAGTCAAGAGTAATAAATGGGTGGAATGGGATGATTGGGGTCATTGTTGTATACATTTTTTTAAATCAAGTTGTACTGTTGTAAAATATGATGTAAAATGTTATAAAGGAGCATGCAAAAACTGCAGGTGAAATACTGTAAGTTTTTGCAGTAAAGAAAACCTTTTTTTAGAAAATGTTTTGACTGTTGATTTGATTGCCTATTACTGTTCGACTATGTTAGTGTGCGCAGTGCACCTTTAATGATCTTCCTGACCTAACAACTTCACATCACATCAATTTCAACATGGAATAGTGATGTGAATACAACATTTAGTTTGACCTCAATTTACATCATGAAAATTGAAGTCAAACTAAATGGTGCATTTATATTACTATGATCGCTTTCAAACTAACCTATTTTACTGTCATACTATTATAACAAATTCTAGTTCCATGATGACTCATAAACAAGATCACAAATCACATTTTGAATTGTCAAATACAGTGTGATTGTGAATAATTGCAGAGCTGCTGTTTCACCGAGCATTTACGTATCTTGATGGCTGAAAATCAGTATTTTGTTGGGGAAATTGGTATTTCTCACATAAATGCAATAGAATGTACTACACAGAAACTGGATTTTTCAAAATCAGTATTCTGCATGCAACCTCATGTACTCTCAAATATCAGTGGAATACTCAAAATCAGTACTACTGAATTGTGAAACCATTTTTGAAATGTGAATTTATAATTCTTGATTTTGATTCAATCATATCCTTATAACTAAAAAACTCAAATCTTGGATGTGTGTGCATGTATTTATTTGCTTGTTTGTGTGTTTTCACATCTTCTCGAAAAAATGACGTGCGGTCCAAAAATCGGCTTACATGTAAATTCCGTGCTTTATTTCTTGAGTTCTTCATAAAAATGTTCACAAATTCGATCATACTTTGAAATCAAAATGCCTGTTTTTCGCTGAAGACGTGACAATGGATCTGCCTGCCTGCCTTCTGCTTGCGCTGCGACCGATGTCACCTCCCACCCCTCCCTCCTCCCCCCTGTTGTTCAAAAGTCGCCCTATCGACTGATGACCAAAAATCATAGCTGAAGACTGCGTCGGCCCAACTGGCACTCCTTTGGTCAACACTCGCTCACCCGCTCACGTCTTGGCTCGGGTCTCTCCCCCTCCCCTTTCTCTCCCCTCTCTCTCCCCCCCGCTCTCTCCCCCCCCTCTCACTCCCCCCTCTCACTCCCCTCTCTCACTCCCCTCTTTCACTCCCCTCTCCCTCACCCTCTCTCACCTTCTCTCCCCTCTCTCTTCCCCCTCTCTCCCCTCTCTCCCCTCTCTCCCCCCTCTCTCCCCCTCTCTCCCCCTCTCTCCCCCTCTCTCCCCTCTCTCTCCCTCTCTCCCCCTCTTTCCCCTCTCTCTCCACCCCTCTCTCTTCCCCTCTCTCTCTCTCCCCTCCCCTTCTCTCTCCCCTCCCCTCTCTCTCTCCCCTCCCCTCTCTCTTCCCTCTATCTCTACCTGCCCCCCCCCCCCGCTCTCCAACCTCTCTTCCCCCCCTCTCTCTCTCCCCCCCATCGGCTATGGACGCCATGTGTTTGGAGCAGTTCTTCACTGCCTGTCCTAGGCCTCCTTGTGATCGAGCTGGTTTCAGTGCTGCACGTGGTGAGCTTTGCTGATCAGCTGACCTCCCAATGGAAGGCTGCACTGGAGGTTTACAGCTCAGTCATGCAGTCGACTAACAATTATGTTGGAGTTCACACCTCAGCTGCTTCTCTCTCCAGTACTCCCTGGCGGTGCAGGCTCGAAGGGCCGAATGGCCTACTCCTGCACCTATTTTCTATGTTTACTCACACAGCCCTGCACATGGATTGGCAGCAAGACATCACCACATTGCCTAATGGAATAATCAACTTATTGCTGTGATTGCTAATATCCATGAATGTTCCTATGTACAAATTGCAGAAGTTCCCATGGAATGTTGCTCCAGATTCCTGCAAAAAACAAGGTGTTCGCGGGCATGTTAACATTAGGAAGAAAAGACACAAAAATTAATCGCATCTCCGGCAAGGTAAGAAACTGAAAAAAAAAGTTTCCCCCTCCCCCTCCCCCTCCCCCTCCCCCTCCCCCATCTCCCACATAAACAAACCAGAGAACATTTACACAAACTTTTAACACAAACTAAAAATAAAGACTGTTGGTGGGGCTGCCAATCGTGCGGCGCCCCTGATGGTACATTAAAGAAAGTCACAACATGTAACTCAACGGCACAGATAGCATATCTGGAGAGAAGGAATGGGCGATGATTCAGATTGAGAAGAAGGGTCTCGACCCGAAACGTCGGACATTCCTTCTCTCCAGAGATGCTGCCTGTCCCGCTGAGCTACCCCAGCATGTTGAGTTATTCTTCTGTTCAGAAGCATGTTCTCTTATCTGAACACAAATGAGAAACAGCATGTCTGTGCTTTGATGAGGACATTCTCATTTAAATTTCCCACCTCCATCAGCAAACACGACAATGCCAATGACTTTCATCAAGGCTGTGACCATGAACTTTTATGCACCTGACTGTCTTCTGTTGAACTGGGGATATTTCCAACATTTTTGAAAGTTCTGCTGTTGTTAGGAAATAAAGGTCACTGATATTCTCTGTTCAAAGAAAGCCTACTGTATTTCATTGAATCTTGCCAGAGATCGGATGTTATATAAAGCTTGTGGCTTTGCAAGGATTACAGGCTTTCCATGGGACAGATCTACTGATTGCTCGTGCATCACTCTGAGGCCATTACGTATCAGCTCTGCCGGATGTTGGAACTAAAGAGTTGCTCAACTGGTAATTGGTGTGGACCACCATAAATATATGAGACGGGTCAATCCTTTCTGCTGTCATTGTGACTTCATTCTTGTAACAATGCCAAACCAAAGGGTGAGTCCTTTGCAACAAGGTCTATCTGCTAACACATGCAGCCCACCTGCACATGGGCCACATACATACAGTGAATACCATGCAGCCACACAGAGCAACACCACGCAAAAGCAATGCTTCCACTTGGGAAGAGCTCTGGAGCAGCCCTACTGTACACTGTAGAGTTGGTGACAAGATTAATTATGATCCATTGAACACTGCTTGAATTACCATGATCATACAGAGCCACAGATACCCGTTATATGCTGATCTGCTGCAGCGATGAGCATGATGAAGAAGAAAAATTAGAAGAGCAGGGGCAGGTGGAAGGGAACGAGATAGCTTTCTTCTTCCCAGGATGTTGGAGAGAAACCCATCTGAACTCGAGTCTATTAACTATAATCCAAATTCGGCATAAACCTGCTACCCCATGCCCTGCTTTCCCTTTGACACTGACCAGCACAATGTTCACTTGTCCTTCATGTGATAATAAAAGCCAGTACAAAATAATATTCCAACCAAATTTTTAAATTATACCAAATGGTTCATCAGGCTTTGAGTGTTCTCTTGGCGGATGCCTCTCTTCTCTGTACATTTGCCAAAGTTGCTCCCTCATTGCTCTCTAGAGTCTGCTCTGCTGGGCAGATATACTGAACCTGCAAGATCAATGAGATAAAAGAGAGTGATTGAGGTTCCATAGCAAAGGTGGAAGGTACTGTGGGTCCTGTCAGTACCTGTCAGTTAATGGTGAGTCCATCAGAAACGTCAGCTGCTGATGGGGCCAGTTGCCTGACTCACTTCAGGTTCACTCTTTGGCATGAAGCCCCGCCTTCCTTCCACCCCACCCCCCACATCCATAAGTTGGACATTTCTGTTGGATAGTTGGATAAGCTTCTGAACATATCTCCCACAACAAACATTCTCACCAAACTATTGACACAGACTCAGTGGTGTTCACTGAGAAAGTGGCCACGAACACCAAGGAGATACAAAATAATTCTCAGTCATGTATCCATGATATTGCAGCATTTAAGTATCAGATTTCACAGCATTTAGTTGATGTGACTGCAAATGTATATCTACTTTTATTGAGTTCTTCTTCCATAGATGCTTGCCACATTTTGCTGCATTTTCTGTTTTTACTTGAGATTTCCAACATTTACAATATTTTGTATTTACATGAGTACTGCCCCTTATCGAGATATGACATTGACACTGCCTCGTCCCATTACAGTGTTGCTCACATTTTACCATTGAGTTTAGAAAACCTCAGAAAACATGTTAATGCCAAACTAAGCTGAAGATTGCGTGCCACTGTTAAATAAGATATTGATGGATCAGAACAGAGCAAGTGCAACAAATATTGTAAACTTGTCACCGTGGAATTAAAAATGGATGGTTTATCTCATATATTTGATGATACAAATATACCATTGTTTGCTATAGAACCTTTGCTATAGAACCTCAATCACTCTTATTTTCCTCGCCCATTCAACTCTCCATGACTGCTGCTCTGTGATTGACATGCTGGGTTAACAACATACTGGGCAGACAATAAATTCTCCACTATCTTCGCCCTGTTGTTAGGTTTCAAAGGTGGGAGAAGGCTTATTTTCATGCGCAGTGATGAACTTGTTTCCCCCCCCCCCCGCCCCCAGTGAGGAAGAGCATTATACCCATAACCATCATAACCTCATAATCACATAATCATCCACAGTACTCACATTTTATGTCAAACTAGATCAAGAAAAGACAATTGGGCAGGTTTAAAAGATAATTGGACGGGTACATGGACAGGATAGGATAGGGACCAAACGTAGACAGGTGGGACTAGTGAAGATGGGCCATGTTGATCGGCATGGTCATGTTGGCCTGAAGAGCCTGTTTCCACGCTGTATGACTCTATTATGCCAAGAACATCATAAAGTGTTTAACTGCCTAAGTCTTCTGTCTATATCACACGTGGAGTTTAAAAGGTGGTATTAGAAAAAGATTGTATGTTTTTTTTAATTTTTATTACAGTGTACTGCAGCAGTTGTAGAAGATGCATAGAAGAAGAGAACTCACAGGCATTTTGTGTAAATCCAGATGATTTAGACTTGTCAATTCTGTGAGGTTGAAAGTTAAAACCAGGGCGCAGTGCAGCTCCCAATAACGTCCGTATTAACAGTAATTTCAGGAAGCTTGTTTAAAAGGCTAGCCCTCTGACTTTGTGACAGTGGGGAAGTATTTATGTTCTTTTTAATATTTAATCAGTCTCAGCCTGCACCTTTACTATGCATGCTCAGTAACAAGGATGCACTTCCTGAACTGCTGATTTAAAAATGTGTGCATATTTATGATGCCAATGAGTCATACACATAGAAATTTAGACTAGCCCCATGATAGATGGTAACATATATTGTTTACAGAGCATTAAATGAGACAGTTCTGTGGACTGAGCAGAGTAAGAAATTAGTCCCAGTTCACTCACCTGAATAAATTATGTAAATGATGTGCTGTTGAATAACAAAAAAGAATTATTCAATGGTCTGTATCCTGACACAAATAGCATAATTTATTACCCATGAAAAGTAATTATTGTACCCCTGGGGATTTGATTTGATGTTAACATTGCTGCTCTTATGTACAGGATAACTTTACAAAGTACATTTTTTGCAAATGAGATTTGAAATTCTACGCACTAAACTGAAAGCAGTTTAAAATATATTGCAACGCTTCATATATGCCCTCAAAGCATCTGTTTCTAAGACATCAGTACGTGCAAAGTTGTCATAACATGAATCGTTTACCTCTGGGCACATTTTGAAATATGAAAGCATACTTTCCTGCAATTGCTGGTCCCAAATTAGTTTAGTTTAGTTTAGAAACACAGCATGGAACTAGGCCCTTCGGCCCTTCGGCCCATCGAGTC
Organism: Raja brachyura; assembly: GCA_963514005.1. The sequence continues at coordinate 119,766,258 of OY740781.1, forward strand.
TGCACTGACCAGCTGTCCCCACACATTAACACTATCCTACACACACTAGGGACAAATTTTACATTTATAACCAAACCAATTAACCTACAAACCTGTACATCTTTGGACCGTGGGAGGAAACTGAAGATCTCGGAGAAAACCCACCCAGGTCAAAGGGAGAAGAACAAGCACCCGCAGTAAGGATTGAACCTGTGGTTCTGGCACTGTAAGACAGTAGCTCTACCGCTACGCCAATTGTGACGCCCATAATTAATGCTGGCATTATGAAAATAATCCAGAGGTTCTATGTTGTCAGCCTTCAATATCATCAATTTAGACTAATCAGTATTTCTGAGAATATTTATAACGGAGAATTAAATAATTACTTGTGATTGCCATAAATATCAAGAACCAAGGCTCCCGTGAGGGGGAGGAACTGAAAGGAATATTAGCATATTAAGGTCCAGAGAGGTTGATGAGATGAGTCCACAGATCTACCTCCTGGACGTTAGAAAGAGGTGGCTGTAGAGATTGTGAACGCATTAGTAATTATCGAGACACAGAAAATGCAGATGCTGGTTATCAAAACAAGACACAAAGTGCTAGAGTAACACAGTAGGTCAAGCAGCAGGTTGGGAGAACATGGACAGGTGACATTTTGGGTTGAGCCCCTTCTTATGTTCTCCAGAGATGCTGCCTGGCCCATTGAGTTACCCCAGCATTTTTGTTTGACATTGGTGATCATCTTCTATCATACTGTGGAGTGCAGGGTAACCAGCGTGCCCCAGTAATTTCATAGAGGAAGGAGAGAAAAACCACGGAAATACACCCTCTACCAAAAGTCAGTATTCGGGAGAATGCAAGAATCTGATAATTAAGAATGTTGAAAGTTTGAAAAGAATAATAGGATTGATCAGTCAGTATTTGTTTATGGAAAGAAAATCATATTTAACCAATCTACTGTTATTATGTTAAGGATGCAACAGGATACCTTCTGAACCTTCTGAATTGTAGTTGGCAGGGCAGTACTCTGCATATCCCCAACTTGCTGTTAGTGTCCCCTTAAAATTGACTAGTGAAGGCGATTGAGGGAAGTTAGTGTAGAAATAGCAGGAGCTATGACAGAAATATTTCAAATGTCATTAGAAACGGGAATAGTGCCGGAGGATTGGCGTACTGCACATGTTGTTCCATTGTTTAAAAAGGGTTCAAAGAATAAACCCAGCAATTATAGACCTGTTAGTTTGACGTCAGTGGTGGGCAAATTAATGGAAAGGATACTTAGAGACAATATATATAAGCATCTGGATAAACAGGGTCTGATCAGGAACAGTCAACATGGATTTGTGCCTGGAAGATCATGTTTGACAAACCTTCTTGAATCTTTTTGAAGAGGTTACTAGGGAAATTGATGAGGGTAAAGCAGTGGATGTTGTCTATATGGATTTCAGTAGGGCCTTTGACAAGGTTCCCCATGGAAGGTTGGTTAAGAAGGTTCAATCTTTGGGTGTTAATGGCGGAGTAGCAAGATGGATTCAACAGTGGCTGAATGGGAGATGTCAGAGAGTAATGGTGGATGGCTGTTTGTCAGGTTGGAAGCCGGTGACGAGTGGGGTGCCTCAGGGATCTGTGTTGGGTCCACTGTTGTTTGTCTAGTACATCAATGATGTGGATGATGGGGTGGAAAATTGGATAAGTAAGTATGCAGATAATACTAAGATAAGTGGTGTTGCGGATAATGAAGTAGATTTTCAAAGTCTACAGAGAGATTTGGGCCATTTGGAAAAGTGGGCTGAAAGATGGCAGATGGAGTTTAATGCTGATAAGTGTGAGGTGCTACATCTTGGCAGGACAAATCAAAATAGGACGTACATGGTAAATGGTAGGGAATTGAGGAATGCTGTGGAACAGAGGGATCTAGGAATAACTGTGCATAGTTTCCTAATTATAGGAAGGATGTCAACAAAATAGAGAGAGTACAGAGGAGATTTACTAGAATGTTGCTTGGGTTCCAGCAACTAAGTTACAGAGAAAGGTTGAACAAGTTAGGTCTTTATTCTTTGGAGCGCAGAAGGTTAAGGGGGGACTTGATTGAGGTCTTTAAAATGATGAAAGGGATAGACAGAGTTGACGTGGATAAGCTTTTCCCATTGAGGGTAGGGAAGATTCAAACAAGAGGGCATGATATGAGAATTAAGGGACAGAGGTTTAGGGGTTGAGGGGGAACTTCTTTACTCAGAGAGTGGTGGCTGTGTGGAATGAGCTTCCAGCAGAAGTGGTGGAGGCAGGATCGATTTTAACATTTAAAAGTAAAGTGGATAGGTATATGGACGGGAAGGGAATGGAAGGGTATGGTCTGAGTGCAGGTAGATGGGACTAGGAGGAAATAAATGGTCGGCACGGACTGGAAGGGCCTAGAGGGCCTGTTTCCGTGCTGTAGTTGTTATATGGTTATATGATTTGACTATATTGTTGTCTAGTTTATTCCCTTAAGGTTCTTACAAAGAATGAGTTCTTATAAATATCTGTCCTGGCAAATGGATACTTGCATATCATTTATTTTTCCTGTTCTCCTTTCTGCTGAGTATGTTATGTATCTATCTGCAGTTATGCCCACGATCCCCTTTTGAATCTTGTACAACATGGCTAGTCTGTCCTTGCCCTTCTTGTTTCCAGCGTTTCCCACTCCAGGTCGGACAGCATCTGGGTGACACTGCTACCTCTATTGTAGTTCCCGATGCAAAAGCGTGCTGCTTTCCTCTGTACCCCTTCTACTTTGTTGATATGACCAGTTTTGTATGAGTCCAGGCACATGAAGCGTATTCCAGTAAGGGCCTACCCAATGTTGTAAATGCTGTAGTTTTCACTTCCTTTGGGCAGAACCAGAGCTTTCGTCTAAGGAATCCTAGTGTCCGGTTGGCTTTAGTGACCGTGTTGGCCACGTGTCCCCTCCACAAAAGCTTGTTATCAAGATGAACTCCAAGGTATGGTTGTGAACTTGTATGATGAAGTATTTGTCCACAGAAGATGTGGTCTCGAGTAGGTGGTTTCTTCTTGTTTGAAAATACCATAATTGAGCATTTGGTTGGGTTGAAGCTCATCTTCCATCGGTTTTGCCATAATTCCAAGGACTTAAGGTCTTCTTGTAAGGAGTTCATATCCTCTACATCAGTGACAGGTGTATATACAAGACAATCATCTGTGAAGTGTCTTTTTACAATTTTACAATTTAGTTTACTTCAATTTAGTTGAAGTTTACAATTTATGTGTTCATGTAGATCATTAATGTATGTCAGGCCCAACAGTGGTCCGAGGGCCATGCCTTGCAGTACTCCTGACAGTACTTGTTCTTCTGAAGAAATGTTTCCTTCACAGGCCACCTTCTGCGTCCAGTTTGTGAACAAGTCCCTAATCCAGTTATGTAGACTATTTCTGATGCCATAGTAATCCAGTTTTCCTCGGAGCCTTTCATGAGGAACTTTATCGAACGCTTTCGAAAAGGCCAGGATTGCCATATGTATAGTTTTCCCCTTATCCTATGCCCTTGTGATGTTATCAATAGTGATAATAAGTTCTGTTTCCATTGAACGTTTTGCTCTGAAGCCATGTTGTGAGTCTACCAGTATCCCATTCCTTTCAAAATGGTCCATGATGTGAGAGTGTATGATGTGTTCCATGATCTTACATGTAACACTGGTCAGTGAAACTCGTCTGTAATTCTCAGGCGCAGCCTTATTGCCCTTCTTAAATATTGCACAGATGTTTGTTTCCCTCCACTGTCATGGTGGTGGCCCACAATCTACTGAGGACTGGAATAAATCTGTGAGTATGGGTGCTATTTGCGATGCGAACATCTTTAGAAACCATGGGGGCAACTGATCTGGGCCCGCTGCTTTGTTTGGCATTAGGTTCTGTAGTTGTGTTAGTACTCCTGCCTCATGGATCACTAGTTTAGGGATATTCTGTGTGTTACTGGTTCCCATTGATGGAATGTATGACTCGTTTTCCCTCATAAATACACTGGTGAATTGAGCATTATGCTCTGGCCTTCCTTTCCCGTCACTCACAACTGTGTTGTTCACCATGAGGTCTGCAACTGTCTTCTCTCCGTTACCCAAACGTTTCATGTAGACCAAAATTGCTTGACGTTTTCTTTCATTGCTCTGGTAAAGTTGTTCGACACAAAGTCTTTCTTGGCTTTATTCAGAGCTTTCCTAATTCCTTCTGGCAATTTACAAAGGAATCCCAATCTTCTTTGTCTTGTGTTTTCTTTGCTTTATTGCATGCCCTCTGTTTCTTACGCCTGAGTCTGTGGTGATGTCTGGTGAACCATGTCTGGTGAACTGGTCAAAGTAACATTAGCAAATTTGCAGATGACACAAAGTTGGGTGGCAGTGTGAACTCTGAGGAGAATGCTATTAGAATGCAGGGTGACTTGGACAGGTTGGGGGAGTGGGCAGATGCATGGCGGATGAAGTTTAATGCGGATAGATGTGAGGTTATCCAACGAGATCTGGGGTCCTTGTTCATCAACCTATGAAAAAGTAAGCATGTAGGTACGGCAGGCAGTGAAGAAAGTGAATGGCATGTTGGCCTTTATAACAAGAGGAAACGAATATAGGAGCAAAAAGGTCCTTCTGCAGTTGTACAGAGCCCTAGTGAGACCACACTTGGAGTATTGTGTGCAGTCTTGGTCCCATAATTTGAGGAAGGACATTCTTGCTATTGAGGGAGTGCAGCGTAGGTTTACAAGGTTAATTCCCAGGATGGCAGGACTGTCATATGCTGAGAGAATGGAGCAGCTAGGCTTGTACACTCTGGAGTTTAGAAGGATGAGAGGAGATCTCATTGAAACATATAAGATTGTTAAGGGTTTGGACACGCTAGAGGCAGGAAACATGTTCCCGATGTTGGGGGTGTCCAGAATCAGGGGCCACAGTTTAAGAATAAGGAGTAAGCCATTTAGAACGGAGACGAGGAAACAATTTTTCTTCACAGAGTGGTGAGTCTGTGGAATTCTCTGCCTCAGAGGGCGGTGGAGACAGTTTCTCTGGATGCTTTCAAGAGAGAGCTAGATAGGGCTCTTAAAAATAGCAGAGTCAGGGGATATGGGGAGAAGGCGGGAACGGTGTACTGATTGGGGATGATCAGCCATGATCATATTGAATGGCGGTGCTGGCTCGAAGAAATGAATGGCCTACTCCTGCACATATTGTCTATTGTCTATTGTCTATTGTCTATTGAACCAGGGTAGGGTATTTGATTTGGCTGCTGTTTTTTTTGGAATATGTCTCTCCATGATCTGCTTTATTTCGGTTTCAACAGTGTTCCACTTCTCCTGAATAGAAGCATTCCCCATTGAGAGATAATGGTCCCGTAAAGCATCCAGGTCTGCATTGATCAGTTCCTTGTTTGCTTTCCTCCGTACATAGTATTTCCTTCTAGGTTGTTGTTTCCACTTGGCTGTCAGATCCAGGTCAACAATAACTATGTCATGGTCGCTTACTCCTGCTTCCACCTTAGTACCCTGAACAAGATTGGTGTTATTTGTGAATACCAAGTCTAAAATGTTATCTCTTCTTGTTGGTTTATTAACCTGTTGGTTCAGTCCAAAACCCATTACAGCCCCCAGTAGTAGTTCAACTGTATCCTTGGATGCAGATTGATCCTGCACTATTGTTGAGTCTTCCCAATTAATATTAGGCTGATTAAAGTCACCTGAAAGTACTATATTGTATCCCTTGCCTTTATTGCATATTTTCTCAAATGAATTCTCAAGTTCACTTACAAATTGTTTATCACTGTGTCTGGGTATATAAGCAGTACCTATTAAAAGTAAGTGCAGTTCTTTCAACTCCATTTGGTTCCACATTAATTCACTATCTACTTCAAACTCTTCTATACAAATCATAACAATATCCTTTTTACATGCTATTAAGATGCCACCATGAATTCCATCCCGTCTGTCCCTTCGATAGACATCATATGTATCCGGGAAAATCTCATTACTATTAATGTCCTGTGAAAGCCAAGTTTCTGTCCCTTGTACAATATCAGGATTACACTGATCCAAAAGTACCTTTACTTTAGAGGTTTTATTCCTAATGCTCTGAATATTTACCACCATGATTTTTAGTGAGTTCCTGCCTTTACATTTTTTAACTTGTTTTTAACTGTCTATGATACTCATAGAGACATAGAGTCATACAGGATGGAAACAGGCCCTTTGGATCAACTTGTCCATGCTGATGAAGATGCCCCATCTACACTAGTCCCACTACCTGCGTTTGGCCATCTATATTACTAAAAGTAAGATCTTGACCACTCTTGACACTGCGATTTGATTTCCGAGAGAATGTCGCCACTTACGGCCATCATTTTTGGTGACCTCATTCTTGGAGTCCCCATCCGCTGAGCTGGACCAGAGGAGTTCTCCCATCGATGAAACATAAAAGACTTATTAATGCTTTAAAAAATGGTGACATTCTCTCTGCTGCCCCTGCAGGTGGGAGGGGGGAGGGACTATAAAACCTGGAAGTGTTGTGCCTCAGCCAGTCTCTGCAAGATGGGGGTGGCGAGAGGGTCATGTCTCTCAGTCCGAGCTGCGAATAACAGTGACTAAACTGTGAGTATGGTTTTACTGACCTTCAGTGCCCTTATTGTGGTTTGGAAATGAAAACATGGTTGGTTTGAAGTAAAGGCACTGCAAATGGTGGTTTGGGTGCTTTGGGTTGAAGTAAAAGGCACTGCAAATGGTGGTTTGAGTGCTTTGCGTTGAAGTAAAAGGCACTGCAAATGGTGGTTTGGGTGCTTTGGGTTGAAGTTAAAGGCACTGCAAATGGTGATTTGGGTGCTTTGGGTTGAAGTAAAAGGCACTGCAAGTGGTGGTTTGGGTGCTTTGGGTTGAAGTAAAAGGCAGTGCAAATGGTAGTTTGGGTGCTTTGGGTTGAAGTAAAATGCACTGCAAATGGTGGTTTGGGTGCTTTGGGTTGAAGTAAAAGGCACTGCAAATGGTTGTTTGGGTGCTTTATTGGAATTGTTGGAGAGGTGGAATATTGCATCAGGGGACCAGCCCTCACATGTGAACATGGGACCAATGGGTCCCACTTAGTCTAGTATTAATATAATATCAAGGGGGGTCGTAAGTGTGTGTGTGTGTGACGCCGCAGGCCACCACCCTCCACCGCAACCGCGTGTTGAGGGGATGGGACCCAACAGGTCCCACATGGTCTAGTACATAACAAACTCTGATCTTGTGCTCTTCCAGTTTGTGCGGTTTTTCTATTTGCACAAAAATAGTACGCGATAGCGCGCTCGCCATTCTCCTGCGCTGCGCGTGCAACAAGTTTCGTTCCGATCGGCAGTATATTGTAAAAGTTGGCAAGATTTTAAAATCATAAAGAGGCGCGTGCACAGATCGATCTCTCCTGCCAGTCAGTTGCGCACTGATTGGTCTATTCTCCTGTCACTCCCTGGGACGGTCTACCCCTTCCTGCGCTATTGTGTCTTTACTGTAGCTGAGGGCTGCTGCGGGTGACCGGCGGAGGTCTCCAACCAGACACAATTTTCGGCGGGACCGGAAGCGCCCCAGTGCGGGGTCGGAGATGTCGCCAAACAGAAAATGGAGAGTCAGATCCCGGCGGTCGTGAGCGTCCAGCGCCCACTGTGAATCCCAAATGCACCACCATCGCAATGCCCCGCAACTCCAGCTCCTTCCCCTCTGGTCCCCCTCACTGGCTCCTGCCCCCCTCCACCGTGATTCTCCCCAATGGCTCTTCCCCCATATTTTCTCCAAGCTCTCCCCCCCACCCCCACATACCGGCATGGCCGTAGCTGCTGGTGCTTCCGGGACAAGCCGAGGATCCGAAGCAATGCTCTAAGGGCGCAGACGACTGATGCTCCTCCAGGGCACGCAAGAAGGGAGAGGAGCAGCAACCTCAAGATCCTGGGGAGGTGAGGAAGGAGTGTGGGGGTGGGGATGGGATAGAGGGAGAGGAGGGGAGTATGGAAGGGAGGCAAGTTATGGAGAGATGGAGTGACTGAGGGTAGGGAAAAGGAGAGGTAAGGGAGGGATTGTGGAGGGTAGGGGCTGAGGGAAAAGAGGAGGGAGAGTGGGGGAGGAGGTTGGAGTAGAGGAAGGGGGAGTGTGAGAGGTAGGGAGAGGAGGGCAGTAGGGGAGGTGAGGAGGGATAGTGGAGGGAATAGGGGAGGTGAGGGATAGAGGGATAGGAAGAGGGTAGGGAGGGGAGAAGAGTTATGGAGGGAGAGAGGGAGAGAGAGGTAAGAGAGGGATTGGGGATGGGAGCAGGAGATGGGAAAGAAGAGGAAGGGTGAAGAGGTGGGGGAAGAGAGTGCTAGGGATGAGGGAAAATGTGCTGTGCCTGTGCAGTTGGGGGCTATGGGTGAGTGGTGGAATATTGCTTTGGGGAACCAAGCCTTCTGTGTGACAGGGACCCAATGGGTCCCACTTAGTCTAGTATCCCTCTAAACCTTTCTTACCAATGCACTTTAAATGTTTCTATAGTATCTGCCTCAACTGCCTCCTCAGGCAGCTCATTCCACATACCTTCTGCCCTCTGTGTGAAGGTATGTGGAAGGTCATTTTCCTGCACTCCAAATAATAAAGTCTGAGCCTACCCAACCTCTCTCTGTAGCTGAGGTCCTCAAATCCACCCTTGTAAATCTTCTCTGCTCTATTTCCAGGTCAACAACATATTTCCAACAGCAGGCTGACCAAAACGGAACACAATACTCAGAATATTGCCTTACCAACATCTTGTACAAATATAATATAATATCCCAACTTCTGTACTCATACTGAAATCTGAAGAAGGGTTCTGACCCAAAACATTGCCTATCGATGTTCTATCCATAGCTGCGACTCGCTGAGTTCCTCCAGCATTTTGTGTCTTTCCTTTCTATACTCAATACACTGACTTTTGAAGGCCAACATCCTGAAATCCTTCTTGACCACCTTATGAACCCTACCTCTAATGCTACTTTCAAGGAACTATACACCTGCTCCTCAATTCCCCTTTGCTCTACAACAATTCCCAAAGCCTTGCCATCCACTGTGAAGATCCTGGCCTGGTTTGACTTCCAAAAATGCAATACCTCCCATTTATCTGCATGGAACTCTATTAACTATTTCTCAGCCCACTTGCCCAACTGATCACGAATATGTGATCAGTTTTCGATAACTATTTTCGTTATTTACGATGCCACCAACCTTAGTGTCATCATAGAATGCATGAAGTTTTTTGATAAATTCTCACTCAAGAAAGTTAGCAAACTTAGGCCGATCAGGATTGAGAATGGGATATAATGGGAAAAAATTAATAAAGGAAACCTAAGGTTGGCAGGCTGTGGTTGGTAGGATGTGACAGAGATCAATGCGGCTACCCAGGTTTTCGCAATCTCAGTCAACAATTTGTGTAAACGGACAAAATGTCATACTTGACATTTCATATCCAAATTTTGCTGGAGGTACAAACCTGGAAGGGGTTATGAGTAGGAAGGAAGGCTTCTGGGGGATGTTGATGTAGTGAGTGAGAAAGATAGCATAACATAGTGCAAAAAAATGTTACAGGATCTGCTTTGATGCTCACAATAGAAAAGCAGAGTTCTTATTTTTTTTTGTTTGTTTATTTTTGTTAGAAGTAAGTACAATAGTGTGGTACTTGAGTACCTAATACATACATACATATTTCCATTCTTGTACAACTTTGTGTTTTTGATTTAATAATAAAAGAACAGTGGAAGAAAAAAGAAATAACGAGTGCCGGAATAGATAGACAAGCGAGTAGAAACAGATAGCAAAATAAATAAAGGACATAGAAGAGAAGCTGAAAAGATTGAAATAGAAGGAGAAAATAAAGAAAAGAGAGATTAGGAGAGATCGCATTTTTGCCCATCCGTCACCCGGTTCTAAACCATTTAATTTCTGAGGTTATGTTATGTTGCACCATATGCTTGCAAAAAGTTGATAGAAGGAGACCAAGTCTTTGAGAATTGGTCCACTTTGCCTAGTAGGAGAAATCTCATTTCTTCAAGATGAAGCGTTTCAGACATATTTGAAATCCACATTTCGAATGCCGGTGTGGTTGCGTTTTTCCAAAATTTGAGTATAGGTTTTTTTGCTGTTATTAGACCGTAATTAAGAAAAGTTTCTTGGAATATAGTTAGTTTACTTCCCATTGATCCAAAGATAATCAATTCTGTATTGGGGTTCAATTTTGTGTTAAATAGTTTTGTAAAAATTCCAAAAATCTCATTCCAAAATTTATACAGTTTTATACAAGAGACAAAGGAATGTGCTATAGTGGCATTTTGAGTTAGACATCTGTGACAAATGCAGAGTTCTTATTAAATGGTAAGGGATCTGGTAATGTTGATGTTTAAAGAGAGCTGGCATGATCCATTGAGGACTGGGATGATGAGAGATGTTTTCAATGCTAAATGTTTAGAATTCTTTATCCCGGAGGGCTGTGGAAATGGAGTACACTCAGAACAGATTGATGGGTATTTTGGATATTAAGGGAATCAAGGAATACAGGAAAATGGAAGAAAATTGTATTCAAGTTAAAAAGTCATCCGTGATCTTGATGAATGGCGGAGGGGGCTCAAAAGCACAAATAGCCTCTTTCTTTCTTACTTTTATTTTGTTCTTCATTGGGAGATGCCTATAAAATAGTAAGATTAAATGAGAACTTACCAGTTTGAAGTTTGATCCTTATTTTATGAGGAGTTACGATGAGAGATTTCGTGAAGACCCCGTCAGGCACACATGCGCGACATTCTTCAAAGCAGCGGTGTGGAATCACAGATAACAACAATGACTGAAGATAGTAAGATTAAGAGACACTAATATACCAGTTGACCTTATGATAGAGTGTTGGGAGCGGAGGGCACGAAATCCCTCATCGTAACTCCTCATAAAATAAGGATCAAACTTCAAACTGGTAAGTTCTCGTTTAATCTTACTATTTTACTTCGGAGTCACGTGAGTGACTTCGTGAATATTTCAAAGCTCTGTGATTTCATGCCCTGAATCACGTCCATGCTCACACACTGCCGTAATACTGATGGAGGAAGTATGTTAATGTATTTCAGACTTGAACAAGCTGAAAATAATAACATTTTTGTTAATACAACAATAAGTCCCTAAACACGGGGCCAAACGTTTAGGGAACAGCACTTAAAATTGACTCCACAACGTTGCGGGAGCGGCCACAGGTTTGTTATAAACCACTGAAATGTAGTTTCACTGACCCAGCCCGCTATTGCGAGAACAGGATCCATGAACACCTCCATGGTCCTCGCCGCTGATGTGGATGCAGCCCTGTTAGAATGACATTTTAAAATGTTAGTGTCCTACCTGCTGCACCGAATACCACCTTGAGCCATCTGGAGATAGTTTGCACCATCGCCCTGTGATGTGGGTTTACATGGCTGATAACAAATCCATCTCCATATTCCTGACGCCCATTTTCAGACCTGTAGTCGCAGGTCTGTGTTGTTTAAGCAACTCTTCTATAAAGAAATCACTTTATTGTGGGTCGAAACCATTCTATCCAGGTAGAGTCTGGACCCGTTGTGCTGTGTTCAGTGCCATTACCATCACCACTTTGAAGGTGAGCAAGTCCAGTGGTAAATCCGTCAAAGGCGACCAGCTCCTGAGCAGGGTCAACAACACCCCTATATCTCTGGTAATATAATATCGTGGTTGGGGAGGGATGAATAGAACGTGCCCTTCATAGTGTGGATACCAGCTGGTGAGATCCCACTCCAATGTTGAGATAGGATGACAGTGCACTCCTGGCACTGCATGTGGCACTGTAACTGAGGGACTCATCATAATGCAGGCCCGTGAGGATTCCAGCACATTGGAGATTGTAGCAGATATGTAGGTGGTCTAGGTCTGACTACAGTAACCTCCCATATCCTTATGTGGGTGAGGTACTGCTTCCTAGTGGACTCTCTCTGCATGATGATGTATGGTGTCCATGGTCCTTTCTGTTGCAGAATCTGGGTGCATTTTCTGCAACACCTGTCTGATGAAGCAGAATGGGGAAAGCATGGAAAAACCCATTTCCCCCCAATGTAGTGAGAACACGTCCATCGCCACTGCCCCAGGATCTGGTTCTCAAGAGACATATGTTGGTATCCAATGGCTCAACCTGGACGCAAAGAGGCCGATATCTGGTGTTTCATATTAGGCTATTGTTTTAGCAAATATTTGAAGGTTCAACATCCACTTGATGTCGTTATTAAATACTTTTGACCTGGTGTCCGCCACTGTATTGTGCTTAACCGGAAGATATGTAGCTGATATCCAAATATTTCTTTCAATCCACCAGAGCCAAATTAATTTTTCCAATTCATCACAAGATATTGACTTGATACCACCCATAAGGTTTAAATATGCCACCTCAGCAGTATTATTGAAGACGGACATGCGTATGCTGCAGATTAGTGCATTAAGCCCGTAGCCCGTGGCATGCTCCCAGCATTTCCAAACAGTTTATACCTTGTGATTGAAGAGAAGTAGACTCATGCAAATCCCATCTACCGCCCCAACTGGAATGGTGTCAGTAGTTCCTCAGCCCTTGGCGCTTGCGTCGGTTTGTAACACGACTAATGGGTTTGATATAATGATGGGATTTAACAATCACAAACATTGCTAATCCACCATTGTAGCTCAATTTATGCCTTGATTGGCAGCTGCATAGGCCCGTAAAATGTCCAGCATTCGCTTTTAATGCCGAGATTATTGCTTTTTGCAAGCTTCGATAGTGTAACGGCCCAAATTATGTGGCTGGAATGTAGCTACAAGTTTACCAATTACCTTAGCAGTATGTCTAATAGTCAGTTTCCTGGCGCAAGCAAGGCTGTTACATGCCTCTGTTATGTCTATTGCTTTGTTCCCTGGGATAGTGACAATCAGAACCCATGCATCCCAGGATGTATGTAACCTCCCTCCTACTTGTGAGGTTATACATGCAGCACTTCCAAGAGAACCAGACCCCCTTACCTCCATGGTTACCGGCGGGCCTGATGTTCTGGTTTCTGGTGTTCAGTCGTTGCTGGGTTGTGTTGAGGTGCTGCTGGCGTGTAGGTCCTTACTGGACTTTCAGGTGGCCCCCGAGGTCTTGCATGTGGTGTTTGTCTGCGCACTGCCGGCCTGCTGGAGGGAGGTGGGTTCATCAACCCGACTGCCTTCACCTCCTAATCCAGGTTCTAGACCTGTTTGGGCAGGTCCTCACCGAACAGCTGTCTCGGTGGTGGCGTCACAGATGCCTTGCAGAACCCCGCGAATATGGGGTTTGGAGTTGGTTTAATGGCGATAATGCGGGAAGCGTAATTCCATGACTAATTACGCAAGAGCATCCTCCTGCTCTGCCATCATTTCCGTACCGTCAACCGACCTGGCAAAGGCAGTATCCCCGACGTCAGCAATTTCAGGATCTTTAGTAACTTCAGCTCCTGTGCCCCAGACGAGTGTGTTGACTGTCGGTACATTCAACGTTATGCAGTTGTTTGGGCCTTGTATTTGTTGATTGCCTTGGTAAGGACCTGTTCCTGCAGCTGGTGTGTGGTGAAGTAGTCTATGCTGGCCCCAGTTTTGGGCTGCTAAGGCTGTCCTGAGTGCTTCGGCTGGGCGATCTTGGAGACCACATCCAGCAGTTCCTCCTGGGTTTCTCAGGTACTGCAGGTTCCTGCTGCAAACCTTCTTTCGTGTCAGCCAGCTGCTGATCCCTGGCACACCCCACCGATGACGGGGACATGCTTGGTGGCCCAGCCTCATGTCTCCTGGAACTGGAGGACATCTGGTCCAGCTGCAGAGATTGTGCTCTAGGATACGCTCCATCATGCGCTCCATTCAAGCCATGCAACCGCCGCCGCATCTGCGGACGACAAGTCGACTTCCTCAGGTTCTCCTGAACTACTGAGGCTTCTGTCATCGGCCCGCACCTCGTCAAGGTGATGACTATGGGTGCCTAGACAGGATGTCGCTGCCTGCCACTCCAGTGGGGCTTAGCGACTCCCTCGCGGACATGCTGCTGGTCCGCAGTCTTCCGGACGGTCGCGGCCCGCCTGTCTGGAAGACATGAGCAGTGGTGAGTCGGTCCCTGCCGCCGAAGCGTGGTACCCCGACGTCCGCGCGGGCTTACTGCCACTCCTGACAACATGAGTCTGTGACGGCGCATAGTCGCTGCCTGCCGCCTTAGCGGGGCTGCACGACTGAAATCCGCTGCCACCGGCCTGCACTCTGGCAGCCTGACACGGTGGTGAGCCGGTACCTCCTGCTCCTGCAGGGTTCCCCAACTTCCCAGCAGATCCATCACCGGCCCGCAATCTAGCAGGTTACCTCCGGCGGCATGTCGATGCCTTCCGCTGCAGCGGGGCACGACCTGGGCGCAGCTCTCCTCCTGGTCCGCCCTCTGGTGACCTGCATAGTAGGGGAGACAGAACGTGCCACCGAGCGGGTCACACGTTTACGCACCTGTGCTCCACTGTCCCTATGCTCAGGTGACAGTGGTAGGGAGTCAGATGTCTTGCCTACCCTGCTCCCGCATGGTGCTCCTACCACTTTGTGGCTCCATGGTCAGCCGTGGTGGAGAGACGGGTCCTGGCTGCGCAGGGCTCCATGATTTCCCCGTTCTTATCCCGGGTGCTGCCGGTGTTGCGGGCAGCCGCGGGAATAGTGGCTGCTGACTCCCATCCGAAGTCCCACGGCCCTGGGAGTCATACTTGGATGCCTTCATTCTGGTCTCCCATCCATCGTTTCTGTAAGCAAAGCCTAGTACAGAAGCTAAACAACTCATTAGTTAGTATCTTACCTGAGGGTCTTTATGAAGCTTCCGGTGGAGGAGCTCACTCCCCCCCCCCCCAGCTCCAATGGTGACCAGACTCTCTTGCGGGACATAGACTGCCGCTAACGACAAGGCTCCCGCCTGTGTAGTGAGTCGGGGCCCAGCTCTGTCTATTACCTCTATAGGATAGCATAGCCGACAGTCCGCGGTATTCCTGCGGCCTGCGGCGTTGAGTCGGAGCTCCTGTGAATGGCAGTCTCCGAGCCCGGGCCCTCCTGGTCCACGGGCTTACCCAACTTCCGGGTAGCGTTGCCGTCAGCCCGTGGTGACCCTGCGGGCTGTGGTGTAGATTCAGGCTGCCGCTTTGCCGTCGCTACCTGCGAACGGCGAGTGTGTGAGCCCGGACCCTACCGGGTCAACGAGCTGCCCAACCTGCCCAGTGTAGAAATGAAGTCGGGGCTGTCGCTGTACTGTCGCTAGCTGTGAACGGCGTGTAAGCCCGGGCCCTCCCGGGTCCGGCGCGAAGTAAAACCTTCAGCCCACAGAGTCCTTGCAGGCTGCGGTGCAGAGTTGGGCTGCTGCTCTCCCGTCATAAACTTTGAACGGCGAGCCTGCAAGCCCCACTCCTTCATACATGCCGTCTGCGGGCTGCGGTGTAGAGTCGGGCTGCCTCTGCCTTCCTTCCGACCGCCGTGTTTGTGAGCCTGGACCCTCCTGGGTCAACGGGCTGCCCGACTCCAGTCTGTTAGTGCCGCTGCTGACTGCCCGCATCCCGCGGTCCGCAGTTAGTGCCGTGGTGCAAACAGAGTCAAGTAAAATGAAAAAAGGACCGCAGGAAGACAAGAAGTCCAGGTACGACGTTAGTAAGGCCATCAAAAAGGGACTTCTGCTCCGAGCTGGAGGATGAGACAGATGTTCGGCAGTTGTGGCAGAGCCTGAATGCAATCACCTCCTACAAGGTGAAACCAGGAGGCAGCTCGAATGTCGGCGAAACATCACTCCCTGATGAGCTCAATGCATTTTACGCACGCTTTGATAGGGAGAACACCGATGTGCTTTCCTGAGCCCCCATTCGCTGTGATGGTATTTCAGTCTCAGTCACAGAGGCCGACGTCAGGAAATCCTTCAGAGGGGTGAACCCTCGAAAAGCGCCCGGACTTGATGGTATACCTGGTCGTGTTCTAAAATCCTGTGTGGACCAACTGGCTGGAGTTTTTACGAACATTTTCAACCTGTCACTTCTGAGGTCTGAGGTTCCCACCTGCTTCAAAAGGGCATCAATATTACTGGTGCCCAAGAAGAGCAAGGAGACATGCCTCAATGACTATCGACCAGTGGCACTAACGCCTGTGGTGATGAAGTGTTTTGAGAGGTTGAGAGGAGACCTCAACAAAAACCTGGACCCACTGCAGTTCGCTTACCGCCACAACAGATCAACGGTGGATGCGATCTCGCTAGCCCTCCACTCCGCTCTGGACCACCTGGACAACAAAACCCCATATGTCAGGCTGTTATTCATCGATTACCGCTCGGCATTTAACACAATCATCCCCTCCAAGCTGGTTACCAAACTCACAGAACTGGGTCTCTGCGCATCCATCTGCAATTGGATCCTGGACTTCCTCATTCACAGACCACAGTCTGTTCGTATTGGTGGAAATGTGTCAGACTCAATGACAATCAGCACGGGAGCACCTCAAGACTGCGTGCTCAGCCCCCTGCTGTACTCACTCTATACTCATGACTGCGTAGCCGGTTATTTGCGAACTCCATCATCAAGTTCGCTGACGACACCACTGTTGTGGGATGTATCACTGATGGGGATGAGTCAGAGTGTAGAAGAGAGATCGAGCGACTGTTCATATGGTGCCAGCACAATAACCTGGCCCTCAACACCAGCAAAACCAAGGAACTGATTGTGGACTTTGGAAGGAGTAGGATTGGGACCCACAGTCCTGTTTATATCAAAGGGTCAAGAGCTTCAAATTCCTGGGCGTGCACATCTCTGAAGATCTTTCCTGGTCCGAGAACACAGATGCAATTATTAAGAAAGCTCATCAGTGGCTCTACTTCCTGAGAAGATTACGGAGAGTCGGTCTGTCAAGGAGGACTCTCTAACTTCTACAGGTACACAATAGAGAGCATGCTGACCGGTTGCATCGTGGCTTGGTTTGGTAACTTGAGCTCCTGGAGAGGAAAAGACTACAAAAAGTAGTAAACACTGCCCAGTCCATCATCGGCTCTGACCTCCCTGCAATTGAGGGGATCTCTCGCAGTCGCGGCCTCAAAAAGGACCCACACCATCCTGGCCACACACTCATCTCCCTGCTACCTTCAGGCAGAAGGTACAGGAGCCTGAGGACTGCAACGACCAGGTTCAGGAATAGCTACTTCCCCACAGCCATCAGGCTATTAAACTTGGCTCGGACAAAACTGAACATTAATACCCCTTTATTTGTTATTTGCACTTCATCAATTTATTTATTCACGTGTGTATTTACGTATATAATGGTATATGGACACACTGATCTATTTTGTAGTCAATGCCTACTATGTTCTGTTGTGTTTAAGCAAAGCAAGAATTTCATTGTCCTGTCAGGGACACATGGCAATGAACTCTTTTGACTTTGACTTTGACTTTGACTTGTTCTGGCTAATAACATCTTTAAATGCCAACACTTTCCTACAAAATATCTGCCAGCTATACCCAAAGTTTCTGGAATAGCATTTCGGAGCTCGTGAATTGAAATCCCACTGTGGCAATCTGTGGAACTGCAATTCATAAATCTGTGGCCTGGATGGACGTAAACTGTTAATGGGCCACTTCATGTCTTCAAATTGCTAAGCAAATGCATAATACATTTTCTTACCTTTCTGCTTTGTGAAAATTACATAATAAATGTAGTTTCCTCTATTACAGTCATTAAAACCAAATGATATAGCAGTTCTGGGAAAATGGGGCACTGGGGACTTCTCCAAATTCCTCCCCTAAAAATAATATTACTTCCTTTGGTCTACACCCCACAAGTTTGGTCCCCCATCTCACAATTGACCTTTGCTGATAGTATCACAGTTTGTTCGCTCTTGTGTCAGACAGATGTGCCACAGCCAGGAGAGTGCATGCCTCTCCGCCATAAGTCAGTAGGTGGGCCATTGTCTGTACCTCTCCACATTTGCACTTGTCAGAGTCCAAGATGCCCCACTTCTTCAGGTTGAGTCCACAATGTCCCACTCCATTACGGAGGGTGGTTTAGGGCTTTCCAGTTTATATAAGGAGTATCACAGTGCATGGGACATAGAAGAGTACAGTACAGGAACAGATCCTCCAGCCCATAAGGTCCATGCTGAACATGATGCCAAGTTAAACTAATCTCCTCTGCCTGCAGGTGATCCATATGCCTCCAATCCCTGCATATCCAAATGCCTACCTTAAATTCCACAATCATATCTGTCTCCACTACCATCACTGGCAGTATATTCCAGGTACCCACACATCTGGCTTTCGACATTTCCACCCTAGGAAAAGGGTTCTGACTGTCTGACTATCAATGCCTCTCATAATTGTATGTACTTGCATCAGGTGACCGACCACTTCAACCTCCAAAGTTCCAGAGAAAACAATCCAAATTTGTCCAATTCTTCTTACAGCTAATGCTCTCTAATCCAGGCAGCATTCTGGCAAACACTTCAGGATTGGATAAACATTCAAGCCCACTGTCTTTCCACAAATATTCAAAATGTAACTAGTTCAAAGTAGAGAAACAATGTAAAACTCCTGATTAATGCTCCTGCTTAATGCTCCTACTCTGGAACTATTATGCTGCAATGCTGAGAACTATACTCTGCACTCTGTACAGTGTTTTCTGATTTGACTAGGTAGCATGCAAAATAAAGCTTTTCACTGTACCTCTGTTCACGTGACATTCATAAACTTAAACCTAAACCTTTATAAACATTGTCATGGCTACTTCTGTGTGGTGCCCTTGAAATATTTACTTCTTTCCTAAATCTCATCTTATTGGGGGTTCTAGTCCTTTGCATTTTCACTCTTTTCACTGTAACATTATTCCTGGACAACATGCGGAACAACATGAGTTAGATGGAGCTTTTAGGGCTATCAGAATCAAGGGATATGGGGAGAAAGCAGGAACGTGGTACTGATTTTGGATGATCAGCCATGATCATAATCAATGGTGGTGCTGGCTTGAAGGGCCAAATGGCCTATTCCTTTACCTATTTTCAATGTTTCTATGTTTCTATGGAACAAAGTTATTTGCAGTATCTCAGTACATGTGATGATAACAGACCTATATTACCTGATCTATATTGCTTGTTATAACTGGCTGGCTGTGAGGTGCATTTCCAATAGATAGCATGAGAGAAAAACCTGGCACATAAAATGATTATCCTCTCAGGAAATTAGATCACCTTAAGGTTTAAGTGGCAACCAAAATTCCCATCTTAACATGTATTGCAATAGTATTGCACCCATAAATGGATATTTAGCCTTAAAGTGTTAAAGGCTTGTTAAAATAGCAAGCTATTTTGATTTTCAAAGAAACTATTAATGAGCATCAAATTCAGCTTTGCTAACATTATTGCATCTTGAATTTTAGAAACATTTTACATTCAGTTAGTTTTTCAGTGTTAAGCCTTGCAATACTGGAACCAGGCTCATTGTTGCATGAATCTGTCCAATCACATTTCTGGAAACACAAACTCAGGTCAGAAAGGAAAATATGAATTGAAGTCGCAAAAGTACGATGATTCCATATTCTATACTTTACTATATTACAGCCTTATTTCAATTCAATCTTTATTGTCATTGTGCAGTGTACAATACAGAGACAACAAAATGCAGTTGGTATTTCCGAAGGGCGAACTTACGAATGAACAAGTAATTGCGCAGTAGTACGAGTTAATATACGTCCATACATATATAACGTGTCCGGGGGGGGGAGGGGCGGAAACAGGCAGTCATTAAGGTGCAGCGTTGAGATGTGTGACAGCCGCTGGGAAGAAGGTGTTCTTGAGCCTGCTGGTACGGCAGCAGAGGGACCTGTAGCGTCTCACGGATGGGAGGAGGGTAAACAGTCTATGGTTGGGGTGTGAGCTGTCCCTGACGAGGCTGTGCGCCCTACGCAGGCATCGTTTACTATGGACAGACTCAATGGAGGGGAGTGAGGAGCCTGTGATGCATTGGGCGATCTTCACCACCCTCTGCAGAGCTTTCCGGTTGGCGACAGAGCAGTTACCATACCATACTTTGATGCAGTTGGTAAGGATGCTCTCGATGTTGCAGCGGTAGAACTTCACCAGAATCTGGGAAGACAGGTGGACCTTCTTAAGTCTCCTCAGGAAGAAGAGACGTTGGTGAGCCTTCTTGATTAGCGAGGATGTGTTGTTGGTCCAGGAGAGGTCATCGGAGATGTTGACCCCCAGGAACCTGAAGCTGGTGACACGTTTCACCTCCGTCCCATTAATATGGATGGGGGCGTGCGTGCAGCCTCTCGATCTCCTGAAGTCCACAATGAGCTCCTTGATCTTCTTGGAGTTGAGGGCCAGGTTATTGTCGGCACACCATGCTGTTAGGAGCTGAACCTCCTCCCTGTAGGCCGACTCATCATTGTCGCTGATGAGGCTAATCACCGTCGTGTCATCTGCATACTTGATGATGGTGTTGGTACCATATACAGGTATGCAGTCGTAGATGAAGAGGGAGTAGAGGAGGGGGCTCAGCATGCAGCCCTGGGGTACACCAGTGTTCAGGGTGAGGGTAGATGAGGAATGGTTATCCCACCTGACAGACTGTGGTCTGTTGGTTAGAAAGTCCAGTAACCAATTGCAGAGGGAGGGGTTGATGCCCAGGTCATCGAGTTTGGCGATCAATTTAGAGGGGATAATGGTGTTGAATGCTGAGCTGTAATCAATGAACAGCATTCTCACATAAGTGTTTCTGTTGTCGAGGTGGGAGAGGGCGGAGTGGAGTGCCGTTGAGATGGCATCCTCCGTGCCCCTGTTCTTACGGTATGCAAACTGGTAGGGGTCCAGAGTGGGAGGTAGGCAGCATTTGAGGTGTGCCATGACCAGCCTTTCAAAGCATTTGGCGATGATGGGGCTGAGTGCAACTGGGCGGAAGTCGTTGAGACTCGCCGCAGTGGAGTGTTTTGGCACTGGCACGATGCAGGTAGTTTTAAGGCATTTGGGGACAACTGCCTGGGCAAGTGACAGGTTGAAGATGTCAGTACAGTCGTCTGTCAGCTGTGCAGCACAGGTCCTGAGGACGCGCCCGGGGATGCCGTCAGGGCTGGCAGCCTTGTGTACATTGATCCTACTCAGTGCCATGTGCACGTCGTAGGGGTTGAGTGTGAGCGGCTGGTGGTCATCGGGGAGCCCAGTCTTGATGGCCAACTCTTGGTTGTCCTTTTCAAAGTGGCCATAAAACTGATTGAGATCCTCGAGAAAGGATGAGTCACTGGAAGTGGGGGTGGAGTTGGTGGTTCTGTAGTCAGTGATGACCTGGATGCCATGCCACATGTGTTGGGGGTCGGAGTTGCTGTCGAAGTGCTCCTCGATCTGGAGCTTGTATCTATGTTTGGCGTCTTGATGTCCCTCTTCAGATTGGCCCTCAATGAACTGTAGGCACGGGCATCGCCTGACCTGAAAGCCTAGTTCCGTCCTTTCAGCAGTAGCCTGACCTCGCTGTTCATCCATGGCTTCTGATTCGGGTATGTGGTGATTTGTTTGAGAGTGGTGACACTGTTGATGGAGGAGTTGATGAAGTCCAGAACGGAGGAAGTATAGGCGTCCATGTCAGTGTGGGAGTCAAGGGTGGCCTAAGCTGCAAACGCATCCCAGTCAGTGTTACCAAAAACGCTGCTGGAGTGTGGAATCTGCTTCATCTGACCAAATCTTGACTGTCCTCACTGTGGATTTAACGCGTCTGATGAGTGGGGAGTACTTAGGGAGCAGGAACAATGAAAAGTGATCAGACTGACCACGGTGGGGGAGGGGGATGGCTTTGCACAGGTCAGCCATGTTGGTGTAGACTTTGTCCAGTGTCTTGTCTTCTCTAGTGGCGAAGGAGACATGTTGGTGGAATTTGGGGAGTACAGTCTTCAGGTTGGAGTGATTGAAGTCACCCACAACAATGAAGGCTGCGTCTGGAATGGCAATATGCAGTTCTTTCATTGCAAGCTTGGCATTAGCATCGGGAGGGATATAGGCTGCAGTCACAACACTGGAGGTAAACTCTCTGGGCAGATAGAACGGTCTGCACTTAACCAAGATGTACTCAAGGTTGACTGAGCAGTG
The DNA here is from genome assembly GCA_963514005.1 of Raja brachyura. The sequence continues at coordinate 119,788,367 of OY740781.1, forward strand.
ACTCTCAATGATGGTGGTGTCTGTGCACCATGCTTTGTTTACATACATGCACAGACCCCCACCTCTGGTCTTACCAGAGTCAGATGTTCTGTCCGCTCGGAGTATGTGTCGTCCCGCTAGCTCAATGGCGGTGGTGGGAACATCAGAGTTCAGCCAGATTTCTAATGGATGTTTATAATGGATGTTAAACCTTTCTACATTATGAATATCCAGTTTTCCAAGCGCTTTATTTTGTTTAAACCTTTGCTCCTCACCACTATAACTTCCAAAATCGTGTCTTCTGTTTTTGAATTCCATTTTGCTGCTTTCTTTTCATTGAGGTATTCATCGGCAATACTGTCACATCCATGATTCTGGAAGGCAGCAGAAACCCAGATGGGAGAGGAGGCAATCTGTTCATGCGTGACAAGAGTCAGGCACTTTTCGAGTTCCTGACTATATTGGTCACAATGCACTCAGCTCATCTGATCGCAATATATTGCCTACATTGACTGTGCCTCACCAGGAAAACCTTCTAACAGTATTGATATTGGTTTATTATTGTCATGCATATCGAGATACAATGTAAAACTTCATATTGCATCCTATTCAGCCAGACATGAGTACAATCAAACCACATCATACATGAGCGCACAGGTAATGCAACAGAGTGCAAAATATGGTGTTACAACTGCAGAGAAAGTGCAGATAAAACAAAAATTTAAGGGCAACAAAACCTGGGCGATCTGGAATACATTCTTAGCTTATGGAAGGTCAATTTGATATTTTGTAAGTTCTGTCCAACGGGAGAGTGGAGATGAAGGGATGACTGGGTCCGAATGGTCCTTGATTATTCTGAAAATACCAACTTAAGTCAGCAAGGAAAACCTTAAGAATGTAGAGGAGCACTGATTCAAAACTTCATCTGGAAAGTTCCCTGCACAATTAATGCCTGACCCGTTAAGTTCTTCTTGCACTGTTTTTGCTCATGATTCCAGCATCAGCAGGGTGCCCATATTTATTGAGATGAAACATATATGAGACTTTATTTTTCACTCAGAGCGACATCAGCCTTTAGAACACTCTTCCTCAAAGGGCAGTGGAAGCAACCTTTAAATGTTCTTAAGCCAGAATTAGAATGATTCTTGATATGCAAATGGGTGAAGGGTTGCCAGAGATAGAAGTGAGTGCAGAGTTGAGGTTTTAATCAGATCAGCCATGATCTTACAGAATGGTAGTATGGACTTCCGAGGTAAAGTGGGGCCTACTGCCTTTTATTAATACATTGGTATGTTACATCTAAAAAAGTGCTCTCTTTTCCCAGAACCAAGATTCTATCTGTAAGGGTAAACATTACAAAATCCCACACGGTTAATTGAAAAATAGCTGAAGATTCCAGAAATATCATGGTCAAAATTTCTCTCTTGACTAGTACCAATAAAACTGGGGTCCAAACGTTTCTTAATCGTATTCTGATGTTCTAAGTATATTATGGCTGAATATTTCCACAGTATAATTCCACCATGTCACCACGTCAGTTTTAATTCTCAAAGTTGGAATAGTTAAATATTTTGTATGGATATCCATAAGGCTAATACTTCTGCTATAATAGCTGCCTCAAGCTGAGGAAGGATTCTCACTGTGGCTCCTCCTTGCGGTTTAGCTGCTTTTACTGCCCTGTGCGATGCAAGCAGAAGCCTCCATGTGGCACATCCCGGGCAATGCTGCCGACAGAAACTGTACCACAGTGACTGACTGATGTAGCCAATTCTGCAACCGCCGACTGTCAACTGTCACTGACCGACCGGAAAGACGTGATATAGAAGATGTCCGGACACGAGGAAGAAGACTGTCCTGTGCTGCTGTGTATTGCTTCTGCTCAAACTCCATAACCTCTGCAAACTTATGTCCTTCTTCCTCCCGCTCCTTTTAGTTAAATTGTATTGAGCATGTAATAAGCTGTGTATTTGTGATGGTACAACTAAATGCCACAAATCTAGACACCTAGTCAAGAAAGTAAAACCAACTGCAGATGCTGAAAATCTGAAATAGAAACAAAAAGTTTTGGAAACACTCAGAAGGTCAGGCAGCATATGTAAAAAGATAAATAATTAATACGTCAGGTCTGGACTATTATTCTGACAGCTGCTCAACTGAGAACCAGTTCTTCTCCATAATAGTCTGGCCATGAGAAAATGTGCTTTGAGGATGAGGAAGATATTCCATGTGATGGCAGCCTCAGACAGTACAGCACCAAATCTGTGTTGCTCCATTGGGCCAATTTTATTTGTATCCTCAAATTGGGCTAGGGAATGACAGTCTTCAACTAATACTGAATCTTCAAGTAGTAGAGCAATACATTTAAGCTTTCTTCAAACTTTTTCTTGGATGTTGAAGAGGTAAAGCCTTCCCATTCACAGTGGAAGATAAAAGCACAGATGTAATGCTGAGGCTCTATAAGGTACTGGTAAGGCCACATTTGGAATATTGTGAGCAATTTTGGACACCATATCTGAGGAAGGATGTGTTGGCTCTGGAAAGAGTTCAGAGAAGGATTACAATAATGATCCCAGGAATAAGTAGGTTAACATATGATGAGCATTTGTCGACACTGGGCCTGTTTAAAAGAATGAGGGGAGACCTCATTGAAACATACAGAATAGTGAAAGGCTTGGATAGAGTGGATGGGGAGAGGATGTTACCACTAGTGGGATAGCCTAAGACTAGAGGTCATAGCCTCAGAATTAAAGGACGTTCTTTTTGGGAGGAGATAAGGAGAAATTTATTTAGTCAGATGGTGGTGAATCTTTGGAATTATTTGCCACAGAAGTCTTGTTTAGTACATGTTACAGAGGTTATGGGGAAAAGGCAGAAGAATGGGGTTAGGATGGGGTGATACATCAGCAGTGATTGAATGGCAGAGTAGACTTGATAGGCCAAATGGCCTAATTCTACTCCTATCACTTATGACCTTAATGATATAATGTGGGACCTTTAAAAGCAGTTGCATTGCAAGTGAAAATAATGAACTGGTGGACTTGGTGAATGTTTGCATAATGTCATTCATTGTAGTAATAGAAAGGGAAATGTTGCCTATCCTGGTAAAAAAAGATAGAATTAACTTTAGACACAAGACTGACATTGCTCTTTTTAATCTAAGGGTACTTAGTAGGAGAAACCACCTTAATGAACTTCCTCTTTGCTGTGACTGTGCATACAATACAAGGTTAGTAGCTACTGTGCAGGAAAGTTCCGACAAATTTGCCAATGCCTGTGGCATCTTTAAAGTAAGGCGTAGTTTAACATACAAAACAACTTGCAGAGTTAGATGTTAGATTCGTTTTAAACACTTCAAAATCCGTTCAGAAACGAAAAAAAACTTAACAATTGCGGGATTGTTAAAACGTTCTTTTTTAAATAAAAGGCCACTGAAGATCTACCCTGTGGGTCTCCTGCAGCTGTTCTCTGCTGTGTTTAGTCTCTAGAGTGAGGAAAACCACTCTTTGAGATTCCTGGGATCTGAAGCAAAATCTTTACAGGACTTGTCTTTGTAATGAATGGGCAGTTGGTGCAAGTTCATGTTCCCCTCGTTGACCTCCGTGTCGGTTCCAATATCAGAGTGCAGACCGCAGTCACCTCAATTCGCTGACTGTAAATTGAGGATATCTGCATTAGATGACGTGCGCTCAGAAGTCCTAAGGTCTCTGCCGACTTTGCAATTTGTAATTACAACCGCACAGTTTAAACCATTGAGATTAAAATTAGATTATTATATAAAGGGTTGTTTTCGTTCATATTGAGGAGAATTGTAAAGTACATTAAGGACCTTGAAATTGAGACTTTACCTTAAATCGCTACGAGTGATGGTAGTTTTTCCCCCAATATAATTTGTATGACATGTATTCATCTAATCCATAATAATACTGGGCCATGATGGACTAAATTTAATCTCTCAGCTCTGATGGGCCACAATTCACATTTCTAATTAAATTAGTAAGGAGGAGAATGGGATTTGATTACAGCACTTAAGGTCGTCATTTTCAAAGACTGCGAAATGCGGTATTGAGTGGCCTTTTGTGCGGGTTATTATTGACTGTGGTTTTGATAATTATACGAAATATTTTTAGATAAAAAATAAATATAACCTTTTGGACTGATTTAGAAACTTGAAGTGCATGGTGGCGTTATGAACAGCCCTTCACATTTGCAAAAAACCTTTGATGCTTCGTACCTGAGTTACACATTTTTGTTAGCTTGGGGTCGCTGTTTAGTTACTTTTAGCAACATATTCCGCCTGAACGCCAGGGATGTTTGATGTTGTCTCTTTGACAACCAGTGGCTTTTTTTCCCCAAATAACAATATAGCCGTGTTATTAGAGAATAAAAATAAAGGCATTTTCCCCAACAGTGAATTACTAACATTGAAAGCTAATATTCAGTGGTTGCGCAGTTTGAAGTTTTAGTTGCTTGGCAGCGTCAATGCACGTTTGCGCTCTCCTCGAGTTGAACATTAAAATAAAGGGTAGTTTTAAGAGTGCAAAGGGCACGATATACTGAACCAAACAGGTGTTTTGGTCTGTAGTGAGTGAAACATTATACTGTCATCAATTTGTTCATTTCAATCCCAGTTAGTCCAAAGGGACCACTTAACAGCTACATTACATTCTTTACAACACTGGCTATCGACAGATCCCCATTCCCCAAAATAACATCGCATAGTTGGTTTTACTAGGAATTCGTGTTTATACAGCGCACCTTTCATTAACGGTTGGTTAGCCTTGATTTTGTAAAGGAAACTAGTTCCTGTTACTTTTTAAGCTATGCAGCTTGTATTGATGCAAATTTTAGCAGCAGTGAGGAAGTTTAAATTACGTTTAATCTTCCGTGCCACGGGGCTTGAGTCAGTTGCAATCTTTAAAATAAGCGAAAAATCTGACCATCTTAAACACAGCGGAAATTAGGTTTGTCCTGGAATTTGTGACATGGTGTTATTATGCTGACGCGCAGAAAAAACATAATCCAGTATTAATATCCCTCAATTTTCTAGAAATCTTAAAATATTTCAAGATTTGTCTTTACTACTCATGGAATTTGTAGTAAATCTACAAATTACACGTGAATCTCGTGATTTGGTTCTAATGGTTTAAATGAATTAGCGTGATAAATGCCCACTGATAATTTTTGCAGTTACTTTTCTTCATGTGAATATTGCTAATTAAATGAGATCTGAATTATTCGAATGAGTTGTTGACAAATGCAGCAGATAACTGCACATTTACAGTTAACTCGACCGGAAGTGTCCAAATTAATTTAACTCTCTAACCCCTATGAGAAGCGAGTCTGCCATTTTCAATTGTTCTAAATAAGTTTGGACTCGTATCCTCGCAATAATCGTACAATATAAATGCTCAATAAATTGTTATAAAGGCTCATGTCGATGTTTATTATGATGGTTTATTGTTTTTTTTGTCTACTGCCAATTTGCTTTTCGCTATTAATCTATATACTGGGTTAAGGTTGTAGAATCTGTGAGTGAACTTTGTAATTCATTTGCTTATGAAGATCATGCTCATTTCTTAACAATGAGGCTCTGGGTGGGAAATTGATAGGCATTTGAAGGATCTTCAAGCCATCTACATGTTTGGACAGGCGAAGTAGGGTAAGTCTAATGTGCATCACCACATATACCTTGGTAACTGTGCATAATGTTACTGTGTTGCTTAACATAAATACTGTAATAACAGGTGGTTTTAAGGCAGAAAGCAGAAAGTAGACGGTAACTTTTCGGACTGACAGAAGCTGGTAAATGGGATTGATCCATTAGGTATCGATATTAGAACTGTTTACAGTTTATGTTAATAACCTTTTGAAGAGAGTGGAATTAAATCGCAATTCATAACGCTGTTAATGTGACAAAATTAATCCATTATGAAGAGAAATACAACCAATCTCAAAAAGAAAATAAATGTGTGCACACTCAGTATATAGGTAAATGGATTTAATTTTGATAAGCATGATGTGTTACCATTTGGTAAGAAAAGTGAAGTTTGAGAATATTGTTAAAGTAAATTAATTTTATGATAGGGATCGATTGGAATCTGGAAGCACAAATGCAAACACTAGATGTGTAGGCCAATGCGATTATAAAGTAAACCGTGCGTTTCAGACATAAAAATAAACTGGAGTGAGATAATGCTAAACATGCATCGAACTTTTGTCACACCATGCATGGAATATTATGTAAGCAATGGAGTTGGTGCAAAAAAAATTTACCAAGATTGTTGATCTTGATACCAGAAAGTGGCGAGAACATGCAATTCTAGGCTGGTTGAGGCAAATGGCATACAGTAGACACATTTTAGGGGATCCCTAGAAAAATATGAGATGGAAAGTATCGTGGATAATGTTGATTATGGATGTTTAAAGGAAGACGGCGTGAAGCTTTAATAGTGCATGGGGTGGTAGGGGCCTATAAGCCATTGCTGCAGGCAGTAGGATGAAATGCATTGTGGAAGGAGACTCGCCCTGTTTGATGACCTTGTATGGAAGCACGATATGTATCTGATGACTGCTCAGAAACATAGAGATTCTCATGATGAATATTGGGTAAAGATGAAACATATCTAATCATTATCAAAAGTGTAATTAAAAGAGTAGAAACATTTATCACGAAGAATGATGATTGACGATGAGTTACTTTACATTATTTGTCGCGAGCATTGTTAACCCTACTTCAGAAGTCTTGTGCTGTTACAGGTGAATTTATTGCTGCAGCGTTTACTTGGAAATGTTTTCGTCTGTTTCTCTTTTTGTTTTTAGTATTCATTAACAACTGCGCAGCGACCCCCCTATCACAAACTTGTAAGCATATTCACTCAACATTTGATCAGTAAGATAGTGAAGCTCGGTAAAGCACATCACGGCAGCACGGCAGTGAGAAAAACGCAGCTGACTACAATGACAGGTAAACAAACATGAATAAAAGTATGTACAGGCCAGCTCTGTAGCTTCTGGATTCAGGCCTGAAGCAATACATCCGTGGCTGCATGAGCTCCATGTGTAGGCATCTATTTCTAACAGATTCTAACAGTATTTGTGTTACTAGTCTGATTTTAGAAACAGTTTTACCTCAGTTCTTGAGTCCAATTGACCAATTGAGTCCAAAAGAAAATCATAAATTAATTATGTTCATTAAATTTACATTGGTATTGTATGTCTTTATGTGCAGCATGATTTTATTTTTCGCTAGAGTGTTCTACGTTTATCAATTTAGACTTCAGAAGCAAAGCGTGGAAACAGGCACCTGGGGCCACTGAGCCCGCACAGACGAGCGATCACTCCCTATACTAAAACTATCCTACGTACTAGGGACAATTTACAGAAGCCAATTACCTTACGTCTTTGGAGTGTGGTAGGAAACCGAAAACCCACGCGGTCACAGGGAGCACGTACAAACTCCATACAGACAGCACCCGTGGTCAGGATCGAACCCAGGTGTCTGGCGCTGTAAAGCAGCACCTCTACCGCTGCACGGCTGTACCGCCCTATTACAGAAATTATGATTTATTACGTGTTACACGTAACCAAGAGAACATTTAGATTCTAAGTTCCAGAATGGCAAACTGTATAGTTTGACCTGTTTTATTGGTACACTAATTATTCTCCTCGGGGGCGAATTTTACACCTCCCGCCATTACTTGCACGAGTCCAATTATGTTTGTTTTTTCTATGCTTACTGTTGTACAAATAATGCCAATAAGATATCACATCGTATTCAGAATTGACGTAATGTTACAATGGAGCGGAAACAGTAAACAACTTCCTAGAAATCTTACTTTAAGTCAAGTTTGGCCCTTCCGAATGTAGATTTATGTTTATTTTATGTGGCTAAATGAAATAGTTTTGTGCCGGACTAAACGTACACTATAAGAACACCCCATTTGCTATTTGTGAGAATAGACATTTAGACATGAGTGGAATCAAGACTGTTTTAAAAATGAAGTATTTTATTTCCGATAAAAATGATAGTTTACTAAATTAAAGCAAATATGTTGGTAAACCGATGTAATTATGTAAGAATTTTAGTTTTGCGAACTGAAGAATTGGTTTGGATTTATCTGGAGGAGCTATAAAACTATTTCGACGAGGTATGGAGTCAAAGTATTTCAAATACAGTGTTGTATATTTTTGCTTTGTCCCGGCAATCACGTAAAGTGACTTAAATGTTTTCGTATTTCTGTTTAGATGTGTGTAATGTTTGCTTGGAACCTGCTAACAATGTTCGCTCGGTCAGTGATATCGTCCTTATTTGTCATATTGTAATGTAATCATTTCATTTCGTGAATTAAATCCATATGCATCACGTTGTAACTCGGTAACTTGGACATCTACCTTTCCCATCTTCATCATTCCCTCGCTCGGTAGTTATCCACTCACTGTTGCTCTTAGTTCCAAGTTACACTGCCTGGAGAAGGGTTCCGACCCGAAACGACACTCATCTTTTTTATCCAGAGATGGTGCATGACCCGCTGACTCTAGCATGTTGTGTCAATGCAAGTTCCACCTACATCTTCCATCAGACGAGTGCCTTGGTTCCCTACATACGTCGACAATCCTGGTATTTATATGTAACAATCCTATTTTGTTTTAGTTTTAAATTGTCGGACATTTAGTGCTTTACTGGTGTAGCTGACCTATGAAAATGTACCCTCAAACAAATCAACTGTCGCCGAATTTAAAACAAATCTTTTTTTTGGCAAAATTAAGCCACTATTGGAAATTGAACACACAGCAAAAACAAAATGCTGCAAAGGAATAAATTAATCAAATCATATTTCATTTGTGGTAATAAGAAAATGCTATTAAAATATTTTGAAATCTATAGTCCAGCGATTAGATTAATTGTTTCGTAGAATATTTGGCCGCAAGGGATACCCTACAGAACTCACAAAAACTATTGAGTGTTATATTAAAAATTTACATTACATGCTATGTTTAATCTCTTGGTATCATCTTGTATCATGGGCACAATGGAACCTTCCGATGTTTTATCGAGGCAGCTAAACAGTGTCAGCTATTTTTTGGTGGTCACAGTGCGGATGGAGATCCACCAAGAGTTGTCTTCCCTCTTGCTGCTTGCTCTTTCTACTAATCCCTGAAAGCTGGATGCTTGTCTGAATCAGGTTTTGACTTTAATGGAGTTAGTGCGTGTGTGTGTGGTGGGTCGGGGGCTTGTGGATCGGAAAGGCATCTGGTAAACCTTTCGACCTTTATCTGTTGCTTATCACTGGCCTCTGATTTCTAGGATCAATGTATTCGTGATTTTTTTTTAACATTTATCAGAGAATATTACTTCTTCATTTGTTTTGAACCGAGTTGTGTTTTGACAACGTCTTTACACATTTTTACTTCAAATAAAAACAGCAACTCGCGAAGGTCGGATCTATTTCAAGCTATGTGTCTGACTTTCTGAAATTGAATTTGGAGAAAATTGAAAATAGGTTCTGCAGTGACGTTGTAAGCGCCACATTGAGTGCCCGCTGTCAAATAGTTGTCAGTTCATGCGCACTATATCGGGTATATGACACCAAGCCTTACTTTGTCATCAACTTTTCTATCGAAAACACCATGTAAATGGACTTCATCAGTTTTTTAGAATGCAGCAAATATGTAGAAACGATACATGGCAATTGTGGGTGTTACTGGTTTACATTACCTCAACCTCAAATTTAAATGATTACATATACGCAAACATTTGGTCAAGTAAAAATAAAGCTATTTATTGTTGAAGCCAGCCAAAATGACCAGATAGACTATCAAGATTCATAGATTTCGCCAAGATCGAAGAACACAATAACTATTAAGACTTTTTTACACTGGCACAAAATAGTACATTTGTTGGTCTTTTCAAAACGGAAATATTTACAAACATTTATATTCCGCGCTGTCCCACCTGTATTTGGTGTTCATTATTTTACGCGTTTTACATGCATCTTTCCTGCTTTCCGCTTTTGTGATTCTTGCGGACAAGCTGCTCACGTGTTTAATGGTGACTGAAATAGGTAATGAAGTCAATAAAGTAAAATCCACTTTTTTACCTTTTTTATTTATCTAAAATAAAATTATGTCCTTAAATATGATAATATCATATATTCCTCTGCCAAGCTACCATAAGCGCCTAAAGTATTTAAACAGAAATAAACTTACGACAAATTGTATTTGTTTTACTGCCGTTTGCAATTACAAAATGTTAAATGTAAAGTGATAGGGTGCCATCGCAATTGCCCCATTCCCTTAGTTTGTCTGTATTTTAAGTTTGTAACACAATGGAGCACACACAGAGTTCAGTTATGAGATGTCATGTGCCGGGAAAGATGATGGCGTTCCCTGAAGGATTCGTTGCAAATGGGACATTTAAGCTTTTCCTCTCGTCGTCTTTTCACTAAAGGTTCCATGGCATATTCTTTTTTGTGATGAGATCTCATGTGGTACACTAAATCGGATGTCATTCTGAAAGAGGCGTTACATTTAGCACACCAGTTTTGTGCTGGTAAACAAAAGGACGTGAATGAAGGTGGAAGCAGGGTCAGTGCAGATGGAACTTGTAGCTGAATGGGGCCAGTAGTCTTTGGCCAGTAGGTGGTGGCATATATGAAAGGACTTTGTTTCGGGAGACCTCCTTGTATATTGCAACTGCCGTTAATGTTTGCACTTTGGAGTTTTGCAGCCAAGGCGTTCGCCTGATAAAACCTACCAGACTCGCCAACACTTGGATGACAATCTAAACCAGGAATCACCTTCTGGGATACCAAGAGTGGAGGCAACTGACTAAACGATCTGGTTGGCTGAGAGAAGGCGCTCTTCCTCTCCTCTGTTACACAGAGCTGAGAGACGCTCCTGAACGCGCTCCCCATGGCAATATTGTCCAGACAAGAAGGGACCTGTGTTTCAGTCAGGACAGACTTAATGTCCATCGCTTTCTCCGAAGGGCTGCTATTCGCCGCAGTGCCGTTCTTGTTGGCTGTATCGGCAGTGTGATCCTTTGGAGTCTGTTTAAGATTAAGTGAAGTTTTCTTCACTTCATTGAATGCACTCTGTTTGGCACCTGTAGAGTCTGGGCTGGACATTAACCTTCCGTTTTCTCTCAGACTGAAATTCCCTCTGAACTGCTGGGACGGGCAGGGAAGCTTTTCTCTTAGAGTGGGCGGCGATCTGTCTGCCATTTTTGCACTGTGCGCTGCATTATCATTCTTTTCCACTTCGTCGTACTTTCTTTTATTTTCATTTACGCCTTCATTTTCCCGATGGTTCCTGGTATTATCTCTTGGATTCTCCATGTCCCTGGCGAGATTGTGGAAATCTGTGGTGGGCTTGTTGTTTTCCACATTGGAAAAGGCTGATTGTCGCTCCGATCGGTTGAATTTCACACTCGGCACGACAATAGCGATGTGGTCACGGTCTCCACTACTTTTGATGTTCTCGTCCGAGGCAAAGCAGCCCATTCGCTTCTGGCAGCGGAATCTCAAATGGGCTAGGAAGGGAAATTCGCATTGAAATCGCTGGCTGCAGTCCAGGCATGTGTATGCCGACGATCCTGTGTGAATGAAGCACATTAGAATTAGATTGCTCGCTCCTACATGTTCCAGCGTTCACTGATTTAACAACCGGCAATAAATCATAATGTTAAAAGCACGCGCCTGAAATGTAGAAAATATTTCAGCAATATGATAAATAGTTCAATGTCATTATAATAATTACATCGACATATTGTCGAATCACTTTGCTTACACTTGCCCTTGTACAGCCCTTTACGCCATTATGTTCACTCTGTGTATTTGTCTACACAAAATACTCCTTCCATCTTCCTGTCTGCCTCCTCTTATGAAGACTTCGACGGCCCCTTTCCAACTATCCATGTCGCCGTGGTACCGTCTACACGTTTTAGTTAATTTCTAAGACATTTAAAACATCGGAGCATTTTATATGGAGGGTTTTCATACATTTCATGAAATTTAGATAATATTTAATTAACCCAAGTTACGCAGGGCAGTTTAAATAATACATTTTCAATTGCCTATTAAATAAATAGACTGTACTGTGTGTATGGACACAAAATGCTGGAGTAACTCAGCGGGACAGGCAGCATCTCTGGAGAGAAGGGATGGGTGACGTTTCGGGGCGAGACTTTACCTGAAGGAGTTCCATCTCCACAGAGCCTGTCCCGCTGAGTTATTCCAGCATTTTTCGACTGTCTTCGGTTTAAACCAGCATCTGCAGTTCCTTCCTACACTGTACTGTGTGCATTTGTTGATGCCTGTACGTGTGTTTTACAGCATCAATAAAAGACTTTACAAATCTCAGCTCACCATTCATTTTCGCCTGTGGTCTGCCGTTGCTGAGGAGGAGTAGCTCCAACAGTTCCTTTCCATACCACACAAGTAGTTCTTCGTCTTTGTCAATCCGCCTCAGAGACCGGTAAAACAACTGACCGTTCTTCACATATGCTTCAAGATTCTGTTCTTCTTTATCCCTAGCCGGTTGGACCAGCCTCAGCCACATTAAACCCTCTGAGGAGCTGTTTGCCGATGATGTATCCACCTGCAGTAAAGGAGGGCCACATGCTTGATGAACACGGGGCCATTGCCAATAACCGAATTTAGGTCATGTTTCACCGCACATTTCCTACCCCACGTTCCCCAAGGCGTAGATCCACCTCATTACTAGGATCTTATTGGGGGTTTAAAAAATTACACATGACTGGGGTCCGCTGTATTGTGCAGCGGAGTGCCGCATATTGTTGAGTATTACCAAGGCGTTTGGAAATCGTGCTTCTAATTTACTACGTACTACTTTAAAAATCGAAGCACCATATTGGAAATAACTGAAAATCAGATTGGCGATCCATAAACTTTATAGAATTGCAACTTCTCGCATTTTCGCAAATGTTATAAAGATATCAGGTAGCGCTGTATATCGTTATGTCGATTGGACACCATGACAATATTATTGGAAAGCGGGGGGGGGGGGGGGGGGGGGGGGGGAGATGTATTGCATGTGATGGGAACTTTTCAGGTACTATTGATCACTGCCTCAGTTACTGTATTCGGAAGTCCAAGTGCCAAATGACAGGCGAGCCTTGGGCGTCTTTTACATGCTCCTGTACTTTAGTACTTACAGTTTTCCTGCCCCACCTAAACAGCATCTCTCTTCCAACACCTGCATCAAGCAACCGCCACCCCTATCCCCACATCGCTGTATCCACTCCCAGCCACCTCCCCTCCACGAATAAACCATCTTCACGGCGTGGCCCTAATACCCGCTGTTCTAATGGGCAAACGCGGGAGCATAAATGAGGAAAGCACTCAGAAGTCTAGAAATAAGAGGGACAGCCCTAAATAGTTGGAGGAAATTTCTATGCTAAAAGTATAAAATGGAGGAAAGTACAATGCGGGTAAATATGAGGGGAAAAATATGGGGAAAAAACACATATTTTAAAAATAACGGACTAGTGGTAACGTTGACTTGGTGAGACAAAAGATGAAATCAACAAGAGCATGCAATGAGCACAGAGAGTAAAATGAATCCTACCCTAAAGATATAGGGCACTGTCCTTTTGTCGGCTGCCTTCAGAGCAATGAAAGCGATGCTGTCATATAGGGACGTGTGGCTCAGAACGCAGGGCCCAAAGATAGCATTTTCCGGAATGTCACAGGTTGTATACACGCTGGTGAAAATGTCGGTGAGACACTGCTGGACCGCCCTGCTGGCATCGCTCTCCCTGTGAGCATGTGGATCTTCCATCGTCGGCGGTCGTTCTGGGAGGAAATCACATGAAAAGGTCATCTCAATGCTTGCAGACAGAGAAGAGGCAACATTCTTAAGCTTCGAAAATCACGACACAATTACTGGTCCAGATTGCCAATGCATGTCAGATTTGTTTTTTGACCAAGGACAACATTATGAGACTCAAATGAAATATTTATAAAATGCATTTAATGTGTAAAGAAACAAGAACCCGTCTGATACGGGATAACAGAAACGCTAAGTATTTTTAAAAAACAAGTATTGAGTTTTGCTGCTAAAACATTCATGATATGATAAGCCTAACAAGGCTCACCCTTTTTTACTTTTATTCACGCGGTTTAAAAAAATAATAAATAGCTTCGATGTTACGAATAACAAGCTCGCCTATGCACTTGCTGATAATCTGACAGTTTCCAAAATCCGGGTGGGTTCGGGCACAATGAGACGCGATCCTTACCTGTGTTACTACCAGTTCGGTGTGTTATTTTGGCTGAATGCTGGCGAAACCATTCATCGGTAAGCATCAAATCGCACCGTTACGGTATCTGCAAATGCAAATAAAATGCATGGAAAGTGTGCTGTCATTTCCAGTGGTTTGATGTCAGATAACCTTTAGATCTTTTCTACAAGGAAGAACGTATGTCTTCTTCGTCCGCTCTGCTCATTACCATAATACACCACTTTCCCTCTGAGACTTTAATTAAAAGCAGCATGCAGAGTTAATTATTTTTACCTCGACACGGTTATTTATGGATGAGAATGAATCCCAGTTACCTTGTTCGACACAGGGAGAGATTCGGTCAAACGTGGCTTGTGAAATCTGAATTGTACGGGGTGGGGGGCAGTTTTTTTTTATCGCCAGTAATCTTCGCAGGGATTGAATGAGTTCAGGGCCAATTTTCTGGGACAGATACTCCGAAATCGCAACCTACACGCCAGAAGCAGGGAATCGACACCGTTTTGATTTGAATGGTTTAAATAGAAAGGTATCGTATTTCATCTTGTGGCGGATACTTTGAAATTAATTCATACCATTTCATGTACATTTCAATCCGATAAAGCACATTTTATTTCCAATCGGAGAACACGTAAAATGTTCATACAATTGCATCGATAACAGTCCGATAAGGTGTCATGCATTTTGCCCTCGAAAAGCAGAAAGTTAAAGCCAATTTGAACCCTCGTCCATTTTTTCGCTTTCAATGCAAACTGAATCGATTTGCTTGAAAAACACAAACACGCTGGCAATGAACGTCAGAAAGAAACCTATTCTAATGATAACCAACTGGCATTAACCCAGTGGAGGCTTCACTGCCCAGCAACACTGGATCGTTAGCGCAATGTGAAAGCAGAGCCAAGTGGACAATTATGGTCTCTCTGAACTTGAAGTGAACGCAGCTCATAGGCTGCTCCAACAGCCCCTTGTCACACAAGAAAGTGATGCCCTCGTCTTACCTGATCAAGCGACAATCATATGCACATTTCTCCAGATTCCGAGATTTATGTTTTGTTTGCAAAGCAAAGAGTAACAAAAAAATGCAACATACGCTGCAAACTCATTTTACAAATGCTTTATTGTGAGTGAGGTTGCGCGTCGCTTGCGGCATCAAAAGAATATAAATAAAACGGCTTTCATGAATATGCATTTTTTTCCATCCCCAGCAGAGCGTTTAGAACGAAGGAAAACATCAACAAAAAGTAAGCACTCACCAGAAAGAAACGTCGCGGGTTGTTTTAAAATAGGTCTCTCGTTCTGCTCTTTATTTTTTATTTTTTGCAGGGGGAGGGGACGGATGCAGGAGGAGGATGGAGCCGAGGATGGAGCAGCAGCTGTGGACGTAGCGCTCTGGCTGGGTGCTGTCAGTGCAGTGGCATCGCTGGTGAAAGTGACGGTGATGCTGTGCTTCCGATACACACACACGCACAAAAAAGGAGCGGAGCCGCGGAGAGAGTTTCACATGGGCCCGAACGTAAGTGGCAGACACTTTGTTTGGTGGAGATAATCTATCCAATGACGCGTGTAACTCCGTCCCCGTCCCCACCCACCCCCCGCACTGAGCTCCCTCCTCTCCTCTCCTCTCCTCTCTCTGCCCCTGCCCTGCTCAACCACCCGCGTACTCTGCTGCTCGCGCTCACGATGGGCGGGGGGAAGCGCTGTTGGTGGCGGCTCGTGCCCGCTGCATCTGCCACGCGTCGGGCGCGCGCACACTGGAGCGCGCGCTTGGCTCCGGGCCCGGGCACGTGCATGCAAGCTCGCAGGAGGGGAGGGGGGGGTGGGGGGGGGGGGGGGGGGGTAGCGGCCGCCGGACTCACGAGCGCCCGCGCGCTCCGGGCTGAGAGGCGCGCGAGGTGGGGGAGCAAGAGGGGGGAGAGTGAGGGGGGGAGGGAGGGAGGGAGGGAGGGAAGGTGGTGGAAGCGGGCAGGGGCTGCTGCCGCTAGCCAGCTAATAGGGATTGGGGGGGGGGGGGGTAATATCGATAGCGGAGCGCAGAGCACCGCCGAGTGGTGCGCTGCTGCCATCCTCACCCCCAGCATCAACCCCCCCCCCCCCCCCACCCCATCCCCACAAACCGTCCACCCCAATAATTATCTCAATCTCACAATGCTCCGCTCATGAATGCGGTGTAACACCATACACATTCTGCGCTTGCCATCGTTGCACCGGCAGCAGATTATATTAAAGCTGTTATGGACAGTCAAACGCCGAGTAGGAGCAGCTTACCGTGTCACAGGCACATTTTAGACAGTTGCTTCAAAGCCTACTTGGGATGATCAACTGCTGACAGGGTTTTTAAACAGGTGAAGAGGTAGGGGTTTATTATTGTATTTGTAAAGTGGGTTGGCTAACTTGAAGAAACTAAACCCAGATTGCTTCCCACCGAAATTGGAATCAGTGCTTTTGCATGCAACAAAAATGTCAACATCCACCGATACGTTTCCACGTGTGGCAAAGTAACATGTATTACCTGATTTGTTTGTTTTAAAAACCTGGAGTGAATAACGGGAACCCATAAGGTAAATAATCTAAAATATTATTGGAAAGCAATAGATTTGGAACATTTACATTTCCTACGTATTACTTTGCTACTTTCAAAGCATTTGGTGGGCTTTAAATCTTGTACTTAACTGGAGAACAACTTTGTCATTATTATTGTCCCTCCAGTCTCTTAATTAAATGTACATGGAAACCACAATACCGTAGTACATAACATTATTGACATGATTGTTTTCCAATTTAATAAGCAGTTTTGTTCTGAGACAGTTCACACTTTCACCTGTGAAAGTTTACAACAATCATCATGACAGTTTAAACTTTTTTATTGAATCTTTGCAGCTCTGGCGACCCACTGCTGGCGAGGGAGCGGGTACGAACTTAATAGGAACTGGGCGAATTATTTTTAACCTGCCGGCAA
Source organism: Raja brachyura (assembly GCA_963514005.1). The sequence goes on from OY740781.1 coordinate 119,805,562, forward strand.
ACGGCGTCCAAATTCACCAATTTGAATGGACGCGCATTTTAACCATTTGATGCAGACTTTGGAAAATATGTTATTCGTCCTATAGATACATGCAATCACCTGTGCCACTCCTGTGTTGTGTTTGTTTGTATTCAATATTTACATCCCTACATGGCATTTCAGGCTACACAGAACTGAATATGTTTATCACGGGTCAAATATATGCACGTTGGTGCACATTTGCATTTGCAGATAAGTGCAAACACACACAAATAGCATACATACATTGATCTATAGATAAACGGAAACAGTATTCATAAATATCTAGTCGGGCAGTTTGAAGGCCAAATACAATCATTTCATGAATATTTACGAGGAATAGGCGCAATTATCAAATGATCTACACCTTTCCTGCTGCTTTTCACTCAGAAAATAAGGGCATTTTTGTAACCACGCGTAGTATAGATGATATAATATTCCGTGGATTGTCTTTATAATATTAGCTAACTGAGTGATTTCAGCGCTGCGGTGATTTCATGGGAAGTTGCTATGCAAAAAATAATTCCGCGACACTATTGCCTTTTCAATGAGTGCATTTTGTGAATCAAGTGTGAAATCTAGAAGCTGTCACTCAAAAGCTTATTTTGCTGCTGCTGTATTTTCGGAATTAACAAAATTCTACGCTGAATTAAGGCATAATGAATATAAAAAATCAAGAGGATCATCAAACTTGAACTAATAATGACTTGTATACCAAACCATAGACATCACGTTGCGATAAAATATGAAAATATTGAATTTAATTAGCTGTTTTGATGTATTGACAATGAGTTGCAGAAACCAGTAAATAAACACACTGCGCAAACCAATGAAAGACACACAGCCGCACATGCTAACAGGATAGCATGCTGTTTCAAAATAACAATACGTCTACCTGTTATATATTTTGTTATACTCAAAAGAGTAGCTTTGCTTTTCCATTTGAAATCGATTGCCAGCAAATATAAATAGCTTTCAGATGCTTTGCTGAGCATCATTCGCCATGGGTGACATTTGAAATGCGACCGACCTCTCATTTAAAAAGGGAGGTTTTTTTTCCCCTAGACGTTCGGTTCAAAAACTTGGGATAAATTAAAATAAAAAAACTAATGTAGAACACCGACCAGCTGAATTGTTTTGCGATATTCTGTAGACAAAACACATAAAACGATTGATATGCTATAATCATAAATCTTCCCATTGTGCCTCTGACCAACCATGCATGCTAAAACCCGTTTCCATAAAGTATTCAGTATTAAAACCACAAAGCTCACCCAATCAGTGGCCATCTGCCTCCACCACAACAGCAGCGTGTGTGACAGGCAGCAAGGGCAGCGGCACACACTCGCGCTCCACATAGGTTCATAGGACAAAAAATATCTGAGAACCATTATGTTAACAGAGCTCCTATGGCAAATTAACTGCACGGGACCACGAGACGCCAGAAACGACTCGTATGAAGCAAGCAAGTTTGTTATACATGGCTTAATTACCTGATCATCAATTTGTTCATTGAAATCAAAAACTGATCTGAAAGGTACCTGGCCCTTTGAAAACTTAGAAATAATCTGCACGTTTGCTGTCGGGTTGATTCTTCGACCAACCATTGAATAAATATGCTACAGCAAGATATAGTTACCAACCGTAGAAATGATTCATACATATTATTGGTATAGATTTAGGGAAGAGCAAAGGTCTGTGCTACATCGTGCGACTAAAATGTAAGGCATCTTCAAAATAGTTTGGATCAAAGGTGTGGTCCTATGTTTGAATGTGACATTGAGGTCTAGTAGTCTTAAGGGATATATACTATAGGTGACACGCAGTAATATAACAACTTTGTTATATTCATTTATTTAACCTAAAAGTAGTCCTCCACCTTCTGTACCACACTGGTCACAATGTACGGTGACATTCTCTACCGACAACGATCTTGTGACCTCAGCTGCTGCAGCGGATTGGAACTGCATACAATTGGAACTGCTATGAATATTTCAATGAAGGTTATAGATGAAAAGGCCAAGCCGAATCGTACCTCAAAAACTTTTGACCTTCATTCGGAGGCTTGGAATTGCTCACCTGTACGCAAGAGAAGCCCGATTATATGGGAAATGTATGCAGTATATTTAATTATTTTAAACGCAACATCAAATCCTTGTAACAACAACACCAATGTGATGTGTTGCTCTTATCTTATTCTCTTATAAGTTGTCAATAGCATGAAATCATATTTCTGATGTGCGACTGATGTCTATCGGCTTGCATTAGGATGCAAATTATATTAATGCTCTGCATAGTTACATTTACTAATGGATAGTGTTGGCGGTTCAAAATAGATAGACAAGTATAAAGAGGAGTCTTCCAGCTTTGGTGTGTCATTGAATTATTATTATTTCCTTTTTTATAACCTTGAGGAGGATCCGGAATTGTTGAAAGGCTTTACGCGATGCCTTTGTTAATCAATTGATAGAACATTCCGAATCCTGTACTTGTTTATTAAGTAGCCAAATGATTATGTTCTATTGGTGATGTGATGCGGTTGACATGTACCTCCCAGCAATAAACTATTTCCTTTTCATACACTATTATTTATTTAGGGATCTATATTTAAAATAACTTAATGTTAACTAATGTAAATTAGTCTCATGGGGAAATAATACACCTCACAATGATTTGCGCGCACAAGAAAATTAAATTTAGTAATATTTTAATTATTTCTTATAAGAACCCGCAGATAATGGTTTCTGTCATCGTGCAAGTGCGTGACTAACCGTGAAGAGAATCTGATCACCTTTGAGATCCAGTGGTCAACACCAATTTTCATGTTCGATGTTTTGCCTAGTTTCCCTACAGTAGCTGATCAAAGCAAAAGTCTTTCAAATTTATGATCGTAAACCATTCCGAATAGCGACGAAGTTTTAATTATAGAATAAACTGCAAAGAAATATGATAAATCCAAGCGACTCGTCGCCAAAACTATGAACGTGTCATATTTATCGAGATGCATTAGAATAACATACTATCTATAGTGCTTGTAAATGTATATTACTGTTTATTTTGAAATTAACACGGGTCCAGAGGGAGTCAATTTGTGCTTAGAGATACTCATTTTGACCTGATATGTCGTGCAATATTGTTAGATGAAATGTCTAACTTTTTGAAATACCTACATGACAAGATATTTGTATGAACAATACAACGCAATTATGCCTACCGTATTGTCAAAGTATGTCTTTGCCGTATACAAATAACACAAATTAAAATCCATACCTCTCTTCCATAATAGAACATATTTTCATTTGCTTTGAGAATGTCATATGTAACATATTACTTTTCATAATATGAATGTGAAATTAGATAGATAGATAGATAGATAGATAGATAGATAGATAGATAGACAGATAGATAGATAGATAGATAGATAGATAGATAGATAGATAGATAGATAGATAGATAGATAGATAGATAGATAGATAGATAGATAGATAGATAGATACTTTATTAATACCCTCAGGGAAATTCAGATGTCCAGTAGCCAACACAGTCAGAACGTAAAGCAGACAATACATAAAATGCGGACAATACATAAAAGCAATAAATACTTTAAAATAACCCAACAAATAACTATTAAAAGTGAAAAGTGAAAAGTGAAAAGTGAACAGCTTAACGGTCAGTATTACAAAATCTAATGGCTGCAGGGGTGAAGGATCTCCTGAACCGCTCTGTTCTGCAGCGCAGGGAGAGGAGCCGGTTGTTGTTCCGTGTGCTCCTCTGACCCTCCAGAGTTTCATGGAGGGGGTGCCCGGAGTTGTTGAGGATGACCTGCACCTTGCTCCATAAATTACCCAGTTATGTCGCTTTTGCTTAACTACTAAAGGTGATTGTTTCGTCCAACTGTACGTTAAAAACAAACCTGACTGTCCTTAATAATGTAGGCTATTCGATTTAGAAAACAAAGTATAGTGACTTTATAAAACAAACTTCCTTGTATGTTTCAGACCTTATAATGAAGATATTGCTTCTTGACCACAAATAACAACCAAATTCCCGATATTAAACATCACTGGTTGTGCGCGCCAAGTTTTCAACTCTTAATTAGCATGAATCTTATATGCTATCCGACCGAATGTCATAACATATCATCTAAAAAGTTTATTTTCTAACATGAGTGCAGCATGCATTAATTAATGCGATAAAATGCAATGCCAATAAGCAGTGCTGGGATTTCACTTCCAATGCTGTATCGGAATGCTTGAACGGACAGCAGAATCTTACCCGGTCCCATACTTGTTATTGATAACTGTTGCTTTAATATTACCACTGAATGCACCAGACATTCAACGACGAGCAGATGTGATTGCAATTTTTACTTTAAGTGCTGAGACCTAATAGTTCGAATATTTCTAATGTTTTAAATAATCCAGCATACCCTTTAACGTGCATTTAATTAAAGCATGCAATAAAATAGTTCCAAGCCTAATGATGGTACTTAGTAAATAAAGTACAAATGCTGTTTTTATTTTCGAGGTGTTCAGTCGAGGCTTTTGTCCGGTCCCAGCAGCAATATAATTGAACGCGTCTGCACATATTCAACCGTTTCAAGAATACTTATCTTCTGAACAATTTGACTGGTAGAATTAAGATAACATATCCTCTGTTCAATAATGAACAAAATACATTTTTTTTCTCTGTGTGCATTCAGCACCTTTTTCAAATAGAATCAAATAAAAGTCCCCCTTAGTAGAAATGGCCAACATATTGTGTGGAGGCTGGATTATTTAGACTACCTGCTTAGTGTAACTTCAAAGACATAAGTTGAGGTTCAATATCAGAGTGTAACGTTATATGTGCGGCATCATTTATCTCCAGTTGTTCAAAATTAACCACACCCCCAAGAAAAACCTGAACTATATAATTAGATAATTAGAAAGTCCAACAATCAATACTTTGTGAACAAAATATATGGTATCCTGCAACAAAAGACAGCTTTAATTGACCGTGTTTCACTGTTTCACTAACTTTGGTAACTACGATCATTCCTGACCAAGAACCGTTGCGTAAAGATGAATGCATAGATGAGATATCACAAAAGCTATATCTATATGCATCTGTTGGCAGCAGATAAAGGCCAAAATAAATCACAGATCAAAATGTTCATTGGCAATGCTCAGCCATCAGGATACGCTACTGTTAAATGCATATACAATCTCTGAACAAGTAACAATTTCTTTACCTCTCGGAAATGTATATTCATTTTTACTTTCCTATAACAAATTATTGTTCTTCTAATCGCATACAGTTTATCGAGTTCCATAATGCTAATCGATGAAATATATATGATGTGTAATAGAGAATTATTGATGGAACTCAGAATTGGGCTTACCCTTTAATCGTGAGCGGCCATGTAGCATTGGATCAATTGTATTCCCGGGCTAAATCAGATTTTCAGCTCTGCAAGCAACATGCAAGCCACGAGATTATATAACATCTCACCTGGTTGCCAAGGTGACCTGGTCCCGTCCACACTTTCACGAAAATCAACTGCACAGGCATCTGAAATGTTACGTAATTGAGCGGAGAAAAGTGGCTATATATGGACATGAAGGAAATCTAATATGTGCTTAAGTTCAATTTGCTAGTATTGAGGCAGAACATGGAATTATTTCACATAAAGGCAAATTATCAGGGCTTTGACCAATCTTTGACCAAGCCATACTTGGATAATTTTTCTACTCTTCCTTGGTTCCCAACCACGAAAGATCATGGATACTTAGAATTAAAATACCATTTCTAATTTATATTTTCCTCCATAAAGATAGAGCACATTGCTCTCAGTTTGTCCACAAGAGCCCGTGAAAACTATGATCATCTTTGAAAGTCGTATTGGCACGGCAACATGGTTCTGCATTAGCTTGTCTCTACTTTAAAGGCTAAATGTTATCATTTGACCTATGATATTAATGGAGCCGCCGTTTCAATCGCACTTAAAACGAAAGAAAAAAACAACGTAAACACTGGTCATATTGTGCAGAATTTGGCTTAATGTCAGAGACCAAAGTCAAGAGCCCCGGATTATTTGCAACCAGTGGCATTCGCCAACTCATGATTGATGATGTTACAAAAGGCCAAGTGGAAAAAGGCATGGAAGAAACTAGAAGAAAAACACCGCGAGAACAAGGAGCTTAAAATAAGATGTTTTTCTGTACTAAACTAGAAATAGTTTTTTGAAATTCCGGTGGAGGGCAGAAGAGTTGAAAGTTTTGCATCCAAAGCACAACCGATGGTTGGCAGATTCTGATCTTCGCTGACTTGCCTGCGATTGTCTCATTACTGTTTGTAACGCTCTATACCCAAGTTAATAAGACCCATTAAATTCGCATGTACGGTGTACATTTCATGCGATAATTTATTAGATTTTTTGGGGCCCAATTGTTAACTAGAACACATTTAAGAAATGTAAACAGGAATCTGTCATCAATCCCATATTATCAAAATTTATGCTGGCGCCGCGGCCACCAGAATCGGATGCAACAACTGAAAAAGTACATATCGCAACTTAAAAATGCCGGTGCCAATATTGTCACCGTCAAGAAGGATGAATATCGGTTTATAAAAGGTCCTGTTCCTGAGGACTGTTCGTGACCCGGACAAATAGCAAGTCAGAGATGCAGCCGTGAATCGCGTTCCCAAGCGGCATAACATGCCAGCAGCTTGGCAGCTTCCTCGTTTCCCAAACGCTTGATCGGATGTGCGGGCTGTACGCAGATCGGGCGTTGGTAACCTGCTGAAGACCGAGAAAAAACGCGTATAAGGGAGGAAATGTGTTGGATAGTACAAGTGTAGGACGTAGCACCACGTCAAATGTGAGGATATTGGGAAGGAATGAAAAAGGGGACTGGATTATATATATATATATATACTAGACCAAGTGGGACCCGTTTGGCCCCGACCCCCTTTTCCTCCGTTCTACGCGTTTTTCTAGGTCTTCAGCAGGATTCAGCATGGACTCGATGTGTGTGTGTGGGGGGGGGGGGGGGGGGGGGGGTGCGGGCAGCATCGGGGGAAATTTCTGGATTTTTTTTGTAAAATGCCAATCAATCTTTAAGTCAATGAACTTTTGACTCGATTGCCTCCCCCGTTATACACCCTTCCCCCAGCCCCGTCACACAGTTCCTCCCATGTGCGGCCCAGTCGGACTGAAGAAGGTTGGGCTCAGCATTCTCTTTCAAGCTGCTGCTGCAGTTACTGTTTCCAACTCCCAACGGAATATTCCACCACTCACCATTTCCCTCAACGCAACCAATTTGCACCACTCACCAATTTCCCGCAACGCAACTCTCTCTATATATATTACTAAAAGTCTGATCTTAACCACTTCCTGTTGTTCTGTATATTGATTTTAGTAAAAACGCTGCCACTTACGTTGTGATTTTGGCCATCTTACTCAGAGTATCCCTCCACTGCGCAGGTCAAGAGGATTTTCCCATCAATGAAAAATAAAAGAGTTATTAGTGTTTAAAACATGTTGAGATTGTCTCTCCTGAAGGCCACGCCCCTTCCGGAGGGACATAAAACCCAGAAGTGTTGGGCGTCTCAGTCAGTCTCTGCAAGATGGGGGAGCAAGAGGGTCAGGTCTCTCAGTCTGAGCTGTGAATAACCCTGAACACATGTCTACTAAACTATGAGTGGTTTTACTGACATGTCAGTGCCCTTAATGTGGTTAAATATAGTTTAGAAATGCTAAAGCTGTGTTGCCTTTGGTTTGGAAATGCTAAAGCTGTGTTCCCTTTTGTTTGGAAATGTTAAAGCTGTGTTGCCTTTGGTTTTGAAATTCTAAAGCTGTGTTGCCTTTGGTTTGGAAATGCTAAAGCTGTGTTGCCTAATTAAAGTTGCCTTGCCTAATTAAAGTTGCCTTGCCTAATTAAAGTTGCCTTGCCTTCTATGTAATTAAAAGTCTAATCTTGAACATTTTCTGTTTGTGCTTTATATTGATTTTAGAAAAAACGCTACCATGTACAGCTGTGAAATTTGATAGCTTCCTGTTTGCACTTTATATTGATTTTAGATAGCTGTGATTTTTGGCCATCTTAGAATCCCCCTCAGCTCATCGGGTGCTGAGGATCTTTCCCATCGATGAAAAATAAAAGTTATTAGTGTTAAAAAAATGTTGAGATTCTCTCTCCTGTCAATCATGCCATGAAGGCCACGGCCCTTCTGGTGGGAGGGGGGAGGGACTATAAAACCCAGAAGTGTGGGTGTGGCTCAGTCTCTGTGAGATGGATGAGGGAGAGGTCATGATTTGCTGTCTTTAATGGTATGAAACTGCACTTTAACTGCACTTTAATTTGGTGGCCTTGAACCCTGTTTGAAGTGGTAAGAAATTGCACTTGATTTTGGTGGCCTTGCACCCTGCTTGAAATGGAATTTCAAGGAATAGCCATGAGTCAACTGCCAGCCCACCAGCCGTGAGTGAGTGAGCCACCAGCACAACAGGCTTGAGTGAATGAGCCGCCAGCCCATTAATCCATTTGGCCCACAATGACCATGCTAGCCCTCTGGAACAATGTCCCTTCAGCCCACAACACCCATAGTAGTGCTCCAAAAACCACTCCCACCCCCCCCCCCCCCCCCCCCCCCCTCACTGGCCATCAATATTGGAAATGGTGGAGAGGTGAAATATTGTGTTGGGGGACCAGCCGTGTGATGCTGGGACCCAATGGGTCCCACTTAGTCTAGCACATATATATATATCCCCCCCTCTCTCTCCCCGTTTCTCTCTCCCTCTCTCTGCCATTACTGTTGGCAACCTCTCCTTCAAGCTGTTGTTACTGTTGGCAACATCCCATTGTGATGTAATTGACCCACTTGACAGCGTGAAATATAGCATCAAATCTGAAGGAAACCTGATTGTGGCATCGACCGGAGAAATATGTAAGAATCTGGAAAGTTTTCAGTGCTACCGCGTGGCGGTTTGAAGAAGATACCAAAAAATACATACAGAGACACACAGATACATACACACACACACACATACATACAAGATTTGAGTTTTATAAAGAGGACTCGACGTCTGGGAGTGTGGGGGTGGTAGGCAGCATCGGAGGAAAGTTCTGGAATTTCTTTGTAAAACGCCAATCAATCCTTGAGTCAATGAATAGACTCGACTTTTGACTCGATCCCTCCCCCGTCTTACATTCTCCCCCCACTCCATCACACACTCCCCCCCTCCGTGTGGCCCAGTCAAACTGAAGAAGGTGGTGCTCAGCCTTCTCTTTCAAGCTGCTGCAGCCATTACTGTTGCCAACCCCCAACGCAATATTCCCCCACTCACCAGTTCCCCCAACGCAACCAGTTTCCACCACTCACCAGTACCGCCAATGCATCTCTCTCTCTCTCTCTCTCTCTCTCTCTCTCTCTCTCTCTCTCTCTCTCTCTCTCTCTCAGCGTTCACGAAAGGCCCCAGAGTCCCAGTGAACACCGCATGCTCCCTCTCCAGGGACACATGAGCACGTACATAGGCCTGGAAGAGGGGCAGGCAGCCGACTCTGTTGTGACCATTGACTGCCCACTGCCTGGACCCACGAATGGCCATCTTAGCCAGGTCCAGGAGAAAACTAACAGGGAGATCCCACCCCCCGATCGTCCCTTCCCACTCCCCGCCTTATGCCCAAACACCAGGATCGTGGGACTAAAATGCAACCAGAACTTGAGGAGCAGCCCCTTAAGATATTTGTACAGGGGCAGGAACCTGACACACTCCATATACACGTGGAACATGGTTTTCACCTTGCCACAGAAAATACAGGCGGCCGGCGAGCCCGTGAACCGTGAACTCAAAAGTTTATTACACGCCACAGCTCAGTGCACCACTCTCCACCCCAGGTCCCCAATGTAATGGGGGAAGACTCCCTTGGAGAGGGACCTCCACCGGGACGCCTCCCCCCCGCCTTCGGGTGGTAACACGGATGCCAAGGCATGTCCGGACGGAAGACGAAGGCAAGGAGGTGCAAAATGTGCAGGAGCATTCTATACAGTATGCGCTACTTAGCATCACAAAACAGCACGCTGGGCATCTCGGAAAGCAGGCTCATGTGGTATGGGGCCGGCACCCGGGAAATATCCCAGAGCCTGGGCCCATTCTGCAATTCCGGCGGAGCGGGGGTGGGCTCAGTCAGAACCACGCCAAGCACACGCCTCTCCTCAACACCTGCCATGACAGGGTGAGGACCAGCCATCCTCACAGCCGCAACACCCCCCTCCACCTGTGGAGCAACACGCTAGCTGAAGACGATCAAATTCCTCATTCGCAACACATTGCGATAGAAACTATGCAGAACCTTTATGGCGGGGCGACTGATGCTCGCCACTGGAAGCCGCACAACCCCCCTTAGGCAACAGCTCCCATTAATAAAATATGATACCAGAGTGTGCCATCTGGGGTGGGGGGGGGGGGGGGGGGGGGTGTGCTCCGCATACATGTACGTCCGCAGAGTCCTGAGATGGAGAGCCGCCACCTGAGTACGCACGCATACCAAAGACTGGCCACACTCTAATGGGAGACTCAGGATTGCTGCAGAAACCCAGTGCTTTCTATCTCCCCAAAAGATATCCACCAGCTTCTTCTGTATTGTAAACGCAAAGGTGGGACAAGAGTACCCTCTTTCTCTCTCTCTCTCCTCCCCTCTCTCGCCCCCTCTCTCTCTCCCTCTCCCTCTCTCCCTCTCCCTCAATGGCGGCATGCAGCATTCTCCTCCAAGCTTCTGCTGCCGTTACCATTGGCAACCTCTCCTTCAAGCTGTTGTTACCGTTCACAACGTCCCATTGAGATGTCATTGTCACTCTCGGCAGCTTGTGTAAATGAGAACCCAATGTGATTGGTAGACTGTGAGATGGTATTGCGGCATCATCACTGGAAGCTGCTGGAAGATTCTCTCTCTCAGAAGCCGTTTTTGGCTTTATTTTTAAACTTTAATCATCAATAACTTGTGAAATATAGCATCAAATCTGAAGGGAACCTGATTATGCCGTCAACCGGAAAAATGTGAGTAAGAATCTGAAAATGTTTCAGCACTACTGCATAGCCGTTTGACAAAGATACAAAAAAAAACATACACTGACACATAGATAGATACACTTACATACAAGATGAGAGTTTTATAAGTATGTATATATATATATATATATATATCATCCTCTTTTCATCTTTCCTATTTACATTCATTTACTTTATATAATAAATGAATGTAAATACATATAATGTAATAAATAGAGTTGGTGAACTGCAAGTAGAAATAGCTGTATTAGCAGAGGAAATCACAGAAATAAAGTTTAAAATGGAGAAGGCTGTGTATAATATTATAAATACAATGTGTTTGGGTGGCAGTACTTAATATGGAAATATTTTATTGTCCTTGAGAAGAAAGTATAAAATCTGGCGTTTGGCTGGAGCAAAGACTATCAGAAGGACACAATTATGACACTGGGGGATAATCCATAGTCTTGCAAATAATGAGAGGGAGATTGAAAAATGCATCTACAGGAGAATTATAGGGATGTCACCAAAAGTTGTGTGAGGCCATTGAGTTCTCTATCCAAATAGAATTTAGGATTTTGCTAAATGGAAAGGAAGATAAAGGAATTTCTGAAATATGTTTCTGAAATGTCCTTGACCAGTGTGGTCTGGGCCTAATCAAATGGGAGGTAATATGGAATCAGTTGCTAGAGGAGATATATGCCAAGTGATCGGTGGAAAGTACTTCTTTAGTCAGAGGGTGGTGAATCTATGGATTTTTTTGCTGTGGAAGGCTGTGGAGGCCAAGTCAGTGGATATTTTTAAGGCAGGGATAGATGGATTCTTGGTTAGTATGGGTGTCAGAAGTTATGGGGAGAAGACAGGAGAATGGGAAGATAGATCAGAGGTAGATGGGAAGAGAGATAGATCAACCTTGGTTGAATGACAGAGTAGACTTGATGGGCTGATTGGCCTAATTCTGCTCTTACTCCTTATGACCTTATGAATAAGAATAGTTCACTTAACAATGGAGAAGATCAAGGAACAGTCCAAAGTCAACATTATTTGTAGTGTTAAAGAAGGAACTGCAGATGCTGGAGAATCGAGGGTACACCAAAAGATGGAGAAACTCAACGGGTGCAGCAGCATCTAAGGAGCGAAGGAGATAGGCGACGTTTCGGGTCGAGACCCTTCTTCAGACTGGTTAGGGATCAGGGAAACGAGAGATATAGACAGTGATGTGGAGAGATAAAGAATAATGAATGAAAGATATGCAAAAAAGTATCAATGATAAAGGAAACAGGCCCTTGCAGGCTGTTTGTAGTGTGAAAATGAGAAGCTAGTGCGACTTGGGTGGGGGAGAGATAGAGAGAGAAGGAATGCCAGGGCCCGAGGGCTGAGGGAGAGGTGGGAAGGGGAGGAGACAGCCAGGGTTAACAGAACTGAGAAAATTCAATGTTTAAGCCCAGAGGATGCAGACTCCCCAAGCGGAATATGAGGTGCTGTTCCTCCAACTTGCGGTGTTGCTCACTCTGGCCGTGGAGGCGGCCCAGGACCGAGATTTCGGATACGGAATGGGAGGGGGAGTTGAAGTGCTGAGCCACCGGGAGGTCGGGTTGGTTATTGCGGACTGAGCGGAGGTGTTCGGCGAAACGATCGCCAAGCCTCCGCTTGGTCTCACTGATATAGATCAGCTGGCATCTGGAGCAATGGATCCAGTAGATGAGGTTGGAGGAGGTGCAGGTGAACCTCTGTCGGACCTGGAAGGACTGCTTGGGTCCCTGAATGGAGTGGATGGGGGAGGTGAAGGGACAAGTGTAGCATCTCTTGCGGTTGCAAGGGAAAGTGCCCGGGGAAGGGGTGGAGCGGGAGGGAAGGGAAGAATTGACAAGGGAGTTGAAGAGGGAGCGGTCTTTGCGGAAGGCAGATAGGGGGGGAGATGGGAAGATGTGGTGAGTGGAGGGGTCACGTTGGAGGTGGCGAAACTGGCGGAGGACTATGTGTTGTATGTGCCGGCTGGTGGGGTGAAAGGTGAGGACCAGGGGGACTCTGCCCTTGTTGTGAGTGGGGGAATGGGGAGAGAGGGCAGTGGTGCGGGGTATGGAGGAGACCCTGGTGCGAGCCTCATCTATAGTGGGGAAGGGGAATCACCGTTCTCTGAAGAATTAGGACATTTGTGATGACCTGGTGTGGAACACCTCATCCTGTGAGCAGATGCGGCGGAGACGGAGGAATTGGGAATAGGGAATGGAGTCCCTACAGGAAGCAGGGTGGGAGGAAGAGTAGTCCAGGTAGCTGTGGGAGTCAGTTGGTTTGTAGTGGATGTCGGTCAGGAGTGTATCAACTGCAATAGAGATGGTGAGGTCAAGGAATGGTAGGGAAATGTCGGAAATGGTCCAAATGTATTTGAGTGCCGGATGGAAGTTGGTGGTGAAATGGATGAAGTCAGTCAGTTGTGTGTGGGTGCAGGAGGTGATACCAAAGCAGTCGTCGATGTAACAGAGGTAGAGATCAGGGGTGGTATGCCGAGAACAAAGATTATTCGACATGCCTGACAAAGAGGCAAGCGTAGCTGGGGCCCATGCGTGTGCCCATAGCTACGCCTTGTGTTTGGAGGAAATTAGAGGAGTCAAAAGAGAAGTTATTGAGGGTAAGGACCAACTCCGCTAGGCGGAGGAGGGTGTCAGTGGACGGGTATGGGTTGCTCCTCTGGTCGAGGAAGTACCGGAGGGCTTTGAGACCATCCTGGTGGGGGATGGAGGTGTAGAGTGACTGGACATCCATGGTGAAGATGAGAGGATGGGGGCCTGGGGAATGGAATGCGCGGAGCCGACGGAGAGTGTCTGAGGTGTCTTGAACATAGGTGGGGAGGGATTTAACAAAGGGGTCAAGGTATGTGGAAATGTGTTTGGTGGGGCACGAACAGGCAGAGACAATGGTTATAAACAATGTTTATTATAAATGGTAATGATAATGTGTAGGGTGAATATTGATAAGGAGGATGTACAAAAAGACTAGCTATGCTCAGAGTAGATAAATTATCTTGTTTGGATGGATTGCATCACCAGTTGCTGAATGGAGGAATGGGAGTAAGGGCTAGTGGTGGACATAGCAGAAGGAATATAGCAGAGCAATATGATACTCTCATTTAAGGAAGAATGCAGGGGCATCCCTGGGAACACCAGCTGGTTACTTTAATGTCAGTGATGGCAAAGTTTTATATAAAAAACAAGGGGACAAAACTTACCAGGTACTTGGGGAAGTTCTGAGTTAACCAAAGTGAGCTACATGGATTTGTAAGTACAGATTATGTTTGACTAATGATTTTTTTAACTGAAGGACCAAGAAAGGATGTGGAAAGAATGCAGTGGATGTTTTTTATGTAGATTTTAAGAAAGCATCCAACAAAGTACCAGATAAGGGATAGTTAACAAAATGAAGTCTCATGTAATGCAAGCTTGAATTTTAAAATAAAGGCTCAAGGACAAAAGACAGCATTCAGTCTGAAGAAGGGTCTCGACCCGAAACGTCACCTATTCCTCCCCTCCATAGATGCTGCCACGCCCGCTGAGTTTCTCCAGTATTTTTGTCTACCATCGATTTTTGCAGCATGTGCAGTTCTTTCTTAAATATTCAGGGGAATAGTAGACAGAAGTGATTCTCAATGGTCAGTGCCAGAAAATAGGCTTAAAAAAAAAAGAAAACATGTCTTCTATGCCGGAAAGTTGAATAAACATTGAAAGGTTATCACTGATTCCACTGTTCGCATCTTTGTATCCCTTCGTTATTACCTCTACCCCAACCAACAATGGGCCAAATGGACTTTATCCTTCCTTGGCCATCTGTTGCCAGCCCGGCTTTGTTCAGGCCTATTCTTGCCTCCAGTTTCCTCCACTCTACTTTCAGTCTGAAGAAGGGTCCTGACCCAAAACCTCACCTTTTTTCTCCAAAGATGCTGCCTGACCCTCTGAGTTACTCCAGCACTTTGTGTCTATCATTGGCATGGAAGCATATCATTTGTTCTTCATTTTTACTGGATCCAAGTCCAGGAGCTTTCTGCCCTGTAGCATTGTGGGAAAACCTTTGACAGAAGGACTGCAGTGGTTCAATGGCACAGCTGGTAGAGTTACTGGTTCACTGTGCCAGAGTCCCGGGTTCAATCTTAACCTCAGCTGCTGTCTGCAATGAGTTGTTAGTTCTTCCTGTGACTGCATAAGTTTCTACGAGGGCCTTGCTTGTGACATCCAGATCCTGAAGTTGAAAGTATAAGGATTTTGTGGATTAACTATGAAAGCAGACAAGTCACACTGAAGCTCAATAGGCCACATCTAGATAATTAGGTGCCAGTCTAGTCACTTTAGAAAGCATGAGGTCTTTGAAAGGACATGGAAGAGATTTAGAAGAATGGTTCCATTTATGAGGGTGGATAGGCAAAGCTGCCATTGTTCTCCATTGAATAACAGAATTAACAAAAAAATTGATGGTATACCACATTATGAAAGATTTAGATAACATTAAGAAGGAAAAGCTGTCCCCATTAGCTCCCAGTTCAAGGACCAAGAATCAGAAAATTTGGCAACGGTTTCATGTTGGATGTTAAGATAAAGGAGCAAAATGGAAAGGTCATGCGCAGTTGGTGTTCAAAGTAACGGGTGATTTATTAAAACTGGTGCACACCAGGAGACCAGCTAATCTGAGCTAATCTCCCAAGTGTGACTTTGGTACGGTTTTTATTCTCTCAAATGACAAGATTACACAGAAACTCGACTAACAGTAAAATGAGGCCTTGATTATAGAATGGAGCTTTGAAATAGTTAATTAGGTAAAAAAAAACATGAGACGATTATCCACAAGCCTAAGTTTGTTGACAGTGGATCTAATTTTCTGTTAAAACTATGGATGCATACTGTAACATAATCAATGAAGTTCCTGAAACTTGGATGTCATCACTGCTGCATTCCATGCCTCTACCTTTAGGCTTGGTCTGCAGTTCCCTGTCACCACGTTAACACAATCCACATCCTCTTTTACAAGTTATTAGCCCTCCCTCTTCTTTCCCCTACAACAGAAGAAAAATATTTGTATTCAGTGAATGTTATGGCCTGGAACTCACTACATCTAAGGTACTGAGGTTCTGTGTACTGAGATACAGCAAAAATATTGTTTTGCATGTTATCCAGGTCAGACAATATATGTATATGTAACACAAAATGTAACACCAAAAAGAATGAAAATGTAAAGGACCAGAAGCCCCATGAAGATTAGATAAACATGGCATATAGTTCTTATGCAATGCACACCATCCTTCAGGTCTGCTGAGTGATGGTCTGCATTGATAGAGTGCAATGGTTCTTTGAATTTATACTTTCTTTTGAACAGTACCTTTGAATTTATACTTTCTTTTGAACAGTACCTTTGAATTTATACTTTCTTTTGGGTATTTTTATACATCAAATGATTTATTGTACTTGTGTAAAAGTCAAGCAGAGGAGAATAGCAATTTTATATACACACATATATATACACACAAACACACACACACACAAACACACACACACACACACTTATATATAAGAACCAGACCAAGTGGGACCGGTAGGGTCCCATCCCCTCAATGCACGGTTGCGAGGGGAGGGGGTGGCCTGCGGCATCACACACACACTAACCAACCTCTCACACTCACACTTACCACCTCCCACACACACACACTAACTATTGATATTATATTAATATTATTCATTCACTCCTTTTACCCCATGCCCCCCCCCCATCCACTCATGCACAGCCCCCAACTCGCAGGCGCTGCTAGAGAGGTAGGGGGATAGAGAGAGACACACACAGATGCTGTGAGAAGGACACAGAGGCACAGAGAGGGACACAGAGGTACATAGAGGGACACAGAGGCACACAGAGGGACACAGAGAGAGAAACAGAGGCACAGAGAGGGAGACAGAGGCACAGAGAGGGACACAGAGGCACAGAGAGGGACATTGAGAATGACGGAGGCACAGAGAGGGAGACAGAAGCACAGAGAGGGACATGGAGGCACAGAGAGGGACATGGAGCCACAGAGAGGGACACAGAGAGGGACACGGAGGCTCAGAGAGGGACACAGAGGCATAGAGAGGAACACAGAGGCACAGAGAGGGACACAGAGGCATAGAGAGGAACACAACGGCACAGAGAGGGACACAGGCACAGAGAATGTATAAGAAGGAACTGCAGATGCTGGTTTAAACCAAAGATAGACACAAAAAGCTGGAGTAACAGCGGGACAGGCAGCATCTCTGGGCTTCTATATCTTTCATTTACCTTATCCCAAACTAGTCTGTAGAAGGGTCTCGACCCGAAACGTCACCTATTCCTTCTCTCCAGAGATGCTGTCTGTTCTGCTGAGTTACGGCAGCTTTTTGTGTCTATCTATATATCTATATTACTAAAAGTCTGATCTTGACTACTTCCTGTTGTTCTGTATATTGATTTGTTTTTAAAACGCTGCCACTTACGGCTGTGATTTTTGGCCATCTTACTCAGAGTCCCCCTCCGCTGTGTAGGAAAAGAGGATTTTTCCCATGGATGAAAGATAAAAGAATTATTAGTGTTTAAAAAATGTTGAGATTCTCTCTCCTGAAGGCCACCCCCCTCCCCCCCCCCCCCCTCCTCCCATCCGGAGGGACTATAAAACCCAGAATTGTTGAGTGCCTCAGTCATTCTCTGCAAGAGACAACCATATAACCATATAACAATCACAGCACGGAAACAGGCCATCTCGGCCCTTCAAGTCCATGCCGAACAACTTTTTTCCCTTAGTCCCACTTGCCTGCACTCATACCCTAACCCTCCATTCCCTTTGTGGTGGAGCAAGAGGGTCACATCCCTCAGAGCTGTGAATAGCGCAGAACACATGTCTGCAAAACTGTAAGTGTGCTTTTACTGACCTTGAGTGCCCTTAATGTGGTTTGAAAATGAAAATGTGGTTGGTTTGAAGTGAAGCACAGCAAATGGCTGTTGGTGGTGGTGGTTGGTTTGAAGTGAAGCACTGCAAATGGCTGTTGGTGGTGGTGGTTGGTTTGAAGTGAAGCCCTCCAAATGGCTGTTGGTGGTGGTGGTTGGTTTGAAGTGAAGCACTGCAAATGGCTGTTGGTGGTAATGGTTGGTTTGAAGTGAAGCACTGCAAATGGCTGTTGGTGGTGGTGGTTGGTTTGAAGTGAAGCACTGCAAATGGCTGTTGGTAGTGGTGGTTGGTTTGAAGTGAAGCGCTGCAAATGACTGTTGGTGGTGGTGGTTGGTTTGAAGTGAAGCACTGCAAATGGCTGTTGGTGGTGGAAATTTGATAACTTCCTGTTTGCACTTTATATTGATTTTAGATAAAATGCTACCACTTACGGCTGTGATTTTTGGCTATCTTACTCAGTCCCCTTCCGCTCATCAGGTGCAGAGGATTCTTCCCATCAACGAAAAATAAAAGTGTTATTAGTGTTTAAAACATGTTGAGAATCTCTCTCATGTCAATCACGCCATGAAGGCCACACTTTTTCCAGTGGGAGAGGGAGGGATAAAACCGGAAGTGTGGGTGTGGCTCAGTCTCTACATGATGGGGGAGGGAGCGGTCATGAATCTGTCTGAGCTGTGAATCAACTGAACACACTGAATGCCTACTGAACTGTGAGTGTGGTGTTTTGTGGTGTTTTGTGTGGTTTTATGGTGGTTTCACCTTGCTTGAAAAGGTATGAAACTGCATTTGAATGTGGTGGCCTTGCACCCTGCATGAAATGGTATGAAACTGCACTTGAATTTGGTGGCCTTGCACCCTGCTTCAAGTTGAATGAAACTACACCTGAATTTGGTGGCCTTGCACCCTGCTCGAAGTGGTATGAAACTGCACTTGAATTTGGTGGCCTTGCACCCTGCTTGAAGTGGTAAGAAACTGCATGTGAATTTGGTGGCCTTGCACCCTGCTTGAACTGGTACGAAACTGCATGTGAATTTGCTGGCCTTGCACCCTGCTTGAGGTGGTAAGAAACTGCACTTGAATTTGGTAGCCTTGCACCCTGCTTCAAATTTTAGGAAACTCTTTTGAATTTGGTGGCCTTGCACCCTGCTTGAAATGGAACTGCCAGCCCACCAGCCGTGAGTGAGCTGCCCGCACAACAGGCTTGCGTGAACATTCTCTTCAGCCCACAACACCCATACTAGCTCTCCAGAAAACCCCCACCCCACCCCAACTGCCCCCAGTATTGGAATTGGTTGTGAGTTGGAATATTGCGTTGGGGGACCAGCCTTCCCATGTGAACATGGGACCCAACATCACACACACACACACATACACACACACACACACACACACACACACACACACACACACACACACACACACACACACACACACACAATATATATATATATATATATATATAAAATTAAATAATTTATATATACATTATTCAAATCAGTACTGTTGGAAGATCAGTTATAATGAGATTTCAATAATGATCCACAATTTATTCTTGACCTGAGATGAGATATATTTATATTATATTTGTAATATTCCATTGGAGTTTGTTCATGAATTGCAACTCAAGTTTTAATTTAGTTTTAATAAATATTTGCTCAAAATACATACATCAAAATAAATTTGAACAGATATATATTACAGAGCCAGTTGTATGCTTTCTGATTGTTCAGTATCCAATCCATTCAATGGTATCCATTTAATTTGTTGCAGATACTTGCTAGGTCTCTATTTGAACAAAAAATGTGTTATTTTTGAATGTAGGCCATTATATATTTTAATATGTTAATATGGTTAAATACTTTGAACAAAAAAAATTCTCTCTGGACATGCATTCTTTTTAAATATCATGCAAAGACTATCAGTTGAATTAAGCAGTTGAATTTCCCCTGTTGGGATTTCTTCCTGCTGCAGATGGTTCTGTCTGCAATGAAGGACAGATGCTAAATTGAGCCTTGGCAATTTCCTGTATACTCGTGAGTAAACAACTTGGATGCTCATGTGTCCTCTATGAGATGGAGTTCCTCTGAAATGATTCACTTTTGGGAAATCCATTTGGGGCTTTCTGTGTGCATATTAAAATCCACAGGAACAACATTCCATTTGGATAAGCATAGGTCACCATGTTGGATCAAATATTACCAATGAAGTCTGTTGATCAGAATAGGTTATGTATGGATCTAGGCTTTTACTTTTCACTAAAAACCACAGTTTCGTGAGTTGCCAAAGGAGTTTGCTGTATGAAATGATGCAAACCTCGAAATGCCTCATGATTAAAACATTCCTCTGACTGGTGCAGTAAACTACTGGGTTTCACATGACTCTGTATTCACCTATGATGAAGGTACACCTGCCAAGTTTGGGATTACAGTACCAGTTGGGCATAGATAAAAGGAACTCCTCACAAAATTGGGTCATAAGGTCATAAGATCATGTGATAAAAGCAGAATTGGGCCATTCAGCTCATCAAGTCTACTCCACCATTCAATCATGGCTGACCTATCCCTCCCTCCTAATCCCATTCTCCTGCCTTCTCCCCATAACCCCTGACAATCATACAAATAAAAAAAATTATCTAATTCTGAATTTAAAATATCCATTGACTTGGCCTCCACAGCATTCTGTGGCAAATAATTCCACAGATTCACCACCCTCTGACTAAAGGAATTTATCCTCATCTCCTTCCTGAAGGAACATCCTTTAATTCTGAGGCTATGACCTCTAGTCCTAGACGCTCCCCCTAGTGGAAACATCCTCTCCACATCCACTCTACCCAAGCTAACTCAAAGCTAACTGAATAATATTGACAATTTGGGCTTCAATAAGAGCTTCAATTACATTACATTTCTAACTCTGTCATCTTGGAGTATTTGAAAATAGTTTGGAATGGACGCAGCCCAGTCCATTGTGTGCACAGCCCTTCCCATTGACAGCATCTACATGAGGCACTGCCTCAACAAGGAGCAACTACCATCAAGGATCCTCACCTTCCAGGCCATGCCCACTTCTTACTACCACAATCAGGTAGAAAATACAGAGACCTGAAGTCTCACATGAACAGATTGAGGAACAGGTACCTTCCCACACCCATCAGGTTCTTGTACCAACCTGCATAACTCTAATCCTACCTCAATAATCAAATGCTATGGACCACCACTTACTCTTCCATGGACTTGTTTCTAACTCTGTCTTGCACCAATGTCTTACTTTTTGTCTTTTTTTCTTGTCATTACCTTGTAAAATGTGCGTGTAATTTATGTATGATTTATGTGTCTGTGTATTGTCTGAGTCTGTGACTTTGATGTTGCTGTAAACTAGATTTTCAGTGTATCAGTACTTTGCCATACTTCAGCATTTGCCAATAAACTCAACTTGACAACTTGAAAACTAATGTTGCAAAACAGTGCAAATTTTGAGGAAACTGGTGCATGCGCCAAAATCTCTGATGTCAATTATATATTTACAAAAAATATACAAAGTGCATCCTGAAGGACCAATTAGAAATATGAAATCATTGCAATGACTACAGTTTTAAGGTAATAAATATCATTCTTACAGTCTGGAGCTTCTTCAAGCAGAGCCTCAGCTTTAGAATACCAGATCATTGCTGCTAATATTGATCTCCAAGGCATCTCTGTTAAGGACATGTCTAAAAATAATTGTATCTCTCTCCGTAGATGCTATCTGAGCAATTGAGTATTATAATTTTATTCTGTTTATGTTTTAAATATCCATTGTTAACAGAGTTTTGCTTTACCATAATTTTCCGTCGTTTGGTTCCAGCACAAGAATTCATCTTCTATCTGGGGCTGAAGTTCTTGGTAACTTGCTGTTAGATGATGGTTTTAGTTTCAGTCACAGTCATGGAGTCATAGAGTGATACAGTGTGAAAACAGACCCTTTGGGCCCAACGTGCCCACACCGGCCAACTTGTCCCAGCTACACTAGTCCCACCTGCCAGCTTTTGGTCTTTGTCCCTCCAAATCTGTCCTATCCATGTACCTGTCTAACTGTTTTTTAAATGTTGGGATAGTCCCTGCCTCAACTACCTCCTCTGGCAACTACCTCCATGCACCCACCACCTTTTGTGTGAAAAAGTCTCAACTTTGTGTGGAATGTCTCAACTAATGACTTGAGTTCAAGAACATTATGATTAATCCTTACCACACAGCATGCATTAGTGTGTTGACAGTTTAATCAAGCCCAACTAACATAGATCACAGTGTTAAAGAAGGAACTGCAGATGCTGGAGAATCGAGGGTTACACAAAAAGCTGGAGAAACTCAGCGGGTGCAGCAGCATCTAAGGAGCGAAGGAGATAGGCGACGTTTCGGGTCGAGACCCTTCTTCAGACTGGTCAGGGATCAGGGAAACGAGAGATATAAACAGTGATGTGGAGAGATAAGGAACAATGAGTGAAAGATATGCAAAAAAGTATTGGTGATAAAGGAAGCAGGCCATTGTAAGCTGTTTGTGGTGTGAAAATGAGAAGCTAGTGCGACTGGGGGGGGGGGGGAGATGGAGAAGGAATGTCAGGGCCAGAGGGCTGAGGGAGAGGTGGGGGGGGGAGGCAGTCTGGGTTAACAGAATTGAGAAAATTCAATGTTTAAGCCCAGAGGATGCAGACTCCCCAAGCGGAATATGAGGTGCTGTTCCTCCAACTTGCGGTGTTGATCACTCTGGCCGTGGAGGAGGCCCAGGACCGAGAGGTCGGATACGGAGTGGGAGGGGGAGTTGAAGTGCTGTGCCACCGGGAGGTCGGGTTGGTTATTGCGGACCGAGCGGAGGTGTCCGGCGAAACGATCGCCCAGCCTCCGCTTGGTCTCACCGATGTAGATCAGCTGGCATCTGGAGCAACGGATGCAGTAGATGAGGCTGGAGGAGGTGCAGGTGAACCTCTGTCGGACTTGGAATGACTGCTTGGGTCCCTGAAAGGAGTGGATGGGGGAGGTGAAGGAACAAGTGTAGCATCTCTTGCGGTTGCAAGGGAAAGTGACTATACACCTGCATCCCCCACCAGGATGGTCTCAAAGCCCTCCGGTACTTCCTCGACCAGAGGAGCAACCCATACCCATCCACTGACACCCTCCTCCGCCTAGCGGAGTTGGTCCTTACCCTCAACAACTTCTCTTTTGACTCCTCCCATTTCCTCCAAACACAAGGCGTAGCTATGGGCACACGCATGGGCCCTAGCTACGCCTGCCTCTTTGTCGGGCACGTCGAACAATCTTTGTTCTCGGCGTACCAGGGCCCCACCCCCGACCTTTACCTCCGTTACATTGACGACTGCTTTGGTGTCACCTCCTGCACCCACGCAGAACTGACTGACTTCATCCATTTCACCACCAACTTCCATCCGGCACTCAAATATACTTGGACCATTTCCGACATTTCCCTACCATTCCTTGACCTCACCATCTCTATTGCAGGTGATACACTCCTGACTGACATCCACTACAAACCAACTGACTCCCACAGCTACCTGGACTACTCTTCCTCCCATCCTGCTTCCTGTAAGGACTCCATCCCCTATTCCCAATTCCTCCGTCTACGCCGCATCTGCTCCCAGGATGACGTGTTCCACACCAGGTCATCGCAAATGTCCTCGTTCTTCAGAGAACGGGGTTTCCCCTCCCCCACTATAGATGAGGCTCGCACCAGGGTCTCCTCCATACCCCGCAACACTGCCCTCTCTCCCCATTCCCCCACTCACAACAAGGGCCGAGTCCCCCTGGTCCTCACCTTTCACCCCACCAGCCAGCGCATACAACAGATAGTCCTCCGCCAGTTTCGTCACTTCCAACGTGACCCCTCCACTCGCCACATCTTCCCATCTCCCCCCCCTGTCTGCCTTCCGCAAAGACCGCTCCCTCCGCAACTCACTCGTCAATTCTTCCCTTCCCTCCCGCTCCACTCCTTCCCCGGGCACTTTCCCTTGCAACCGCAAGAGATGCTACACTTGTTCCTTCACCTCCCCCATCCACTCCTTTCAGGGACCCAAGCAGTCATTCCAAGTCCGACAGAGGTTCACCTGCACCTCCTCCAACCTCATCTACTGCATCCGTTGCTCCAGATACCAGCTGATCTACATCGGTGAGACCAAGCGGAGGCTGGCCAATCGTTTCGCCGAACACCTCCGCTCGGTCCGCAATAACCAACCCGACCTCCCGGTGGCTCAGCACTTCAACTCCCCCTCCCACTCCGTATCCGACCTCTCGGTCCTGGGCCTCCTCCACGGCCAGAGTGATCAACACCGCAAGTTGGAGGAACAGCACCTCATATTCCGCTTGGGGAGTCTGCATCCTCTGGGCTTAAACATTGAATTTTCTCAATTCTGTTAACCCAGACTGCCTCCCCCCCCACCCCTCCCTCAGCCCTCTGGCCCTGACATTCCTTCTCCATCTCCCCCCCCCCCCCCCCAGTCGCACTAGCTTCTCATTTTCACACCACAAACAGCTTACAATGGCCTGCTTCCTTTATCACCAATACTTTTTTGCATATCTTTCACTCATTGTTCCTTATCTCTCCACATCACTGTTTATATCTCTCTTTCCCTGATCCCTGACCAGTCTGAAGAAGGGTCTCGACCCGAAACGTCGCCTATCTCCTTCGCTCCTTAGATGCTGCTGCACCCGCTGAGTTTCTCCAGCTTTTTGTGTAACCTAACATAGATCACAGTTTCTGAGATAGTGCAGGCAAGTATTGTTTGCGTGGGAGATCATAATCCTTTGTGTAGTAAATAGTTAGGCTATCATTCAGATGAACCATAGATCAAGCTATAGAATACTTACAGTACTGAAAAGAGTGATTTGTTTCTAGGTTCACTGATATCCTAGGGAGAGATGATCCAGCAGCAGTTCTTTCCCTTATTCCCAAACCTTGCAATTAATTTGAATTTTGAGGCTGACATTCATCCTTTACTTTTGGTATATTTCATTCTTAAATATCTCCAGATCAAACTTTATAATGGATCAGTTCTGATTTGAATTTTTTTAACTGCTCCTTCATTTGAAGCTGTTCTTACAAAATTGCAGATTCTTTGTCTAGATACTTGTGTGTAGAAACTTCATTTAATCCAAACAATTAAAGTTGCCTGTGTTCATGTACAACACCAATGAATTGTTTAAGAAAGAACTGCAGACCCCTGACATCAGTCTGAAAAAGGGTCTCGACCCGAAACGTTGCAATTCCTTCTTTCCATAGATGCTGCCTCACCCGCTGAGTTTCTCCAGCATTTTGAATGTTGTTGCACTCAATTCTTGCATGCTAAACTAGCACATTCCACATTTGTATCTGGAATGGGGTAGCCTCAATATATAGAGGAAGGTACTGCCACCAAAGATAGAGGCAAAATGTTGGAGTAACTCAGTGGGTCGGGCAGAATCGCTAGACAAAATGAATAGCTGACGTTTCGGGGCGAGATCCTTCTTCATGCCAGGTTAAAACGTGATCATAGTGCTGGAGAACAGGAGGAATCACACATGGGGAGCAGCGAGAGAGGGTGTTCCAGAACTCCTGTCGGAGTGAGGAAAACTTCTTCAAAGTAGGTTTACCTTGAGGAGATTTTGCAGACAAAATATGTAGGAAAGAACTGCAGATGCTGGATGCAGAGGGTCTCGACTTGAAACATCATCTATTCCACTTCTCCAGAATGCTGCCTGGCCCACTGAGTTGCTCCAGCATTTTGTGTTTACCAGCCTCAATATAACTAAGTAGTTAAATGAACTGTCACCCATTTTCCACTGAAGAATTATCATTGGTTCAGTACTATAATCCCTTGGGGACACACATTCCAACTTCTGGAATGTAACATTTTTAATAAAAATCCCAGAGGTATTTGAAAGAAACAACTTAGGTTGCTCCTGCTGTTTGATTTAACTGCTGGAAAACATGCAGAAATCCAAATAATGGAAATGTGAATAGAATTTCTGGGAAACGTAGGACACGATGTGGGAATAGGCATGAGAAAATTCCTGGTTGCAGTTTTGAAAACATTTGTGACACATTTCTTACAAAGGTCACTGGACTCTAATTTGCAGTTACCACCTGATGTTGACAAGTATTTGTACCCAGCACTACGGTACACCTTTGAAAGTGGCATTAACAAATCTACTAAGCAGTATCACTTTGAGACCATCAATATTTTTTTAATGATTTCAACAGGTTCAAATTAGGTGTGACAGTGATTGGACTTGCAGCTTCCATTGGTCTGTTGTTACAACACTTACTCTTCCAGTAAATCTTTATAATAGTTACAAACTTTCAAAGCAATTGGTATTAATTGGCATGAGGATCTGTATTTCTGGAAATCAATGTCTATGCTTGGGCCAAATGAAAGTGCTGATGAAATGTTTTGTTATTGACCGCAAAGTTGATTTTAGATGTACTGGCAAAGAAAAACACTCACTTGAATTTTACTTTAGACTTTAGACTTATAGACAATAGACAATAGGTGCAGGAGTAGGCCATCCGGCCCTTCGAGCCAGCACCGCCATTCAATATGATCATGGCTGATCATCCCCAATCAGTACCCCGTTCCTGCCTTCTCCCCATTTCATAGAAACATAGAAACAGAGAAAATAGGTACAGGAGTAGGCCATTCGGCCCTTCGAGCCTGCACCGCCATTCAATATGATCATGGCTGATCATCCAACTCAGTATCCCGTACCTGCCTTCTCTCCATACCCCCTGATCCTCTTAGCCACAAGGGCCACATATAACTCCCTCTTAAATATAGCCAATGAACTGGCCTCAACTACCTTCTGTGCCAGAGAATTCCAGAGACTCGCCACTCTATGTGAAAAAAAATTTTCTCAACCCTTTCTTCTGGACTTCTCCAACATTGGGAACAATCTTCCTGCATCTAGCCTGTCCAATCCCTTAAGAATTTTTTAAGTTTCTATAAGACCCTCCCTCAATCTTCTAAATTCTAGCGAATACATGCCGAGTCTATCCAGTCTTTCTTCATATGAAAGTCCTGACATCCCAGCAATCAGTCTGGTGAACCTTCTCTGTACACCCTCTATGGCAAGATTGTCTTTCCTCAGATTAGGAGACTAGTCTGACTCCGATATATCCCCTGACTCCACTATTTTTAAGAGCCCTATCTAGCTCTCTCTTGAAAGCATCCAGAGAACCTGCCTCCACCGCCCTTTGAGGCAGAGAATTCCACGAGAGACTTGAGACTTGAGAGATATAGCATGGAAACAGACCCTTCGGCCCACAAATGCACGCTGACAAACAATCATCCCTACACTAACAGTATCCTACATACTAGGGACCATTTACAGAATTTACGGAGGCCAAATCAGCTACAAACTTGTACGTCTTTGGAGTGTGAGAGGAAACCAGAGTACCCGGAAAAATCCCACGCAGTCACAGGGAGAAAATACTAGCTCTGTATAGATAGCACTCGTAGTTGGGATTGAACCCAGGTTTCTGGCACTGTGAGGCTGCAAATCTACCGCTGCTGTACTGTGCACTTTTTATTTAATTTCCAAATCATACATAATAATTATTCTGTGCATATTTTAATGTGACAGCAACCATTTCCAGCAGTAGTTCCACCCCATGGGAAATTTCGTTTGGTCAACTCTTGGCATGGTTCTACCGAGCACAGCCGATAGCTTTCTGACTTGTCTCATGACTGCAGAGATGCCACTAACATGTTTGATGCTCATATGAGGTATACTGACATAAACTGGAACATAATACGACTTATGTCCTTAATTTACATCTCCCAGCAAAACAAAGAGATAACCTCAAGAAAGTCAATAAGAAGAAATTAATTTAAATGGTCCCACTGCAACATTGATGTATCGCTAACTGCATCTACTTCCTCAGAGATTAATGCTTTGCACATGTCACACATAGTTGCCAGGTTTCATTGTACTTGTGCAATTATGGATGGCTGAGATACATCTTGCAGTCTCTGTGGAGTGAAGTCCCCATGTCCCGTGGTGTCTCAGGGTTACTTCTGACAAGGTGGTCTATTCTGAGTTACTATCTACCCCATTGGCGACCCTTGCACTATTCTTAATCGGACTTTACCGGACCTTATCTTGCATTAAATGTTATTCCCTGGATCATGTATGTGTACACTGTGGATTGCTCGATTGTAACCATGTATAGCCTTTCCATTGACTGCTTAGCACGCATCAAAATTTTTTCACAGTACCGAGGTACAGGTGACAATAAACTAAACTAAATATTGAAACAATGGCAGATGCTAGTTAATGCACAAAATGACACAAAGTGCTGGAGCAGGACAGGCAGCACCTCTGGAGAACATGGATAGGTGGTGTTTCGGATCAAGACCCTTCTTCAGACTGATTGTAAGGGGGAAGAAGAATGAAGGAAAAGGGGAGTGCCAGCCCAAAAGGTGGCAGGCAATGCAGATTACCGACCAAGTTTTCTCCTGCCTCTCCCCTCTTCCAGCTTCCATCTCCCTCCATACATTCAATATGAAGAAGGATCTCGATCCAAAACGTCATTCATCCATGATCTCCATAGCTGTTGCCTGACCTGCTGATTTACACCAGCACTTTGTATCCTTTGGTCTATTTATGTTGATGTTTATAGCAGTGGTGACGGAGAGATCTGGCCACAAACACTGAGCACACTGCCTCCCAAAGCCTCACCCCATGTTTTCCTCCTTTCTATAACAGCCTTTTCCACAACTGTTTTGGCTGCTATGGAAACTGCTTGTTTAAAGTGCTGATTGTCTTCCCTTGATTCCTAACAACATTGTTGCAGCCATTATTTTCTCCATAGGCACCTGCCATTGAAAACATTTTGGTCCTACTTCAAATGAACAATTGGGGAAACCCGCCCTAATGACTCGTTTTAAATGTAATTTCTACATTTCCTCAGGACACAGAAGTAGACAATTTTGGCCTACTGTTCTATGTGGGATCACATACCAGCCCCACTATTTTTTTTACGTGACCTATTATCTCCACAGTCCCATTATCTCCCCAAGATTGTACTAATGGATAATTGTGCAGGCAGGAACTGCAGATGTTGGTTTAAATTGGGCCATGCAGCATCTCTGGAGAAAAGGAATAGGTGACGTTTTGGGTCAGGAGCTTTCTTCAGACTATCTGAAGAAGGGTCTCAACCCGAATCGTCATCTATTCCTTTTTCTCCAGAGATGCTACATGACCTGCTGAGGTACTCCAGTTTTTGGTGGCTATCTTCAACATGGATAATTTCTAGTGGCCAATCAACTTACCAAACTGCACGGCTTTGGGATGCGGAACCAAATCAAAATGCCCAGGGCGAAACCGATCTGGTTTCGCAGGATCACAGGATCAACGCACGATCGACGATTGGTCACAGGATCAACGCACACTTTGCACACAGACAATCCTCAAGGTCAGAATTGAACTTGGGTTTTTGAGGCAACACTTCTGTTAGCTGTGCCACTCTGTCTCACAATCTTTGGGGTTCCTTTACAATGAGTATGGTAGTTGGGTGTTTGCAATGGTGCAGCGGTAGAATTGCTGCCTTACAGCACCAGAGACCTGAGTTCAATCCTGACTATGGGTGCTATCTGTACGGAGTTAGTAGGTTCTCGCTGTAACCATGTGGGCTTCCTCCAGGTGCTCCGGTTTCCTTCCACACTCAAAAGCCATACAGGTTTCCAGGTTAATTGGATTTGGTAAAAATGTGTAAATTGCCCTTGTGTGCAAGGATGATTAGTGTACAGAGTTATCGCATGTCCGTGCAACATGGTTGGTGTTCGGAAATGTATGTTTCCACGCTGCATTTCTAAAGTCTAAAGTCTAAAGTCAGCTCACTGAATAAATATGAATTGTAGTTTTTGGACAATTAACCCACAAAGGTAAATGTACCAGTATAAATTTGTTCTAATTATTAAAAAATATGGCATGTTTTATCAGAATTATTATATTTTTACTGATGTTTAAATTTGCTAGGTCAGACTATTTGCCAAATTAAGTATAGTTCTAGGTACCCATTTGGATAAGTTAAGGGACTCTGCTAAAAATATCAGTAGTAAATCCCTTTCAAGTCTTTGAAAGAAAAATGATACAAAAGAGGATCAAATTATTTAATGTGGAAATGTATTGCCATCCATTGACAACATAATATGCAGAGAAAGACAAATATTTGATTGGTATAAAAGGAGAGAAATATAAACATTTTTTTGCAGGCGGGTGCTGAAACATGCAATTCATTATTTCATGAAGATAGTGTTACATGAGTTGGTTGTGAGAAGTATACTCTGTGTGCTAGTGTGTGTCTCAGTCCCATAGGTTAATATTGCAGAATGTTTGCAAGGAACTTGAGGCAGGCTTGAGGCTATAGGAGGGTGCCAAATCTTTCATTGGCATAAGAGCTACCATTCCAACAGATGGCACAGTATCTGACTACCTAATGACCCAGACTCTATGTAGACAATTCCTTCTGATCATAATCAGGCAACTGTGCCAGAACCTGAAGAAATGGTCGATGGCATCTTTGTGGTTGCAGCCAATCAAAACATATTGGATCATAGTCAACTTGGCTATACCTTCTTATCCAAAGTGCCAAGGAAAGGACACTATTATGGATTTAAGATGCCTCTGAGTAAGCCTCCAATGTTACTATTCATGCATCTCATTAGGTGCCATTAGGTCTCCTGCATCAGTTCCCTTTAGTACTGGGAAGCCTGTACACACACTGATCATCTGCCTCAGCAAGGTACATTTATTTATGGCTGAGGCATTGCATGTGCGGCACCTTTTGCGAAACATCAATTTTATTAGGTCTCTTCTTCTTCCTAACACTTACATTGCTAATGGAAAAAGTTTAAAAAAAAACTTTTGATGCAGATAGATCTGCTACATGAGACAGTTGCATTCCTAAGAAACCTTGTGAAATAGAAAAAAGTTATAAAAAATAACTCGCACTAGAAAATAGGAGGTTCTGGGTGAGAGAGTTTCAGACTCACAATAATGAAGTAATTTTTCCTGCAGGGTTTTCAAACATCAAGGTCCTTTTAATAGCAATAGGTCTGAAGAAGGGTTCTGACCTGAAACGTCACCTTTTTCTTTAGAGACGCTGCCTGACCCGCTGAGTTACTCCAGCATTTTGTGACTATCTTCGGTATAAACTAGCATCTGCAGTTCCTTCCTACAGCAACAGGTTTACCTATTTTGCTGCAAACTAAAAATGCAAAAGACTGTATGTTACATATTTTAGCAGAGTATTTTTGCACGTGCTGCTAGAAATAATTGCTGTCAATTTCATGCACCCGTTTCGGCGGGTCTTGCAGCATTTGTGGAGTAAATGGATCGGTGACAATGTGCCTCTGGTCTCTTCTGCAATCAGAAGAAGAGCCCTGACCTGTAGCATTGCCTATCCATTCCCTCCACAGATGCTGCCTGACTCTGAGTTTTTCAAGCACTTTGTGTTTTGCTGCCACCGTTCTGCGCCATGCTCCGCTATCCAGTTGTCTTCTAACAGCTCTAAATCTTTAGCCAATATATTGGCAAATTATACTGGCCTCAAGCCACATAAGGCTTGTAACTAAAACTTGTTTTATGTTTGGAAGGGGAAGTTGAAGTGCTGAGCAACTGGTCAGCTTCTCAGTTTGAAAAAGTGTCTTGACTCAAACGTTACCCATTCCTTCTCTCTAAAGATGCTTCCTGTCCCGTTGAGTTACTCCAACATTTTGCATCTATCTTCAGTTTAAATCAACATCTGTAATTCCTTCCTACCCATACCATTCATAGAAACATAGAAATTAGGTGCAGGAGTAGGCCATTCGGCCCTTCGAGCCTGCACCGCCATTCAATATGATCATGGCTGATCATCCAACTCAGTATCCCGTACCTGCCTTCTTTCCATACCCTCTGATCCCCTTAGCCACAAGGGCCACATCTAACTCCCTCTTAAATATAGCCAATGAACTGGCCTCAACTACCCTCTGTGGCAGAGAGTTCTAGAGACCCACCACTCTCTGTGTGAAAAAATTCCTTCTCATCTCGGTCCTAAAGGATTTCCCCCTTATCCTTAAGCTGTGACCCCTTGTCCTGGACCTCCTCAACATCGGGAACAATCTTCCTGCATCTAGCCTGTCCAACCCCTGAAGAATCTTGTAAGTTTCTATAAGATCCCCTCTCAATCTCCTAAATTCTAGAGAGTATAAACAGAGTTTATGCAGTCTTTGTTCATAAGACAGTCCTGACATCCCAGGAATCAGTCTGGTGAACCTTCGCTGCACTCCCTCTACGGCAATAATGTCCTTCCTCAGATTTGGAGACCAGAACTGTACGCAATGCTCCAGGTGTGGCCTCACCAAGACCCTATACAACTGAAGTAGAACCTCCCTGCTCCTATACTCAAATCCTTTTGCTATGAAAGCTAACATACCATTCGCTTTCTTCACTGCCTGCTGTACCTGCATGCCTACTTTCAATGATTGGTGTACCATGACACCCAGGTCGCGCTGCATCTCCCCTTTTCCTAATCGGCCACCATTTAGATAGTAGTCGGTTTTCCTATTTTTGCCACCAAAGTGGATAACCTCACATTTATCCACATTATACTGCATCTGCCAAACATTTGCCCACTCACCCAGCCTATCCAAGTCACCTTGCATTCTCCTAGCATCCTCCTCACAGCTAACACTGCCCCCCAGCTTAGTGTCATCCGCAAACTTGGAGATATTGCCTTCAATTCCCTCATCCAGATCATTTATGTATATTGTAAATAGCTGCGGTCCCAGCACTGAGCCTTGCGGTACCCCACTAGTCACTGCCTGCCATTGTGAAAATGACCCGTTTACTCCTACTCTTTGCTTCCTGTTTGCCAGCCAGTTCTCTATCCACATCAATACTGAACCCCCAATGCCATATGCTTTAAGTTTATATACTAATCGCTTATGTGGGACCTTGTCGAAAGCCTTCTGGAAGTCCAGATACACCACATCCACTGGTTCTCCCCCATCCACGCTACTAGTTACATCCTCGAAAAATTCCACAAGATTCGTCAGACATGATTTACCTTTCGTAAATCCATGCTGACTTTGTCCAATGATTTCACCACTTTCCAAATGTGCTGCTATCCCATCTTTAATAACTGACTCTAGCAGTTTCCCCACTACCGATGTTAGACTAACTGGTCTGTAATTCCCCGTTTTCTCTCTCCCCCCCTTCTTAAAAAGAGGGGTTACGTTTGCTACCCGCCAATCCTCAGGAACTACTCCAGAATCTAAAGAGTTTTGAAAGATTATCACTAATGCATCCACTATTTCCGGAGCTACTTCCTTAAGTACTCTGGGGTGCAGCCTATCTGGCCCTGGGGATTTATCGGCCCTGGGGAATTAATCCATTCAATTTACCCAACACCACTTCCCGACTAACCTGGATTTCACTCAAGTACTCCTTTGACCCGCAGTCCCCTGCTATTTCCGGCAGATTATTTATGTCTTCCTTAGTGAATGTTTGGTGCTATCTATTCTGCACCAAATTTGACTTAGATTTACCCTTCATTGTTTAGTCTTTCTGACCTTCCTTTGTGAACAATTCACATTGATGTCTGAAGAAGGGTTTTGTCCTGAAACGTTGCCTATTTCCTTCGCTCCATAGATGCTGCTGCACCCACTGAATTTCTCCAGCATTTTTGTGTACCTTTGATTTTCCAGCATCTGCAGTTCCTTCTTAAACAATTCACATTGATGTCCTGCACTTCTCAAAAATATCAAATACAAATTCCCTTTTGCTGTTCCATTATCAGTTTTTCCTCAGATAATTTTTGACACGAAGATAGTTTTCAGCTGACTATTGACATGTGAAGACTGATTGATGGACTACATAACCACTAATTCTGGAATATGTTTTTGAAGTGCAAATTATTGCTGTTACTGTCGCAGTTTCCTACAGTGCCAAAGCTCTGAATGCCTTTGCAACCATAAACACAAGCATGTACCATTTGGCAAGTTCTACCAGTCTGAATGAGGCCTAACTGAATGTTTTTCTTTTTGTCGCCGAATACACTATCTACTGCAGTGAACGCCTAGTAATCTAATCTTTATGCACAAAGAATTGTCATGCAATCAGCATATTTTCCAAGAATATAAAGACATTTCTGAATTTATTTTCAAAGGTG
This sequence comes from Raja brachyura, assembly GCA_963514005.1. The sequence goes on from OY740781.1 coordinate 119,839,719, forward strand.
AAATTTAGATGAAAGAATGAATTATATTTAGAGTGTTAACACGAGAAAAAAACACTTCTAGTTTATTTATGCTCATATATTAAAGGGCAATAACAATGATGGTGATGGCAACGACAGTCATTCGTTTGATTTATTTTTGGTGTTTTATTTTACATGAATACTGTTTAGCCTCAAAGTATATATTTGCAGTGTAAAACAATGTAATTTGAAAAAATAACGATATGACATACCATTTGGCAATTGATTTGAAGATGTATGTAGATTTGAAGATACAGTAATGGTGTACGATATGTAGAATATTTTTATTTTGAGCAATTCTCATGCAACTAGCATCCCCATTTCCCAGGGATGCTGGTTAGCGGAGAGCATAGTGTACATAATGATTATAAACAGAGAAGCCACCCCTAAACACTCATTTCTCACAACAAATTGCCTTTGCCAAACTCTGTTTGTTCATCCTTATCTCAATGCCAGATTTAAATAGCTCAGGCGTTTATCACCAGAGTTGAGACTAATTACACATGCTGCTTATATTCTCATTGAACAAATTAACTATTCTTTAGCAGTTATTTCTAAAGGACAATATTGGGGCACATTTTGTGCAACTTTGAACATAAACTAATTAACAGTTTTGTTCAATTGTTTGAGGTCGTATAAAAGGATTCATGCAATATTAATTAATTAGTAAAGGTGTCCATTGTGGTTCACGCACATAACAGGCATACATGCCATTCTTCATAAATGTGCACTATTAAACTTATACAAAAAACACAAAATTAAATATTTTAAAAGAAGTAAGAATTATCAATAGTATGTTTTATATTTTACACCTTAAGTCGCAACATTGTTTCCCATGCTTGTTTGCCACCTATAAACCATACCTGAAAATATGCATCAGGAATTGCAAACATTGTTTTACAATTAGTGAATTGATAATTTAAGATATTTGAGTTCTAAATGTCAAAGCAATATTGAATCAATATATAGTTTTGAAACTATCTCTTAATGCACTGACTGTTCAGTGTAAATAGCCTTTCCAAATGCTTTTGATAACCCACTCACAGGCATTGGGTATTCCAAAGCATTCATCAGCTGGTTCAACTCTCCCACCTTCTGGTGTGAGTGAATGTGCAGAAAATAGTAAGATATTTAAATGCTGGGACCACTCTGGCCGAACTATATTTCTATTTTGAATTCACAAATATGATTATAATTGGTCTGAAGAACCAATTATCTTCAGAATAAATCCTTTGGCCCTGGAAGTCAGAATTAGGGAAATTCTGGTTTCAAATTAACAGTTGAGTAAATTTATTCTGTAAATATGGACTGAATCAGGTTATTTTTTGAGCATGTAAATGGTAAACAACTCGGAAAATGGACAAGGGAGAGCCCATAGATGTAGTGTACCTGGACTTTCAGAAAGCATTTGATAAGGTCCCACAAAGGAGATTAGTGGGCATTCGTGGGAGTACATGGTATTGGGGGTAGGGTACTGACATGGATACAAAATTGGTTGGCAGACAGGAAACAAAGAGTAGGGATTAACGGGTCCCTTTCAGAATGGCAGGCAGTGACTCGTGGGGTACCGCAAGGCTCGATGCAGGGATCGCAGCTATTTACAATATACATCAATGATTTAGATGAAGGGATTCAAAGTAACATTAACCAATTTGCAGATGACACAAATCTGGGTGGCAGTATGAACTGTGAGGAGGCTGCAGGGTGACTTGGACAGGTTGGGTGAGTGGGCATGGCAGATGCAGTTTAATGTGGATAAATGTGAGGTTATCCACTTTGGTGGCAAAAACAGGAAGGCAGATTATTATCTGAATTATGTCAAGTTGGGAAAAGGCGAAGTACAAAGAGATCTGGGGGTCCTTGTTCATCAGTCACTGAAAGTAAGCATGCAGGTACAGCAGACAGTGAAGAAAGCGAATGGCATGTTGGCCATAACAAGAGGAGTTGAGTATAGGAGCAAAGAGGACCTTCTGCAGTTGTACAAGGCCCTGATGACAGACACCACACCTGGGGTATTGTGTGCAGTTTTGGACTCCAAATTTGAGGAAGGACTTTCTTGCTATTGAGGGAGTGCAGCATACGTTCAAGAGGTTAATTCCCGGGATGGCGGGACTGTCATATGTTGCTGGAATGTAACGGCTGGGCTTGTAAACTGGAATTTAGAAGGATCGAGCGGATCTTATTGAAACATAGAAGATTATTAAAGGAACTGTCACACTTGAGCGACCTAATCTACGAGTTTAGATGAGTTTGCCCTCGACTCAAACTTGCAGCATGGTCGACACAAGGTCCTAGGAGGTCCTATGAGGTCGCTGAAACTCTCCTTCATGCTCAAGGGAAGTTCCAGAATACTCGCAGCCTCAGCTAGGTCGCGGAAACATTTTCAGCATATTGAAATATTTTCCGCAAGTAAAATTTGGTCGGCATGACTCTTGTTAACTCGTAGTGCAGTGGAGTGGGGTCACTATTTGGTTACAGGCACTCGAGGGCGGCCATAGGTAATCTCCTTCGCTGGCCGGGCATTTTAATTGGCTCATTGGAGTTTTCAGGACCCAGGAAGACCTACTGGCAGATAAAATGACCGCTAACTTTAATAAACTTCATAAAAGTGTCTCCACTCCTTCTCCCCCCACTTCTCCCCCCCTCCCCTTCCCCACTTCTCTCCCCTTCTCCCCACCTCATCTCCCCTTCTCTCCCTTGCTCTCCCCTTCTCTCTTCTTCTCCCCCCCTCCTGCGCTCTCTAAAGGACTTACTGTTGTGCAGCCATTTTACCTTTCTGTTTATCGCGGGTGGCAGCACTCCCCCCGCTTTCTCTGGCCCCCGCTGTTGTGATGTGTTTGTGTGTGTGTGTGTGTGCTGTCTGTTGATCCAGCTCGCGGTATCAACGTGGACGGTTGATCCAGCTCGAGGCTTTCCAGGCGAGTGCCCTCGAGCTGGAAGGTCGAAGACAGTCTTTTTAACTCATGGATTAGGTCACACAAGTGGGACAGCCCCTTAAGGGTTTGGACACTCTAGAGGTAAGAAACATGTTCCCGATGTTGGGGGAGTCCAGAACCAGGAGCCACAGTTTAAGAATAAGAGGTAGGCCATTTAAAACGGAGATTAGGAAAAACGGTTTCACCCAGAGTTGTGAATCAGTGGAATTCTCTGCCTCAGAAGACACTGTAGGTCAATTTGCTGGATGCTTTCATGAGAGAGTTAGATAGAGCTCTTAAAGATAATAGAGGCAGGGTATATGGTGAGAAGGCAGGAACAGGGTACTGAATGTGGATGATCAGCCATGATCATAGTTCATGGCGATGCTGGCTCGAAGGGCCGAATGGTCTACTCCTACACCTATTGTCTATTGTCTATCATCTATTGTCTCTTGTCTATCTATTGGACGCAAGTAAAGGTACCATTCATTTTAGTTCAAACTATCCAGTAAGACCTCTGGGCCATTCTCTCTGCATTGGGCATCACAAAGCTCCATGTTTTCTTGTAGATGGATCTTTGCTCTGTTCTATCCCCATCTACAATAGACTCTACCATAGCAAGATCACCACTCCCACATATTGTGCTCCTTAGATTCGTGGAAACCTTTGAATTGCTCAAGAATAGTTCATTGAATGTTCTGATAGAGTTTATTAACTTTTGTTTATTTATGGTAATTTGACATTGGGATAGTTTAAAGTGTTTATCTATTCTGTTGTCAATTGCAAGGCATTCCTGAAGTGAAAGAAGTAACAGTGATGTTCAACCAGCTAAAACATGCAACTAATCAGCAGAGGGCAGTGGTAAGCTTCCTCCTGACTAAGGTCACCCTATTTTCATTAGGACAATCTGTGAAGATATGACCCATGGATCCAATGAGGGCCTGGATCCCTGATATTATGCTCCTGCAAACATTGTTTACTTAATTCTATCTCCATTTACTTCTAATGAATTGCTTATATTTCCATCATTGGTATGTCAATGCATGGAGACTAATGTCTCCTCATTGTCTGAGTCCTAAAATGAAATATCAAGTCTGTTTGTATCAGTGGCTCAAAATGTTGCAACTTAAGTTGGATTTAATTTCATTTTTAGTTTTCTATCAAGTTTTGTACACCCTACATTTTATCTCTCCATGAGAACTTACAATCATACTGATTCATATTTTTATTGGTAAATAAGTGACTAGATCTTTGGCAAGAGATGGTTCAACAATTCCATAGTCTGAATCTAAAGTCTTACATTAAGCAGATAAAAAAAACCTATATGTCCTTTGCAGAATCCATTGGCAGTGAATTCAGAAATAAATATATGGAAAAGCTTTGATACACTACTTTGGCTTGAGGAAGAAGTTTCTAGGTTATTTTGTTTTGCCATAAAGGAAAATACTTAACCTGAAATTAATTGCAGTGAAGGACATGGATAAAACAGGACCACCTTCTGTTATTGATATGTGATGTTTTGGATCAGAATCATTCTTCAGATTGAAGGGTATTGACCTGAAACATCACTTATCCATGCTCTTCAGAGATGCTGCCTGAATTACTCCAGCACTTTGTGGTTTTTTTTCGTAAACCAGCATCTGCAGTTCCTAGTTTCTACATTTTCTGTTTACCTCAGAACAAAATGCAAGGAAGGAAAAAGTTGTGGGACATAGAGTCAGAGAGCTATATAGCAAAGAAACTGACCCTCCAGCCCAACCTGTCCAAGTCAAATAGGCAAATCATTCCAGGTAATGTCTTGTAGAAATCTCTAATTTTAGAATCATCTTTGCTGGGAAAAAGACTGTGAGCCTTGACTTTATCCACGTTCCTCCTGAATTTGAATACCTCACCCCTCAGCCTCCCACGCTCCAGTCCCAGCTTATCAAGCCTCTCCCTACAATTCAAGTCCGCAAGTCCAGGTAAAAACCTAATGAATCTCTTCTGCATCTTTCCAATTTAATGACATCCTTCCTCGAGTTTAGTTTAGCTTAAAGATATAGCATGGAAACAGGCCCTTTGGCCTACCTAGTCCATGCCGACCATCCATTGCCCATTCACATTTGTTCTATGTTATCCCACTTTTTCATCTACTTCCTCCACACTAGGAGCAATTTATAGATGCCAATTAACCTGCCAATCTGCAAGTCTTTGTGATGTGGGAGGAAGCTGGAGCGCCTGGAAGTATCCTACGAGGTCACAGTGAGAACGTGCAAACTCCACACAGACAGCACCCCATTATGCATAAATTAGTTTGTACAGAAAAATAGGGAACAGAGGATGAAGATTGTAAGATTGTTGTTCAGACTGGAGGCCTGTAACTAGTGGTGTATTTCAGGAACCTGTGGTGGGTTCACAGCTGTTTGTTATTAACATTAATGTTTCAGATGTCAATGTAGGTGATATCAAAGTCAAAGTCAAACAAACTTTATTGTCATTTAGAAATACATTGATATATGCAGTTCCAAACAAAATTACGTTGCATTTGGCTCCCTGTGCAACACGATAAATTAACAGAAGGATAAACATGGATAAAATGGATAAAAAGGATAAAAGGATAAATAGACATTGGTGGCAGCCCATTACATGGCATTCAGGAGTCTGATGGCTCATGGGAAGAAGCTGTTGCAGAACCTTGATGTTCTGCTCCTTATGCTGCGATATCTTTTGCCCGAGGGCAGCAGAGTGAACAGTCCGTGATGGAGATGCGTGGGGTCTTTTATAATACTGCTGGACTTAGACACGCAACGTTTGGTCGCAATATCCCCGATTGAGGGGAGAGAGGTCCCGATGATTTTTTCCGCTGTCCTCACCACTCTCTGCACGGACTTCCAGTCAGAGGCTTTACAGTCCCCAAACCAGACAGAGATACAGCTGGTCAAAATACTCTCTATGGTGCCCCTGTAGAAAGTGGTGAGGATGGGATGGGGGAGGTGAGCTCTTCTCATCCGGCGCAGAAAGTGCAACCGCTGCTGCGCTCTCTTAACTGTTGATGAGATGTTATTCGACCAGGTCAGACTGTTAGTGATCTGCACCCCCAGGAACTTTGTGCTACTGACCACCTCCACATCACTGTCATTGATGTGAAGTGGTATGGGACTGTGCCGGTTTTTCCTGAAATCGACGATGACCTCCTTTGTTTTTTCGACATTCAGGATCAGGTTGTTCGTATTGCACCAGTCCACCAGTTGTTTCACCTCCTCCCTGTGAGCCAGCTCATTGTCGTCCCTGATGAGGCCCACCACTGTTGTGTCATCTGCGTACTTCATGATGTGGTTTGTACTAAACCTGGCACAATAGTCGTGGGTCATCAGGGTAAACAGCAGTGGACTCAGGGCACAGCCCTGAGGGGAGCCAGTGCTCAGAGAGATGGTGTTAGAGGTGTTTTTTCCAACCCTCACAGACTGGGGTCTGTCAGTGAGGAAGTCCAGTAGCCAGTTACACATGGGGGTGCCGAGGCCCAATGGAACCAGTTTGCTTATCTGGTGCTGGGGGATAATTGTGTTGAATGCTGAACTGAAATCCACGAACAGCATTCGCACATAGGTGTTCTTCTCCTCTAAATGTTCCAGGCTCAGATAGAGTACGGTGGATGTAGCGTCCTCTGTGGAGCGGTTTGGCCTGTAAGCAAACAGGTATGGGTCAAGTGTGGAGGGGAGTCTGGAGGTAATATGGTCCCTAACCATATTACCTCCAGACTACCATATGGTTAGTAACTTTGCAGATGAGACAAAAATTGGTCATAAAATGGACAATGAAGAAGGTTATCTCTGATTATAATCACTGAGGATGGGCAGATGGAGTTAAATTCTGATAAATGTGCTGTGTTGTATTTTGGTAGGACAAACCAGGGCAGTACTCAAGCAGTAAACATTAAGGCCACGGGGAAAGATTTTGAACTGAGAAATCTATTGGTGCAAGTATACATTTTCATGTATGTGGTGACACAGTTGGACAGGCTGGTGACGAAGGTATTTGGCATGCTTGCCTTCATTGGTCAGGGTATTGAATACAGGAGTTGGGTCGTTCCATAACGGCCTTTCAAGACATTAGTAATGCAACATTTGAGGTACTATGCACAGTTCTGGTTATACTGCTAAAGAAGTCATGGATCGTAAAGTCACAAAGTCATACAGCACAGAAATGTGCCCCTCGGCCCAACTCATCCATACCAACCAAGATGTCTTGTCTATTTTCCCATGCTTGGCCCATTTCCTTCTCAGTCAGTCCTATCCATGCACTTGTCCAAATATCCTTTAAATGTTGTTATTGTACCTGCCTCAACCACTTCCTTTGGTAGCTTGTTCCATATACCCATCACTTTCTGTATGAAAAAAGATGTGTCTTAGGTTCCCAATAAATCTCTCCCTCTCATCTTAAACCTATGGCCTCCTGTTCTTTATTCCCCTTTCTTAAAAATGACTGTGCATTCACTCTATCTAATTCCCCCATGATTTTATACACCTCTTAAAGTTAACCCATTAGCATCCTGCACATCAAAGAGGTAAGTCCTATTCTGCTCAACCCCTCCCTATACCTCAGGCTCTCAAGTCCTGGCAACATCCTTGTAAATCTTCTCTGCAAACTTTCAAGCTTAATGGCATCTTTCCTACAGCAGAGTGTCCAAAACTGAACCAAATGCGGCCTCACCACCTATAACATAACATTCCAACTTTTATACTGACTGATGGTCAATGTGCCAGAGACCTTCTTCACCACCTTCTCTGCCTGTGACGATGCTTTCGCGGAACTATGTAAGTGTTCTCCTAGATCCTGCTGCTCTATGTCACTCATTGGAGACCTACCATTCACTGTCAAGGTCCTGTCCTGATTTGACTTCCCAAAATACAACATGTCATACTTATCTGAATTAAACCCCATTAACCATTCCCTAGCCCGCATGTCCAATTTATCCAGATCTAACTGTAATTCTGTTGATGGCCAACTTCACTGACTATTGCAGTTAGTGTCAACACTGAGAAGATGTTTCAAAATGTAACATTTAAATGCCATGTTTTCAATTTATGCACCATTGTTGATACATTTAATCATGACGTTTTATTGTTTAACTCTTTTTATTAGGATTTCCCTTTTAATTATTATATTTTAATTTTCTTGGATTATATGTAACGGTTGGTGTTACTAACTCTTAGTTCATTGTGTTCATATCTAACTTCAGCCTAACTTTTTGATTAACGTCAAATGAAATTCTTGCTCTAGATGGATTTTATGTTTTGGTGGAACCCTGTTCTGTGATGCTGATGCACTTTGACAACATTCACAAGGTTCAAACTGCTTAATGGCAATCAGTCTTTATACAACCCTTTATTTGGTCTACATCCAGCAATCACCCCCTTAAAGTCTGAATTAAATATTGAAATTTTAGTGTTCAATTCAGATAAGACACAGAAAGGTAGGCCCTGGCACCGCCATTCAATAAGAACATGGCTATTCTTTTCCCTCATTTCCTACATTACCTACATACTACTTTCCTGCATTAATTACATAAACCTTGATTTCATTATGACCTGAACCTATTGAACCCTGCCATAAATATACTCAGCAACTCAGCTTCTGATTGAAGAATTTCCGTCTCATCTCAGTTCGAAATTGGCAACGCTTTTTTCTTGAGACCGATTGCTGTTTTAGACCCCACAGCCAGATATATTGGCATATACATTGTCAAGCTCCCTATGAATTATGTATGTTCCGGTCAGACCATCTCTCATTTTTCTAAATTCAAAGGAGTATTGGCCTAGTTTGCTGAATCTCTTTCATGGCCAGAGTTTCAGTCGTACAATTTGTGGTAATGTTCAGCCAGATTTGAATCTGACTTTAATCTCTTCCTGGCTCAACAATTTTGGGCGTTCCTGTCCATTTTTATTTAACTGTTGTTTGTTTATCATTTAAACCTTGTTGCTAAGGCTTTACTTTCAGGGTTAGTTGTTGTTTGCATTCCAGCTCTCATGGTATCAAAGGTTGTTGAAAGTTAATATGAACACATTTTTCTATCTTCTGAGGCTTATCAGCCTGTCTGTTTATTCATTGCAATAGGATCTTCCGATGTGAAGTGAACATATCATCTAGAAAAATCCTTAATATCGGGTAAGTGTTGAACTGGTTATTTCAAACTGTATGCCACAAGGCATTCTATTAGCAACAGATAACACAGGCAAAGAAGTGTTATCAACCTTGAACTCCCCTTAATAGTTCATTAACCAGGCCTTATCCTGTCACAGATTCTCCCTTTTTTTTCCATTATCAAAAAAATGTATTCAATTATTAAAAAATAATATTTACACTACAATAAAACAGGCCAGAACCCACCACCATAATACAATGCAAACATATATCCATAATAAACTACAATACAACTATGTTACAATCCTTATTGAGGATACACCCTGCGGAGCCCAGCGGTCCCGGAACTCCCTCAGGGTGCCCGTGGACAGGGCGTATTCCCTTTCTAACCTCACCCAGGCACGGACGTAACCCCGGAAAAGGGGCAGGCAGCCGGCTCGGGTAGAGCCCTCCACCGCCTGGCACCCTGACTCGCAGATGGCCAGCTTGGCCAGACCCAGGAGCAACCCAACCAGGACATCTTCAGCGCTACCCTCTCCCCTGCGCACTGGGTGTCCAAAGATGAGGATGGTGGGTGAAAAATGCAGCCAGAAGGGAAGGAGCAGCCCCTTTAGGTATTCAAACAGTGGCTGCAGCCTCACGCACTCCTTGTACATGTGGTACACAGACTCTTCCAGCCCGCAAAAGTGGCATGCGGCTGGCGAGTCTGTGAACCGCAAGAGAAACAGGTTGCAGAGAACACCTCGGTGCAATACCCTCCACCCCAGGTCCCCAATGTAGAGGGGGAGAATCCCTGCGTAGAGGGACACCCACCGGGGGCCTCCCTCATGATCGAAAGGCAACACCGACCGCCACTTGGTGTCCGGACGGTGGACCAGGGCGAGGAAGTGCAGGGTAGAATCATAGAATCATAGAAAATAGGTGCAGGAGTAGGCCATTCGAGCCTGCACTGCCATTCAATATGATCATGGCTGATCATCCAACTCAGTATCCTGTACCTGCCTTCTCTCCATACCCCCTGATCCCTTTAGCCACAAGGGCCACATCTAACTCCCTCTTAAATATAGCCAATGAACTGGCCTCAACTACCTTCTGTGGCAGAGAATTCCACAGACTCACCACTCTCTGTGTGAAAAATGATCTTCTCATCTCGGTCCTAAAAGACTTCCCCCTTATCCTTAAACTGTGACCCCTTGTTCTGGACTTCCCCAACATCGGGAACAATCTTCCTGCATCTAGCCTGTCCAACCCGTTAAGAATTTTGTAAGTGGGTGAGGGTGTGTGGAGGAGCCCGTACAGGACACGCCTCCCCTGCGTCTCGGAGGGAGATGAAGGGTGCCAAGAGGCGGCTCAAATTGTGTGGGACCGGCTCCCAGGAAGGATTACGGCGCCTGGGTCCGATGAATACTTCCGGCTGAGCAGGGGTTTGCGGAACCACAGATACTCCACACGTTTGAGCCCCCCCCCGACACCTGGTGGGGCGGGACCGGCTGCTCTCACACCCGGGCCATCACCCTCCGTCAGTGGAGGGGGGGCCCAGTCGACAACAACCAGGTTCCAGGCTCACAACAAGTCCCTGTAGAAGCCGGGCATTCCCATCAGGACCGCACAGCTGACAACCACCATTGGGATCTGCATACCTCCTTGAAGGCAGCGGCCCCATTGGAAAAAGTGCGTCGCCAGCACGTGCCACCTGGGAGGGTGCCATGAGTACAGGTATCTCTGCAAGGTCCTGAGGCGGAGAGCCGCCAACTTGGTGCGAATGCACTCCAGGGTCTGACCGCACTCCTCGATCGGGAGACTCAGGACCGCTGCAGAGACCCAGTGCTTTCCGTTGCCCCAGAAGAAGTCCGCCAACTTCTTCTGGATGATCCCAGCAAAGGTGGCTGATGGGACCAATGTTGTCAGTCTGTACCAGAGCATGGAGGCCACAAGTTGGTTAATGACCAACACCCTGCCCCGGTAGGAAAGCACTCTGTGGAGACCCGCCCAGTAGATACTCCCTTTGTGCTATCCATTCCCTCTGGCCGCCTTGTCTGCAAGTAATACTACATTTTATTTTTTCTCTTTCCCAGTTCTGACAAAGGATCACATATACTTAGATATAGTGAAATTCTTTGTTTTGCACACAATTCAGGAAAATCATACTACTCATATGCACAATCATAAGTTAATGCAAAAGTGCTATTTACTGAGGAGACCAATAACATTTCCCACTAATATTACTTGCATGGTTTTTGTTTATGCACCCAATATTTTGGTAAAAGACTGCATCAGCATGAATAGCCAGAGAAATAGAGCATTGGTTTTGTCTCCCTGATTTTATCCCTTCAGACAACAGTGTAAAATACCAGCAGTGCAAAGTAATTCAGGATTAATATGTGCTTCCCAGAAGCCTGATATTCATCATGAAGAAATTCTTCTCATGATCCTTAACAGGTTGTACATTGAGGGTAAAAAATTATTGCTGATATAAAATAAGTTTGTTTCCTTAAATCTGTGGAATTCTTTGCAACAGAAGCCTGTGGAAGCCGTCAATGTATATTTTTTAGGGAAGAGAAAGATATATTCTTGATTAGTACATGTGACCGAAGGCAGGAGATTAGGGTTAGGAGAAAGAGTTTGATCAGCCATGATTGATTGGCAGAGTAGACTTAATAGGTAAACTTTTTTGTTGATGATCAGAATGGCCTAATTCTACTCCTATCACTTATGACCTGACTTAGTGCAGTCTTTATACTATGTGTGCAGTCAATGGTTTTATATACTCATAAGGAGCCAACAACACTGGCATATCCCAGTGTCCAAGATGCCACCTTTTATTCACTGAAAACAAAATTGATGGAATAATTTCTTCAAGCGTACAGTGTTAGTAAAGAGATTTGCTATCTATAAATATGTACGGCAACTAGGAGTTTTGTTCAAAGATATTTTTTTCTAATTGGGTTAAATATTAGGTAAAGGATTTCTGTTTTTTTTAATTAAAAGTGTGGCAGGGGAGCACATGCCCTTGTATTGCATGGTTGTTGCATATAGGAATTTCAACTGCTCTTTGCAGCTTGATTGACCAGCCTGAGCACCAGGCTTTGGTGCTTGAGTTCCAGTTGGAGTCACTACAATGGTTCAGCATGGGTGAGAATTTTGCGGACATCAAGTTTTTAAAGGAAGTAGGCCACCCCACTGCTTAAAGAAGTGCAATCAGAAAGGGAATGGATGAAGACCAGGCAGAGAAAGGGAGGCTGCAAGACGTCAAACAAGTCTCATAGTGCATCTTATTGTTGTGTCATGTTAGAAAATAATGGGGATCAATGTTTCTCTGGGGATTGCAACAAAAGCAAAGATCAGGGCACCTTAAATGGCTTAGCTGCACAAGTGGGGGAAGACTAAGAGTCCAAACATAGGAGGTTTATTACAGAAGGAATGGACAGGCACTGCTTTGGCCTGAAACATAATGTTTCCTGCTGTCAGTGTTGTGGATATCAGTGAATAGTAACAAAGCATTTCAAAGGGGGAGGGTAAATGATCAGATGTCTTTGTTCACAATTGTATGAATGACATGAAAAAAGAGGAATGATGTCTTGCAAAATCAATTTCGCGAGCTAGCCATCAGAAAGAATAAACACAACTTCCAAGGTTGTAATCTATGGATTACCTCTGCTGCCATATGCTTGTGAGTCCAGGAACCAGAGGATAATCTGATGATGTGTCCATGAAGGGTTGGTGCAGGAGGGCTATAGATTTCTGGATCATTTGGATGATTTCTGAGCCATTGCAACCTATACAAATTGGATGGATTACACCTCATTTTGAATGGGTCCTACATGCCTGCAGGGAGATTAGTGAATGCGTTTGGAGAGGGGTTAAATTAATTTGGCTGGAGAATGGGACCCAGAGTAGGAGTCGAGCAAAGGGTGAGGAATTGTCACATACAGAAGGAAAATTGAGTCAGTCCAGTAGGGAGAGCATACATGGATTTGAAGAGGCACATGGGAGCAATGCAAAGCTAGGTTATATCAATATTATTGCAGGGAGTCTGAGGCAGTTGTATCATGGCATTAATTAACACACGGGCAAGATGTTACCAGAGAGATGTGATTGAAAGTTCACCAGGAACACAACTCAACATTCCAGGTTACGGAATTTTCAGGTGGGACAGGCTGGATATGAGTGGAGGCAACTTTGCAATATTAATCAAATTACTGTTGCACAGAAGAACGATATCCCACAAGGTTCTTCAAATGAGACCGTGTGGATGGAGCTAAAGAGTGTGATAACTTTGCTGGAGATATACTACTGGCCTCCAAATGGTCAGAGGGAGACAGGGGATTACATAGTCATAGATTTATACAGAGGGAGATATGGACCTAGGAATATGAATACTTTATTGTCACATGTGACTAGGAACAGTAATTTTTTTGCTTGCATACACAATGTATACAAATAGCAGCCACCTACGGTGCTGACAAAGTTACTAAGCATGATGCCTCACCCCCCAACAGTTCCCCCATGCCGGGTACCCATTGTCCTTTGTCCCCCCCCCCCCCCCCATATTGTCCATTGTTCTCCCCCATCCCCCTCATTTACGTCCATCAGCCACACACTTATACTAATCTGACACTAATCCATTTTAATCGTCACAATTTTCTCACCAACACTCCCTGCCCCAGATTCTACTACTCACCTACACTTGGGGCAATTGTCAGTAACTAATTTACCTACCCATTGGTCCGTCTTTGGGTTACGGGATGAAACCAGAGCAGCAGAGGAAACCCGTGCAGTTACAGGGATGATGTGCAAATAGGAAAAGAAAGATAAATTAGATGGCTGTGTGGATGGGGGAGGGGGAGGGCAAAGGACAACAATAATCAGGAGTAGTAGATGAGAAAAGAAGGAGGACTTTAGATTTCTGGATGGGGGAGGGACAAAGGACTAGTGCTACACGTATGGGTTTAAATTAAATAGTGGGGGGGGGGGGGAGGGATTGACAAATTGGGAGTATAAAGATGGAGTTAAAGGGAAAGTGAGTGCAGGAAAAGTTACAAAAGACTCCCGAAGTAATGGGAAGGAGAGTTCAAGAAGGGATAAATGAGTAAAGTCATGGCCAATAGTATGATGGTGTGAGAGGGGAGGTGCATATCGAAGTGAAAGTGTCGTATATGAACGCGTGAAGTATAAGAAATAAAGTGGATGAGCTTGAGGCTCAGTTAGGAATTGGCAAGTATGATGTTGTGTGAATTACAGAGACATGGCTGCAAGAGGACCAGGGCTGGAACCTGAATATTCAAGGGTGTACGTCCTATTGAAAAGGCAGATAGGTGGGTAGAGAGGGCGGGGTAGCTCAGTTGGTGAGGAATCAAATTCAGTCCCTTGCGGGGGGTGACGTAGAATCAGGTGATGCAGAGTCAGTATGGATAGAACTGAGGAATTGTAAATGGCCTGTCCCACTTTCCCGAGTTACTCAAGAATTCTCCCAAGTTTTCCCCTTGATTCAAACTCGGGGAATGTCCGTAGCGAGTCCGTAGGAGTCTGTAGCGAGTCTGTAGGAGTCCATAGATATATCGTAGCAGCTTATTATGCCAACCCAAGGTACTCGGGGCATCAGGTAAGTCAGAACGTTTTTTCCAGCATGACAAAAATGTCCACGAGTAAAAAGATAGTCGGGAGGAGTAGTTCGTAGGTCACAAAAATCTTTTTTTTTTAAGGTCCTTTCAACTTGGCAGAGGACTCGGGAAAGTGCGACAGGCCCTTAAGGGTAAAAATACCCTAATGAAATTTATCAACAGGACCCCAAATAGTAGCCTTAATATAGGGTGCACATTGAATCATGAGTAAAAATTGGTTGTTATGGGGGATTTCAACATGCAGGTAGACTGGGTAAATCAGGTTGGTAGTGGACTCCAAGAAAGGGAGTTTGTGGAGTGCCTCTGAGATGGATTCTGAGAGAAACGTGTACTGGAGCCTACCAAGGAGAAGGCAATTCTGGATTTAGTGTTGTGTGATGAACCGAATTTAATAGGGAAACGAGGTGAAGGAGCCATTTGGAGGTAGTGATCATAATATGATGTTTTAATCTACAATTTGAGAGGGAGAAGGATAAATAGGAGGTGTCAGTATTACAGTTGAACAAAGGGAACTATGGAGCCATGAGGGAGGAGTTGGCTAAAGTTGACTGGAAAGATACCCTAGCAGGGATGACAATGGAACAATAATGACAGTTATTTCTGGGAATAATACAAAAGGTATTATTCTCTGTCGCAGAAGGTAGTTGAGGCCAGCTCATTGGCTACATTTAAGAGGGTGTTAGATGTGGCACTTGTGGCTAAAGGGATCAGGGGGTATGGAGAGAAGGCAGGTACGGGATACTGAGTTGGATGATCAGCCATGATCACATTAAATGGCGGTGCAAGCTCGAAGGGCCGAATGGCCTACTCCTGCACCTATATTTCTATGTTTCTATGTTTCTAAGGTGCAGGATCAGTTCATTCCAAAGAGGAAGAAACATTCCAAGGGGGAGTAAGGGGTGACCATGGCTGACAAGGGAAGTCAGGGACGTATAAAAATAAAAGAGAAGATGTACAAAATGGCAAAGATGAGTGGGAAGCCAGAGGATTGGGTAACTTTTAAAGAGCAACAGAAGATAATTAAAATAGGCAATACGGGGAGAATAGATGAGGTACGGAGATAAGCTAGCGAAGAATATAAAGGATGATAGTAACAGCTTCTTTAGGTATGTGAAGAAGAAAAAAATAGTTAAGACCAAAGTTGGACACGTGAAGAATGAAAAGGGTAAATTTATTATGGAGAACAAGGAAATGGCAGATGAGTTGAACAGGTACTTTGGATCCGTCTTCACCAAGGAGGACACAAACAATCTTCATGATGTACTAGTCGCCAGAGGATCTGGGATGATGGAGGAACTGAAGGAAATCCACATTAGGCAGGAAATGGTATTGGGTAGACTGCTGGGATGGAAGGCTGATAAATCCCTATGGCCTGATGGTCTGCATCCCAGGGTACTTAAGGAAGTGGCTCTAGAAATTGTGGACACATTGGTGATAATTTTCCAATGTTCTATAGAATTGGGATCAGTTCCTGTGGATTGGAGTGCAGCTAATGTTATCCCACTTTTTAAGAAAGGCGGGAGAGAGAAAACAAGGAATTATAGACCAGTTAGCCTGACATCGGTTGTGGGGAAGATGCTGGAGTCAATTATAAAAGATGAAATAGCGGCACATTTGGATAACAGGATCTGTCCAAGTCAGCATGGATTTACGAAGGGGCAATCATGCTTGGCTAATCTTCTGTAACTGGTAAAATCGACAAGGGAGAACCACTGGATGTGGTGTACCTGGACTTTCAGAAAGCATTTGATAAGGTCCCACATAGGAGATTAGTGGGCAAAATTAGGGCACATGGTATTGGGGGTAGAGTGCTGACATGGATAGAAAATTGGTTGGCAGACAGGAAACAAAGAGTAGGGATTAACGGGTCATTTTCAGAATGGCAGGCCGTGACTACTAGTGGGGTACCGCAAGGCTCAGTGCTGGGACCGCATCTATTTACAATATATATTAATGATTTAGATGAAGGGATTACAAGTAATATTAGCAAATTTTCAGATGACACAAAGCTGGGTGGCAGTGTGAACTGTGAGGAGGATGCTATGAGAATGCAAAGTGACTTGGACAGGCTGGGTGAGTGGCCTGATGCATGGCAGATGCAGTTTAATGTGGATAAATGTGAGGTTATCCACTTTGGTATCAAAAACAGGAAGGCAGATTATTATCTAAATGGTGTCAAGTTGGGAAAAAGGGAAGTACAACGGGATCTGGGGGTTTTAGTTCATCAGTCAATGAAAGTAAGCATGCAGGTACAGCAGGCAGTGAAGAAAGCGAATGGCATATTGACATTCATAACAAGAAGAGTTGAGTATAGGATCAAAGAGGTCCCTCTGCAGTTTAAGAATAAGGGGTAAGCCATTTAGAACAGAGATGAGGAAACACTTTTTCACACAGAGAATTGTAAGTCTGTGGAATTTTCTGTCTCAGAGGGCGGTGGAGGCTGGTTCTCTGGATACTTTCAAGAGAGAGCTAGATAGGGCTCTTAAACATAGCGGAGTCAGGGGACATGGGGAGAAGGTAGGAACGGGGTACTGATTGTGGATGATCAGCCATGATCACATTGAATGGCAGTGCTGGCTCGAAGGGCCGAATGGCCTCCTCTTGCACCTATTGTCTATTGGCTATTGACAATGAGATTAATCAGGAGTAGTAGATGCGGAAGGAAGGAGGGCTTTAGATTTCTGGATCGCTGAGGTCACACAGAGAGCACTGGAGGTTTGGATTGAACTTGAGCTGCTGAAGCTTTGAGGAAGCTGCACCTTTTATTGCACGGAAGTATGAAAATGTAATTTTTCAGCATGCCTAATAATAACTGGGATCACTTTATTGTGAAATGCTATGAGGGTTGAAATTTTAAAGTATGAGCAGGAGAGCCTTTTGAACCACTATATCAATAACCATACTTGAACGAAGTTGTTGTATAAGACCTAATCTTTGGTTAAGTAGCCAAGTAAGTTGAAGGAGTGTCATTGGGAAAATATATCAGAGATAGTGATAGTAACTCCTGTAAATCGTTAATTTGTTATGGACATAAACAAAGACATATTTGGAGTTAAGACAATGATTCAGGGGATGGCAGATTTCAATATAATGAGAAAAGACAACAGAAATAGACTGGGAAAAGCAGATTGCCATAAGAGGGAGTCATTCAAAAATGCAATCATGTGCGTTCAGGATGAATGTGTTCCCATAATGGTGAAAGATGAGGTCAACAACTCTGAGGAACTCTGGATGTCAAGGGAAATCAAGAGATGGAAAAAGGACACAAAGGTAGCTTATAACATTTTTAGAAAACTGAAAAAGAAAGAGACCTTTCAGAAATATAAAACATGAAGTAGGGTTCTTAAAATTAATCAGGATAGGAAAGAAGTGGCATGAGATAGCATTGACAGACAGGATTATTAGAAGTTGCAAAACATCTATCAGTACTGTGGTGCATATGCTAGAGCTGCTGCCTCATAGCACCAGAGATCTATGTTCAGGAGTTGTACGTGCAGAGTTCGCACCTTCTCCTTGTGACCTTGTGGATGTCCTTTGGGTGCTCTGGTTTTCTCCTCCATCCCAAAAACTTGCAAAATTGGCATCTATAAAATTGCCCTAATGTGTAAGGAGTGGTTGAGAAAGTGGAATACCACCTAACCAATGTGAATGGGTCATTAAAGATCGGCATGGCCAAAGAGTCAGTTTCCATTCTGTATATCTAAACCAAACTAATTGTATTCATGGAAATATAGAAACATAGAAAATAGGTGCAGGAGGAGGCCATTCGGCCATTCAAGCCAGCACCGCCATTTATTGTGATCATGGCTGATCGTCCGCTATCAATAACCTGTGCCTGCCTTCTCCCCATATCCCTTGACTCCACTAGCCCCTAGAGCCCTATCCAACTCTCTCTTAAATCCATCCAGTGATTTGGCCTCCACTGCCCTCTATGGCAGGGAATTCCATAAATTCACAACTCTCGGGGTGAAAAAGGTTTTTCTCACCTCAGTCGTAAATGACCTCCCCTTTATTCTAAGACTGTGGCCCCTGGTTTTGGACTCACCCAACATTGGGAGCATTTTTCCTGCATCTAGCTTGTCCAGTCCTTATATAATGTTATATGTTTCTATAAGATCCCTCCTCATCCTTCTAAACTCCAGTGAATACAAGCCTAGTCTTTTCAATCTTTCCTCATATGACAGTCCCGCCATCCCAGGGATCAATCTCGTGAACCTACGCTGCCCTGCTTCAATCACAAGGATGCCATTCCTCAAATTAGGAGACCAAAACTGTACACAATACTCCAGATGTGGTCTCACCAGAGCCCTATACTACTGCAGAAGAACCTCTTTACTCCTACACTGAAATCCTCTTGTTATGAAAGCCAACATTCCATTAGCTTTCTTCACTGCCTGCTGTACCCGCATGCCAACTTTTCGTGACCGGTGTACAAGGACACCCAGGTCTCGCTGCACCTCCCCCTTACCTAACCTAACCCCATTGAGATAATAACCTGCCCCTTGTTTTAGCCGCCAAAGTGGTAACCTCACATTTATCTATATTATACTGCATCTGCCATGCATCTGCCCACTCACTCAACCTGTCCAGGTCCCCCTGCAACCTCCTAACATCCTCTTCACAGTTCACACTGCCACCCAGCTTTGTGTCATCCGCAAACTTGCTAGTGTTGCTCCTAATTCCCACTTCCAAATCATTTATATATATGGTAAACGGTTGCGGCCCCAACACCAAGTCTTGCGGCACTCCACTCGCCACTGCCTGCCATTCTGAAAAGGACCCGTTCACTCCTACTCTTTGCTTCCGGTCTGCCAACCAATTTTCTATCCATGTCAACACCCTACCCCCAATACCACGTGCTTAATTTTAGTCACCAGTCTCCCGTGCAGGAACCTTATCAAAAGCTTTCTGAAAGTCTAGATACACTACATCCACTGGTACCCTTTCATCCATTTTACTTGTCACATCCTCAAAAAATTCCTGAAGATTAGTCAAGCATGATTTCCCTTTCATAAATCCATGTTTACTTGGACATGCTTTTACTGCTATCCAAAGGCCCCATTATTACCTCTTTAATAATTGACTCCAGCAACTTTCCCACCACCGAAGTCAGGCTAACTGGCCTGTAATTCTCCGTTTTCTCTCTCGCTCCTTTCTTGAAAAGTGGGATAACATTAGCTATCCTCCAACCCACAGGAACTGATCCTGAATCTATTGAACATTGGAAAATGATCACCAATGCGTCCACTATTTCTAGAGCCACCTCCCTGAGGACCCTGGGATGCAGACCATCTGACCCAGGGGATTTATCGTCCTTCAATCCCATTAGCCTACCCAATACTATTTGTCGCCTAATGAAAATTTCTTTCAGTTCCTCTACCCCCTTAGATCCTCTGTCCTCCAGTACATCTGGGAGATTGTTTGTGTCTTCCTTAGTGAAGACAGATCCGAAGTACCTATTCAACTCTTCTGCGATTTCCTTGTTGCCCGCAATAATTTCACTTGTGTCTGCCTTCAAGGGACCCACATTTGACTTTGCTACTATTTTTCCCTTAACATATCTAAATAAGCTTTTATTATCCTTCTTTATATTCCTGGTCACCATCCCCTCGTACCTCATCTTTTCCGCCCGTATTGCCTGTCTTGTTTCCTTCTGTTGTCCTATGAAAGTCTCCAAATCCTCTGGCTTCCAGCTACTCGTTGCTGTGTTATACATCTTTTCTTTTAGTTTTATTCTATCCCTAACTTCTCTTGTCAGCAACGGTTGCCTCCTACTCCCCTTAGAATCTTTCTTCCTTTTTGGAATGAAATGATCCTGCGACTTCTGGATTATGCCCAGAAATTCCTGCCATTGCTGTTCCACCGTCATTCGTGCTAGGATCCCTTTCCAGTCTACTTTGGTCAGCTCCCTGCTCATGCCTTCATAATCCATTTGTTCAACTGCATCACTGACACTTCTGATTTAACGTTCTACTTCTCAAATTGCAGATTAAAACTAATCACATTATGATCACTACCTCCAAGCAGTTCCTTTACCTTGAGTTCTCTTATCATATCTGGTTCATTGGACAACACTAAATCCAGAATTGCCTTTTCTCTGGTCGGCTCCATTAAAAGCTGCTCTAAGAATCCATCTCGGAGGCCTTCTACAAACTCTCTTTCTTGGTGTCCTGAACCAACCTGATTTTCCCAGTCTACCTGCATATTGAAATCCCCCATCACCACAGTGGCATTACCTTTGTTACATGCCAGTTTTAATTCCTGCTGCAACTTACATCTTACATCCGGGCTACTATTTGGGGGTCTGTAAATAACACCAATTAGTTCTTCTTGCCTTTACAATTCCTCAGCTCAATCCACAGTGACTCTACCTCATCAGTCCCTTCTGTCTTCCCTCGCAAGGGACTGAATTCCATCCCTCACCAGCAGAGCTACCCCCCCCCCCTCCTCTGCCCACCTGCCTGTCCTTTCTATAGAATGTATAACCCTGAATATTAAGTTTCCAGGCCTGATCCATTACGCAGCCACGTCTCAGTAATCCCCACAATGTCATATCTACCAACCTCTAACTGAGCCTCAAGCTCATCTACTTTACTTCTTAAACTTCGCGCATTCATATACAATACTTTTAATTCCTTACCCATCTCACCTTTCACATCGATCCCTATTACACTTGGCCGTGCTCTCCTATCCCTTTGTGAGCTTCCTTTCCCGTTAATTCTGGGGTCATTAACCATCCCTTTACTCTCTTTCCCTTTAACTCCCTCCTCAACTATCCCATTTGACACGCCACCCCCCCTTATTCAGTTTAAAATCACCCGTGTAGCAGTGGCAAACCTGCCTGCCAGAATGCTGGTCCCCCACCTGTTAAGATGCAATCCGTCCCTTTTGTACAGTTCCCCCTTACTCCAAAACAGATCCCAGTGATCTAAGAATCTAGCCTGCCCCCTGCACCAGTTATTCAGCCACACATTCAGATCCCGTATCTCCCTGTTCCTGCTCTCACCAGCACGAGGAACTGGAAGCAAACCGGAGATAACAACCCTGGAGGTCCTGCTTTTCAGCATTTATCCAAGCTCTCTAAAGTCACACTGCAGAATATTCATCCCCTTCTTTCCAACATCATTTGTGCTGACGTGCACTACCACTTCCGGCTGTTCACCTTCGCCCTTGAGGATTTTCTGCAAGAATATTAAGGGCAAGAGTGTAACCAGGGAAAGTGTAGGGCCCGTTAGGGTCCAACATTTCAATTGATACATAGACGTGGAGGATCCAGGTGAGGTTTTCAATTAATACTTCACTGTATTCACTGTAGAAAAGGACAGATGGAAAATTCAGGGAGGAACAGTGCAATTCTAGAATAAGTTATCACCAGAAAGGTGGTGGCATAGAACAGACAATGTCAGTGGTCAGAAAGGTGGATAATTCAGGGCCTGATGAAGTGTTACCCAGTGCAGCTGAAGGTGTTAAGAGAGGAGATTGCTGGGGCAGGGAAGAGCTGCCAGAAAACAGCAAATGCAGTAACTTTATTTAATCAGGGGAGGAGGAATAAACCAGATAATTATAGACCTCTGGCTCTAACATTGGCAGAGGGGGAATTATTCAAAAAAAGTATTAGGGACAGGATTAATATGCACTTGGGTAGGTAGCGAGCATTAGTTTGGTTAGTTAGTTGCCAGAGCTTTGTTTAGGGGAGATGCTGTCTGAATAATACAGCTGATTTTTTTTGTGGAGGTTACTAATTATGTCAATGAGAGTTCGGCAAGACTTTAGGCTTTTGAAGTCTTCTTCAAAATCCCCACCAAGGAGCCTGTCCGTAAGCTCGGAGCTCACGGGATTGAAGGCAATTTGGGAAATAGGATCTAAATTTGGCTTTGTAATAGGATACAGTGGTTGATAGTGGAGGGTTTTTTTTGTCATTGGAAGTTTGTGACCAGAGAGGTAATCCAGGAATTGGTGAAGGAACCCTTCTTCTTTGCTGTGTGTATTGACAATTTCAGTATGAATATGGGAGATTTGATTAGTAAGCTTGCAGTTGACCCGAAGGTTGATGATGTGTATAACGAGAAATAATAATATTAATGAGTTGGTAAGAAAGACAAATAAATAACAGATGGGATTTAATACTGAAATCCCATCTGCAAGGTGAAAAATGCAAGGTGAAAACTGGAAGAGAGGCGGGAGCAGGACAAAGCCTGGTGAGTGATAGGTGGATACAGTAAAGGTTTTTTTTGATTGGCAGATTGTTAGACAATGGATAGAAATGTGAGATAAGGAAATAAGAATAGAGGAGGTGAGATATGTTGGGCCACAGAGAGGAATATAGGTGGAAGGAGAAGGAGTCAACCCAGTTTGTTAGCCACCTTTCTGCTTGGCTTCTTATATGATCTTAAACTGAGCATCCAGGCATTCATTCGTTTGTTCCACATCCAAAATTTCGGTCTCTGCTTATCTGCTACTGAGACAGCTTCTTCACATTTGAGTTTAATTTATTCTGTACAGTCTCCTGTCCAGGGATTGCCAATTTTCTTCTGGCAGTGTTCGAATATTGCACTCTAAATAAATTAGATATCACATCAAAAAGTATCTGTATCCTAACTCAAACCAATTCACTCATCATAATTGTGTTAATTGACTTTACTTACTCTTGTTTTGAATATAATGTACCTCAGTTTTAAACTTCTCACCATTGTGCTCAAATTTCTTCATAGTTTTATCTATCTTTGTATCATTGCAATGACGTTTACAACACTTAGTGATTTCATACATCTTCAACTCTTGGCCTTAAGAATCTCTTGTTCCCCTTTCCGAGAATTTGTGGTTTTCCGGTTGTCCATACACTGTACTTTCCACTTTGAACTCCATTTCTTTCCACTCCTTTTAAAAACCCCGTGTAACCAACCATTTTGATTAAGCTTTAATTCATTGATTCCAGCTTCATCTCTTTTGGTTCAGTATGATTTGCATCTGAATAGACTGCATATAACTTTATACTGCATTAAAAATGCTACTTAATTTATTGAGTTAATCATTTCCATTTTGGTGAAACCTCATGTTATATTTGCAGACACATTTACTTTTTCTGGCCTGTGGGTGCAAGCAAATTGGAAATCAGGCAGGGCAGGATTTACGTATAAGTTTCATAAGCTTAAGCTTAAGGCCTCGAGATCTGTGGGGCCTCGGCCTCGCTCCGCCAACCTTTTGACATAGTGGCGTTATTACAAAACCTACTATCAGTGGGGCTGTGCTTACGATTCCGGAGGCTTTGGTGCTGTGGGGGTTGGGGGGGGGGGGGGGGGGGGATGGGGGGTTGAAATGCAGGTGAGGCTTATATTTTGTCAAACAAACTTTATTGTCATTTAGAAATACATTGATATATGCAGTTCCAGCAAATTACGTATTTGTTGTTGGAGAGGAATTTGCTCCAAAGATCCTTGGATCTTTGACCTCACCACTGCACCGGGGCCTACTCACCTCGCTGCCTCACTGGGCCCATTGAACATCGCCGAAGAGGTTCAAAGTAACATTAACAAATTTGCAGATGACACAAAGCTGGGTGGCAGTGTGAACTGTGAGGAGGATGTTATGAGAATGCAGAGTGCCTTGGACAGGTTGGGGGAGTGGGCAGATGCATGGCAGATGAAGTTTAATGCGGATAAATGTGAGGTTATCCACTTTGGTAGCAAAAACAGGAAGGCAGATTACTATCTAAATGGTGTCAAGTTGGGAAAAGGGGAAGTACAGCGGGATTTGGGGGTCCTTGTTCATCAGTCTATGAAAGTAGGCATGCAAGTACAGCAGGCAGTGAAGAAAGCGAATGGCATGTTGGCGTTTATAACAAGAGGAGTCGAGTATAGGAGCAAAGAGGTACAGAGGTGCAGTTGTACAAAGCCCTAGTGCGATCACACCTGAAGTATTGTGTGTTGTTTTGGTCCCCTAATTTGAGGAAGGACATTCTTGCTATTGAGGGAGTGCCTGGGATGGCGGGACTGTCATATGCTGAGAGAATAAAGCAGCTGGGCTTGTACACTCTGGAGTTTAGAAGGATGAGAGGAGATCTTATTGAAACATATAAGATTGTTAAGGGTCTGGACACGCTGGAGGCAGGAAACATGTTCCCGATGTTGGGGAGTCCAGAACCAGGGGCCACAGTTTATGTATAAGGGGTAAGCCATTTAGAACGGAGACAAGGAAACACTTTTTCTCACAGAGAGTTGTGAGTCTGTGGAATTCTCTGGATGCTTTCAAGAGAGAGTTGGATACGGCTCTTAAAGATAGCGGTCAGGGGATATGGGGAAAAGGCAGAAACGGGGTACTGATTGGAAATGATCAGCCATGATCACATTGAATGGCGGTGCTGGCTCGAAGGGCCGAATGGCCTACTCCTGCACCTATTGTCTATTGTCTATTGCACCATGGCATAGTTCAACAACTTAAACACCCAGAAATAAAGAAAATTACAGAGTAGACAGTGCCCAGGCACTGACCTCCCCACCATCGATGTGATTTATTGGAGGCACTGCATCTTAAAGGCAGCTGCCACCACACCTCCATGGCAATGCTCTCATTTTGCCTCTATCATCGTGAAGAAGGTACAGGAGCCTGAAAACAATGACCACCAAGTTCAAGAATAGCTTCTTCCAAAAAATTATTGGGCTCTTGAACACCACACAACACTCACCTCAACAATTACAAACTTCTATGGACTGTCCTTGGCTGTAAGTTAATAAGATATAGAAGCAGAATTATGCCATTCGGCCCATCAAGTCTCCACCGCCATTCAATCATGACTGATCTATCTTTCCCTCTCAACCCTATTCTCCTGCCTTCTCCCCCAAACTGCTCACACTCGTACTAATCAAGAATCTGTCAATCTCTGCCTTAAAATGTTCATTGGTGGACTCCAGACCCTTCGGTGGTATTAATTCCACAGATTCGCCACCCTCTGACTAAAGAAATTCCTTCTCATCTCCTTTCTAAAGGTACATCCTTTTATTCTGAGACTATGGCTTCTGATCCTAGATTCTTGCACTACTGGAAACATCCTCTCCACATTCACTGTATCCAGGCCTTTCACTATTCGGTAAGTTTCAATGAGGTCTCCCCTCATCCTTCTAAACTCCAGCGAGTACTAAGGAGTTTGGTTTTTGCACTATTATTGCAGTTCTTAATTTATTGAATTAAAAAAAGTATTGCCTGGTAAGCTACTGCAATTCAGAATTTCATTGTTCCGTCATCTGTACATTTGACAAATAAACAGTCTAGATTCTTGGTAATTACCTGGAATGCACTAACTAAGAGAATGGCTGCAGCTGAGTTACTTATAGCATTTAATAACTAGCAAGATGAATGCTTCAACCGCTTCGGCACAGAGGGTCATGGACCAAATGCTGGATGATGAGATTGCCATGGAAGGGTGCATGGTCGGCATGGATGAGTTGGGCCAAATGGGCTGTTTACATGCTGTTTGACTCTAAGTCTCTGTTTTACTATGCTGCTGATTTGTCATGAATTGTCTGTTTTATGTATCATTGTATAACTGCAAAGTATGACTTAATCCATATGTACCCTTCCAATTTTGTTTGCCAATAGTGACAGGGGAAAGAAATTGGGACTAATTAAATTAAGCCGTATTTACATAGCACCTTGCATGATTACAGGATAATCCAAAGCACTTAATCTACAGCCAAGGAAAGACTTTTGAAACGTAGTTGCTGTTATAACATAGGAAATAAGGGAGCCAATTTGGACTGCATGCTCCCAGCAATATGATAATAATCAGCCTGATTTGAGCAACATGGATTGAGGGATCAATATTTATCCAGGCAGTGGGGTATAAGTCTCCTGCTCTTAAAACAAATAAGGCAATGGATTATTCTCAGTCAACCCAGGAGACCAAGCAAGCCCCAGACAGAG
Source organism: Raja brachyura (assembly GCA_963514005.1). The sequence goes on from OY740781.1 coordinate 119,866,309, forward strand.
TTAAGCATGCCATATTTTAACGTGTGTATTAATAGCTGATTAAAAATCTCACAGCGAATGTTGCCGTTTTATATTGTTTTAATGGATTTATTATAATATTAATAATAATCTTTAATGAATTTATTATAAAATATTGAAATAGTAATGTAAGTTCAAAAAGAGTAATAGCAAAGCCTTGCTTAGCTGTAATGTGGAAACTAAAATCTGATATAGAAATCCATTTTCATTTCTAATTTGCAAGTTTTGGCGTGGCTTCTCTGTGGACTAAACAACAGGGGGGAAAAAACCCACATTGATTGATATCGATGTGAAAAAGAGCAGGAAATGATATCACGCCACCACTTGCAAAGATGAGTTGAGGCTGTGTAGCAATAACCTCGTTCAGGGCGCAGCAGCTGTCCCGTTGAGGGACGCCTCCGACACACCCAGCTGAGAGAACCCAGTCCCAACAAGCACAGGCGCTCTGAATGCAACGCCAGCGCCCGTTACACCCGCTGCTCCGTGATCTGCTTTGTGCATGCAAACGCCACAGAGGCCGGGCTGCACAAGTTCATCCCCCGCCGGAACGCCGACCTCCTTTGGGAAGTTTCAGCTTGGAAGTGAACGAGCGACTCTGGCAAGCGGCCGAGCCATCTCCTGTACTGACGCAATGTGCAGTTTAACCAAGTCGCTTTGTTTTTCGCTCCTGTTGGGCGATCGTGTGGATTCGTTCTAGGAATCCGATGGTGACTGTTTAATGTTTGCTGGAAGATCTCGATCTGAGTTCCTGGAATCTGTGCTTTGGGGCTGTACGACGGGTTTAATTGCACGATAATGAAGCGGTGGCGGGCTGTTGCTGTTCGCAGGAGTCCTTGCCCCAGGCGCTGGGATTTCATACTCTTTGTAGCAGTGTTTCTGATTGTGAACGATCCACGAGTGGTGCAAAGTGAAGAGAAGTCGTGTCACGGGGCGTTTGATCTGTACTTTGTACTTGACAGGTAACATTCAGCGAGTGGGTCGGGTTTGGGGTTTGTTTAAACCGCAGCTGCCAGCTCAAGTGGGTTGAAACGTAGAGCGATGAAATGAATTGTGGGCATTGATAGACCACGTGCGGTAGTAAATGGGGAAATAAACAGGCAAACTGAGCGAGAACTGCGCTACTTGCCCAACCGCAGGAGAAATGTTATTCTAAATAAACGTTTAAAAGTGTTTTCTGGTCATTAAATAGGAGCAAGAAAGTGAAGGGGGGGAGAGTTATAACTGCAGAATTATAAATAGTTGATTTTGCTGTCGTGATCGAGCTGATTGTCTGTTATTTTGCAGATCCGGGAGTGTTTCTGACAACTGGGGTGAAATCTATGAATTTGTGGAAACACTGGTCCATCGATTTGTCAGGTAATGTTCAGCAAACCTGCTCCAAGAACTTTTGGCGCAGTTGGTGCATGGAGAAAAGTTTTATGTTTAACTCAGTTCGTCGCCACATGGGGGAAGTAAAGGCCCTGTCTCACGGTGCGAGTCCACCCACCAGTGACCCCAAGTGAAAGAGAAAAAAAAACAGACTCGTGGTTATGCACGAGATTTAAAGTTTATGTTCAAGTGTTTAACCGAGTTCCCACAGGTATGTCATTTATGCAATGTTCCAAGGCGCTCTCCCGAGTTATGGCCCTGTCTCACGGTGCGAGTCCACCCAAGAGTGACCCCAAGTGAAAGAAAAAAAACGGACTCATAGTTATGCATGAGATTCAACGTTTATGGTCAAGTGTTTAACCGAGTTCCCACGGGTATGTTCTTTATGCGATGTTCCAAGGTGCTCTCCCGAGTTACCAAGTTCCTCTCCTGTTACACTTGAGCCAACCGTGAATGAAGGTATGTTTTAATAAAGCAACAATGTTAAAGAAAACATCTCCATCCTGCGGCTTTGAGTTAAAGATAGAAATCAGCGCGGCTGCATCTATTAATATGACCTACAGAGGGAAAATGCGCATCAGATTGTTGGGAGACAGAGCTCGGGGTTCGCCTCCTGAGCTGCTTTGGTACCCAGGCGTGAGGGAGGTTTGGGAGGGTGGGGGGCGTCATTAATCTGTCTGGGGTGACAAGGCTCTTGAGTTAGGAGTGGTGTGCAAGGGAGTGGTGTGCAAGGGAGGCTTGCACACCACTCCCCGGACGAGAAAAAAGGAAACCTATCTTGCCAGCGCGTACAAGCCCGTTGTATATAAGGGTCTCGACCCGAAACGTCACCTATCTCCTTCACTCCTTAGATGCTGCTGCACCCGCTGAGTTTCTCTTAAGGAAGAAGGGTCTCGACCCGAAACGTCGCCTATCTCCTTCGCTCCTTAGATGCTGCTGCACCCGCTGAGTTTCTCCAGCCTTTTGTGTACCCCCGTTGTATATAACTTTGCTGCTGATGCGCACACGCACTATCTCTCCCTCTCTCTCTCTCTCTGCTCTCTCTCACTGCAGCTCAGAGCCCAATCTCGCCATCCTATAGTGGTAACATTCACATCGGGTCCCCTCCACACCCACACCCCCTCTCTCCGACACACACCCCGCACAAGGCAACATGCAGCGTGAGAGACAGAGAGTTTGTATGGTGTTGGTTTTGTATAAGGATTTATTTTTAAATTATTAGCCAAGGTCGGTTTTACTTATTTTAAACGAAGTTTGGAGCGCTTGGCAATACTTTTTTTTTCTCTTTGCGCTCGTTTTCAGAAAGGGTTCAGACCCCGCTTGGCTCGTTGCCCCCTTTGAACCAAGCCCTGCGAGAGGGAGGGAGGGAGGGAAGGTGTGAGTGAACAAGAGCACCGAGGAGAGGGAAATAGGGGGGGGGGGTGGGGGAGTGGGTGGAGGAGAAATAGGGAAAAAGTTAGTTGTTCAGATCAGAAACCTGTAGGCTGGGAGCCATAATGGTGAAGAGCACACCCAGTTCTTCTGAGGAGTGCATAAGAGACATCGATCCAATGCAATGTTCCTCTAGAACTATAACTGAAACCGTGTCCACATCACCTCCTCTTGGCCGGACCGCAAAACCAAATCTACACGTCAGGAAAATCCAATGTTCATTGATTCATCTCCATGGTTTTTAATAGCTAATTTTCCAATAAATAACTGCAGTAATCACCCCCTGAAAGGGTAGGATAGGGCTGAAGCCCAGTGTTTAGACGTTGGAATGTTTTTTTTTAATCATTCTAATAGAATGATTTTCCAACTCCTGTGGTAATTAAACTTTTCTTTCCACTCCTAGTTTTTTTAAACATATTTTTAGGATATACATTATATATAAAATTGTACACATGGGAAAATAAGACGAAAATGACCAAAAAACAAAGAATATTTAGTCGAGGGTGAATTAAATTTTGTGATTAAGACTTGAGCGTGAATGGCACTGAAATATTTTAAAGTGTTCCCACGGTAGACTCACGAATCACTAAGTTAAACGCACGGGCCCTACGTTCTTACAACGAGTCTAAATGTTTCAATTTTAAACTTGAACACTAAATTTGACTCGTGGAAAAAGTCAAACATGTTTGACTTTTTTCACGAGTTCACAAGTTTCGCGGGTTCCTGCCGTTAGCGCCACGAGTGGACAAGTTGATCGCGCGAGGTCCGACGTTCCTGCTACGTTGGCTGTACGTGATCACCACGAGTGATAACTCGGGGTCACTCGTGGGCCAACTTGCACCGTGAGACAGGGGTTTTACCAAGTTCCTCTCCCGTTACTCTTGAGCCAACCGTGAATGAAGATATGTTTTAATAAAGCAACAATGTTAAAGAAAACATCTTCATCCTGCGGCTTTGAGTTAAAGATAGAATTCAGCACGGCTGCATCTATTGATATGACCTACAAAGGGAAAATGTGCACCGTCCAGTACCAGAGCAATTATACTTATGATTTGTTTGAAACACACATCATGTAGTTAGAAGACCAGCAGGCGAAGATTTGTTATATTTGGAGGGGCAAGCGAAATATAATGCTGATAGATCTGAGGTGTTGTACTTTAGGAGGGCTGAAAAATTAGGACATGTGCAATGAGTGGTAGCAACATTGGGAATATCGTGTCAACAAGGAACGTTGTTGTACAAGTGAAAAAAAATCACTTGAAGGCAACATCGCAACTGGATAAAAGATAGACACAACGTGCCGGAGTAACTCCGTGGGTCAGGCAGCATTTGTGGAGAAAAAGGGTGGGTGTCGTTTTGTTAGACGGGTCCCGATCCGAAACATCTCTCCAGAAATACTGCCTCATCCGCGGAGTTACTCGGGCACTTTGTGTCTATCTTTGGTATAAACCAGCATCTGCAGTTATTTGTTTCTACTTAGCACAGCTAGATGTGGTGGTTAGGAAGATGGTGATACAAAAAGCTGCAACTGTTGTCATCTTGGGCAAAACACGAAGCACTGGAGGAACTCGGGGGTCAGGCAGCTTCCGTGGAGGGAATGGAGGGGGACGTTTCCTATTGGGACCCTTCTTCAGACCGATGGTGAAGAATGGTCATTCCAAAGAAAGGTCACGGCCTGAAATGTCGCACTCCATTGCCTGACCCACCGAGCTCTTATCCACCAAGCATTTGATGATTTGCTCAAGGTGGGTTGGAATGTGTACGGAATCCTTGCTTTCATTAACCGAGGCTTTGAAGAGTCTATTGAACCCAAGAACTTTAGAGGGAGTGCGGGCATCAGAAGCAGGTGAGTTTGACGGGAGCGTGGGAGCCGCACACAGCGAGTGGAAAAGTGTTCGGGAAGCCGAACCTAGCGTGAGAGAACGGGCACGGGTATTGGGTTCCAACAGGAATAGGTTAAAGGCTTGAAGAGAAGATGGAGACAGACACTCACATTCAACAAGGACAGTAATTCTGCTGTAACACGATCGTTCCTTTGCGAAGTAACGTCGTTTTTTTAATAGAAAATCATAGCAATGGGGAAAAGGTGTTTCATGCTTGCAGTAATCAAGTTATTTTCCTGTGTGATTTTACAAACATGGTCTTTTGAATAACTATAAGTTTATTTATGTTACTGCAAGCTAAAATACTAAAGGTTGTGTGTTACATTGTTTAATAGAGTTTAGTTGTTCAAATATCAAAGGAAGCGATTGTTTGTCAATTTCTATGGTCGTTAAACCCATAGTTGGGCTCCGGTGATCGGGTTGATCATGGTGTCTCGTCACTGCTGGAAGGCTACACGGAAGCATTTTTAACCGCTTGCTAATTTCCAAACTAACTGTAGTTCCCAACCTGAAGGGCCCCATTTCTGTGCAGTATGAAGCAATAATGAAAACGGAACAGAACAGAAGAGCCAGGATGTGTAGGAAGCACAGGCAGAACAGGGGCAGAGGGACAGGAGCAGAGGCTGTATGTGTGGGGAACTAGTGGTACTTCCCCAACTCTACCCCCACTCTACATCTCTTCGTCTCACCACACAGACCAAACTCCCCACCATTGACTACAAGTGCATTTCATGCTGCTTCGGGAAAGCAGCCAACTTAACTAAAGACCTTTCCTACCCGGGCCATTCCTTCCTCTCCCCGCTCCCATTGGAAGAAGAAGCAGAAGCTTAAAAGTGCGCATCAGTAGAATCAGGAATGCATTATTTCCCTCTGTTATCACGCTTCTGAATGGTCCTTCCATAAGTTGGGGGACCGTCCGATTCTCCTCTACCTCATTGTGGCCATTGGACTTTTTCTTTTGAATTCAGCGCTAAAATATTGAGAACGACAAGATCTGCATTTTGTTTCTGTTCTGATCTATGTACTTGAATTTAGTTTACTTCCATTTATGTATAGTATTATCTGATTTGACTGGATAGCATGCAAAACATAACTTTACACATGAAAGTAATAAATTTAAACCTAATGTTTGTATCGGGTAGTTGTGCATCGTTGTAGCGAGTTTGTCGGTAGCAAGCATCTTTCTGAAAGCAATGAACGCTGAGGGCAAACCTTAACAACCTGAATATGGACTTCCAGAAGGGTCTTGACAAAGTCGCAGTACGTGGTGTAAAATGAATATTGAAAGCATGTACATGAGGTCAACAAAATATTAGACAATCTTGGTAAATGCTTGTGGGAAAGTGAATAGTGTGCCCCCCCCCCTCCTCCCGGATCACAGTCACAGTCATTGGTAACCACAGTCACCTGTAAATAAACCCGCTACATACAATATGCGACTTTTTATGATCATGGATGACAATCCATTTAACCTCAGTGCAAATTCAAATGATGGTTCCTGCTGCCGCCTTCTGCGGTCACTTTCAATGCTGCTACTATTGGAGTCTGACCTCGGGTAACTCCATTCCCACCTGGGAAATGAAAAGTTTCCATTGACTAGGTATGTTACAAAACTTACGTTCAGCGGTACTGCAGTTCTGCCGCTGGCCGTGTGCGCGACTTTGCCGCCTTTAAGGGGGGGAGGGGGGTTAAAATGCGGTTTTCCCCTTGCCATCCGGAGCTTTCTTTTATCGGAGTGCGAGCTATTTCAGGAGATGCGTTCCGACTGCTGGTAAGTCCGTTTTTTTTAAATAAATAGCCCAACTATTTCATCACTGCAGTAAAATAAAAATTAGCTCCTAATGCCGTGAACGCCGACAACGGGGACCGATTTTACGTAGGGGACAGGTAAGTGACAGATGTTTATTTTTTCATATAAACTTGCTTTTTTAGGGGACTTTAATCAACATTTCATGTTGCGAAATGGTGATTTAGCCCCCATACAAACTGGCAGATTTTTCCTGCCGATATTGGGTTTAAATTCACCGCAACCACAACGTTCCAATCCATCGCGTTCCATAAAATCCCACTCGCAAGCTGTTTAAAATGCCCATTAATTTACAGGCATTAAACACTGAATTCCTTCAATTTGGCCTATAAATTAATGACAATTGGATTTAAAAATCATGTTATATTGTGAATTATTGTGTGACTGTTAATTGGACACTTAGGTTTTAATTTTTTTTAAAATTTTTCTTAAGAAATTGATAGATGTTTAGATCTAGTAATTGAATTTTGTAATTGGCTACAATTGGGTAACTAACTAATCATATGCTTTAATTTCAGGTCATCCAAGTAAGATTGTTTCATATTTGTTTCAGAATACTTCAATCTATAATAACTGAAAATTTCTTTCAGTTCTCTTAATTTTTAAGGAAGCTATGGGCTTTTGACTGTCCTCGATCACAACTTTTGGGTTAAGTCAATAGAAAAGCAGTAGGAAGCAAGTTGCTCATTTCCGAGTATGAAAATGGCCCTAACTATTTTAATACTGAAGATATGAAAGTGAATTAGGTGTCAAATTAAACTTATTTTTATGCTTTATCTGATGGGATAAATTGCAGACTTGATTTTTAAAATCTCAAAATTTTGTAACATTGCTACATTGACGGTGCCACGGTAGACTCACAAGTCACTATGGTAAACGCACGGGCCACTACGTTATTACAACAAATTTAAATGTTTCAATTTTTAATTTGAACAGAAAATTTGACTCGTGGCAAATAACAAACATGTTTGATTTTTTTCACGAGTTAACAAGTTTCACGTATACCTGCCGTTAGCGCCACGAGTCGCTAAGTTGCTCGCGCGAGTTCCGACGTTCCCCCTTCGTTGATTGTACGGGATTACCGTGAGTGAAAACTCGGGGTACCTCATGGGAGAACTCGCACCGTGAGACAGGGGTTTAAGAGGCAACAGAAACGGAATCATCTTTCACGGACCAAATGCGAAATAAAGTTTGAAATTTAGATGAGAAAGTGAAATTCCAAACACACTTTGTGTCATAAATCAGGTGTTGCTTATTGAGGATTAATGCATTTTGTGTTGGTTTTTTCTTGCAGTCCCCAAATGAGATTATCTTTCATCGTGTTTTCATCCCGAGCTGAAGTGAAGATGCCACTCACCGGTGACAGGTCTGTGTCAATTGCTTTGTTTTCATTCCAAGCGGAAATACATTAACTACCCTGTTATTATCAAACCTCCCCCAAAACATACCGTCTTCATTATTTATTCTTGAACTTTCATCCAAAGTTCTCAAATATGTTGCCTCCACTGCAATTTTATCAAAATGACATCTTTTCATTCGGGTTTCTGTCCTACCTAATCCCTCCATAAACAAAATACAATTCTACGTATTTTTTTAAATGATGACTTTCCTGTATATTACGTGAGATGAAATGTATTCAGTAGTTACCTTAGGGCCGATCTCACTGGTCAGTGCCAACAAAACATAGTGAGATGCTGCATGGAAACAGGCCCTTTGACTCACTGAGTCCACATCTATCATTAACCAGCTATTTACACCAATCCTATATTAATCCCACCTGTTGGTCCTGTCTGGTTGATTCTCCCACGGATCAGCACAGTTCAGTAATTCCAGAAAAAGAATGCAATGACTACGACCTCGGATCATGGCATTGTCATGGTGTGCTGTCCTGCAGTGATACCTGGTCTCCTGTATACCTTGGATAAACACGGGGCCACCTGCAGCAGGCAAACCAAAGCAGTGCAGACATAAATAGAGATGTACTCTCTCCACAATTTTCTTCAAATCCATTGGCACATGTAAATCTATGTTAGTATCCTCTCCTCAGGCTAATACTCCAGGTGTTGATGCTCTAATTACATAGTTCTCTTGACTTGACCACGTTATTGTCTTGCAAATATCAGACTCCCAAAACTTGACCTCTATCATGCCATGCGATTATCAAAATAGTTGGTAAAACTGCTCCCGAAGCCTCTTTAGAAAACGTAACATTTTCAACAACTCTTGGGAAGCTCTTAGAGTAAATGATCAAAAGTATACAGAGGGCACTGACAACCTTGAGTCTTTTTGACAGTGCCACGTAGAAATCCACAGAGATGACAAAAAGATTCCTTGCCTCATCTGAGATGGAACCCGTGGAACCCATATTAAATCTCAGAAACCACCTCAGAACAAATTGAGGGGCTGCCGAGGAAAATAAGTAAATGGAGTATGATTTTTGTACTCCAGGGAATAGTGTATTAGGTAATGGACCTGACTGGCCAGTTCTAACAAATGGTATCCTTCAGGGCGATGTGATGAAACTTTAAAGCATTGAAGTATAAGGAGATAAAACAGAATCAATTGGGCACTGGGGATGAATTGACAGAGAAAACTGTCCATTTCATTCAAATGAGATTAAAGGATCAAGAAATATCAAAAACAATTGGGCAGAAAATAGGCTGAATTAAGGTCAAATTAGTTAAATAAAAAGTGTGGGAAAGAGCGTTTTCATTGAGAGAAAAAGACAGACAAATGAAAAGTAAGAAAAATATTATAGTATTTAAAAATATATATTTTAGTTTATCTGAAGGAATGAGTTTTTGCATTTTCAATGGTTCTCTTTAAGGGATGGATCACTGGTTGAACATATTTGACAACTTTAACATTGTTATATTTGTATATACTACACATTAAATTCATAGACGTAACTTTGCATGGTGATTGCAAAGAGGAAATCAGCAAGTTTTCAAAATGCGTTGAACAGTTAAGATGTTTAATGTAATACCCACTCACTCTCTCATACAATTCAGTGTATGAGCCAAGAATAACTTGGAGTTTGGCCTCCGTGTAAGCACACAGCCAAGCCTTCTCTGCGTACTGCAGTTCAATAAGTTGAAGTTGCCTTGAAAGTGGCTCTGGAGTGGAGATGAGGGAGATTGAATAATTTTCTGTTCATCCTGCAGATTAGCTGGTTGTTTCTGCAAAGCTAATGATGGACTGGTACAATTTTTGATGAGGTGTAATTTGCACCATATTGTCCTTTGTCCTTTGCATTCACTGTAGGCAATAATGCCTACTTGGTTATGACAGATTTTAATTCATTTCCTAATGGTTACGCTATTTGAAATTCTATTCCATCTTTCCATTGGTTGAGAAAATAACGTAGTTAAGTTAACTGTCTGCAAGATTTTGATGTATTGAAAGTGATTATACAATAGATGATATGTACTATGGCAGCATGGCATTTTGAAAACAAGCTTCATTGTTAAATAATACATGTTTTATGACTGCCGTAGCTATTTTTGACAGACGTTGTTTACAGTTGCTTCAATTTCTGGATAATGTTGTGAATTATATGTGTAGAATACAGTTTTGTACAATATATATGCAAGTGCATTTGTGCATTTTTGCACATGTGTATTGTGCAAAAACATTCCAAGAATATGATAATAATTAAAAAAAAAAAAGAATTTTAAAGCAATCCCAGTGACTTGGATGTAACTGAGTGCACTGATTGGTTTGGAGGACATGGTATGTATAATGATTACGCTTTGAGGAATAGTCATAATGTTTATATAACAGACATTACATTTATACCACACTTGCCCCATAGTGTCTGTATTGGTCTATTCCCTAAGATGGAGCTATTGAGATAGAAATTCTGTGGATTTTGCAAATTTGCCAAGTTCAACTGTTAGAAAGTTGAAATTTTCAGTGCAATTTTCTGTGCTGTAACAATTCATTCAAGCACTAATTTTGCATTTCTGGTAGTTAGATGAAATTAACATAAATTTACTTAAATACATTTGATTAGATTGTGTGGGTACCACATTAAAAAAACATTCTGTCCCCCTAAACTTTTTGCTCACATGTGACTTGCTGGAAGTATGGACATAATCACATGGCTAGACTATCAGATCTCAGTTGACAGTGAGAGCTATAACAATTGTACAATTTTGCAATGCATCAGAAAGCCCTTTGGTATACCATATCTGTGTCAGTCCATGTTTCATTTTTACTCTGTAAATGACACCTACTCAAGTAGGTGTCTTATTGCCTTTTAAAAAGCTTTTTAGGGTTTTTATTTTTTAAAGCAACTTTCAGGTTGTGCAATCTTGATTTTGAAGAAATTATGCTCTATCTTCAAACGTAGAAAACACTGTAATATTGAATAATTCTATTTGGTTTCCCTTTCTCAGCTGGGGAGAACAATTTTAGTTTTATCCAATCTCTCCACTCACCGTCGGTTTATCATAGTCAATTTCCTCTGTAACATTGCCAGGGCTTTGACGCTATTCCTGAAAGCTGGTGTACAGAACATATACAGCATTCTCTGCCTGAGGCCTAACCAGCAGTTTATAACAATTTTGTACAGCTCCTTTGTTTTCTTTATTGGTAGCCTCCACGTAGTAGCCAATTATCCTACATTCTTAATTGCCTTCTGAACTCATCCTGCCAACTTCAAAGATTAACCAACCTTGGGTCCCTCTGCTCATGCCTCCCTGCCAAGTAGCAGCATGTAGATTCTACCGCCTTTCTCAGCTGTCTCTTCCAAAGTGCATAATTTCCTTATATATCCATATTAAAATGCATTTGTAACAGTGTGTTTTCTTAAATCAAAGAGATTTCTGAATTGAGGAAAAGGAAGATTTGGAGGAGGGCAACTTTTGAGTTTGGGACATTGAAAGGAAATGCAAGAAATTAATTGAAACACGTTACATACCACATTTTAAAAATCACTGATAATAACTTCTCATGTGATAGACCAAAAAGGAAAATTTACTAATGATAGATACAAAATACTGGAGTAACTCAGCGAGTCAGGCAGTATCTCGGGAGAAAATGGAGAGATGATGTTTTGGGTCGGGACCTTTCTTTCGACCAGGGGGTTGGCAACCTTTTTCTGCATAGGGGCCAGGACCCATGTCTGTGAGCGGATGGTGGGCCACATATATAAATATTTATATATTTAAGCAATATTATGTCTACTCAACATAGCAGTCAGTTTGAGACAATGCTATTGAAATGACCCTCACCCCTCTCTGTCTTAAATTTCATGCAGACACTTCGTTACCCTCTCTTCCCCCTCCTCCCCATTCCCTCTCCATGCTCCCCTTTCTCTCCTTCTCCATCTCTCTTCCCCCTCCTCCCCCTCTCCCTCTTCCCACTCCTCCCCCTTTCGCCACCTCTCCTCCCCCTTTCGCCACCTCTCCTCCCCCTTTCGCCACCTCTCCTCCCCCTTTCGCCACCTCTCCTCCCCCTTTCGCCACCTCTCCTCCCACTTTTGCCACCTCTCCTCCCATTTTTGTCACCTCTCCTCACCCAACTCTCCTCCCTCACCTCTCCCCTTCCCCCTCCTCTTTCCTTCCCTTTCCTTATTCCCTTTCCACCCTTCACCCTTTCCCCCATCCCCTCCCTCCTCCTATCCCCACCTCCCTCTCCTACCTCTCCAAGGTCTAGTCCCGTCCATTTACTGCTGGATTCCTGTCTGCCGTGTCCATAAGAACCAACGGCCAGCAGCTCCACCATCTTTGAGGAGAGCGCCCCCTCCTCCAGCCCTGCCCCCCCCCCCCCTTCCCCGGGTGAAGCGCGGGGATGGATGGTTCCGGGGCCGTGCTGAGCACCAGGCATCGCAGCCGCTGCAACTGCAACTGCACTTTTACATCAGTGGAACCGCGCCCACCAATCCAACTGACCCTTTGCCCAGTTTGTGGGATTATATCAGTTCTGATTTTTTGTATCAGCAAGCAGGATTGAAGGCCGATAAATACCCAGGGCCAGATAGTCTGCATCCCAGAGTACTCAAAGAGGTAGCCACAGAAATAGTGGATGCATTAGTGATAATTTTTCAAAATTCCTTAGATTCTGGAGTAGTTCCTGAGGATTGGAGGGTAGCTAATGTAACCCCACTTTTTAAAAAAGGAGGGAGAGAGAAAGCGGGGAATTACAGACCAGTTAGTCTAACATTGGTAGTGGGGAAACTGCTAGAGTCAGTTATTAAAGATGGGATAGCAGCGCATTTGGAAAGTGGTGAAATCATTGGACAAAGTTAGCATGGATTTACGAAAGGTAAATCATGTCTGACAAATCTGATAGAATTTTTCGAGGATGTAACTAGTAGAGTGGATAAGGGAGAACCAGTGGATGTGTTATATCTAGACTTTCAGAAGGCTTTCGACAAAGTCCCGCATAAGAGATTAGCATACAAACTTAAAGCACACGGTATTGGGGGTTCAGTATTGATGTGGATAGAGAACTGGCTAGCAGACAGGAGGCAAAGGGTAGGAGTAAACGGGTCCTTTTCAGAATGGCAGACAGTGACTAGTGGGGTGCCGCAAGGCTCAGTGCTGGGACCCCAGCTATTTACAATATATATTAATGATTTGGACGAGGGAATTCAATGCAACATCTCCAAATTTGCAGATGATACCAAGCTGGGGGGTATAGTTAGGTGTGAGGAGGATGCTTGGAGGCTGCAGGGTGATTTGGATAGGCTGAGTGAATGGGCAGATGCATAGCAGATGCAGTATAATGTGGATACATGTGAGGTTATCCACTTTGGTGGCAAAAACATGAGGGTAGACTATTATCTGAATGGTGGCAGATTAGGAAAGGGGGAGATGCAACGAGACCTGGGTGTCATGGTACACCAGTCATTGAAAGTAGGCATGCAGGTGCAGCAGGCAGTGAAGAAAGCAAATGGTATGTTAGCATTCATAGCGAAAGGATTTGAGTATAGGAGCAGGGAGGTTCTACTGCAGTTGTACAGGGTTTTGGTGAGGCCACACCTGGAGTATTGCGTACAGCTTTGGTCTCCAAATCTGAGGAAAGACATCCTCGCCATAGAGGGGGTACAGAGAAGATTCACCAGACTGATTCCTGGGATGTCAGGACTTTCATATGAGGAAAGATTGGATAGACTCGGCTTGTACTCGCTGGAATTTAGAAGATTGAGGGGGGATCTTATAGAAACTTACAAAATTCTTAAGGGGTTGGACAAGCTAGATGCTGGAAGATTGTTCCCGATGTTGGGGGAGTCCAGAACAAGGGGTCACAGTCTAAGGATAAGGGGGAATTCCTTTAGGACCGAAATGAGGAAAACATTCTTTACACAGAGAGTGGTGAGTCTCTGGAATTCTCTGCCACAGAAGGTAGTTGAGGCCAGTTCATTGGCTATATTTAAGAGGGCATTAGATGTGGCACTTGTGGCTAAAGGGATCAGGGGGTATGGAGAGAAGGCAGGTACGGGATACTGAGTTGGATGATCAGCCATGATCACATTGAATGGCGGTGCAGGCTCGAAGGGCCGAATGGCCTACTCCTGCACCTATTTTCTATGTTTCTATGTTTCTGTGATTGCTAGGAGCATTAAATTAAGTCTTTATGTCGCTGGCCAATAGTATTAAACAGTCTAAAGATGTCTAGATGACGGAGAAAAAAAAATACGGCTGCGGGCCGGATGATTTCGGGTTACAGGCTGGATCCGGCAGGTGGGCTGCCGACCCCTGCTTTATACTAATTGTAGAGGGGAGGAACTGGAAGAGGGAAGGTTTACTCATGGAAGCAGAGGGAGGGTATTGCTGAGGGTCTGTATAAATATATCAGTCTTCACCATGAAGGAAGATTCTGTTTGTTTTTTTTTAGCAAGGAAAGACATGGTTGAGATTCTAGATTGGCCAAAATAATTGATAAAGAGAAGATTTTTAATGTACTGGAAAATCCAGCTACCCTTGATATAGCTCTATCATCTATAGGTGGGATGTATCCTGGGTTAGTGGGGAAAATAGGGGAAGGAATTATAAGAGGCTCAGATTATATTCTTTTAAAGATCTGTATGTTTTTGGAGTGGTGCCCTAGGACTGGAAAATTGGAAATGTTGCGCCTCCTAGTCCAAAAAAGTGTGTAAGGATAAAATCAGCACTGCACACCAATTAGTTCACCTCCGTGGTGGGGAAAGCTCCAGAAATTGTAATCAGGAACAGAACGAACAGTCACTTGGACAAGTGTGAAATAATTAGATGAAGCCTGCACATATTTGTATATAGGCAAATCGTGCTTAACTAATGTGACAGTTGAAAATCTAAAAAACCTGCAGTGCTGGACAGCTGAAACAAATAATCAGGGACAGAATGAACAGTCACTTTGCGGTGGGTCCCTAGTGGTTAGCCACTCATGGTGCAAACCCTCGGCTCTGGGGGTTGGGTCACGTGACTTGGTTTGGCGGGAGGAGCGGGTCACGGGTCCCCCCTGGAGTATCTATACCGCTGGTAACGCCCTTGCCCGGTGTTGTGGTTCTGAGAGCTGTCTTGCATTAACCTAATAAAGATCACTTTGTTTGACAACATGTGTCTTGCTATAACTTGGACAAATGATGGAAAAACTCAAGAAATCAGGCAGCCTCTGTGGAAAGAGAAACAGTTGGAATTTTCCAGCATTTTCTGTTTTTGTAACTTGCTAGACTTTTTTAATGAAGTAACAGAGAGGGTCGATGAGAGAAAGACTTCCAAAAGGCATATGATGAGGTGCCACACAATAGACCTGCCATTTGTCTGAAAGCCTTAGAATAAAGCGGCTTTAGTGGTGAGGAAACAGTCATAACTGTTTTCTAGACTGGAGGGTGGGGAGAAGCCAGCCCCCTAGGGTAAACAGTGAGCTGCTCATTATCAGGCTCTCCTAGACTTTTACAAGTTCCAGAGTTACAGTTAGATTCCTTGCCATTTCAAATATTCAGTCAGGCAGGCAGAATAATGTTCCAACCATCTCAGTATATGCTGAGCAATAAACAAACCACCGGAGGAACGCAGCAAGTTAGGCAGTATCCGTGTATGTGGGTAGGGATGTGTTAAATACCAGTGAATTTAGGTTAGTAGTAATGGGGCGAGTGGTGTGTGAGCTTGGGGAGAGGTAGATTAGTGGTGGTGGGGGTAGTTATGTGTGGTTTAGTCATAGTCATACAGGAATGCATTCCATCAAATAGAGTCCCAGCCTGCTCAACCGCTTCCTATAGCTCAGGCCCTCGATTCCTGGCAACATCCTCGCAAATATTCTCTGCGCCCTTTCTAGCTTGAGCGGCACGGTGGTGCAGCGAAGAGTTGCTGCCTTACAGCGCCAAAGACCTGGGCTTGATCGTGACTACGGGTGCTGTCTGTATGGAGATTGTATACTGTGGCTTTGTGGGTTTTCTCCGATTTCCCCCTCTTCCAAAGGCCTACTACAGTTTGTCGGTTAACTGGATTCTGTAAATTGTCCCTAATGTGTAAGATAGTGCTGGTGTAGGCGGTGATCGCTGGTCGGCACGAACTCAGTGGGCCTGAAGGCCTGTTTCCACTCTGTATCGCTAATTTCTAAAGTCTTAACAACATCAGCATGTAGGATAATAGTGAGGAAGAATAAATGTGGGACATTGTAGTGAATGTGAATTGATGGGGATAGGGTAAGCATGTGTGGGGTGGGGAGAGAAGTGTTCAGGATACGTGAGGCTGCAAATGGACAAATAGGTGTAGATTAACCAAGGTAGGGATGTTTCTTTATTCATTTTATTGGGATCTGGGGCCTCTAGTAGGGCCAGTAATGTTTGCTGTTGCTAAACGCTCCACTCTTTAAAAACATTGATAATGGGACAACCGAGTGTCTTATTGGGCCACGTAGTCCGGGACTGGGGTTAGATGTAGGCTTGATTGATCAGGATGACAGATTTCCTCTGATGGGTTTTTACAACAGTTGGGTATTTATCTTTATGGGTATTTTGTTGCATTTATTATCAAGGCTGGTTGCGGTACAAATTCTGTAAAATTGGATTTAAATTTCACAGCTGATGTAAAGACAAATTACAAATCTGATTTACTTTACATTCTCTGTCGCCCACTGCAACCACCACACACAACAAAGCTCATTCTCACACTCGCACCCACTCTCACTCTCGCACTCACACGCCTCTCCCACACAGAACACCATAACGTGGTGCCTAAAAACAGAAAATGTGATTCTGGAGCATTTGATTGAAAATTTGCAATGCATTGCTTTTGGCAACTATCACAAATTATGTCAACAGTCAACACCATTAATTCTGAAGTGTTTTGCGTTTATTTCTGAAGTGACTATTCTAGAAAAAAAATTACATTGTGCACACAGAGTCCCCAGGAAAAAGATTGCAAGTTTCTAATTCAGCAATTGTTGGTGTAAATGGAATACAGGAGCAAAATCTTCAATGTGGTAGAGTGGGGAAAGGGAAACCAATGAAAACAAAGGCAAATTAGGCTTTGCTTTGTTTGACCAAGACTTTAATCAGTGAGTTACACAAAAGGCTGGAGAAACTCAGCGGGTGCAGCAGCATCTAAGGAGTGAAGGAGATAAGCGACGTTTCGGGTCGAGACCCTTCTTCAGACTGGGAGGTTGTGAGCTTTATAAATAGCTTATTAAACTGCAACTGATTAAGCCGCAACTGATTTGAGTGCTTTTTAGTAACTGGGTTAGAATATGATCATTTATCATTGACAAACCACATTTTGACAACATTGTTCAATATAGGCACTAATTTTGATAACTATTTTTGTATTTGAAAATGTTCTCTATTGAATATCAAGAAAATTGATCAGATCTCAGAGCTAGGGTAATTAAAGGTAGATGACGTAAATATTATCTAAACATTTATCATGGTTGATGTAATGCACATTTTCCTATCTAAATAGATAAGATACATTTAACCAAATACGCAGTTAGAGGCAAATGTTTATAAAAGAGAGAGATGCAAAAAGAAAAACATTGCTTTGTAACCATGTCTGAGAAATAATTCATTGTCATTGCCTAGGTTGACTTGCAATCGAAGATCTATAGTATTGTGTGGATTCTTGTAAGTTTGGTTAGTTAATTTACAGTCACATAGCATGGAAACAGGTCCTTCGACCCAACTTGGCCATGCCAACCTACATGCTACATTAGCCCACCTGCCTATGTTTGTCCCATATCCCTCCAAACCTATCCTATCCATGTACCTGACTAAATGTTCCTTAAACGTTGTGATAGCACCTGCCTCAATTACCGCCTCTGGCAGCTCGATCCATACACCTACCTTTGTGCAGGAAAAAAAAGTTGCCCTTCGGGTCCCTATTAAATCTTTCCTCCCTCACCTTGAACCAATGTGTCCTCTGGTTCCCGATTCCCTTAATCTGGGTAAAGGATTCTGTGCATTTACCCGATCTATTCCTTTCATGATCCTGCAAACCTATAAGATCACCCCTCATTCTCTCGCGCTTCAAGGAATAAAGCCCTAGCCTGCACAGCCTCTCTCTACCGCTCAAGCCCTCAAGTCAAATTACAAAAATAAGGGGGCAGATTATTATCTCAATGGGGTTGGGTTAGGTAAGGGGGAGGTGCATTGATACCTGGGCGTCCATCTACACTGGTCATTGAAAGTTGGCTTACAGGTGCAGCAGGCAGTGAAGAAAGCTAATGGAATGTTGGCCTTCATAACAAGAGGATTTCAGTATAGGAGTAAAGAGGTTCTTCTGCAGTTGTATAGGGCTCCGGTGAGACCACAACTGGAGTATTGTATACAGTTTTGGTCTCCTAATTTGAGGAAGGACATCCTTGTGATTGAGGCAGTGCAGCGTAGGTTCAAGAGATTGATCCATAGGATGGCGGGAGTGTCATATGAGGAAAGATTGAAAAGACTTGGCTTGTATTCATTGGAGTTTAGAAGGATGAGGGGGAATCTTATAGAAACATAAAAATATATAAAAGGACTGTACAAGCTAGATGCAGGAAAAATGTTCCCAATGTTGGGTGAGTCCAGAACCAGGGGCCACTGTCTAGGTCATTTAAGACTTGAGGTGCGAAATAACTTTTTCACCCCGAGAGTTGTGAATTTATGGAATTCCCTGCCACAGAGGGCAGTGGAGGCCAAATCACTGGATGGGTTTAAGAGAGAGTTAGATAGAGCTCTAGGGGCTAGTGGAATCAATGGATATGGGGAGAAGGCAGGCACGGGTTATTGATAGGGGACGATCAGCCATGATCGCAAAGAATGGCGGTGCTGGCTCAAATGGCCTCCTCCTGCACCTATTTTCTATGTTTCTATGTTTGAGTCCTTGCAAGATCTTTGTAAATGTTTTCTGCACCCTTTCAAACTTAAAAATAATTATACGATATTATTTCAGGTTATATTATCGTAGTATTAAATAAGGACTATTGTTAGGTATATGTATACCATTTGGTGTGCTATACAATTAATCAAGTGTTTCTTGTTATATGCACAAATATGTGTTAGGTACAGGTACAATGAGCATGTTGCTTGCAGTAGCGGACTGACTCAGACATTTATGCACAATGTAAAGCATACATTGTGCATAAGTTATCCAAGGCAGCAAAAAGAAAAAGACTATCCAAAGAAAAGATATGAGTGCAAAAAGACAACAAGAAATCAAGTCCATGGTAGTGTAAGAGATAGTCTGCGACATTCAATTGACAAAATAGGTTAGGGTTGTGCTGATCAGTACAAGAACCTGATTGTTGTAGGAAAGTAGCTGTTCCTCAATTTGTGATTTTACATTCCTGCGCCTCCTGCTTGATAGTGGCAGAAGAAGAGGGCCTGATCCAGATTGTGGGGTTTCTTGATCCTTCATGAGGTTGATTTTGATGTTGTGGAATGAAGAAGCATTGATGTAAACTTTGGTTCCATGTATCAGTGGAGCACACGTAAGCCCTCTGTAAGTAGTGGTAGGAGTGCACCACCACACAAACGACTCGGGAAGACGGCGCTGGTATAATTCAGTGGGTTAGGCAGCATCTTGCGATAACATGGATAGGTGACCTTTCGGGGCGGGACTTTTCTTCAGATAGGGTCCTGACCTGAAACCATCTATCCGTGTTCTTGCCTGACCTGCTGACCTACTCCAGCACTCTGTGTCTTCTTTTGTAAACCAGTATCTCCATTTCCTTGTTCACGGCCTGCTTTGGCAACTCATACGCCCAGGGACAAAGGAGATAACAAAAAGTGGTGAACACTGCCTAGTCCATGACATGTACTGACCTCCTCCATCATCGAAGGGAATTAGAGGAGACACTGCCTCAAAAAGATCGGCAGCATCATCAAGGACCCACACCTCACATTTCACACCTGCCATCAGGAAGAAGGTGCAGGACAATAAACTAAACTGAACTGAACAGGCGGAGCCTAAAACTATGACAACCAGGTTCAGGAACAGCTTCTTTTCAACAACCATCAGCTATTGAACGCTGTGTACTCCAACTAAACTGTAAACTACCAACTGCCTTGATTGCACTCGGGACTCGGGCTTTGTTTTTGCATGATATATATGTATATTTTAAATGTATTGAAACTTATTTATTTTACTATTTAACTAATTTATTGAACTTATTGCCCATTGTATCGATGGAGTACTATGTTTACATACATGTTGTGCTGCTGCGAGTAAGAATTTCACTTTTCCCTTTTGGGTAATATGACAGTAAAATTGACCTCTCCTGGTAACTTATTGTATATATTTTTGTTGTTGTTGCATCTAATGTGCTTGTAAAGCTGCAGAAAATAAGAATTTTATTCTTCCAGTTCATATCCTGTGCACATGACAATTATACGTATTTTGACTCCTGATGCTTGGAAGAAACCATATTGTTAACATCGGTGAGAGATCAAGGTTTTTTGCAAACATAGTGCTGGAAATTAGTATTGGAATGTGAAACTCAATGAAGAATTTTCATATTTGATAATACATAGCAAATCATTTGGAAGATGTAAGTTCCATCAATTAATCTTTTGGTTTCAAGAGTGAGTGATCAACTGAAAAAACAGAGGACATGCAGACCAAAGGAGTTGTTGGCATTACAAATGAAACCCCATTCTGTGAAATAGATGTCAAAATACATGCCAGTCAGTTTCACAAGGTGACCGAATGAAAATAATAGCTCAAGTTTAACACCATTGAATGCAGCACCAAAGAGAAAGAACACAGATTTTAGAGAATGAGTTATGCAGGGGAGGACAATAGGTGCAGGAGTAGGCCATTCGGCCCTTCGAGCCAACACCGCCATTCAATGTGTTCATGGCTGATCATCCACAATCAGTATCCCGTTCCTGCCTTCTCCCCATATCCCCTGACTCCGCTATCTTCAAGAGCCCTATCTAGCTCTCTCTTGAAAGAATCGAGAGAACTGGCCTCCACCGCCCTCTGAGGCAGAGAATTCCACAGACTCACAACACTCTGTGTGGAAAAAGTGTTTCCTCATCTCTGTTCTAAATGGCTTGCCCCTTATTCTTAAACTGTGGCCCCTTGTTCTGGACTCCCTCAACATCGGGAACAGTGAAACCAGGCCTGGAAAAAGTCACTGAAATGGAAGCACCAAAGCAGAAAATGTGTAAATCTGGAGACACAAGGAACCGTAGATGTTAGAACCTTGAGAAAACACAAAGAGCTGGAGTAACTCCGTAGGTCAGCAGCATCCCCGGAGAACATGAATGGGTGATGCTTCACGTCAGGTCCCATCTTCAAACTGAGGAGGGCCCCTGATCCGAAACGCCCAGAAGGAGAATCCGGGCCTAAAACATCACCTATCCATGTTCTCCAGGGATGCTGCCTGACTCGCTGAGTTGCTTGCTGAGTGTCTTCTTTGTAAACCAGCATCTGCTGTTCCTTGTTTCTTTGTGTATTAAAGCCATGTGGATGTGGAGAAATATAAGCTGAGAGCTAGATTTGTTGGTACTGAACAGACATCCATAAAGATGTAGTGAGTGATTCGACATGCACAATATGCCAGCACTCTATAAAAAGAAACAGTGCTCACTAATATACAAATAAGGCATTCATGAAACATTTGAGAGATTCAATAGTTCTAATTGTGCAGCTGGATCAAAGGATCCCTGCAAAGCCGATGTGTGACAGCAGAGCCTAATTTTCTTCTGAAGTTTCAAGAGCATGCGGAGCAATATAGATTCATGATTCTGACATTATCTTCATACTGTCCAAGAGACATATTAATGAAGAGATGTGTTGAAGCAATCAAAAGAAGACCTATAAAAAGAGGAGAGATTAAGGCAGACCTAAATCTTGACCAGTTGTCACTCGAAACAACATTGTCAAGATTCACAAACGATTGCCAGCCATGGTGCTGATGGAAAAAGACCTTTTTTTTCACCCAGTTTTATTCCACCAGGGAGGTCTTACCTTCCACTGCCTGCAACCTCCGGCATCCACCTTCAACTAGCATCGCAACCGGCTTAGACTAAAAAATTACCGATTTTGAAAACGGCAACCTATATTTTGTTGCGGCCAGATTTGAATTTTTTGAAATAATCGCCGGAACATAGAAGAAGCGGAAACCACTTTCGACCATTAGGGAGACTGACAAAAACCTCCGGGAACCGCACGGAAACCTTGGGTGGGGCGCAAAGTTTCCAGAGGAATTGTGTACTTCTGTTACATGCCAACAAATCACAGCATCATTTATAGCCATAAGTGATTGTGGTGCAAATACCCAATCATAGAATTGAGTAATCTAGAGGTGACAGCTTGCACTCATTAAAAGTTTGCATAGTTCAGGGAAGCATACAATGGGCTACAGTATGTTTGGCTGTTTCAATGTTTAACCTTCATACATTGCCTGAGGCATACAGAGAAGATGACATTAGAAAGAGCAGCACGGTGCCACACTGGTACAGCTGTTGCCTCACAGCGCCAGAGAGTCAGGTTCGATCCTGACCTTGGTTGCTGCCCTTGTGGAGTTTGCACGTTCTTCCTGTGATCTTATGGATTTCCTCCGGGTGTTCTGGTTTCATCTCACGTTCCAATGATGTGCATGTTTTTAGGTTAATTGGCCTCTGTAAATTGTCCCTAGTATGTAGGGAGTGGATGTGAAAGAGAGATAACATAGCACTAATGTGAATGGGTGCTCGATGGTTTGTGTGGACTTGGTGGGCCGAAGGGACTGTTTCCATGCTGTACCTTTCAATCAATTAATTAATCAATCAATCATATAATCGTTGAACCAAAATCTGGATGTCTAGATCACATGACAAAGAATGGCAGAACAGACTCCGCGATATTGGACATCTGATTATGATTGACTTTCCTGAACTTTTGATTAATTGGTTCCAATGCCAGATGCAAACAGGCTCTCCTTCCCAAGTCAACAGAATTGAAAATGGTGAACATGGATCCTTCATTATGTTAGGGAATTGCATGTTGTGGGATAAGATTGTACACATGTACACATTGAATGACATAGTTATACACTATTAAAGAATCAGACAGCACATCTGTTAAGATTATGCACATCACTGGTGGATTACTGCTAAAGGTTGGGTCCTGTCCCAAAACACCACTCATCTTCTTTTCTCCAGAGTTGCTGCCTGACCTGCTGAGTTACTCCAGCACTGGGTCTATCTTTAACAAATCTGTAGATTCTGGAATGACTTCTGCAGAATGGAAAGTACTAATGTGAGATTTAAATAAATATAATAATTCCAGCGATCCAGATTTATTCCTGACATCTGGTGCAGTCTTTGTAAGGTTGCTCATTTGCTCTGGGACTGCGAGGTTTCTTCAGATGCCCCGGATTTACTCCCACATTCCAAAAATGTATGGGTTGGTCGGCAGATTGGCCAAGTTATCCCTAGTGTGTATATGAATTGTAAAACTTGGGAGGGGTGAGTTGATGGGAATGTGGGGGAAATAATTGCGAAAGGTGGAATTAATCTATTTCGGTAATTGATGGCCAAAATAGAAATATAGAAAATGGGTGCAGGAGTAGGCCATTCGGCCCTTCGAGCCTGCACCGCCATTTAATATCATGGCTGATCATCCAACTCAGTATCCCGTACCTGCCTTCTCTCCATACCCCCTGATCCCCTTAGCCACAAGGGCCATAACTCCCTCTTAAATATAGCCAATGAACTGACCTCAACTACATTCTGTGGCAGAGAATTCCAGAGATTCACCACTCTCTGTGTGAAAAATGTTTTTCTCATCTCGGTCCTAAAAGACTTCCCCCTTATCCTTAAACTGTCACCCCTTGTTCTGGACTTCCCCAACATCGGGAACAATCTTCCTGCATCTAGCCTGTCCAACCCCTTAAGATTTTTGTAAGTTCCTATAAGATCCCCCCTCAATCTTCTAAATTCTAGCGAGTACATGCCGAGTCTATCCAGTCTTTCTTCATATGAAAGTCCTGACATCCCTGGAATCAGTCTGGTGAACCTTCTCTATAGTCCCTCTATGGCAAGAGTGTCTTTCCTCAGATTAGGAGACCAAAACTGTACGCAATACTCCAGGTGTGGTCTTACCAAAATCCTGTACAACTGCAGTAGAACCTTCTTGCTCCTATACTCAATTCCTTTTGCTATGAATGCTAACATACCATTAGCTTTCTTCACTGCCTGCTGCACCTGCATGCCTACTTTCAATGACTGGTGTACCATGACACCCAGGTCTCGTTGCATCTCCCCTTTTCCTAATCGGCCACCATTCAGATAATAGAATACTCTCCTGTTTTTGCCACCAAAGTGGATAACCTCACATTTATCCACATTATACTGCATCTGCCGTGCATTTGCCCACTCACCCAACCTATCCAAGTCACCTTGCAGCCTCCTAGCATCCTCCTCGCTGCTACCACTGCCCCCCAGCTTTGTGTCATCTGCAAAACTTGGAGATGTTGCATTCAATTCCCTCGTCCAAATCATTAATATATATTGTAAATAGCTGGGGTTCCAGCACTGAGCCTTGCGGTACCCCACAAGTCACTGGCTGCCATTCTGAAAAGAACCCATTTACTCCTACTCTTTGCTTAACATGGACTTGGTAGGCCAGAAGTTTCCTTGCCATATTTCTCTATGGCTTTAAATTCAGTCAGTTTTTCTGCGAGTTAAGTATCACAATGGTTGTTGTTTGATTGTCTATACAACACTCGGAAAATTACCTTTGACTGAAAATTGTACAAGATTGCACCAGGAATCTATTTGGAAGTGTGAAAGGTAACTAATTTCAAATGGAGCTTATCTGGCTCTATTTAACCACCAGCCATTTATCCAATATTTTTGCGAACATGTCCAATTTTAAAAGGCTTTTAGATATGCAGAGGGATATGCAGGGAATGGAAAGATATGTATCACGTGCAGGCAGAGGAGATTAGTTTACCTTAGCATCTTGTTCGGTATGGATATTGTGGGCCGAAGGACCTGTGCTGTACTGTCCTATGTTCTTTGAATAGGAAATTAATCTGGGTTCTAGACATAAAACTTGCTGGGGATATCTCTGTTCTCACCTAAATAAGCTGTGAATTTTGTCAAAAATCAGATATTGGCATCTACATTTACTTTGTTTTTGTTTTTAAAATAGGAATGAAATCAAAAATGGTCTTGAAGCTCTCAAAGCAGTGATACCAGCGGGTGACACCTACATGCATGAGGGTATAAAAAAGGTAAGTTTTTGTTTTCATTTACTTGGTAGAACTATGGAATAATAATGACCTATTTGCTTGGCAAGTACAACAAACAATCTATACCAATCAAATGTGATCATAATAGTTAATAGCAAACATGGATAATACCATAACGTAATATACAGACAATCAGTTACTGCATGGAAAATTAGAAAATCTGTATACTTAAGAGCCTGTCCAACCAGCATCCGACTCCATGCGATGAGCGCGACCAAACCGGCAGCAGGGGCCGCGCGGAGGTCGGGTAATCCCCTGTACAGGGCCGATCCCACCAGCATGCGCCTGCATGCGGCGAGCACAACCAAACCGGGGCCGCGCGGAGGTCGGGTGAGTGGCGCGACGCGGCGCAAAGTGGAGCGAAGTCCGCAAGGTAAGTTCGCAAGGACAGAGAGGGACACACAGAGAGGGTCACGGAGGCACATATAGAGAGGGTCACGGAGGCACATATAGAGAGGGTCACGGAGGCACATATAGCGAGGGTCACGGAGGCATGACGTCGAGGCAGTGCGTAATGTGTCGAGGCGGCTGCGGGCCGACGGGCCGCTGCCGCGCGGAATTTTTAAACACGGTCAGTTTTTCGGAGCCCCGCACAATGTCGGGACCAGCTCCGCACAATTCTGCACGGCTCCGGCGATCGAAGTGGGACCGGCCCCGCGAGGCAGGACGGCTCAAGCGACCACGTTAGGTTGCGGTCACCGCATGGAGTCGCATGCTGGTAGGACAGGCCCTTTAGTTTACTAAAATGAAATAACTATTCAAATTGATGTAAAGAATGTTCTAAATGTGCCCATTTAGTTTTTGGTCTTGGGACAATTATATATCTTGCAAATTGATTTGTTGCTTTGTGTATTTGTGGTTCGAGTATTCCTATGATTGTTAATATAACATGTAAAATATGGCATATTTTCTGACCATAAATAGCAAATCTTTGGATGACCTCGAGCTTGCTTGTCAGCTGCCCCTGGATCACACTGTTTCTGTTCCAACACCAGTACTTAGGGAAGTGACAATGAAATTTAACCTCTACCAGTGGTGTGGATTGAAGAAGGGGATGGTGGCTCTTTGTGGCCTCTAGGACCAGAGGTCATAGCTTCAGAATAAAAAGATGTACCTTTAGAAATGAGATAAGAAGGCATTTCTTTAGTCAGAAGGTGCTGAATTGTGGAATTGATTGCCACAGAAGACTGTGGAGACCAAGTCATTAAGTATTTTTTGGCGGTGCTGCATGGCAGTTGCGGTCCACCTGCAGTCCGTCTGTTTTTTTCTTTTTTTTGTCGTCTTCTGTCTGTTTTAGTTAGAATTTTGGTTTATTAGGTTGTGTGTGTGGTGTGGGGGGGGGGGGGGGGGGGGGAGAAAGAGGGGAGAAACAAGGTTTTAGTCTCTCCCTTCGGGGGGTTGTGACCTTTTCTTGTCGTGTTCCCCGTCACTGTCTCCGTCTGTGCTGAGGCCTAATGGTGGAGCTGGCGGCCTCGGAGCTGTGGCGAGTGTTCAGCGTTCAGAGCTCCAGCGGCGGCGGCGACTCGGCTTCAGAGCTGCGGTGTTCCAGTGGCGTTCTAGCGGTGCTCCAGCAGCGGCCCGGCTTCAGAGCTCCGGTGCTCCAGCGGTTCCTCCAGCGGTGCTCCAGCGGCGGCCCGGCTTCAGAGCTGCGGTGCTCCAGCGTTCCAGCAGTGGACCCTGATTCAGAGCTGTGGCGGTGTTCCAGCATTCCGGCGACGGCGGTAGCCCGGCTTCGGAGGCTCGGCCGTGGGCCTAGTGGACGATAACATCGAAGGCCTGGATCGCCTCAGCGCAGAAGGACAAGGAGGGAAGAAGACAAAGACTTTTGCCTTCCACCACAGTGAAACACCACAACAAAAATTTCGTTCAGACTGAAATGACAATAAAGGAATATAATCTAATCTAATTTTAAGGTGGAGATTGACAGATGTTTGGTTAATAGGAAGGCAGGAGTATAGGGTTGAGAGATCTGCCATGATTGAATGGTGGTAGACTTGATGGGCCAAATGGCCTAATTCAGCTCCTATAATCTATGATGAACCTATGAACTCTTGCCATTAGTATGGCACAGGAATAAGAATTGGACTGGTACTGGTGTGTAGTGGAGGGAAAGGGATTGGGAGATTTCTGGAATGGGGGTTGCGTTGGTGAGAGAGAAGCAGGGATTGGGCTGTTAGTGATGTTGGGGTTTGGGGTCAAAGTCCGGGAGATTGGTCAGTGATGAATGTTGTGGATTGAGTGATGTTTGAGGGGAAAAGCATGTAATGCGGGAAGAGTTGCAGGAATTAGATCTAAGATAGGCACAGAATGCTGGAGTAACTCAGTGGGTCAGGATACTGCCTGACCCCTGAATTAATCCAGCATTTTGTGTCTATCTTTGGTGTAAACTAGTATCTACAGTTCCTTCTTACACAGGATTTAGATCTCCCAAGTCAGCACTACCTTTTGTTAAACTTACTCATTTTGTGAATATCCAACAGTTGACGTTCCCAGGGTATTGTGGTTCAATTTCCTTTGCAACATTTGTCAAGAAGTATTGCATGATGCATGACATCAGCCAACATGACCCTGACACCGATGTTATGTTGTGGTCACAATGATGACTTGTGGCAGGAAAAGCTAAAGTGGATGGAAATGCTCACTTGACCATTCCAAGTGAAGCAATGTGACTGGAAATGGTCTTTATTATTCATCAGTCATTTGTGTAAATTCCAACTAATCGGCTGCTATTCAACATCCCTTTCCTCCACACCACAATGTTTTTCAGCAAATTGCTAAATTGCAGGTTATTTCCACATGATTTGATAAAGTAAAAAGTTATAGACTATTAATGTTTATATGTTTGCACAATTGTTAACACAGGAAGTAAACCATTGACTTGGCTATGACACATTTATCTAAATAACTTTCAACCTATTGGCAGTGCATTTTCATCAGAAAAATAATGCAATTTATTATGACATTTAAAAAATAAATGCAAAATTTTACATGGTATATTCAGAATTGCTTCAAAACCCTTCATGAAATGTACCCATGTGCCTGATGTTTACTCGGTTTGGCCACTGTACTGATTCTCCCCAATCCTTGTGGAGATGCATGGATCCAGCTTTCCTGGCCCTCCAGATGAATGAGTGAGGTAGTGAGGCACCTTACTCCATGAGCAATGGCTTCAGAGAGTGTGTACCTGAGGTGCCACTCCTTGAATGCTCTCTCAGAGCTCGAAAGCAGACAAGGTTGTGGCTGGTTTAGTGTCCCAAGAATGTGAGAGGCTTTGTAAAAGAGTCAGAACTTTATTCCCAGAGTGGAAACATTAACTACTAGAAGGCATATCTGTAAGGTGAGTGGGGCAAAGTTTAAACGAGATGTGCGGGGGCAAGTTTTTTACATAGAGAGGTGGATGCTGGAATGAGTAGCCAGGGGTGATGGTAAAGACAGACCGGATAGTGTAAGGAGTAGAGGGACATGGATCATGTACAGGCAGATGAGATCAGTGTAACTTGGCATCATGTTCGGTACAAACACTGTGGGCTGGGGCCTATGCTGTATTGTTCTATGTTCTATTGAGCTCAATTTAAGGTTGAAGTACTGTTGTTGTATGGACTATATACAAACAGGTAAAACTATGCCACTTGTCAAGGGAGAATCTTGTTAGTCTCAGAAGTATAGGTGAGGCGATCAGATTGGTACCACATTTGGGTTAAGATTGGTCCCACATTTGTTGGCGAGAGGCAAAAAAGGGGAGGAGGAAGTTATGCTAGCAATCTCAGCGAGAATCTGAGACCGCTGGAAGCAGCTCATGAAGCAGCTCTGATATAATTGGGTTAATCTGAGACAGACATATTTTAGAACAATGTTATTTAATTTTCTGGCCAGTGATCTAAAGGAACGTCATGCAGATTCCAGCTGTATCCAACTTGAAAATTGGGATATACATTTGGAAGTGCCAAACCTAATTTCTAGCGTTTCAACATGAAAAGCGTTACAATTGCTTTCCCATCCATAAATTACTGGTATTTATGTATGTGGCATCATAAATAAGCAGTGTGATGGATACAAACTTCTGTACTGTTATTTATTGAGCCTTAAAATAAAAAAAATGGCACAAGAATGATCTAATATAAAGGAAGAGGACAACTTGTTCAGATTTTAAGGATTTGGCAATCTCACTACGGTAGTTCAAAAAAAGATCATGTCTGATGTAATTAAACCAGAATTTGAATTATTTTGCAATGGTGATTATACAACATGATTTCATCCCACAATGAATAAAGCCACAGAGGTCTATCTGTCAGTTTTGATATTTCTTACTTTTTCAAGATTTAAATAAGGTGTAGATTTGGAATGGAATACTTTACAATAATTTGTTATCATTGGTCATTAGTTTTGAATGAACAAAAAATCCTGCTGAAGTGTTCAGAATCAACATCCTGATTTGTTTTATAATCACAATGTTGAATCTTGTGAATATAATGCATGATAGCTGGTCCACCAATACAAACACAGACAGGAAGGCACCAAGGCTCTAAGGGAACCTGTGGTTTATCGATTATTGTGCAACTGTGATCAATACTATTTTGCAAAAGAAAACTGAAATCTACTCTATCAACTATTTAATATTTTAATGTAAAGTGCAGAAGACTTAAATATTTCAAGACTGATTTTAAATAGACTCGATGGGCTAAATGGTCTAATTCTGTTCCTATGATGAATTACACTACATTGGTACTGTAGCCCAGATAGAAGGTTACCTGGAAGTTTTGACAAATGTTTTTCTTTACCAACTACACTAAGTGGGACCCATGTTCACACAGGAGGGCTGGTCCCCCAATGTAATATTCCACCTCTCCACCAATTCCAATATTGGCGGCAAGTGGGGGGGGGGTCTTTCTGGAGCGCTCTTCACTCGCGATCTTCCAGAGTGACTGACTTGCGTCCAGGCATCCGGGGTTTTATAGTCCTGCGCCCCCCCCCCCCCCCCCCGAAGGGAAGTTACCTTCATTGTGATTGAGAGGCGAGAGAACCAAGCAGCAGATCTCAACATTTTTTTTAACATTCATAACTTTTTTATTTTTCATCGATCGGATCGAAATCCTCGGGGCTGCCTCAGCGGAGACAGGAAGTGGTCAAGATGAGATTTTTAGTTATATAGCTGTAGAGAGATAAAGAACAATGAATGAAAGATATGGAAAAAAGTAACGATGATAAAGAAAACGGACCATTGTTAGCTGTTTATTGGGAAAAAATGATAAGCTGGTGCGACTTGGGTGGAGGAGGGATTGAGAGAGCGTGAATGCCGGGATTACTTGAAGTTGGAGAAATCAATATTCATACCTCTGGGTTGTAAGCTGCGCAAGCGAAATATCAGATGCTGTTCCTCTAATTTGTGTATAGCCTCACGCTGACAATGGAGGAGACCTAGGACAGAATGGTCAATGTGGGAATGGGAAGGAGAATTAAAGTGTTTACCAACTGGGAGATCAGGTAGGTTCAGGCGGACTGAGCGAAGGTGTTCAGCGAAATGATCGCCCAGTCTACGTTTGGTCTCGCCGTTGTTTATGAGTCTACATCTTGACGGATACAGTAGATGAGGTTGGAGGAGGTGCAAGTGAACCTCTGCCTAACCTTAAAGAACTGTTGGGATTCCTGGGCAGAGTCACGGGAGGAGGTATAGCGACAGGTGTTGCATCTTTTGTGGTTGCAGGGGAAGGTACCCGGGGAGGAGGTGGTTTGGGTGGGAAGGGATGTGTTAACCAGGGAGTTGCAGAGGGAACGGTCTCTGCGGAAAGGGGTGGAGCTGGGAAGGTGTGACTATTGTTGGGATCCCGTTGGATGTGGCAAACATTTTTGGTGAATTATGTGTTGTATGCGACGGCTGATGGGGTGAAAGGTAAGTACTTGGGGAACTGTCTCTGTTGCGACTAGGGGGAGGGGGAGCAAGGGCGGAGCTGCATGGTACCAAGGAGACACAAGTGAAGGCCTCATTTATGATGGGAGAGGGGAACCCCCGTTCCCTAAAGAATGAGGACTTCTCAGATGTCCTAGTATGGAGCACCTTGTCATGGGCGCAGATGCGGCGTAGACAGAGGAATTGGGAGTAGGGGATAGAGTACTTGCAGGAAGCTGGGTGGGAAGACGTTTAGTAGGGATAATTGTGAAGTTAGTGGGTCTGTAATAGTCATCAGTCGATAGTCTATTTCCTGTGATGGAGACGGAGATCAAGAAAGGGGTGGGAGGTGTTGGAGATGGTCCAGGTAAGTTTGAGTGCAGGATGGAAATTGGTGGTGAAGTTGATGAAGTCCTTGAGTTCTGAATGAGTGCAGGAAGTAGCACTGATACAGTTGTCAATGTAATGGAGATCGAGCTCTGGGATAGGGCCAGTGTATGCCTGGAACAGGGATTGTTCAACGTACCCTACAAAGAGGCAGGCATAGCTGGGGCCCATGTGGGTGCCCATAGCTAAGCCTTGGACCTGGAGGAAGTGGGAGAAGTCTAAGGAGAAGTTGTTAAGTGTGTGGACCAACTCCACTAGATGGAGTAGAGGGAAATTGAATGGTTTTGCGATCAAGGAAGAAACGGAGGGCTTTAACGCCTTCCTGGTGGGAGGTGTAGAGTGACCGAACTTCCATCATAAAGATGAGGGGGTGGGGGCTCAGAAAGCAAAAGACATTGAAGAGATGAAGGGCATATGAGGTATCTTGGACATAGGTCGGGAGAGATTGGACTGGGGGGGTTAGGATGGAGTTTCAGTGGGGCAGGAGCAGACAGAAGCAATTGGTCTGCCAGGGAAGTTGTGTTTATGGATTTTGGGGAGAAGGTAAAACCGAGCTGTGCTGTTCTATGAAACGAAAAGGTTGGAGGCTTTCTTTCTGCTGACTGGTTAGCATACAACAAAAAGCTTTTCACTGTACCTCGATACATGTGACAATGAACTAAACTGAACTGAACACTTAGTCATAGAGTGATACAGTATGGAAACAGGCCCATTGGCCCAACTCACCCACACCGGCCAACAATGTCCCATCTAGCCTAGTCCCACTTGCCTGCGCTTGGTCCATATCCCTCCAAATCTGTCCTATCCATGGACCTGCCTAACTGTTTCTTAAACGATGGAAAAGTCCCAGCCTCAACTACTTCCTCTGGCAGCTTGTTCCATACGCCCACCACTGTATGTGTGAAAAAGTTACCCCTCGGATTCCTCTTTACCACTTAACGTTGAACCTATGTCCTCTGGTCCTCGATTCCCCTACTCTGGGCAAAAGACTCTGTGCATCTACCAGATCTATTCCTCTCATGATTTTGTACCCCTCTATAAGATCTCCCCTCATCCTCCTGTGCTCCATGGAATAGAGAGCCAGCCGACTCAACCTCTCCCGATAGCTCACACCCTCTAGGCCTGGCAACATCCTTGTAAATCTTTTCTGAACCCTTTCAAGCCAGATACTATCTTATAACATGGTGCCCAGAAATTAACACAATATTCTAAATACAGCCTCACCAACGTCTTATACAACTGCAACATGTTCTCCCAACTTCTGTACTCAATACTCTGACTGATGCAACACCTCACACTTCTCTGTATTAAATTCCATCAACCATTTCTCCACCCATCTGGCCAATCAATCCAGATCCTGCTGCAATCGTTCACAACCATCTTCACTATCCGGAAAACCACTAACTTTCGTATCATCAGCAAACTTGCTAATCTTGCCCTGTATGTCAGGAGTCTGAAGAAGGCTTCTGACCTGAAACATCACCTGTTCATATTCTCCAGAGATATCACCTGATCCGCTGAGTTACTCCAGCAATTTGTGTATTTTTTCCTTTGGCAAGATGTTAATCTCTAGTTATTACCAGCCATCACCCTTCCCGAGACCGGTTGCCTGATCCCACATTTCTACCAGCAATCCCACACTCATCTTATTTCGCGCTGCAAGGTCCTCTGTGCATGAAGCAAAGAGTATGACAGTCTGCTGTAGTGCTAAAAGCATTGAGCTTGTGCACGATTGAGGTTTGCAATGGCTGGCACATGACTATAATGCAGCAGCCCCCTTTGGCACACCAATTACTGGGCCATTACCATCTTGAAAAGGAAAGGGATGGAAGACAAATGTTGTAAAGCTGAGAAATAATTTCAGAGGTTGATTTTTCATTTAAAAACTTGGGTTTACAAGTTTGCCAAAGATAATATAATTTTTAATGTGATCATTGCATCTTGGACCCAAAGCCCTTGTATGGACCCGTAGAATGTTGAATGTGAAAGTGCATACTGACGTACTGATCATTAATTCCCCCAAAATGACTGTACAGCAGCAAAACCAGTAGCAGCAGATAAAACTACACTTCTATTTGATGGCATTATTGCTGTCCTGGAGTTAGATGACTGGATCAAATGCATCCTCATCTCCACTGTTGCAATGTGGCTCATGAGAATTTGCCCTCCGCAACTTCTTGAGTGTTTCAACTGGTCAAACAAAGGTGGCAGATCGGTAGAGCTATTGCCTTATACCGCCAGAGATCCGGGTTCGATCCTGACTACGGGTGCTGTCTGTACAGAGTTTGTATATTCTTCCCATGACCTGCGTGGGTTTTCTCCGAGATATTTGGTTTCCTCCCAAATCCAAAGAGGTACAGATTTGTAGGTTAATTGGCTTGGTATGAATGTAAAATTGTCCCTGGTGTGTCTAGGGTAGTGTTAATGTGCGGGGATCAGTGGTTGGCGCGGATTCGGTGGGCCAAAGGGCCAGTTTCTGCGCTGTATCTCTAAACTAAACTAAGCTAAAGAGTGGCTATGATTTGATGGGAGAGACATTTTTAATTGGTAAGTGCCACTTTGAGTTAGCATGACAAACCTTGAAATAATGGGTTAGAACTCACTCAACCCATTTGAGTTAATTTAATAAAACTATATTGGAGGCATAAAGGTTTGCAATATTCCTGAGAACTTGCTAATTTTATTTATTCACTGGCTCTAAAGAGGCAGGCCTTGCAATGGAGGCTTGCATTCATTTCACAATTCACTTATCTCTTTCATTCTCCCTCTCCCATCCATTCGTAGCGAAAGTGACGCTCTTAAGTTAGGGGATGATCCTAGCCTAGACTGGCGGTACTGAGCACTAAGATTCTCACTTGATAAATGGTGTGGTTTTACCTGTTTGAATTTAGTCAATACAGATATGTCAACCTTAAATAGACCCAAAAAGCTGGAGTAACTCAGCAGGTCAGGCAGCATCTCTGGAGAAAAGGAATAGGTGATGTTTTGGGTAGAGACCCTTCTTCAGACTGACAGCCAGGGGAGAGTGAACTGAGATATATGAAAAGGTACATAGAACAAATTAATGAAAGATATGCAAAAAGACAGATCAAAGCCAGCAACGATGATCAAGGAAAGGTGGAGCCCACAATGGTCCATTGTTGACTGTAGGGAAAATGATGAGAACCTGAATACAGTTCAATACTGCTATGTTAACCTCTGTCTAAGCTTGGGCAAATACAGTGTATGTTATGCATTTCTCAGTAGTTTGGTTTGGTGCTGCTCAAGTATGCCATTCTCTTTGTGTAACAAAATTAAAAGCTGTTTTTCCACCCTTCGTAAGATCTTCAGTCACAGGGCAGTCTGATTCTATTTTAATAATTCAGCATTTGCTGTGTCTTCCTGCTGATTAAATATCAAACTTTAGTGTGTTTTAAAAATCTCTGTAGTCAAATTAACAGATAATTAGGCCATTTGGGAAAACACTCTGCATGCTCCTTCATCAAACTAATGGGGCATATTATAAAGAGAGGCAGAAAGGTTTGTTATAGCAGTTTAAAGACAAACATTATTTCCACTTGAACTAAACTGTTTTAAAATGCTCAAAGGCAACCAGTAACTATTATTATTATGTTTAATTTGTGTTTTTTAAAGTTATGCTTGGCTGAATAATTGAATGAAGCTTTCTCGCTTCCAGTGGTGAACAAATGGATTATTCCAGTGCCTAAAAAGTGAAAAATAAAACTGCAGGTGCTGGGAATCTGAAATTAAGGCAAAAAATGTTGGAGGTACTCAAAGTCAGCAGGCATCTGTAAAGAGACAAAGTGGTATTGTTTCCACAGCATGGAGTTGCATGCAAAAATATTGAGCAGTGATCAGGCCGTAATTCTGAAATCAGTTATCCAATTTGTACTTAAGGTGCATACATACCTTTACCATTTAGAAGGACCGGTAGACAAATACCTTTCCTTGATCATGCTTACCTGGTATGGGAGAATCGGTGGTCACAATTGCCGATCTCCCGGGACGAGGCTGTCCCATTGCTTTTCGGGATTGCGGATGGCTGCAATGTCCCCAAATGCGGGATACTCGACTGCAAAATTTGTGGTAGTGAAGGGACTGCATTCGCGCTCGTAACTTAGTTAAAAATAAAGGGAGGCACGGTGGCGCAGCGGTAGAGTTGCTGCCCTTACATCGCTTGCAGCGCCGGGTTCGATCCCGACTACGGGTGTTGTCTGTATGGACTTGTACATTCTCCCAGTGATCACGTGGGTTTTCTCCGAGATCTTCGGTTTCCTCTCACACTCCAAAGACCTACAGGTTTGTAGGTTACTAAGGTACTGGAAGAGAGAAGGTGGGTGACGGTGAGAAAGGGGAGGAAACATGGAATGCAAAGGTCCCCGGGTGTCGTACCTCTTGAGAACAGGTTCACCCACTTAGAAGCTGTCGGGACAGAAGACGTTAACACACTGTGCGGCTCACTGGCCTGCGAAGCAAAAAGTGCTGTTGAGCCAAAACCAAAGAGGCCGACGTTAGGCAATGCCCTGGTAGTTGGGAGACTCCATTTTGTGAGGTACGGACAGGGGTTTCTGCGGCAACAGACGGCATTCGAGGATGGTGTGCTGCCTCCCTGGTGCCAGGATCCAGGATGTCACGGACAGAGTGCCGAAAATCCTCAAGGGCGAAGGTGAACAGCCGGAAGTGGTAGTGCATGTTGGCACAAACAATGTCAGAAAGTAGGGGTTGAATATTCTGCAGCGTGACTTTAGAGAGCTCGGAAAATTCTGAAAAGCAGGATCTCGATGGTGGTTATCTCCAGATTGCTTCCAGTTCCTCGTGCTGGCGAGAGCAGGAACAGGGAGATACAGGACCTTAATGTGTGGCTGAGGAACTGGTGCAGGGGGCAGGGATTTAGATTCTTAGACCACTGGGATCTGCTTTGGAGTAAGGGGGAACTGTATAAAAGGGACGGATTGCACCTTAACAGGTGAGGAACCAGCATTCTGGCAGGCAGGTTTGCCACTGCGACACGGGTGGTTTTAAATTAAATAAGGGGGGGAGGGGGGAGGGGGGGGATGTCAAATGGGATAGTCAAGGACGGAGTTAAAGGGAAAGAGAGTAAAGGGATAGTAAATTACCCCAGAATTAACAGGAAAGAAAGCTCACAAAGGGATAGGAGAATATGGCCAAGTGTAATAGGGATCGATGTGAAAGGTGAGATGCGTAAGAAATTAAAAAAATTGTATATGAATGCGCGAAGTATAAGAACTAAAGTAGATGAGCTTGACGCACAGTTAGAGGTTGGTAGATATGATATTGTAGGGATTACTGAGACGTGGCTGCAGGAGGATTGGGCCTGGGAACTTAATATTCTTATACATTCTATAGAAAGGACAGACAGGTGGGCAGAGGAGGGGGTGGGGGTAGCTCTGCTGGTGAGGGATGGAATTCAATCCCTTGCGAAGGAAGACATAGGGACTGACGAGGTAGTGTCACTGTGGATTGAGTTGAGGAATTGGAAAGGCAAGAAGACACTAATTGGTGTTATCTACAGACCCCCAAATAGTAGCCCGGATGTAGGGTGTAAGTTGCAGCAGGAGTTAAAACCGGCCTGTAACTAACAAAGTTAATGCCACTGTGGTGATGGGGGATTTCAATATGCAGGTAGACTGGGAAAATCAGGTTGGTTCAGGACCCCAAGAAAGAGAGTTTGTAGAGTGCCTCCGAAATGGATTCTTAGAACAGCTTGTAATGGAGCTGACCAGAGAAAAGGCAATTCCGGTAGTGTTGTCTAATGAACCAGATTTGATAAGAGAACTCGGGGTAAAGGAACCGTTTGGCGGTAGTGATCATAATATGATGAGTTTTAATCTGCAATTTGAGAAGGAGAAGGTTAAATCAGAAGTGTCAGTGATGCAGTTGAACAAAGGGAACTATGAAGGCTTGAGAGAGGAGCTGGCCAAGGTAGACTGGAAAGGGATCCTTGCAGGAATGATGGTGGAACAGCAATGGCAAGGATTTCTGGGCATAATCCAGAAGACGCAGGATAATTTCATTCCAAAAAGGAAGAAAGATTTTAAAGGGAGTAGGAGGCAACCGTGGCTGACAAGAGAAGTTAGAGATAGAATAAAACTAAAAGAAAAGATGTATAACACAGCAAAGAGTAGCCGGAAGCCAGAGGATTGGGAAACGTTCATAGGACAACAGAAGAAAACAAAACGGGCAATACTGCCGGAAAAGATGAAGTACAAGGGGAAGCTGGCTAGGAATATAATGAAGGACAATAAAAGCTTATTTAGATATGTAAGGGAAAAAGAGTAGCAAAGTGAAATGTGCGTCCCTAAAAGCAAGGCACGGGTGAAATTATTATGGGCAACAAGGAAATGGCAGAAAAGTTGAACAGGTACTTCGGATCTGTCTTCACTAAGGAAGACACAAACAATCTCCCAGATGTACTGGAGGGCAGATGATCTAAGCGGATAGAGGGACTGAAATACATTTTCATTAGGTGAGAAATAGTATTGGGTAGGCTAATTGGACTGATGGATGACAAATCCCCTGGGCTGGATGGTCTGCATCCCAGGGTCCTCAGGGAGGTGCTCTAGAAATAGTGGACGCATTGGTGATCATTTTCCAATGTTCAATAGATTCAGGATCAGTTCCTGTGGATTGGAGGATAGCTAATGTTATCCCATTTTTCAAGAAAGGAGCAAGAGAGAAAACGGGGAATTACAGACTAGTTAGCCTGACTTCGGTGGTGGGAAATATGCTGGAGTCAATTATTAAAGAGGTAATAACGGGGCATTTGGATAGTAGTAAAAGGATTGGTCCAAGTCAACATGGATTTATGAAAGAGGAATCATGCTTGAATTTTTTGAGGATGTGACAACTAAAATGGATGAAGGCGAGCCAGTGGATGTAGTGTATCTAGACTTTCAGAAAGCCTTTGATAAGGTCCCACACGGGAGACTGGTGACTAAAATGAGAGCACAGGGTGTTGACATGAATAGAAAATTGGTTGGCAGACAGGAAGCAAAGAGTAGGAGTGAACGGGTCCTTTTCAGAATGGCAGGCAGTGGCGAGTGGAGTGCCGCAAGGCTCGGTGTTGGGGGTGCAACTGTTTACCATATATATTAATGATTTGGACAAGGGAATTAGAGCAACAGTAGCAAGTTTGCAGATGACACAAAGCTGGGTGGCAGTGTGAACTGTGAAGAGGATGTTAGGAGGTTGCAGGTTGAGTGAGTGGACAGATGCATGGCGGATGCAGTACAATATAGATAAATGTGAGGTTATCCACTTTGGCAGTAAAAACAAGGGGGCAGATTATTATCTCAATGGGGTTAGGTTAGGTCAGGGGGAGGTGCAGCGAGACCTGGGTGTCCTTGTGCATCAGTCACTGAAAGTTGGCGTGCAGGTACAGCAGGAAGTGAAGGCAGGCATGGGTTATTGATTGGGGACGATCAGCCATGATCACAGTGAATGGCGGTGCTGGCTCGAAGGGCCGAATGGCCTCCTGCACCTATTTTCTATGTTTCTATGTATACTTGGTATAAGTATAAATAGTCCCTTGTGTATGTAGGATAGTGTTAGTGTATGGAGGTCGCTAGTCGGTGTGGACTTGGTGAGCCGAAGGGCCTGTTTTCACTCTGTATCTCAAAACTAAAACTAAATCCTTGATGGCCTTGATTTGTTCTTTTCATGCCTTTCTTTCTTTTGTGTTGCGTACCTCCTCATACCTCTTCCAGTTTCTCTCTCCCCTGACTCTCAGTCTAAAGAAGGGTCTCGTTCCAAAACATCACCTATTCCTTTTCTCCAGGGATCTTGCCTGACCCGCTGAGTTACTCCAGCTTTTTGTGTCTATCTTCGGTGTAAATCAGCATCTGCAGTTACTTCCTATACAAATTGACACTGCCTGGATCACAGCTGAGGCTAAGACCAAAAGATACCATTGGCTCACATGGTCGATAGGGAATACAAATTTGCATTGAGATCTCTGAACAAAAGGTGTGTGACAAGTCATAAAATCAGTACACAGCTTCCTGCAGCTGTTAAATAAAGGTCAAAGTACAAAGGACATGTATTGTCACATACAACAATTTGTGCAGTGAAATTTGAGTTGCCATTGCAGCACACAAATAAGATAAACACAACACAATAGAATTTCACATTAAACATAAAAAAACATCCGCCCACAGCGGGATCAACGATTTCCACTGTGAGGGAAGGCACCAAAGTTGTGTCCAATTCCTCTATGTTCACCCGTGGTCGGGGCCTATTTAGGCATCCGCAGTCACCGCAACGGCGGCCCGATGTTTCAGGCCCTCTCGCTGGAATGATGGAACTCCGGCGTCGGAAGAATGCTTTCAGCGTCTTGGAGTTCCGAAACCTACCGGAGACCGCGGCTCCCGAAGTCCACAGGCTGTGCTGGGCGGGTCTCCAACACAGGCGACCTCGGCGAAAGATCCCAGGTTCCGCGGTGTTTAAAGTCCGCAGACCACACCTCCACGATGTTGAAGTCGGCCGTCCCAGCACTCCGGAGCTCCACACGGCGACTCGGGTAAGGCATCGCCCGCTCCGCGATGGTACCTCAGTGCTGCGCCGCTGCTGAAGCTGCAGCTCGAAGCTCTGGCCGGTCTCCGATAGGAAAGGCCGTGCCAATCCAGATGGTGGGCCACGGGGAGGGGGCGAAGATGCGGCTCAGAGGAAGGACGCATCCTCGACGAGGTAGGGACTGGAAAAAATGGTTTCCCCCATCCCCACATAAAAAGACTAAAAGGCCTCCAAAACTAAACTTTTTGACAAACTAAGAATAAAAAAAGGGTGAAGGACGAACAGCTGCTGAAAATTTTGAAAATAGTGAAAATCAAGTAATTAGGAGGACAGACATTAGGAGAAAGTGGGATAACATAGAACGTATGACTGGGAGATCGTTGGTCAGCTTGGATTTGGTGGGCAGAAGGGCCTGTTTTAAACACTGAATCTCCAATCTAAAACTAAACAAGAAAATCCTGTTGGAAATATAATGCATTCCCTTCTGCACTGGAGGTCTCTGTGCTGTTATGTGCCTACTAATATTCTATGTTCATTAGTACATATTCACGTCCAACGGAGAGTCATGAGCACAGAAACAGACCCTTCGACCTTTCTAATCTTTGCTTACAATTAAACAACTTTTTACACTAATCCTGCACTAATGTATTTTTATTCTGCATACATTCCCCTTAAACTCACCACAGATTTTTTCCCTTCACCCACACTATCAGAGCCTATGATGGCCAATTCATCTACCAACCTGCATAAGTTTACGATATGGGAAGAAACTAGAGCACCTGGAGGAAATCCACAAGATCGTATGGCGAATGTACAAACTCCATGAAGATAGCACCGGAGATCAGGATTAAATCCGAGTCTCCTTGCAGCATCACTTTGTTGCCTTGCATCTTGAAACTTATTGAGTGGGTGCCAGTGCACTTAATTTTATATTAAATTAATAAGACAGAAGCGCAGATCATCATGCAATGTTTGGCAGTCCACAACTGGCAGGGTATCTCTTATTAATTATGATGCGCAAACATGCACACTATTACTTCGGTAGTAGAATATGCACAGGAAGCAGATTTTTCAGATATTTTTGAAATATTAAGTATTCATTTGTATA
This sequence comes from Raja brachyura, assembly GCA_963514005.1. The sequence continues at coordinate 119,907,378 of OY740781.1, forward strand.
AATTTTAACTATTTTGAGAATCGTGAGACATCGGTGCATAAATGAACTGTATTTAATTTATTGGAGTACCAAACCAGAAATTTGTGGTGAAATGTATTTGAATCTTTGTGATTCTTGGAAGACAAATAGAACAAACATTAGAACAAACATGATTTTTAGATAATTTATTCCATCAAGGGTTTGGAATAAATCAAATATGATGTTACAATTTACATGCTTTTACTAGGTTTAAATTGAATATGCACAGATGTATCTAGTACATGGTTAAATTGTGTGGGCCTCGATCATATTTGATGTTGCTGCATAGAACCAGCCAACTGGCACTACAGTTGGGCACTAGAGGATAAGAGAAATCTCCCAGGCTTCTGCTTCCAGCCATTATGTGATGGCTCACCAAAGATTCAGTGGAAATATGCTTACAAAGGATGATGACAAGATATTATCCAGTAGTGCTGTTCCTAAATTTAATTTTTAATTTTAATTTTATGGTTTAATTTTATGCATTTAAGCTCATAGTGTCAGTGAGTCACAGAGTTGCAGAACATGGATGACTATGAAAACCAATTTAAGCGAGGCCTATTTCTTGCTAAATCTTTCTTATCCATGTACCTAAGATAGGCACATATGCCGGAGTAACTCAGTAGTCAGGTAGCATCTTTGGAGAAAAGGAATTCTTGACTTTTTGGGTCAACACCCTTCTTCAGACCTGTTCAAATGTCTTTAAATGTTAAGAAAATATACAAAATGCTGCGTTTCTTTTGTAAACCAACATATGCATTTCCTTGTTTCTGTCTTTTAAATGTTTTATTGTACCTGTTTCAACTACGTCCTCTGGCAGCTTGTTGCATGCTCCTCAGTGTGAAAAGGTTGCCCTTCAGGGTCCTATTACATCTTTCCCCTCTCACCCTAAACCTAAGCACTTTACTGCTTGATCCCCCTAAACTGGTAAAAAGGTTTCTGTGCTTTCACTCTAACTATTCCCCTATTTATTGTATAAATCTCAATTAGATCGCCCCTCAGTCTCCTTCATTCCAAGGAATAATATCCTGGCCTGCCCAATCCCCCTCTATAGCTCAGATCCTTGAGTCCTAGTGACATCTTCGTAAATCTTCCCTGCACTCTTTCCATCTTAATGGCATCTTTCCTATAGTAAGGTTACTAAAACTGAATACAATATTACAAGTTTGATCTCACCAATGGCCTGCAAGAAAAGCCCCAACTTCTATACCCTATCCCTTGAATGATGGCCAGCATGCCAAAACCATTTACTACCTACGATGACATTTTCTGGTATAAAATACTTGTAAACCAAGATCCCTCTGCTCTACAACATTCCTCAGGGCCTTACAACACTCCCCAGGGCCCTACCATCAACTGTTGTGATTCTGACCTCTTAAGACTTGACAAAACACATACTTCACACTTGCCTAAATTGAATTTGATTAGTCATTCGTCCAACCACGTGCCAGCTGAGCAAGATCCCGCTATAATTCTTGATAACTATCTTCACCATCTATGATACCACCACATTTTAATCTCATCTGCAAACATACCCATCATGCCTTTTGTATTTTCAACCTAGTTGTTGATATAGATGACAAACAGCAATAGGCTCAGCACTAATTCTTGAGGCACACATAATGAAACGTCCAGTCGGAAAATAAACTTTGCACCACCCTCATTTGCTACCATAAACCCATATCTGTATCCAGTTACTCAGCACTCACTAGATCCCAACCTTATCGAAGGCCTTGCTGGAGTAAAAAATAGACCACATCTACAGCCTTGCCTACCAACATTCTTGGTTTCTGCTTTAAAAAAAAAACAAATTTGTGAGACCCAAATTCGCAAGCACAAAACCTTGCTGGCTATCCCTAATTAACCCTTGCATTTTCAAATGCATACATATCTTATCCTCAGAAACCTCTCAAACTTTCCTATCCTCAGAAACCTCTCAAACTTTCCTATCGCAGATGTTAAGCTTGATGTTCTATAGTTCCCAGCATTTATTTGTGGACCTTCTTGAATACAGGCAGAACATTAGCCATCTTCCAGTCTTCAGCAGCTTACCCGTATCTAATCATGATTCATATATCTCTGCCAGGAATCCTGAAATCACTTCTCTTGCCTACCACAATGTCCTTGAATATATCTGATGAGGGTCCGAAGATTTACCTGCCTTTATAGGTTTTTGGACATCCAGCACAACCTTAACTGTGATATGGACTGTCCTGAAAACATTGCCATTAACTTTCCCAAATTTGCTTGTCTTCTATTTTTTTCCATGGTAAAGAGCACAAAGAAATATTCATTGATGACCTTTCCCATTTCCTGTAGCTCCACGTGTAGATTATCACTTTGGTTTCTGACCGGTGCTGTTCACTCTCTAGTTAGTCTTTTTCCCTGAATATATTCTTTGGAATCCAATCTCCTAATTTCCTAATCCAATTTATTTGGAATCTCCTCAGCCTTATCTGCCTGAGCTTTTCATGCCCCCATTTCAAACTCCTGATTTCATTCTTAAGTATGCCCCTCATTTCCCTATACTCCAGGGATAGACAATCCAATGTTGGGATGCACATGTCTTCAACTTTTACTATCACATTTTTAAAAGCTTCTTACTTGCTAGACACTCCTTTGCCAACAAACATCCTACTCCTATGAACTCTTGCAATTTCTTTTCTAACTGTCAAAGTTGGCCCTACCCCAATGTGAAACTTTAACTTGTGGAGAAGTCCTGTCGTATTTACAACTTATTTAAACGTAATGGCCACTGATCCAAAAGGATCGCTCACTGACACTTCAATTCTGTTGCCCATTTCCCCAATTCCCTGAGAATAGATCAATTTCGGTGCAGTTCCTTATAAGTTCCTCTCCATATTACTTGAATAAACTTTCCTTGTAAAGTTCCACTCCAACTAAGCACTTGGCACAAGAGCAATCCCAATGTAGTTTTAGAAAGTCCAAATGCCCTACCATGATAACCCTTATAGTCTTGCAGCTGTCAGCAATCTCCTGATATATCTCTCCCTCTAATTCCTGCTAACCTTATGAATGATGCTACTTATGGAATGCAGAAAAGAATGCATGAGAATGCACAAAAGAATGCAAGGTCAGGAGAAACAAAATTCCAGGGAGGAATTGGTCCTTTTAGAAGAGTAAGCAAAAACATGTATGAACACAAGAGAGTGAACCATGCTGAATGCTGAACTCTGGAAGCCCAATGTGTTGAGATGTGCATTGATAATTATCAAAAATTCAGGCAGGGGCATTTAGTTTATTAATTTCACTTACAAAATTGTGTGTAGTTTAGGACATATTTTGTATATAAATTGTGAAATTCAGCAAATGTGAACTTGCAAAATTATCAATATGTTTCTGTTGCTTTGCTTGAACTCTTAAGGGCCTGCCCCACCAGCATGCAACTCCATGCGATGAGCGCGACCTAACGTGGTTGCTTGAGCCATCCGGTGTCGCGGCGCCGGTCCCATTTCGATCGCCGGAGCCGTGCGGAATTGTGTGGAGTTCGTCCCGACATCGCACGGGGCTCCGAAAAACTGACCATGTTCAAAACTTCAGCACGGCAACGGCTTGTCGGCTCGCTGCCGCCTTGACGCATTACGCACCGCTTCGACGTCATGCCTCCGTGAACCTATCTATAGGTGTCTCCATGACCCTCTCTGTGTGTGCCTCTGTGTCCCTCTCTGTCCTGGCGAACTTACCTCTAAGACTTCGCTCCAAGTTCGCCTCACTTTGCGCCACGTTGCGCCACTCACACGACCTCCGTGCGGCCCCTGCTGCCGGTTTGGTCGCGCTTGCCGCATGCAGGCGCATGCTGGTGGGACGGGCCCTGTATGGGGATCACCCGACCTCCACACGGCCCCCCCTGCCGGTTTGGTCGCGCTCACCCCATGGAATCGCATGCTGGTGGGACAGGCCCTTTATCCGTCAACTTTTATACTGTGCCAAGTGCCAACCCTATTAGAAGTGGTTTAATGTAATCTCAAATCCACAACCCTTTTGTTATCTTTGAGACGTAGATGCTTTCAAAATGACAAAAGGTTTGACAATGATAACAATGCTATGTTAGGCTTCAATGTGGAATGTACCACACAAGTAGCAATGTTACAAAATTTTGAGATTTAAAAAATCAAGTCTGCAATTTATCGCATCAGATAAAGCATAAACATAAGTTTAATTTGACACCTAATTCACTTTCATATCTTCAGTATTAAAAAAGTTAGGGCCATGTTCATACTCTTGCATCTTGTTCCCCATTGCCTTTCCATTGACATAACTCAAAAGCTGTGATCCAGGACAGTGAAAAGCCCATAACTTTCTTAAAAATTAAGAGAACTCAATGAAATTTACAGTTATTATAGATTGAAGCATTTTGAAACAAATATGAAACAATGTTACTTAGATGACATGAAATTAAAGCATATAATTAGTTAGTTATCTAATTGTAGCTAATTACACAATTCAATTACTAGATCTAAACATCTATCCATTTCTTAAGAAAATATATTTTTAAATTGCCTAAGTGTCCAAATAACATTCACACAATAATTCACAATATAACATGATTTTTAAATCTCATTTTCATGAATTTATAGGCCAAATGGAAGGAATTTAGTGTTTAAATCCCGCAAATTAATGGCCATTTAAATCAACTTGCGAGTGGGTTTTAGTGGAACGTTGCGGTTTGCAGTTAATTTAACAGTCGGCAGGAAAAATACTGCTGGTTCGTATATTTCTTGTGTCCCCATTTCGCAATATAAAAATTTGATTAAAGGCTTCCTAAGAAACACGTTTTAATGTAAAAATAAACTGTATACCTTATTTTATCCCCCACGTAATATCCTTCCCGTTTTCAGCTTTAGAAGATGATTTTTAAATTACTCTAGCTAATAAATGATCTAGCGTACTTTAAAAATACCTTCATAAAACAAATGTCGGAGCGATTTTTCTTTAGCAACGAAATCTCCTGACATGGATTGATTTGCCCTGTCTGGAGAAAAACAGCATTTTAAACCCGCCCCCCTCTGAAAGGCGCCAAAGTCGCGCACACGGAGAGTGGCAAAACTGCAGGTAAGTATTGTAACATACCTATCACAAGCCCACACTTTTGATTGAGAATTGCATATACAGTATCACTTGGCGATTTAAGAACATAATTTATCAAAGTAAGAAAATCTTTCATCAATCTATAACACAACTTGGTAAACTTTATTTAGCTCTTTATAAAAGTGCCTGTACCCAAAATAGCAAACGCCCAATGATTTATTTAAATGTTAAGCCCAAACCTCAACTATGTTTTTTTTTAAAAATTAGGCTAATGAACAAATAAGGAAACAACAACGTATGAAGACTGCAAGTTCTATTATAGTTCTAACCGATGGAGAACTCTTGGATAGGGTGTTGGACTACACAATGGTAGAGGTAAGTGTAAAATTTAGTCATTGTTGTACAAAAGTTCAGCCCATCATATTTATGCCGACCATCATGCCTGCTTATATTAAACCCACTCGCTTGCATTAATATTAGAGGGCATTAGAGGCCATATCCTTCCACAACTTGTTCATTCCAGATGCTTTGTGAAGATGCTTTTTAAAGGTTTTTACTGCCTGCTCTACTAAGCTCTTTAGTTTTTATTTTTTTTAGTTTTAGATTTGGAAATAGTCCGTTCGGCCCATCGAGTCCGCGCCGACCAGCAATCCCTGCACATTAACATTCTTCTACATCCACAAAGGAAAATTTACACTTATACCAAGCCAATTAATCTGCACGCCTTTGGTGTGTGGGAGGAAACCGAAGATCTCGGAGAAAACCCACGTAGTCACGGGGTGACCGTACAAACTCCATACAGACAGCACCCGTAGTTGGGATCAAACCCGGGTCTCCGGCACTGCAAGCGCTGTAAGGCAGCAACTCTACTGCTGCGCCACCATGCCACCCTTCTCTGGCAGCATATTTTAGAAACCAACTATTCTTTATATGAAAACCCCTTCCCTCAGATTTCATTTAACCTCATCTTTCTCATCTTAAGCCTATGCCCTCTAATATTAGATACCCTACCACGGGAAACAAATATTGGCCATCTATCCAATCTATGCTTCATAATCTTATATACTTCAATCATGTTACTTCTTGTTTCCTTCGCTCCAGGGAAATTTATCGAGCATATGCAATGCCTCTTAATAACACAAACTCTCCAATCCAGGCAACGTCCATGTACATCTTTTCTGCACCCCCTATAGCTTAATCAAATCTTTGCTATAATGTAGCAACCATAACTGCACACAATATTCCAACTGGCCTAACTGACATTTCGTACAGATTTAACATTACGTCTCATCTCTTTTCCCAATGCCTCAGCCAACGTAGGAAACCATGCCACACTCTTTGATCACCACCCTACCTGTTTCCAGGGAACTATATACTTGTACCAAAAGGTTTCTCTGTTCAACAATATTCTTCTGTTAATAACTGTGCATTTCCTTCCCTGATTTCCTTCGACGACATTTGTCATGATGTACTATACTACCAATTTTGATGTCAACTGCAAATTTCTAGACCGCCGTTGAATCATGTTGACTTTCTTTTCCTTGACACTAACTTATTTTAACTTTCTTTATAGGCTGAAGAAGCAAGGAAACTAGGAGCTATCATTTATTGTGTTGGGGTCAAAGATTTTGATGAAGCTCAGGTGAGATTGTAGAATATTGCTTGTTACCAAGTATTCAGATGCATTCAATGAGCGATTCAGTGTTAAGTCTGGAGACGGAAATCCAATTGAAGTTAAAACAAAGGGTCAATGATGTAATTTACTCAGAATACTTAAACATAAGGAAATACAAAATGGGAAGAGGAGGAGATGATTTGGCCTCTCAGATCTGGTTTGCCTTCTACTAAGATACTGGATGGAACCAATTGTTCTGGTCTACCTTCCTGACCTATCCCGATAACCCTTGATTCTGGAATGGAATGGAATACCTTATTGTCACATGTCACAAGGCACAGTGAAATTCTTTGCTTGCATACCCAGGGTATGCAAATAGCTGCCACATATGGCAGTTACAAAGTTACACTGGCTCCTCCTTTGATTCTATTACCGATTGAAAATCTAACAGCTTTAAATATATTCAAAGCTGCATAGCTTTCTAGTGCACATTTAAAAGATTTACATCCATGCAGATAATACATTTTTCCTCATCTGGTCTTAAGTGGGCACTTCCATAATTTAATTGATCTAGATGATGGGGTGGAAAATTGGATAAGTAAGTATGCAGATGATACTAAGATAGGTGGTGCTGTGGATAATGAAGTAGATTTTCAAAGTCTACAGTGAGATTTGGGACATTTGGAAGAGTGGGCTGAAAGATGGCAGAGGGAGTTTAATGCTGATAAGTGTGAGGTGCTACATCTTGGCAGGACAAATCAAAATAGGACGTACATGGTAAATGGTAGGGAATTGAGGAATGCTGTGGAACAGAGGGATCTAGGAATAACTGTGCATAGTTCCCTGAAGGTGGAATCGCATGTAGATAGGGTGGTAAAGAAAGGTTTTGGTGTGCTGGCCTTTATAAATCAGAGCATTGAATATAGGAGTAGGGAAGTAATGATAAATTTGTACAAGGCATTGGTGAGACCAATTCTGGAGTATGGTGTACAATTTTGGTCGCCTAATTATAGGAAGGCTGTCAACAAAATAGAGAGACTACAGAGGAGATTTACTAGAATGTTGCCTGGGTTCCAGCAACTAAGTTCCAGTGAAAGGTTGAACAAGTTAGGTCTTTATTCTTTGGAGCGCAGAAGGTTAAGCGGGGACTTGATTGAGGTCTTTAAAATGATGAAAGGGATAGACAGTGTTGACGTGGATACGCTTTTCCCATTGAGGGTAGGGAAGATTCAAACAAGAGGGCATGATATGAGAATTAAGTGACAGAAGTTTAGGGGTAACATGAGGGGGAACTTCTTTACTCAGAGAGTGGTGGAACTTCTTTACTCAGATCTTCCAGCAGAAGTGGTAGAGGCAGGACCGATTTTAACATTTAAAAGTAAAGTGGATAGGTATATGGACGGGAAGGGAATGGAGGGGTATGGTCCGAGTGCAGGTGGATGGGACTAGGGGAAAATAAACGGTCGGCACGGACTGGAAGGGCCGAGAAAGCCCGTTTCTGTGCTGTAATTGTTATATGGTTATAATCTTGGACTCTGACTTCTGTTCCTGGACTCTTCCAGTATTTATCCTGATAAGATTTCAAAAAATCCTTTTGTTTCACTGTGATTGCCTCCCATTTTTCCAAAATCCAGAGTACAGATGCAACCTACCAGTTGATTCTTTGAATACTCCTGTCTCCCAGAGCCTCAGCACCAAACAGGTCTTAGGCACCAGCTGTTTTAGTATTTCTCTGATTCTTCAAGAATTAACCATTATTGGCAAGGAGTGCATTTACTGTCAATCTAGATCACATTATAATGATGGAAATCGATTTATATCTCGAATTACTGTTTGATGAAGGAATCCAGTATATTTTAGCAGTGTGGGTGGATTGAGAAGAGAGTGGAGGATACAATTCTTTGACCCACCAACGATGAAGGAATGTTTCTATTTGTCCAAGTGAGGACAGTGTATGACTTGCAGGGCAATGTGAATACTGTGTGGGTCCAATGTACATTTTGCTCTTGGGGTGGTGGTTTGGGATATGCATGGTCAATAGGTAGCAGACTTGGGTTTTATGCATTGACCTGTATAGATCCAGCGAGGTAAGAACATGGTTGAAGGCTTCCACAATGTATTTCCCGCTGTGCTTCACACAAATTCAATAAACCTTTGAAGAAGAAAGGACTGCGTGGATGTGGGAAACAAAACTGACTTGTTTCTTGTTAATTTGCTTCACAAATTGCAAACTCGATATCAAGTTGCATCCTACATAACTATACTCTTCTGTGATTTAATTTTTAAAATTTTTTAAAGCTATATATTTATGATTCACTTGCCGCTTCTATCTCAGTGCCTTAGCATCACTCCATGTCTCCTGTCAAATCTTGGGTTACAGAAAACTCAAACTTAATACTTTTCTATTTATTATTCTTACATTTGTTATATTATAGCTAAAAATAAACTACTTCAGCTGCAATTCTTTCTGCTTATCCCACTCGGGATCGGTCGATTTTATTTCCTCTTTCTTAAATGCACGTACATTCCCTGCTGCTTATCGCTATCTGCTATTCCACTGCTATTTGTGAGTTCTTTAACCACAACATGTAACTTAAAATAAATATATATTTGGCAGTTGAGTTTAAAATATGAAGTCCTATTTAATAGATTTTAATAGATAAGATTTGTTATCAAAAACTCAGTCTGATTTAGATGATGACCACAATCTTTCCATATTTTGTACTGTAGTGAAAAATCCAAGTCAACTTGGAATTGGAGGAATTCCCCTGCAGACATAACCCTGACTAGTTATTAGTTTGTGGTTCAATGAACTTGTAATTAATTATTTTTGCATTTGGTTGTCAGAATTTTCAATAGTTAATTTGCTGTAAACAGAATATATAATGAGGAGCACTGGGACACCTCTACCTTGCTTGCAGTGACAGCTATAACTCACTCATAACTTTGCTAGGCTCAAGCTATTAGGTTACATCTCTTGTGAGATTAAAAGAGGAATTTTACAAATCCCCACTTTGTGCACTTCATGGCTTGAAGATTCAATCACTTCAAAAGTGTGAAAGAACAGAAAGCCTCATTAACTGATGAAGAGTGGTTTACTCTCCCGTGGATGCAAATCCTCAGAGAAATCAACAAATTTTACAATGACTGTGGCATCTAGAAAAATTGCAAATTTTCAAAGCGCATCAAGAATTCTGGAAATAACAAAAAATTGAATTGGAAACTAATTACGCTGAATGGAATAGTGTCAAAGGTTACTCAAAATAGATGCATAATTAAGTTGCAACCAATAGAGTTGACTGTATGGTCATTTTGGCTTCCATATGCATTCTAATGGTGAACTAAAGTGTAGGTCTGGTTCACAAAATAAAGCACAAGGATGGCAAATATCAAATTTAGAATACGTTTTGTTGAAACTAGGTTAATGTTGTAGTAATTGTGTGGCCTGAATCTGTGCCCAATTTGTGTGAGAAAATTTGTTTGAAGATTTCCACAATGCATTTCCCACTGTGCTTTATTCTCTTCAAAAGAACATAATCATACAATTTCTCAGTGGAAATATCCGAGACACCAATTATGATGAGATTAATCATAAGATTACTAATTGGATTTTTCTTGTAAAGATTCAATTTACCAAACGGAAGTACTGTCAAATTGAAATGTTGTTAATATAAAAGTTATGACTTATACAAGGTAGGTGAATGATGAATTCCATTGTAAAAACATTACACCGTTGAAGGCTGCAAAATCCGCATTATATAACAGGACTCTGACTTTTACAATAGCTTGCCATTTCTATTCAACCCAAACTAACAAAATTTACTAAGTGTTGTATGAAAGAAGTTGTTATATATCTGTAGATTTGAAGTCTTTGAAACCGTTAATATTTATGACTTTTCTTAACACGAGTACAAGCCTGAAATGTGTCCAAGTGAGCTTTGGAGTCTGAGTAAGTAATGAGGTGGAAAGCTTAGCATGAAGTGTTTTGGCAAAATTGTTTGAAAGTGGTGAACCAGGTTGAAAGACAGCACTGTTGTCAATTGTTGACCAGATAGATATGGTTCACAGAATGAAGAGATAAGTACAGGTGTAGGGTGACATGGCAGAACAATTCGCCACTGATACCAAAACAAAAGTCTGGGGTGGGAGAAAAATGTGGAAATAAGAAATGGGTTGTTTTTGAGACACAAGAGACTGCACATGTTTGAGCTTTCTACAAAAAACAAAGTGTTGGAGGAACTCAGCGGATTAGGCAACATCTGTGTAGGGTATGGACGGACAACATTTCAGTGAGGACCTCTCTGCCGGCTGATGAAGTTGGGGCAGAAAGCTGGAGAAGTGAGAGTGGGTGGGGCAGCGCCTGGCAAGTGATAGGTGGATACAGGTGTGGGATCATGATATTTGTCCTGAATTTCTTGAATTTCCAGAGGTTGACTGCAGATTACACCTCCCGCAGTTAGACTATTTAAGGTGCGGTGCAGGCGGCTATCTCTACCAGCGTCAACCCCAATCTCTCGGCAATCTCTTTCGGCACTCACTCAATGGTGGTGCTCTCAAGTGACTTTTGGTGATAGAAATGCAATTATCCCACCAGTCCCCCACTGAAGTCCTCCACACAGAGTATATACTATGTCTTTGCTATTTTCAACTTGTTCCAAGTGTTATTCATTATGAAGAATTCATAAGATTTGAGAAGATGGCGAGTTGTATAAGTCTTGTTTTCTTGCCCATGTTTGACCTGATGCTATATGATTTCATGGGGTCGGGAGTCAATTCTGGGGAGGCCATTGATTAAATAGCAATCCTAGAGCAAAGGATTAGGAAGGAGAAACATATTTTAAAAAATTATTTAGCATTTTTTTTTGAATTAATTATTTCCATTGTAATATCTTTTCAATACAGAGATATTTCAGAGGGCATATCATTTTGTTAAATGTTAATGTTTTTCGTACTATTTTGAGTCCTCCTTAACCATGGTCCTGGTTGTTGAGGCAGTACCATTGAACACCAGGATGCCTTGGCATGGGCAAGTTGGGCCTGTGATGGCTTGTTTCCGTGCTGTATGACTCTATGACTAAAATGATGCCTGCTCTTCACATCTCAAAACATTTGAATCATAAATCCCACAAAAGTACTTTGACATCCCCTTAAGAGGCATCGCAGCTGAATCGAAGGTCACTGCGGTACTGATTTTGGATGATCAGCCATGATCATATTGAATATTGCTGGCTCGAAGGGCCAAATGGCCTAATCCTGCACCAATTTTTTCCCCCATGTCACAAACATTCAATTGTTATTAAATATTAAACGCATTGTTAAATACGATTAAACATTATATAAATCGATCCAAATATATTTAAAACAACTCAATCAATTGAAATGTGTATAAATCACCTGAAACTTGCCTCTCCTCATAGCAGTTCTTCCCCATTCAAATGAACGTTGTCAGTGATACTGCAAAAAAGCATAATTCAGATAATTTTACTACTAGACTCTATTAGGGGCCAATTCCTTGGAAAATCTGGACCTGATAAGTTCACAATATGCATGTAACAAGGACCATAAGTGTTATGTACTCAGGAATACCTGAGAAATATTAATGTTTGACAGCACAAGTTTGACTAGTTTACTTTAGAGATACAGCATGGAAACAGGCCCTTCGGCCCGCCGACCAGCGATTCCCGCACATTAACCTCTCCCACACACACTAGGGACAATTTACACATACACAAAGCCAATTGACCTACATACCTGCACGTCTTTGGAGTGTGGGAGGAAACTGAAGGTCACAGGGAGAACGCACAGACTCCGTACAAGCAGCACCCGCAGTCGGGATCGAACCCGGGTCTTCGGCGCCGCAAGCACTGTAAGCAGCAACTCTACTGCTGCACCACTGCGCCTCCCTTTTTTTAGAGCTACGGCATGGAAACATCGGCCTACTGAGTACACACTGACCAGCGATCCCTGCACATTAACAATATCCTACACACACTGGGGACAATTTACATTTATACCAAGCCAATTAACCTACAAACTTGTATGTCTATGAAGTGTGGGAGAAAACCAAAGATCTCAGAGAAAACCCATGCGATCACTTTACGAACGAACAAATTCTGTACAGACAGCACCCGTGGTCGTGTTTGAACCCAGGTTTCCGGCGCTGCAAGCGTTGCAAAGCAGAAACTGTACCGCAGCGGCACCGTGCTACAGATCTCATATCATTAAAATATTAAAGTTACAATATTAAGGATTTTGTTTAAATAATTTTTGAAATTATTTTTGATTTTAAAGCTGGACAAAGTTGCAGACTCACCGAAACATGTCTTTCCGGTTAATGAAGGATTTCATGCCTTAAAGGGTATTATTGATTTGGTGAGTATTATTTGAAACAAACTACATCATATATCTGCTGTTGATTATATCAAGTAACAATATGACCATAATTTTTGCAGAATAAAATATTAATAATTTGTAACAAATTTCTACAGGTTGATTTTATGGCAGTAAAACTAAATTATATTGAATTAAAACTTCAAAAGTATATTGTGGAAATACTATACTCTTGAGGTTCAATGCTACATCTAAAGACATGTTAATGGGGCAGAATTAATGGATAATTAATGTCCACTTCGTGGGCTTGCTGTGCAAGATTCAATAATGCATGTGGTTCAAGGAGTACCATTTAATTGTTGCACAAAATACATCGGTTAAGTCCTGATTGTGGTGGAGTAAATAGGCTAGATTGCAGGAAAAACTTGGATTGGGGCTGATACAGAAAATAGGAGTTCTGGCCAGGGATAACTAATAGATCAGTAAAAACTAGATAGTGACTGAGTTGGTAAATCTTTAGGATGCCAGTGTGCAGGCATTGCATAGCAGGACAGTGTGATGGTAAAATCCTGTGAGAGTCAGGTCGAAGGCTGATGAGTGTATGGATGAAAGTCAACTGGCAGATCAGAAGATGCAAGATTGGAAGGGAGGCCGATGGACAGTGGTACACACAATTTGGGTGAGGCATGCGCAGCAGACTGTTGGAAAGAATATGGGGGTTTGACAAGTGAAAAGTAGGTACCAGATTAGTGGGAATGTGGGATGGGAGGCATGTTGTTGAGGGTGTGGGTAGCAACCTGGTGGTAGAGGATGAGCAAGATTTTTTGAACAGATTAGTGGGCAGGTGGTCAGACGGTAGACCGAATGTTGGGCAGAAGTTGGCTGTAAATAATGTTGGATGGTAGTCCGTTGGAGATGAGATTTGGGTGATATATTGGTAAGGGTGTTGGTTGATCACATTGTGTTCCTTGATGGAATTGGTCCTAAGGTCAATGAGGGGAATGGGCCAGGTGGCAGTTTGCTGTGGGAGGGTATTTTTTGGTAGTGTTTTCTGAATATTTGTGTTTAGCTGGTTATTTATCAGTCTTGCACATTTATCTTTATTTATTTATTATGTCTTTTGTCGATTAATTATTCTAACACCTAGAGTTTAAGGTGACCGTGAATGAAAGTTTAACACGATTAGATAATAGTAATTTGTAATTTAGCACTATGGACAATCTGCTTGGATAGATTAATGCCATAGGGGATACAGTGAGAGCATTTGTCACTAAATGTTAATTAAAATAATCTCAAGGTTTCTCTTTACTCTCTTCCATACTGTATAGCATTTATGGATTTTTGTCACTGAAATTACTGTGATACATTTTGGAATTTTATTCTGGGTTTGTTTTGTTGATTCTTGTTTTCTATTTATGAGTCAGTGATTGAGGTTTTCTGCTGCTATTGTATGTACATAGTGTGGAGTTTGTAAAATGGGGGATGATGGACGAATTGTGGAAAGTTGGACATTGAGAAGGTTCCTGTACCACATCCCCCATGGTAATAACAACATGAGAGCACCGCCAGGGTTGTGTGGATTTTTGAAGTCATTAGCTGCCGTTTTGAGCCAGTGTCTTCTGTAGCTCACTTTGATGGTGGGAGTTTAGTACCCATGACGGATCAGGCAACATGCAGTACTTGCGTGCATTTAAATTACTGTGATATATTTTGATGGATTTTCCTCAATCATGCTGAAGCAACATGACTTCACACTTGTTTTACTCTGGCTTGCTTTCGCTGGGTTTATTTTGATTTCTATTTATTTATCAGCAAACTATACTGCATTTTAGTATTTGCTGCAGTCAAGGCTCATTGAAATGTTCTATGGTGTCTCTGAAAATCATCCCTTTAAAATGAGATGTGATAGACAAACAATTTAAAATAAATGTTAATAATAAAAATAAACTCACTTAAAAATATAAACTGAAAATATAAAATAAAATAATGCTCTTAACTTTTCAGTCTCCATCACTGGCTGATATAAAACAGGGTTCAGATATAAAGTACATTCTGCATCTCTTGTGTTGCCCCTGCACAGCACTCAGTCTGCATTGCCCATAAAATTTAGGAGGCCATTTAGCCTATTATATCTGGGCAGCCTATAAGAGCAATTTCATTAATGCCCACTTATTTCCCCGTAGCCTAATCGCTCTCACACGCCTATTCCTGATACTCGTTTTATCCATTTACAATAGGGTCAATTTATTGCAGCAAATTAATCTCCCAACCTGTATGTGTATTGTTGGTGGGAGGAGACTGGAGCATATCGAGGAAATCCACAAAGTCATAGGGAGTATATGCACAGTCCACACAGACAGCAGGAGAGAGGCCAAGGTTCAACTCGGTTCACTGAAGCTGAGAGGCAGCAGATCTACCTGTTGCACAACTGTGCCACCCTGCTGACAGGCTAGAGTGGAGCTAGAAAGATCCTTTGTAATTTAACATCAGATAAGAAACCCTTCTCAGCTCAATATTCACACATTAATGACAATGTATTTGGTTGCTAGCCCCAGCTTCACCTGTGCTGTTCAGGATGTGGCTGATGAGATACAGAGAATGATAAACAATCTATGAAGGCAGGCTCTTGGTTTCATCCTTTTTCACCATATCTAGTGTCTGATGTCACTCTCTACAGAGAGGAGGACTGTCCATGTGAAGTTCACAGGAGCAGCCGAGATTTTGGTGGGCATCAGACATCACTACTCGTCCACAACACTTGCAATGTTGTAGCCAGCAGCATGGCTGCCGCTTTATCTGCCCTTAATCCTAGTCAACAGTGACCTCTACACATGTAAACCTCAGATCTGCTCATGTTGAGGCCATTACTTTCATTGGAGCTTTCAAACTATAAGTTTTAATTTGTTATCTAGTTACCAATACTTCTCCAGCTTATTCTCCCTGTGGTGGAATGCAATCAGTTCCACAGCTTTGTACGTGACTATAATAATGTAGGCCTCTTCCTGTCTGCTCTGAGTCTGCAGGTCAGGATGCCATTTCTCAGTTGCTTTCAATTATTATTGTCTGTCAATATGAATCTTTACTTTTCAATGCTGCAGATTATGTTTTTTGTTTGAAGTAAGCTTTCCCTGTAACCTGTATCATGTTAAAACGTTTTGGTTCAAGCTGCACAATTGTGGCTAATAATTGCTTTATCTTGTTCTTCCGTTGATTCTTTGGGAGGTACCCAATGCTTGTAGTATCTGGAGTCTGGAGCAGTGAGATTAGAACACTTTCTCCTCATGACACTGTTCCCTTAACCTCCTGCCACTCAATTTTTACAGTGTAACTTCAGTGGGTAATTGGTAGAAAACCTTGGCTAAATGGACATTTAGAGTCATAGAGTCATGGAGTGATACAGTGTGGAAACAGGCCCTTTGGCCCAACTCGCCCACACGGGTCAACAATGTCCCAGCTAAACTAGTCCCACTTGCCTGCACTTGGTCCCTATCCCTCCAAACCTGTACTACCCATGTGCCTGTCTAACTGTTTCTTAAATGATGGGATAGTCCCAGCCTCAACTACATCCTCTGGCAGCTTGTTCCATACACCCACCACCCTTTGTGTGAAAAGGTTGCCCCCTGTGAGTTTAGAAGGATGCGAGGGTATCTGATTGAAACTTATAAGATTGTTAAGGGCTTGGACACACTAGAGGCAGGAAACGTGTTCCCGATGTTGGGGGAGTCCAGAACCAGGGACCACAGTTTAAGAATAAGGAGTAACCCATTTAGTACGGAGACGAGGAAACACTTTTTCTCACAGAGAGTGGCGAGTCTGTGGAATTATCTGCCCCAGAGGGCGATGGAGGCAGGTTCTCTGGATGCTTTCAAGAGAGCTAGATAGTGCTCTTAAAAATAGCGGAGTCAGGGGATATGGGGAGAAGGCAGGAACAGAGTACTGATTGGGGATGATCAGCCATGATCACATTGAATGGTGGTGCTGGCTCGAAGGGCCAAATGGCCTACTCCTGCACCTATTGTCTATTCCTATTCAATATTTTCTCTTTCACCTTGAAACTATGCCCTCTGGTCCTTGATTCCCCTACTCTGGGCAAAAGACTGCATCTACCTGATCTATTCCTCTCATGATTTTGTATACCTGTAAAAGATCTCCCTGCATCCTCTTGTGCTCCAAGGAATAGAGACCCAGCCTACTCATTCTCTCCCTATAGCTCACACCCTCTAGTCCTGTCAACATCCTCGTAAATCTTCTCTGATCCCTTTCAAGCTTGACACTATCATTCCTATAACATGGTGCCCAGAACTGAACACAATATTCTAAATACAGTCTCACCAATGTCTTATACAACTGCAAAATGACCTCCCAACCTCTATACTCAATACTCTGACTGATGAAAGCCAAAGTGCCAAATGCCTTTTTGACCACCTTATCTACCTGCGACTCAACCTTCAAGGAACCATGCACCTGTACTCCTAGATCCCTCTGCTCTACAATGCTACCCAGAGGCTTACCATTTACTGTGTAAGTTCTGCCCCTGTGCGATGTCCCAAAATGCACCACCTTACACTTCTATGTATTACATTCCATCCACCATTCCTCCTACCCACATGGCCAATAGTTCACAACCATCTTCACTGTCTGCAAATCCACTAACTTTTGTATCATCAGCAAACTTGCTAATCTTGCCCTATATGTTCTCATTCAAATCATTGATGTAGATGACAAACAGTAACAGGCCCAGCACCTAACCCAGAGGCACACCACTAGTCAGCCTCTAGTCTGAGAAGCATCCTTCCACCATTACCCTCTGCTTCCTTCCATGGAGCCAATTTGCTATCCATTCAGCTCTCCCGCTCCTTGGATCCCATGCGATCTAATCTTCCAGTGCAGCCTACCATGCGGAACCTTGTTGAACACCTTACTGAAGTCCATGTACACAACATCTGCTGCTCTGCCCTCATCACCATTTTTGGTCACATCTTCAAAAAAATCAATCAGATTTGTGAGACATGACCTCCCACGTACAAAACCATGCTGACTATCCATAATCAGCCCTTGCCCATCGAAATGCCTGTATATCCTACCCCTCAGAATACTCTACAGTAACTTACCAACTACAGATGTTAAGCTCACCGGCCTATGGTTCCCAGCATTTTTCCTGTGGCCCTTCCTGAGAAGAGGTACAACATTTGCCACCCTCCAGTCTTCCGGCACCTCTCCTGTATTTATGGACGACATAAATTTCAACCAGGGCTCCCGCAATTTCCTCGGATATATCAGATCAGGCCCTGGAGATCTGTCTACCTTCAAACATGACATTATCTTTAGTACTTAATCGACGGTAACCCTGACTGTTCTCAAGATACTTCCAGTGACTGCTCCAATTTCCTCCGTCCTACTGTCTTTCTCCTCAGTAAATACAGAGGCGAAATACTCATTTAGGATCTTGTTCATCTCCTGTGGCTCCTCACAGAGGTGACCGCTTTGACTCCTGAGAGGTCCCACTCTCTAGTTACCCTTTCCCCCCTTATGTTTTAATTAAAAAAGTTGGGATTGTCTTTAATGCCACCAGAGCTATCTCCTGGCCCCTTTTTACCCTTCTGATCTCCTTTTTCATTTAACTCCTTAGTTCCCGAAACTCCTCCAATCATCGCAGCTGCATATACCTGTCACATGCATCCTTCTTGTTTTTCACTCAATTTCCCTCGTCAGCCAAGCCTTTTTTACGTTTGTCTGCTTTGCACTTCTTTCTAACGGACGTACATATTCTGAGCTTTCTTCAGTACACTTTTAAAAACATCCCACTTGGCCAATGTTCCTTTCCCCTCTAATAACCTGCTCCAGTCAACTTGAGCGAGACTTTCTCTCATCCCCTCAAAGTTGGCCTTACCCCAGTTGAGCATTTTAACGCAAGTACTCTCTCTGTCCCTATCCATAACTATCTTAAACTTAATCGAACTGTGGTCACTGGTCCCAAAAGGCTCCTCCACACACACTTCATTAACTTGCCCTTCCCAATTTCCCAATACTAGATCGAGCGTTGCCCTCTCACGTGTGGGGGCCTCCACATTCTGCTTAAGAAAACTCTCCTGAACACTTTTGAGAAATTGCACCCCAATCTGAACCCTTCACGCTGTGATTTTCCCAGTCTATATTGGGGGAGTTAAAATCCCCTACTACAACAACCTATTTGACCTGCAGCTGTCTGCAATCTCCAGGCACATTTGTTCTTTTAATTCCCGTTGACTATTCGGGGGTCTGTAGTACACCCCCCAACAAGGTGATCATCCCTTTCTTGTTCCTCAGCTCCACCCATATAGCCTCACTAGACAAACCATCCGTAATGTCACCTCTGAACACAGCCGTAACATCCTTCTTAAACAACAATGCAACCCCCTCTCCCCTCCTCTTTTTCCCTCACGCCTGTCTCTGCTGAAGTTCCTGTACCCCGGAACGTTGAGCTGCCAATCCTGACCCTTCCTAATCCAGGTTTCAGTCATGGCTACAACATCCCAGTCGCTCGTACCTATCCATGGCCTAAGCTCATCTGCCTTGGCAGTCAAGCCCCTTTCATTTAAATATGTGCAGTTTAAACCAACCCTCCTTCCTCGCCTTTCACCTGCCTATTCTGTCCACTAACCTTTCCCACACCACCCTCCATACTAACTTTTAGCCTCTCACGTGCCTCTGTCTGGCACGAGATCCCACTCCCCTGCCAATCTAGGTTGAACCCTCACATGTAGCATTTGCAAACCTTCCCGCTAGGGAACCAAATTAATTCAATTTTTTGTTGTCTATCCATTGTCCATCATTTTTTGTTCTCCATCTGTTGGCCTTCCATCGCTTCACAGCAAGAACATACGAAAGCCTCGGTGTGCTGGAATTTCTGCTTGTTCAAATTGGGGATACAACATTGCAATTCTGGTGTTTCCTGTAACATTGTTTGTTCTGACATTTTGGATCAACACATTTCTCCAATGGATATTCAGCAAATTGAACTTTCAATAATGTTATTAGCAGAGGCTCATTTAAATGCTCCTTGAGAATATGTGTACGCTGCAAATAAAACACTTTAAATGGAAACTATCTGAACAAAGAAAACTTCATTGTCATGCACTACAGAATCTAATTAGTTGTAGAAAGTGAATGAGAGGGTTATTAAAGGGAGACATAAGAAACTGTAGGTGCTGGCATTTTGAACAAAACAGCATTGGAGGAACTCAGTGGGTCGGGACCCTTCTTCAGACTCAGCCTGTACATTCCCTCCAGGGATGTTGCCTGACCTGGTCATCCAGCTGGTTCCACCAGCAATTTGAGTTTTTCCTCGAGGGTTGTTAACTTAGGCACTTAAGAAGTAAGGTGTTCTTGTGACAGCAGTGATATATTTGATATATTGTGATAGATAATACATGTTATTACCATCAGCTAGACATGCACTTGAAAATGGCAGACTTGAAGAAAGTTGCAAAATAAGGCTCTCTTATTTCATGCAGCCAGGCTGAACAAATATGCTGTATGGCCCTATGGCTATTTCACTATTGCCCAATTAATGACACCGATGCAGACATCAACTTTTGATGTGTTACGTAGACATCCACGTATCACATATTTACCTTCTAATTTCTAACTCAACATTTTGCCACATATTAAATGTTAAGTTAAATGGACTTTGTGCTGACACAACTTGAGTCAATGCTTAACTCTTATGGGAAGACTGCAAATGGATACATATCTGTCATCTTGAGTGTTAACTGTTTCCGTTCTTTGCTTCAATTTGCTGCTTTCCATTAAATCATATGAGAGGCAAACTCTACAAACAATCCTCGTAGCTTGCAGGCAATATGATGGTGCAACAACTGAATATTGATGCTGGTAAGTAAATTCACCAGTGCAAACATGTAACACATTTGAAGGGGGTGATCTTCTCTGGTACAAGAAAGCAGGAAATATTCAGGTTTTTTTGTAGTAGATTTAATAGCTACTAGTATTTATAAAGTAATTATAAATACAAATTGCTATGAAATTACAGAATTGAGAAAAACATCACATGGTTCATTCATTTTTAGATATTAAAGGAGTCAAGGAAATTGGGGTCAGTGCAGGAAAATAGTGATGAGGTAAAATATCTATTGTGACATTTTTGAAATTTAGAGCAAACGCATCTGCGATTAAATGGCCTAGGTTTCTTCTATTTCTTAACTTATGATATTCAGGGAAATATACCTGGCCTATATGTAACTTCAGATGCAGGTCCTGTATATTTCATAACTCCAGGTTTATTGTAATGTGGTTAACTCGTAGGTAGTCCACTGAGCAACTTCATCCATAAGTGTTGGTATTGCTGGTAATCACTACATCCAATTAATGGATTAAAGAGACTGGAGGGAAGGAAACAGATTTAATCGAAATAGATTTAAGCGAAAATGATCATCAAAAATGAAAGAAACATTAATTCTGCACTATCTATAACTGCTTGACTGATAGAATATTTCCAGAAAGTACTACTTTGTCAAAAATGTAAAGAAATAAAAATAAATGGTAAGACATTTGAGGATTTCAAAGCAGCGTAACTGTTTAACAAAAGTATTTATTTTAATGTGATCCCACCTAACTTGGTTAACCAGTCCAAAATAGTTTTGGCTTCAGAGTTTTCTTTTGGTGTAGCTGAAAATAAAAATAAGTAGTAAGGCTGCAGAATGTAATTATAGGATAAGGAAGGAATGGCAGTGAGCTGGGTGCTGATGCAAGTCCTGAGGTAAGTAAGGGTGGGGGGGGGGGGGGGGTTGAGAGAAAGCTGGAAAATAAGGTGGGGGCAGGACAAATCTGCCGTATGATCGGTAAATTCAGGTGAGGGAGGTTAGATTGGTAGATGGGTGGAGTAAGTGACAAAGGCGGATGATAAAAAGCATGTCAGATACGGAGAGAAGAGAAGTGAAATGTAAAGCCAAAGGGAGGGATATAGGTGGAAAAGGACAGGGGCTGGTTTAGGGTAAGGGTTAAGAACACTGAATTGCAGAATTGAATATTCGTACCATTTGGTTGTAAGCTACCCAGGCGGAACATGAGGTGCTGTTACTCCAGTTTGTATGTGGTCTCACTCTGGCAATGGAGGAGACCACAGGATCGTTCTCTGAAATGCCCCAAAAAATGTATGGGCTCGGCCCAAATGTGAAATGGGCATGTCTGTCTGAAGAAGGGTCTCAACCCAAACCGTCACCCATTCCTTCTCTCCAGAGATGTTGCCTGTCCCACTGAGTTACTCCAGCATTTTGTGTCTACCTGCGAAATGGACATTACGTGTAGGACTGCTACTTTAGTACTGGAATTGCTCCATTTATTTTTTAACTGAACCTATTATAATCAAGTTTCTCCAAGTATTCCTATGAGCAAACAAATGCAGTTCCAGCAAAAAAAACATTCTTTAAAAAGATAATCATCTCTTTTGTCAATTCTTTTGTGAGGGGAATCATTGGCTTTGTATTATTGCAGCAATAGGACCTTACGGTAATGCTTCACAGCATAGGCAAAGCAGTCATATTATGATGATTTTTTTTCTTGCTGGCATTTGCATGGAATAGTTTTTTTATAAAGTCTTTCATTTACTTGAAAGCTCTTCTTCATCTACCATCTCGAAATGATTTGTGGTACACAGGCACACTGACTTCTCTGCCTAATTCCTCTGTGATGAGAAAATGCACCAGATGTTTAGGAAACATTGAACTGTTCACCAGTTCCTCAATTGATGAGGAAATGCACGGGAAGACTTGCTTCATGAGTTTTTTGCGCACACTGGTCTCTTTTGTTGTGATTTCAATGGGGGGGAAGAAAAAAGTAATGGCTTCATAATTCAACTTACAATTAAACACAAAATTCATTTGATGAATTTTCAGTTCAGAGAGACAACAAAGATAATTTGGGATACAAACGACTGAGGTAACCTAAGATGGATTGTTACAACTGGAACTGATGAACCCACCTAATAGTTGATGGTTCCTCCTTCAAGCAGTGCTTCTAATTTACTTAAGCAGAAATACAATTTTCGGGAGTAATGTAATGAGTGACTAAATTAACATTGTCCCTTTTATGGTCACCAAAAAATGATTCATGGTGTGAAAAATGACAGTGTCAAAGAAAATCTGGCATCAAATGATTGCTATAAAAATAGAAAGCCACAGAAATTCTGCATGTGTGTATGGAAAGGTAAAATGTTTGTTTTGAAAAGAAAATATACTTCTTCCCCTCTTTTGTTCCTTCCACCAACCACAGTAACTCAATTCCTCTAAAGCAATATGTTATTTTATTACTGTCTATAAAGGTTTTAAAATAAAGTGAATAATAAAAAATAATCTTGAAATGCCTAATGGTAATATTTTACAATATTGGTTATTTATTTTATTAACTATTTTCTGAAATCTACATTGCAGATATTAAAGAAATCATGTACTGAAATTTTGAATGTGGAGCCATCATCTGCATGTGCTGGGCGTAAGTGACATGCTCAAAGCGAATTACTGTGATGAAAATAATAAATTTAGATTATGTGGGCAAGAAATTGGAGTTGGCCGAATGAGGACCAATATTTCATGTCCTAATAGGATTTGAAGGATATGCTATTTAAGATTCAGAGTCATACAGCATAGAAACAGGCCATTCAGAGTTTAGAGGTTATCCCACTTTTGTATCCTACACACCAGGGGCAATTTACAGAAGCCAATTAACCTACACTGTATGTCTTTGGAAAGTAGGAGGGAACTGGAGCACCCGGAGAGCCACGCAGTCACAGGGCGAACATACAAACTCCACACAAAACAGCACCAGAGGTCCAGATCAACCCAGGTCTCTGGCACAGTGAGGCAGCAGTTCTACAACTGCGCCACTGTGCTACCCACTGAGCCTATGCTGACCATTAAACATCTATTTCCACCAGCTCTAATTTGTCTCAATTTATTCTCCTTGCAAATTGGACAAGGATTGTTTTGTCCGTTTTTATTTACACCAGACCTATAACATTTGCAAATGAATGCCCTATTGTATGAGTAGATCTCCAGCCAGAAATGGCTTTGGATGAATGGAACAAGGACACTGGCAGATTCATTCAGCAAACCTACATTATGAGAGGCATAGATTTGGCAGGAAACATTTCCCCATAAATGAAGTATCTAAAATTAAAGGGGATAGGTTAGGGTATGGGGTAAGAAGTTTAGAAGGAATTCAAAGGAGAAATTCGTAATGTAGAAGGTGTTTGCATTGTGGAACACAGTGTACTGAGTGTGTGTGGAGGCATCATCGGCGGTCACTCGAAACGGGTATGACTGTCCTCCCCACTCCATAGGGTCGTCTACTTGTGGGTCTGTAGAAGTCTGTAGAGGCAAATCCGTGAAGGTACTCTCACAACATTTAAGAGGCATCTGGATAAATACTTGAATTACCAAAACAAGAAGGATATGGATCAGATTTTTGTGAATGTGATTAGAACAGATGGGGTCTTGGTGGTTGGCATGGTTAGAGTGGCTTTTGATTTTAAAACTAAAATAAATTGTCCTTTTTTTAAAATGTAAGTTGTCCTATCTGTGTTTACAGAAAAATTTGAGATTGTGCTGAGGGGAAATGGCTTTGAATCTGGCAGAGGAGCAGATATGACCATATGCAGCTATTACATAAATGCTTCTACCACTATAAGTAAGTATGTCAAGAAATATATCATTATTATTTGTGCATTAATATGGATTATAATTGTGATCTTCACTTTACGTAACAGTTTCACTTTCCAGTATTGACAGTAATTTGTTTTAAAAATCAATACGATTGCTTTGTTTAATTTGTTTAATTTGCGACCACAGTTAACATGAACTGCGGGTCAAAATCAGCAGAAGTGTAAGGCACCAAATGACTACCAAAAATGATTCATTGCAATTTCTCCCCATTGTGTTCAGATGGGTGTTCTGGTACAGTGTGTTGTCAATAGTTTCACAGCTTTAAGATAGACACAAGACATTGCAGATGCTGGAATCTGGAAGAAAAGTAAACTGATGAAGGAACTCAGTGGATCAGGCTACATAAAGGAATGGCCGATATTTTGGATTAGGACCCTCCTTGACCCAAAACATCAACTATCCCGCTGTCACGGCAGATGCTGATTTCCTCCAGCAACTTGTTTTTTTTGTTATTCCCGAATTATCTGGGTACTGAAACAATTACTTGGTTAGTGAATTTCCACTCATACTTATTAATGCTTATTCATATATTTGAAATAAAGATTGCTAGAAAACAAATAGAATTATTCGCAAAACAAATTGAATGATGATAGAGGAGAGAGTAGGGTGAGAAGAAAAAGGTTGTGGTGCTTTGATAAGGAATAGTGAGATTGAACGAGAACTTACCAGTTCGAAGGTTGATCTTTATTTTATGAGGAGTCGAAGTGAGGGATTTCGTGAAGAGCCCGCCGGCGCGCATGCTCGACATACTTCAAAGTAGCGGCGTGGAATCACAGAAACCAACAATAGAAATGACTTCGCATAGTAAGATTGAAGTGACTAAGATTACCAGATGAAGGTGACTGAGGGTTGGGCGAGGAGGGCACGAAATCCCTCACTTCGACTCCTCATAAAATAAAGATCAACCTTCGAACTGGTAAGTTCTCGTTCAATCTTACTATTTCATTTCGGAGTCACGTGAGTGACTTCGTGAAGACTTCAAAGCTTCTGTGATTACACGCCCTGGACCACGTCCATGCTGACACACCACTACCAGGGATGGATGGAACAAACTTGCTCAATAGTTCATACTGCAAAACAAGAGCATATTTATTAATAACAAATCAAAAACCCCTCATGCGGGGACATCTCCACATTCTGAACCTGCATTCAGCACGGCTTCTGCGAACTGTAGAGGAGCAGCAACAGGCTTGTTATAAAAACGTTGGAACACAGCTTCATTAGCCCATCCTGCTGTGGCGAGAATTTGGTCCATGGGCACCTCCATGACCCTCGCCGCTGACGTCGATGCAGCCCTGGTGGAATGAGACTTGAACACATTAGTGTCGATACCTGACTTACCCAAGACGACTCGAAGCCACCTGGATATCGTCTGGACTGTCACTCGATGATGAGGTCTCTTATGAGTGACAAGCAGGTATCTCTCCATTCCTCTGATGCGTGCCGTCACCTTGACATAGTGGCGGATATGTGAGGCTAAACATAGCCTAGCATCTGCGGGGTATGCCGGGAACTTCAGCTGCAGCCCTGTGCACCCAGGTCTATGCTGCTTTAGTAGCTCGTCAATGAAAAAGACTACTTCTGTAGGGGTAGAAGTCATTCTGTCGACACGAAGTTTGTGTAGTGTCTGTACCCTCTGAGCTGAAGTCAGCGCTAGTAACATCACCAGCTTCATGGTGAGTTGGTCCAGTTGGAGCCCTTCCATGGGAGACCACGGCCTGAGCAGGGTTAATACGTCCCTGACATCCCAGGTGATATTATAGCGTGGTGTAGGCGGATTCATATTGAATATACCCCGCATGAGTCTGGACACTAGCCTGTTGGATCCTACCCCAATATTGAGGTAGAATGATAGCGCACTTCTGGCACTGTTTATGGCACTGTAACTTAAGTGTTCATCATGGTGCAACCCCGCGAGGAATTCCAGGACGTCGGTTATTGTCACGTCATCGTACGTGATGCGAAAGCGGCTGCAGTAGGCTTCCCACTTCTTAATATGCGAGCGGTATCTTCGCCTTGTGGACTCTCGACACGACGCCCCGATGGTATCCATGGTCCGAGCCGAGAGGCCGTTTTGGATTAACGGCCTGTTCAGAACCTGCAAGCCAACAAATTTAAATAGCCATGGCAGGGATGTGGCTCCCCTGAGACAGGGTGAGTAACCAATTGTGGGCAACCCTTCAAAAGGACCCAAGGTTCGTTGAGCATGTCAAGGACCACCGGATACCAAGGCTGTGTGGGCCAGTCGGGTATAATAAGGATGCCCTTGGCAGCATCTGCCTGAATCTTTCGCAATATCCGACTGATGAGGCAAAACAGGGGGAAGGCATAGAAAAACCAATTCCCCCAGTCCAGCGAGAATGCATCTAGCGCTATTGCCCCAGGATCTGGTTCCCATGAAACGTAGGTTGGTACCTGATGGTTCAACCGTGACGCAAAAAGGTCAATGTCCGGTTTACCAAATTTGGCTGTGACTTTAGGAAAAATCTCAGGATGCAACATCCATTCAATATTGTCATTAAATTTGCGTGACCTGGTGTCCGCCACAGTATTAAGCTCACCTGGCAAATAGGTAGCTGAAATCCAAATATCTCTTTGAACACACCAGAGCCAAATTGAGTTAGCCAATTTGTCACACGAAACTGACCTGGTACCACCCATATGGTTTAAGTATGCCACTGCTGTGGTGTTGTCTATTTGGAGACGGACATGTGCTCCAACAAGCTTGGAACAATACGCACGAAGTCCGTGGAATGCTGCCAGCAACTCCAAATAGTTAATCCCTTGAGTCAACAACATCGTTGATTCAAGGGTGTCCCATCTGCCCCCACAACTAGAGCAATTATCCGTGGCTCCCCAGCCATTGGAGCTTGCATCAGTCTGCAAATATACCACCGGATTAGCCTCCCTGATAGGCTTGAATGAGCTGCTAATGTGACACATCCACCATTGCAACTCATTTATCGCTTCGGGCGGCAGCTGCATGGACCGATCATAATGACCAGCGTTCTGTTTTAACGCAGCAATTTTAGCTCTTTGCAAATTCTGATAATGCAAAGGTCCATATCGCGCTGCCGGAAACAAAGCTACAAGCTTCCCAATTATTGTAGCTGAATGCCGAATCAATGGTATATTGGTGCAGATTAAATCTTGACACACCTGGGTAACCTCCTCAATCTTGTTAATTGGAATGGTAACCCTCATGCTCATATAGTTCACCGTGAACCCTAGGTAATTAATCACCTGGGCAGGGCAGAACTTTGATTTCTCTGGATGGACAATAAACCCTAATTGTTGAAATATATTGACAGCAGCTGCAACACCCTGTTCAGCCAATTCCAGGGTGTGGCCCACAATTAAGATATCATCTAAGTAGGCCATAACTATATGGTGTCGTTGTCTCAAATAAGCCATAATTGGTTTCACTAATTTAGTGAACAATCTAGGGGCTGTGGTGAGCCCATTAGGCAAAGCCTTGTACTGCCAGAGTTGCCCCATCCAGATGAATTTCAAAAACCTTCTGTCGTATTTCTGGATGGATACTGAATAATATGCGTCTTTCAAATCGATGCATGCCATAAAGCAACCATGAGAAATCAATGATTTGGCTGTTTCAAACGTATCCATTTTAAAATGAGTATATGTTACAAAAGTATTCAAACGGGTTAGATCAATAATGACACGACAACCTCCATCCTTCTTAGGTCTGGTGAATATATTCGAAACAAATTCAACTGGCTCATGCACCGCTCTCTCAATCACTCCCTTCTGCTCAAGACTTAAAAGTTCCTTGTAGCCTGCTGCCTGTTCTGCAGCAGATAATTTAAACGTTCGAGCGGGCATGTGCTGGGATGGAGGAATGTCGCCATTAATAAACTCAATTTTATGCCCCTGAATATTCTGCAACACATACTCGTCACCAGTAAAATTACCCCATGCACCCAAAAACAACCGAAGGCGACCACCAACATGTGAAGTTAAACAAAGAGAAAAGAGAGAACCAGACCCCCTCACCTCTGTGGTTACCGGCGGTCCTTGACACGCGTGGGTGGACGTGGAGGTGCTGGGTTGGCTTGAGGGCGCAGCGTCTTCGTTTTCCACCAGGGTCTCTGCCGACCCTGTCCTAAAAAAGACCCCTGGTGCTGGGTCTGATGTTGCTGTCGTTGTGGAGCTTGAGGGTGGGTACTCGTCGAGGTACTAGCAGACCCTCGTGATCGAATGTATGGAGACTTTGAGCCTGACGGTGCGGGGGCACTCTGAAAGCGCATGATCCCCACCGTTTTGGCTTGTTCGTCAAGCTCTTTGACTCTCTTCGAGAGGTCCTCCCCAAAGAGCTGACGGGGCGGGGGCGGCGGCGGTGGTTTGCACAATCCTGCAAACTTCGGATTGAGCGCTGGGCGGATGCTGGTTTTGCGAAACCCGTTGATTTCGTGCTGGGTCGCGCACAGGAGGGCCAGAGCATCTTCCTGGTCCAAATTCAGTTCGTCCCCATCTACCGACCGCGCAAAGGCGGTAATACCGGCCGTGAGGAGCTTCAGGATCCGCTGCAATTTTACCTCTTGTTGACGGATAGCCGCACTGATGTTGCCCCATATCGGCGTATTGACCACAGGCACGTTGAGGGAGTTGCAATTGGATGGAGCCTTGTGACGGCTCATTGCCTAAATGAGGACTTCTTCCTGTAGTTGCTGGTTGTTAAGAAAGTCCACAGTGGCTGCCAGCTTTGCGTTTAAAGGAAGTCCAGATGAATGTGGGGCCGCAAATTTGGTCGCCACATCCAGAAGATCCTCCGCTGGCACCTCCAACGGAGATCGTATGGGATCCACCAAAACCTCCTCCTCCTGCTGCTCCAGGCTGATGGTAGAGGCTGGTGACGACGCCCTGTGCCTGTTGCTGCCCTGCTGTTGTTGACTTTGAAGCAGGAGCTCCAGCAGCCGCTCCATATGGTCAATACGCCCTTCACCCTGAACACTCAGGTGGTCGGAGTCCTTCGGCTCTGAAAAGAAAACCGTGCTCCTGTCATCGGCCCGCACCTCATCGAGGCCCTGCCGGTGCCGGTAGTTGTCGTTAACAGCCGCCGAGGCGAAACTGCGCGATTCCCGCGCGGGCGTGTACAACCGCCTCCGTTTAGCGAGAGCTGAAGCCGCTGCCACTAAGGGCACTTGCGGCGTGGTGTCGGCACCAGCCGAAGCATGGCTGCCTGAAGCCCGCGCAGGCTTGCCGGCTGCCCACATCGTGGACCTTGCCGACGCATGGTCTCGCCCACCCATCCATGGGGGGCTCGGCGACCGTGACGAGACCCGACTCAACCGACCCGTCCCGGCGTCGAGAGTCGGGGTGTGCCGGCTGGACCTCACAGCCGCCCCGGGTCTCGCCCTGGAACCTGACCGCTCCTCCGTGTCAGGCAATGCCTTAGCCCTGGTAGGGTTAGGCTTCTGGGCTCCTGCCCTTCCCCTACTCGGACGGCTGAGTGGAACAGGCCGTGCAGCCGCACGCACCCTGCTCGAGGTCGCCAGCGAGCCTGCTGACGACCTGACTGCCATGGCAGGGTCCTCCTGCTCTGGCGGCACACCACACTCCTCCTCGTCGAACTCCTCCGAGCTGTGGTGTGCTGGCGGATCTGGACCTGTAACCACAGGGCTTACCCACATCTCCACCTGAGTCCCGGCCTGCGTTGCAGGTACTGCCGATGGTAAAGGCCCCGGAACTGTTGACCGGCGAACTCGTCCTGACCTCGTCCGGCCCTTGGAACTCCCATCCATGTCCTTGCTGCAAGACATAACCAACAACAAGGACCACCAACTAAAGGTAGAATACTCACCTCCGTGGCCCCTTATGAAGGGCTGGCGAGGAGCGCGCTGCACCGCCAGCCGTCGCAGCAACGTGGTACGACGATATGTCGAGCATGCGCGCCGGCGGGCTCTTCACGAAGTCACTCACGTGACTCCGAAATGAAATTATTCCTGTATAGTGCCTCTTCTTCAGCTTCAAGGATTTAATGTCTCCCAAATTGATTGTGTATAATTTAAATAAAATATTTTAAATTAAATTGTCTTTCTGTACTAGAAAATGTTATGGTGCTGCCACCAGGCCAAGCCCCGTCTAATCTTAACAATCATTGTGCAACTGAGACGATTGCTAAGGCAATTACTGACCCGCATGCTGATAACACAAAATCTCCCACCACTGAAATGGATAGAGAAAAAAAGTGCGAGAGATGAGTGGAAGAGAAGGAGTAGTGATGGGTAAGAGGAGGAGATACAGTGAGTGGGAAGGTGGTGTGCAAAAAGTGAAATGATATGGAAAGGATGGGGAAAATGGGAAAGGAACAGAAGAGGTATGGACCAAGGATGGGAAATAGGCCAAAGGAGAGGGAAGGAATATAAATGAAGAGAAAAAATAAAATATTTGGGTAGCGAAGGAGAAATGAGAGGGGAAGAGGAAAGAGGCTTTAGATGAGCCATACAGTGCCATCCATAATGTCTGGGACAAGGACCCATCATTTATTTATTTGCCTTTGTACTCCACAATTTGAAATTTGTAATAGAAAAAATCACCTGTGGTTAAAGTGCACAATGTCAGATTTTTAATAAAGGTCATTTTTATACATTTTGGTTTCACCATGTAGAAATTACAGCTGTGTTTATACATAATCCCCCCCATTTCAGGGCACCATAATGTTTGGGACACAGCAGTGTCATGTAAATGAAAGTAATCATGTTTAGCATTTTGTTGCTGGGTATCTTCTCTGGTGATGCTCTGCCAGGCCTGTATTGCAGCCATCTTTAGCTTATGCTTGTTTTGGGGGTTAGTCCCCTTCAGTTTTCTCTTCAGCATATAAAAGGCATGCTCAATTAGGTTCAGATCGGGTGATTGACTTGGCCACTCAAGAATTAACAATTTTTTAGCTTTGAAAAACTCCTTCATTGCTTTAGCAGTATGTTTGAAAAACAGTATGAAAAGACCACCAGGGGCGCCGGCCGGGGAGATGGCCAGCCCTGCCGGCAGTCTGTTCGTTCTTTCAACTTCCTGGTATTTTTAGCGTCTGTTTGTTTTTATGTTTTTCAGTTTGTTTAATGTGGGGGGGAGGGGATCGGGGAAATTTTTTTTCAAGTCCTTACCTTCCCGGAGATGTGATAATTTTTCGGATCACATTCTTCGGGCTCTGCGGCCTACCATCGCTGGAGCTGGGAGCTGCCTCGGACTGTCGTGAGCCCCACTGCGGGGCGCGACTTAACATCGGAGCGGATCCCTTACCTGGGATCACTCCCACTGCGACCACCGTGGACTTACCAACAAGGGCTTGAAGTCTCAGGAGAGGCTGAGTCGGGAGCTCCAACGCCGCTAAAGGTTCGACCAGCTCCGACGCGAGGTTCGATCGCCCGGCGCGGGGGAGCTGATAACCCCCGGATGCAGGAGCTGAACGCCTCGACGCGGAGGGCCCGAATGCCGCCAGCTACGGGAGTTAAGACCGGCCCGTCAACGGAGGGCTCAAGGCCCCCGACCAAGGAAGAACAACGGAATAGACTTTAACTTTATTTCGCCTTCCATCACAGCGAGGAATGTGTAGGAGTCACTGTGGTGGATGCTCATGTTAAATATGTTTTTGAATCTGTTGCTTTTAATTGTATGACTGACCTGGCCAGTGAAATTCCTCATATGTTGCAAGACATATTGGCGAATAATTTCTGATTCTGATGTTTGGGATCATTGTCTTGCTGTAGAATGAACTGCCGGGCAATGTTTTGAGGCATTTGTTTGAACTTGTGCAGATAGGATGTGTCTATACACTTCGGAATTCATTATGCTACTACCATCAGCAGTTGTATCATCAATGAAGATAAGTGAGCCAGTACCTTCAGCAGCCATACATGGCCAGGCCATAACACCCCCACCACCGTGCTTCGCAGATGAGGTGGCATGCTTTGGACTTTGGGAAGTTCTTTCTCTCCTCCATATTTTGCTCTTGCCATCGCTCTGATATGTTAACCTGGCCATCGTATTTTTGGGGCTAACCAGTGGTTTGCAGCTTGCATCTGTATTTCTGTTCATGAAGTCTTCTGCGGACAGTGGTCATTGACAAATCCACACCTGACGCCTGAAGAGTGTTTCTGGTCTGTCGGACAGGTGTTTGGAGTTTTTTCTTTATTATAGAGATAATTCTTCTGTCATCAGCTGTGGAGGTCTTCCTTGGCCTGCCAGTCTGTTTGCGATTAGTAAGCTCACCAGTGCGCTCTTTCTTCTTAATGATGTTCCAAACAGATTTTGGTAAGCCTAAAGTTTGGCTGATGTCTCTAACAGTTTTATTCTTGTTTCTCAGTCTCATAATGGCTTTGACTTTCATTTGCACAACTTTGGTCCTCGTGTTGATAAACAGCAATAACATTTCCAAAGGTGATGGAAAGATAAAGGAGAAAGGGCAGGACATTACATACTGTCTACCTCAACTATAATAATAGACAATAGAATGCAAAAGAAGAAGGATGGGGAGGAGGAGAGGTTAGAGGAGAAGGATTAAACTGAAGAGAATGTAGGTCGAGAAGCTGTTGAGGACAAAAGAATGAAAGTGAAGAATGGGTGGAATGGAGGGAGAAGGGAAGGGAAACAAGGAAAATAGGAATCATTCCATTGTGAAAAGGAGTAATGAATGACTATAGTTTACTCTCTATATAGGCTACATCTCTGGCCATGGTGCAGGAAGTACTGCAATCAGATCTGAAGGAATCAACTGCAGATAGCATGAGTGTGGAAGAATGTCAATATGTCCACTGACAGCCCTAGGCAGTTTGTAAACTATTTAAAGACAAAAGGACACAAAGTGCTGGAGTAACTCAGCAGGTCAGGCAGCATCTCTGGAGAACATGGATAGGTGACGTTTCGGGTCAAGACACTTCATCTGAAGAACGGTCTCAACCCATCAGTCTGAAGAAGGGTCTCGACTCGAAATGTCACCTATCCATTTTCCCAAGAGATGCAGTCCGATCTGCTGAGTTATTCCAGTACTTTGTGTCCATTTGTGCATTAATCAGTATCTGTTGTTCTTTGTTTCTGCAGCTGTATAAAAACTATGGGATACAGGAGTGATAAACAATAATGTGGTAGCAAATTCATTTCACTACAACTTCGGGTGCATGTGCTGAATAAAATGACTTTGACTTTAGAGAAAACTAGAGCAAAAGGGTGACTTCCCTTGAGTGCCAAAAAAGGGAATATATAACTCATTTACAGAACTAAATAACTTTAATTTTCTATTTAAAAATTAAAAACTAGTTGTTCATCCATCAAAATATTTGAAAATCTTGTCTCGGGAAAATTAGTTCAACAATAGATTAGATGGTAGTAAAGAATGAGGGAATCTTTTTGCTATTTGATTTTGCTTTAATCATAACACATATTGCATGAGAACTTTATCTTATACATGTGGGCATAATAATTAGTAATGGTAAAAATAGATACAGGGATGCACAATATAAGTGTGCTAACTGGAAGTGATATGGTGCAAGGAATTGTACATTTTTTCTTAATATATAGTTAGATATTGTTGAGGAAACATGCATTTTTTTTTATTGTTCCTTATATTGAATGGCAGATAGTGATTTTTAATCTTTTGGAATGGTGGCAACATTTTTGTGGTAACAGATTACTTACTGTGAGATGCTTACTATCTAGAAGCTGCTGATGGTATAATAAGAAAATTGGAAAACTTTTTCTGATTTATGGGAGCATAGAAATTCATTGTTTTGAAAATGGTTTTCTAATATAATGTCAATTTCCTTCAGATCATCAAATTTGTTTTTTTTCCTTCTTTATCATCAATCCATCAAATTTACTGCCTATTTTGTTATAGAAGTTAATTTTCCAGAATGCATGTGTAGTATTGGTGTGAATGCACCTCATTCTTGCTTCAATGTTTAATGGGCTTCTTAAACTAAATGTTACATTTAATACCTTTGGAAACAAGTTTTTTAAAATCAATTCATTAAATAGTTCAGTATAAGGAGCTCATCCAATGATTTATTTTCCAGATGAGAAAAGTACCAAGGTGATGGATAATTACCTGCTATGCCCAGCTCCTACGATGCAAGAAGAGGGGCAGTAAGTATTCAATTAGTATAAATCTGTAATTATAAATAACCAGATATTTAACAGGATATTCTCAGACCTCCAGGTTTCACCCTGTACTGCACTGCTTACCAACCATTTCATTAATGTTCCTTACTTGGCACTTGGTTTTTCGTTATATTTAAGATGTGGAAATTTACTGTTCAGAAGGCATTAAAGGATTATTCAATGGAGAAACAAGGAACTGCAGATGTAGGTTTACAAAAAGGCACAAAGTACTGGAGAAACTCAGGCAGCATCTCTGGAGAACATGGATAGGTGATGTTTCAGGTCGGGACCCTTCTTCAGGGATTATACAAGTTTTCCCGAAACAGATTCAAATAAACTTCCAGAATATCTCAAGCACTAAGGAACTATATTTAAGCAAATCTTCACTCCAGTTAACTTGGTTAAGTTTAATATAATATTTTTTGTCAATATTTCAAAGAAAAAAGCTTCCCTAAACACATCAATATATTGGTCCTGAAGCCTGTCACCTAAAGGTGCTGATAGAAATAACAAGACCTACATTTATCACCGTGTCCTAATTGAACTTCAGATGTTCAGATGAGCCTTTTATAAATTAACGCAGTTTTCGTAGAGAAGGTACTCCCGCAATGCTTAAGTTTGGAGATTCCAATACTTTGACCCAAGAATCAGATATTTTAAATTCAGGAGGTTGTGTAGTGGGGGAGTTTATTGCATCCCGTGCAGCAACTTCCTTTTCCATCTTAGTGGTAGAGATTGGGAATAGAGACATAGAGTCATACAGTGTGGAAACGGGCCTTTTGGCCCATGTTGCCCGCACCGGCCAACATGTGCCAGCTACACTAGTCCCACATGCCCCGCGTTTGGTCCATATCCCTCCAAACCTGTCCTATCCATGTACCTGTCTAACTGCTTCTTAAACATTGGGATAGCCCCAGCCTCAACTACCTCCTCTGGCAGCTTGTTCCATACACCCTTTGTGTGAAAAAGTTACCCCTCAGATTCCTGTTAATTCTTTTCCCCTTCACCTTAAATCTATGTCCTCTGGTTCTCCATTAACCTGCTCTGGACAAGAGGCTCTGTGCATCTACCGATTGATTCCTCTCATGATTTTATACATGGAATTTGGGAGATATTTTTGAAGAGGGGATGGCGTTACTGTAGATCATGCTGGAGACTTACAGACTGTAGTCGGTGAATTGACATTAATGGTTGGATGGAGGTGGAAAAGGAAGAATGTTTGAGATAGGAACAAGTGGGAAGGAACTGCAGATGCTGGTTTACAGAAGATAGACACAGTGCTTGAGTAACTCAGCGGGTCAGGCAGCATCTCTGGAGAGAAGGAATGGGTGACGTTTGGGGTCAGAGCGTCTGAAGAAGTCATGCAAATTAGTGCGATGAATCAGCTATTTTCTGATGGATACTAAAAATGTTGAACACTGGGCTTTATCCATGTAATCTGAGTTTAATTTCTAGATGGCAAGAACTACAATCAAAAAGTTATTAGGCCACAGACTCCAGTGATATCTACACAAAGAGAGAACATATTTACAACCATATTTTTGTTCTCTTCAAATGTTTTGAATAAATGTGTACATTCACAAATGGTCAGAGAACACCAAACACCGAACAGTTGATCTACATTGGGAATCACAGTTTGAGTTTTATTGTTTTCACTTATAGATATAAAATGATGGTAGCAAGAAAATTATACCAGCATTCTGTTGTATATGTAGTCTAAGGGAACCAGGTTGTGTTAAACTGGTCCCCCATGTGGAATTGCTATCTACTGTCCTTGCAGATACATACTTAAGTGTGCTTGGTGTAGAGGGCAAGGTCTAAATGAATACAATTAATGACGCTTCAACCACAGATAAAAAGCCACATTTGGGGTTACAGATATAGCCTTTATCAAAACTGCCATTAACTTTAACAGTAAATAATTGAGAGGTCAATTACTACTATTAAAAATGAAGTCAATAATGGTTTTTTTTACTACACAAAACAAAGAAATAATTAGAAACTTAAAGTAAATCAAAATTATTTTGAAGAATTAATTAACCTTGTGCTTCCAGCATTCTGCTGGATACACTGCGTGACCCCATGGCAGGATTCCATGTATAATAATAGTCTTCAGTTCCCTGGCTGAGATTGATCTATTGACTAAATGCAGTGTAATGATGGAAGAAATTTTATGACACAATTGGTTGTTAAATCAAGATTACATTTACCATTATGCATGTCACAACTGGATTCTCGTCTGAAGAAGGGTCTCGACCCGAAACGTCGCCTATCTGCTTCGTTCCTTAGATGCTGCTGCACCTGCTGAGTTTCTCCAGCCTTTTGTGTACCCTAGATTCTCACGCTGTTTAATTACATTGGGTATCCGACCACTTGCCAGCAGTGTTAGCGGAATGCAATAGAGTTCCATTATTTTAAGTCTGTTTTCTGCAGCCTCTCTTGAAAGTTACACACCCATCATAATTGTCAGTAAGCAAATAACATTTAGCCTGCAATTTACAGGTAAAAACAAGGTCAACTTCTAATATCAAAAGCAAACGTGAGTCTTATTAAAGGGGATATTCATTATGAAGATTAGGTGTGAATGCATTCTGTTATCATGATAAATGTTATGATGGACTTTTTAATCTTCATATTACTGCCACCCTTTATTCAGAGTCACTGAAATCATGGTTTGTTATGGAAATCTATTGCTCCTTATTTTGTGCAGTTAATATTCCAATAAAAATGAAACATTTTAGATCAACATTTATTTATTAAATCCGCATGGTTTGAAGTAATTAATTCTGCAATTAATGACATTGGTCAACATCTCTGATTCTTTCTATACATAAATCCATACATCAATCTATTTAATTTTTTATCTGTGACATTTAGAATCAAACCTGCAGGTACAGTTTCCTCAGATGACTGGCTGCTTCCAGCCCAGTTGACAGATGTTTGGAACTTTCCCTAACAGTCACTTCAGGCTTCTAAAAACGATGCTTCAGGCTTT
Organism: Raja brachyura; assembly: GCA_963514005.1. Next base: position 119,945,209 of record OY740781.1, read on the forward strand.
CCCATATGTATCCTCCAGGCCTTTGGGAATGTTGCTTCAGGCGTGCTCTAAAAGCCCCTCAGGCTTTTACCCAACAGATGCTCAGTGTTTTAACCAATGGATAGTCCGAGCAATGTGCTCGCATCAGATGTTAATGACTTTTACCTGAACATTCTGGCTAGTGTTTTGCTTTTAGGGGAATTACACTGGTTATGTTGCCATGATAGTAGCATATTTTACAGTAGACGATCTTGTGCTTTCTTTTGCAGGTAATCAATGGGCATGTAAATGCCGCAACGGCTTTAGATGCAAAGCCAGGCTTTGATCTGATATGCAATAGCCAAGAGCAGTTAGATTTGCTTCCTTTTGCTTAATCAAATCAAATTGGGAAAGCAAATTTTAATTTCTACTTTGTGAACAACTTCCTATGCTACCTCAGTTTTTTAAAATTATGACCTTAGTTGTTTATTTTAATGAAACAATAAAGAATGCCAAGGAAGGGAATGCATCATTAAGAAATTCTTGCTAACCAAACATGCAGTAATAGGCATCTTAACATTTTATTTCACCCTCAACTGACCCTGGCACCAGTTGCTCTGTTCCCCCCTCTCCTCCGCACTGAGGAAACTAATGCAGATTGAGTGACCGCTCTGGAGAACACCTCCCATCCGTCCGCAAAGGTGGACTTAAACATTCAATTGCCAATCACTTTAATTATCCATCTCAATCCCACTCTGACCTCTTTGTCTTTGGCCTTCTACGTTATTCCAACAAAGCTCAATGTACACTTGTGGAACAACACCCCGTCCTCCATCTCGGTACGTTACTGCTTTTGGGACACAATACTGAATTCAACACTTTCAGAGAAGTAATTTTTCCTGTTTGAATCAAACTAGTCAGTTACAATGTTTTAAAGAAGGAACTGCAGATGCTGGAGAATCGAGGGTACACAAAAGGCGGGAGAAACTCAGCGGGTGCAGCAGCATCTAAGGAGCGAAGGAGATAGGCAACTTTTCGGGTCGAGACCCTTCTTCAGACTGGTTAGGGATCAGGGAAACGAGCGATATAGACGGTGATGTGGAGAGATAAAGAACAATGAATGAAAGATATGCAAAAAAGTATCGATGATAAAGGAAACAGGCCATTATAAGCTGTTTGCAGTGTGAAAATGAGAAGCTAGTGCGACTTGGGTGGGGGAGAGATAGAGAGAGAGAGAGAGAGGGAATGTCAGGGCCCAAGGGCTGTTGAGTTTGAGTTCAGATTATTGTCACATGTACCAAGGCACAGAGAAAGGCTTTTGTTGCAAGCTTACCAGTCAGCGGAAAGAGAATACATGATTACAGTCGAGCCATTCACAATGTATAGATACATGATAAAGGGAAATAACGTGAATAATGTTTAAGTGCAAGGTAAAGTCTGATCAAAGATAGTCCGAGAGTCTACAATGAGGTAGATCAGTATTGCTCTCTGGCTGTCCTAGGATGGTTCAGTTGCCTGATAAGAGCAATTGGGTCTGAATCTGGAGGTGTGCGTTTTCACACTTTGATACTTTTTGCTGATGGGAGAAGCCTTAGAATACATCTTTCTATACCCATGGGAGAGGGGAGTAGAAGGCGTGGCTGGGGTGCGACTCATCCTTGATTATGCTGGTGACCATGCCGAGGCAGTGTGAGGTGTAAATGGAGTCAATGGAAAGGAGGTTGGTTTGTGTGATGGTCTGGACTGCGTCCACAATTCTCTGTAATTTCTTGTGGTCTTGGATGGAGCAACATGAACTCCATTGAAGCTGAAAATCTTTTGAGTCAGATTTCCAACAACTGTTGCGTTGCACTTCTCCCAGTTCCAAGATATTCTCCTGTTTTCTTTGTTCCATTTCACTAGCAGTTTTCATCAATTTCTGGCCTGATAGCTATGAAAGCTTGTTTCACCTGGATGATCCTGTTCCTATCTGCGCAGCTGCTATCTGACCTGCTGAATATTTCCTGCATATTTTATTTATAACATATTCCAGTAATGTTATTACTTCTTAATTTAAATACTATTCTTAATTTTTTTTTCCTTCCAACCAACATGGAAAAGCTCACATTTCTCCACAGTTTACTCCATTTGACCATAATTTCCACTCCTTATTTGATTCATTCGGCCCTTCGAGCCTGCGCCTATACCTTTGAGCCTACTCCTGCACCTATTTTCTATTACAGACATTCCCTTTGTTTCTTCCATTCACCCCACTTTCTCCGCAACTTACATCCCACGTTCTCTCACTTTTCATGTTTTGAAGGGTCACAGACCTGAAACATTATCGCGACTGCTTTCTCAACTGACTGTCTGACCACTGAATATTTACAGCATATTCTATTTTTACTCTGGCACTTTGTAATCTATCCTCATTTAAACAACATTTTACTTTCATGCTCTTCCAACCAAAGTGGGAAAGCTCACATTTCACTTTCTGCTCCATTTGACACATTTTTGGCCAAACACTTAACAAATACTTCTTCTCTTTGCCTAACACTCTGTGTTCTCTTCCAAAGAGCATTCCCACCCATCTCTGATTGTTCATCAAATGTGCCTACAGTACACTTGGTTCCTTCATTTAATTTTAATAAACATTGTCATTATTTCAGTATTAAAGTGAACTGCATCTACTGAATATGGTATTTTTTAAGTGATGGAATGAGGTGCATTTAAGAGGTGATGCTTATTACCTTACTTCTGCTTAACAAACCAATCTAATAAATAGAGGGGGTTGAGGAATGACCATGGAATGTACATCTGTGCCATGTCGGAAACCTGAGGATTGTTAACGCGTTATCATTGTTTCACATGAAGTGTAGGATAAACTGAGTAACGACAGGCTGGTTGGTTTAACTTTACTGCTAGTGCGGGTGACTGTATTGAACTCTAAGGCACAGTATGACCCTTCATTTAGAACTGCATGGATTAATGTGGGAGAATATGGATTTGTTAAAGGAAGGGCATGTTTAGCTAACTTGACTGAAAATTTTGAAAAGATAACAAGGAGCTTAATGTGAGCACCATGTTTGGTGTGGTCTACATGGATTTTACCATATCTTTTGACATGGCAAAGTATCCCATATAATTAAAGCCTGTGGTCTCCATGGAGAGTGGCAAATTGGGTCCAAAATTGGCTCAGTGACAAGAAGCATAGAGATGCTGGTGGATGGGTGTTTTGTTTTGATTTTATTACTTGTCATTCGAACCTCAGGGAGGCTCGAATGAAACTCTGTTTCTACAAGCCATACAAACAGAACAATTCATAAAAAAACACACAAACAATTCAATTCACACAAACATCCATCACAGTGAATCTCCTCCTCACTGTAATGGAAGGCAAAGTCTTCTCTCTCCCCCGCATCATTTCTCTCCCGAGGTCGAAGCCCCAGGCGGGCGGTGTTAAGTCCCAAGGCCATTGAGGCCGCGCCTAGCGATGTAAGGCCCCGCTCTAGGCCCAAAAGTCACAACGTTGGAGCCCCCGGCCGGGGCTGGTATGTCCCACAGCCATGAAAGCCGCGTCGGACGATTTATAGCCCCGCTCCGGGTCGCTCAGTGACTGGAGCCCCCAGGTCGTCCCGGTCGGAGGCCGCTCCACGGTGCTAGGCCCCAACGACAATGGAGACTCGACAGGGAAAAAGTCGGGTCACCCGTGCAGGGAAGAGATTTAAAAGTTTCCCCCTTTCCCCCCCCCCACCCACCCCCCACATATACACAGTTAGAAACAATACAAAAAAACACGAACAACTACATTTAACTAGACAAAAAATTAAAAAATGATCGACAGGCTGTAGGGGCCGCTGCAACGTGAGTTGCGCCCGCCCACACTTTTGATGACTAGGTGGCTGTAAGCAGTTGAGTTCAACAAGATTCAGTACTCAGTGTCTTGCATTTTGTCATATATTGGTGATGCAGACATATGTATGGCATGAAAAATAGGCTTGCAGATGATACAAATATTTCATTCTATTTCTAAAACCCAATGATTATAGTTATTGTGTTTTGAGTGAATAACTTTAGAAGGCTCAGGTTTCTTGAAAACATCAATTGTTTTCTGAAGGAAAAAACATGATTGCAGCTAAATTGCGAGGTAGTTTGAAAACATTTTTTGAGTTGCAGAAAAGGTGTTATTTCCAAGATTATGCAGGGGCTTGAAACGACCAAGCTAAGTCCTTCTCACTGCAATTCAATGGTACTTGTGCAAAAGGAAGGTTCTCAATTCTTCTGCAGTAGAGGTAATCGAGACTCACGTTTTTCTCAAATTAGTTAGAACTGCAGTCATATTTTGAAATTATTTTTTGGTCATTCAACCAACATTGGCCAAAATAAACAGAGTTCTGAAAAGTTGCCTGACCAACGGAGCTCGCCATAAAAAGTAACAATGTCTAAACTGCTCATTCTCCGTCATGGTGACAGATAGGATTATTGGCCTGGGCTTTGCTGGTTATTGTAGCATCAATATTTATTTAGTACTTGTTTTGGCAATCCTCCAGAATTTGTCGGTATATGGGCCAGGACTGTGGCACATGCCTATCCAAGCAGACAAATCTCAAATTTGCTGATTGATGACTGCTGCCAATTCCGTTTCTATCCTCCAGACTACTCTGCATGAACTTGCATTGTTGTGAGATCTGCTCTTGGACCTGGGTGTGGGGATTGCAAATCTACCATTTAATTCAACACTTGATGGCCGTGAATTAGAAATGAAAGTCATATATTTAAACATTATTTATGTTGGCTGCAATCTCTTTAATTATTTACTTGTGTTTCTAATGATTTTTAATTATTTGTTTATTTTTTATTTACATTAATTGTTTAATAGTTTTTGAATGCTTTCACTTTCAGCAATATTCAAAAGCATTGTAAACAGAGCAGCTATGACAAACAACAGGACTGGGGGCACTGCGTTGACATTTTGCAAAGATATCCACTGCAGTTTTCAGGTTGTGGCTTGCCCTCATGACTCAATTATAGCAAATGGTACCACCTGGTACCACCCAGTGAGGTGTTTTTTTTTCAGGATGTGCTTAAGGTAAGTTTTGGAACCGAGTAGGCAGTCGGAATCCTTTTCCCAACGTGGAAGCCGAAGACTAGAGGGCTTAGCTTTTAGATCAGAGAGGGACAATTTAAAGGGGAAGATTTTTACACAGAGAGTGGTGAGCGCTTGGACCATGCTGCTAGGCGTAGAAACAGATGTACTTGCAGATGATTTTAGATAGGCACATGGATATGCAGGGTATGGAGGTATATGGATCACATGCAGGCAGAGGAGCATCATTTACAGCACAGACATTGTGGGCTGAAAGGCCTGTTCCTGTGCCACACTGTTCTATGTTCAATTAGTATCCCAGCAAAAAGAATGTCCCATTGAGCAAAATTCTGGTAACAACACTCTTTAGTGATGAAGTGTTATTGATTTGATCTTTTCCTCTGACCTTTCTGCAGACTTCCATTCTTTAGATATTTATTTACTTTTAAAAGCCCTCATAGATTCTGTTTCTGCCATAATTTCTGACGAACTATGTCAAAACTCTGATCTCTTAAAGCACAATACACTTCCGTAATCCAAATTGCATTGGAATATGCTGCCTGTCGACATCTCCCATAAAATGATCCCTGTTTATTTTGGCCACATTGCTATATTCTACTTTGTGATAAGGTCATATAAATTGTTTAGGGTAGGCTATTCAAAAAATCTTGCAACTGTGCCAAAGCAGTAATTATTTAAATTTCTTAATCTAAACAAGAGAATAAAATGGGGATAATTGACTTCCTGTAAATTCAATCACATAACATTGTTATTAAACTAAAATATGAAGCAGGTCAGGCAACATCTGTGGTGGGTAACAAATTACTGTTAGAGGTCAGTGACATTTCATCAACAGTCAAACAAATTATCATAAAATTAGTTTTAAGATGCAGTCAAAGAGGAGGAAAGAACAGGAGGGAGAGTCTGAAAGAGAGGAAGTACAGGAGAGATTAAATGATAAAATAAATGAAGATGATAAAGCTGTGACAACAGGATAAGTACCAACACCAGATGGATTTGGAACGACTGTAAATGGGAAATACAGAATCATTACCTGTAAAATCCTAATCAGTATTTAAACTGGGAGGGTATTTTTCTAATTGGGGAAAAAATATTGGTGATGTTTCTCAAACTCGTATTCAGCTTTACTGGAATAACTGAGGAGACTGAGGTGAGGGAGAATTAAAGTGACAGGTGACTGGATGAAGTTATTCCACAGTGTGGCCATGTAGTCTGCATTTAGAGACCACAGTATGAGCCAGGATATGTTTGGGGCATTGGATGGTGGGTAAGAAGCAAATAAATGAGCAGGTGTTGCACTTTCTGTGTGCAATAAGAAAGTTTCATTGATAGTTAACTGAATCCCAAGTATAACTTTGATGAATCTGTGCTATGCTCCATTAAAAAATAATATCTCTGCATTACTCGAAATAAGGTGTGAGGAAGGTATTGTGAACCCAAAATCTAACCCCCTCGCTCTTGCATTTGTAAATGTTATGCCGTTTTGATTACTTTTCTACCTCCAAGCACCACACAAGCACCTTCAATTCCCATTGTCATTCAGTTCACCTTTCTGCTCTGTCCACAAAATCTGGTGGTTTCCATCTCTTCTGTTACTATTCAGGCTCATTTCTAATTTTTCTTTGTATTCTCTCTTGCTCTTTCTCATCTCCTTTGTTTCCTCTCTATTTTCTACAATTGGCTTCATGTTAGTGGGAGTAGATCGTACTTCTCTCTTTCCAAAATTGCTTTCTTCGGCAAAAGAAGTCTAGCCTATCCGTGGTTGATTTCTTTTAATATCGGGAATGAAACTTGCATTATCCTCTGCAGTGCAAGGCCTGAGTGAATCCCTGCCATTAGTTTGTCTGGCTAATGCGGTTTCTATATAATTTGAACTTCATTGACTATGCAATATAGTAAAACAGTTTAACTCTGTACTTTTTGAACATGGTGAACAATAGATATTTACCGTGGAGGTTCCGACTACTGGAATACATCTGCGTTGTTTTAACTTCTCATATGCTGTATCCTGTATCTCCCCAAGCATATAAGTTAATTCCAATTTTAATGCACTGCTGTGGTCTCTTCTTTTATCCTTCGTTGCTACACACAGTCCAAGAATTGTGTTGCTAAGAGTATTTTCACGATCATTTTCCAATGAGGCCATGGTGTCATTTTTTACCTCCACTGCTGCACCTCTCTGTCCCAAGCCCAGTTATTTCATTGCAGTTCTCTCCATGTCAGTAAGCCCACCCTTTGATAGATACCTACCTTCATCATGGTCACATCCTTCACAACTTTCATTTGTTTATAACTCGATTTCTGGAACAATAATTTATCGAAACTCTTTGTAACTTTAGCTTACACATATTGAGTTACTTTAGGCAACTCATCACTACCCATCTTTCACACCCTCTGCCCCATTATCACTCCAACAACTGTTTGAGCTGTCATCACCTCACTCAAAAGCTAAATTCCAGGATGTTGGCCCAACATTATGTGAATTTGCTGAAACTGGTTACTCTACTTTTTTCCCTTTGATGAGAGAGCAGTGCTGAACTATTATCTACCTCTTTGATGTCCCTTAGGACCATCCCTGACTGGACGTTGCTGGCTTTACCTTGCACTAAACGTTATTCCCTTTCACTGTAAATGGATTGATTATAATCATGTATTGTCTTTGTCATGCAACAAAAAGCTTTTCACTGTACCTCGGTACACGTGACAATAAACTAAATTAAACTATTCATTAGTTTTTTGGTCAATTATTCTGGCTTATAGATCTGTAATGGTCAAGTGCAGGGCACACGTTTGCTTTTTTCCAGTCTATGTGTTGATTCACAATAAATTAATGCTATCGATTCACCAAACCTCCCTTGTTTTTCTCATTGTTTTGGGGTATCGATTCCCTGAATTTTAAGATCTTCCACCACCATTCCAAACCACTCATTTGCCCAGTGTTGCATTATCAGTGCCAGCCTCATTAAAACCCAGCAGTTGTGCCATTTAGTGTTTGTCTTTTCTGGTTTAGTTAAACCCACAATGCAGTAAATCCTTGCCCAGATGCTTCCTCATTATTTAGTATCAGAATATTTATTTGGTGGTGTGCTTTGAATTTGCTGTCATGTCCTATTTCTCTGCTTTCTTGACATTTCGATAGTTTATTTTGCTTTTCTAATTTATGTTCTTGTATTTGACAATATATAAGATTTGCATCCTGCTACATGCCTTGTAATTGTTCTTTTTTTCTTTTTATATGCTTGTGTTGCCCAATTATTTTGCTTCACAGTGGCCTATTTGACCCTGCTATATAAAGAAATACTTACCCCAGCACATTATATAATATTTTTTGAAAAAGTTCATTCACTGCCAACAGATTTACCCTTAAGGAATAAGCTTACTGCAGTATTAATTCCTGATTGTTCAAATACATGTTACATTTTCTTTATAAAATAAAACCTTTTATCTTAACAGGGCCTCCTCTCTGGTATTGATGTATATGTTTAAGTTATTAGCTTTGACATTTTGACAACATAATGGGAACATTTTTACACTGGTCACTCGTTCTACGTCTATTGATTCTTAAGACTCTGAGCTCCCATGACAGAATCAATAGATGTGTCTTGTTTAATCTTTTATTCTGCTATATGACATTTCTGTTACTACTTTGTTTGAAAAAGTAATAATAGAATTGCTTGTCATGGGAGGACTCTATGAGGCCTATATATACTTTTTAACATTTTGAATTATGAGAGAGCAAAGTCTGATATTTATTTAAACATTTCCCAGCAATGACCATCTTTAATGTGGGAATGTCTATTGGTGGTACCCAAAAGGCTGGAGAAGCTCAGCGGGTGCAGCAGCATCTAAGGAGCAAAGGAGATAGGCAACGTTTCGGGCCGAAACCCTATTGGTGTTTGTTTGTTAATTTCACATCTACCAAGATTCAATGAAAAACGTTGTTTTGCCTGCTATCTGGGCAAATCATACCGGCATGTGAGTATATCAGGCAGTGCAATGGAAAAAAATAAACAAAGTGCAGCTGCAGAGAAATTGTAGGTAAAAAAAAAGTGTAAAGGCCACAATTATGTGGATTGGAGTATTTGGAATTCTAGAATCTGATAACAGGGGAGAAGAAGCTGTTCTTGAGTCTGTTGGTGCTTTCAAGCCTTTGGATCTTTTGTCTGAAGTGTGTTTTTGCACCAGGACGTGCGTGGTCCTTGACTATGTTGTTTGCTTTCCCGAGGCAGTGTGAAGTATCGATGGAGTTGATGGTGGAGAGAGGGGGTGGGTTTGTATTCACAACCATCTGCAATTGCAGATAATTGAAGAAGGTCTTAACCTGAAATGTCTTCAGAGATGCTGTTCCAACGCTTTGTGTAATTTTTTTGGTAACCAGCATCTGCAGTTCCTTGTATCTCCTCTCTAAAATTGCTTGTAGTCTTGAGCAGCTCAGCTGCTATATCAACTTGTGATGCACCGGATAGGATGCTTTTCATGTGGAACCTGTTGAAATTGTTAAGTGTCTTGAAGATGTGCCTAATTTCCTTTGGCTTCTGAGGAAGTACAGATGTTTGTATGCTTTCTTGACCACAGCAAAAATCTGGTTGGAGCAGGACAAATTGTTCGTGTTTATGTTATGGGAACAGAATGAGGCTATGAGGCCCATCATGTCTACTCCGCCATTCAATCATGGCTGATATATCTTTCCCTCTCAACCCCATTCTCTTGCCTTTTCCCCAGATCCACTGACACCCATACTAATCATTGTTGGTGATATTATCGAGTTATTTCACTTAGATATTCATCATTACCTTCATCCACTCAACCCGGAGTCACCATTGATTACTTACTTGCTTAATTATGTTCTTGTACTTAATGTAAGTTGGAAATAAATGAACGTATTGCTCATTATTGCTGACATAAACAGTGTTTTGACTCTTATAACTGACTATGGAATCTGATGAGAATAAGATTTGAGGATGTACTTTTTAGCAAAGGAATGGGACGGAAGGGATGCCCTTCTGGGAGCAAGCAGAGATTTGTTAGGTTGAATATCCTCCTTCACGCTTAAATTCAGTTTAGTTTATTGTCAAGTGTACCGAGGTACAGTGTAAAGCTTTTGTTGGTGATATCCAGACTGTGGAAAGATAATACATGCTTAAAATCGACCCATTTACAGTGCATAGATACATGATTAGGGATTAGTGTTTAGTGCAAGGTAAAGCCAACAAAGCCCGATCAAGAATAGTCCGAGGGTCATCAAAGAGGTAGATAGTAGTTTACCACTGCTTTCTGGTTGTGGTAGAATGATTTAATTGTCTGATAACATTGGGAAGAATCTGTCATCGAATCTGGAGGTCTGCTTTTTCACACTTCTATACCTTTTGCCTGATGGGAGAAGGGAAAAGAGGGAGTGGCCAGGTTGTGACTGGTCCTTTATAATGCTGCTGGCCTTGCCGAGGCAGCGTGAGGTATAAATGGAGTCAATAGAAGGGAGGTTGGTTTGTGGTCTGGGCTGCGTCCACAATTCACTGCAATTTCTCGTGGTTTTGGGTGGAGCTGGTCCCAAGTCAAGCTGTGATGCATCCTGATAAAATGCTTTCTATAGTGCATCTGTGGAAGTTGTTGAGAGTTGTAGGGGACATGCCAAATTTCCTTAGACGTCTAAGGAAGTAGAGGTGTTTGTGTGCTTTCTTGGTTGTTGCTTCAATAAGGGTGGTCCAGGAGAAGTTGTTGGTAATATTGACTCTTAGGAATTTGAAGTTTTTACCATCAATGCAAATGTCAATGATTCTATGATACTGTATTCCTTTCAAATACTGCATATGTTCCATCTTGAATTCCATGAGGATTTAATTTCTGACTGAAAGTATGAAGATTATCTCCATTCTCTCACTATGAAATGCATTTTATAACATTCAATATGATGCTTGCTCACAGCGAGATGATTATTGCAGGAACAGGGATTTATAATGTATCATGGAAAGAAGCCAATGTTCAGATCAATACAAAAATTTCAAATAAGGCAAAACAATTTTTTTTTTTTGTCCGGCAAATTACATTGCCTCCGTGTGAGCAGGATACTAGTTAGGTAATGTTCCCAGGGAGTGTTTATTTAAGGTCTGTCATATTCGTGGAAGTTGATTTGATTCAGCCACTGGCTTCCGGTCTTTGACCCGAAAGCATTAATTGTGCTCTATTTGAGGGGGCTGAGGGGATATATTTTGCTGAGGACAATATTTCCTTTATTTTCATCTGTGAGGAAACCGAGTTCAAGGTAACTGAACGATGAATGGTGAAGTTATCCAGGTGGAGCATCAGTAGGTTTACAGTTGGTTGGTACGGGATCGTTTCAAGCAGCTCATGTGCAACATTGGTGACATCCCACGTCACTTCACAAAGGTTGAATGGGTACTGAGCTAAATTATGGGGAATGCACACAAGCGGTGTAACTTTGGGAGATTTTAATGTGGGAGCCGTGGTATCAGGCAGAAGGATTTAGGAAAAGGATTCTACAGAGGAGGGCCCAAGAACAGAAGACTGCATTAATGATGGTGGAGTGAAGGCAAGGTGATTATTGACCCACTTGCCTTTGTATTGGAATGTTCTCTGACTTTGATACACAAAAATATTTACTCAGTGGCTGCGAAATGAAGCTGCATTGTCCTGACAACAAGATGTCATATACTTATTATGGCTCAGCCCAAGGCAATTCACCCCATTGGGATTATGCTGAGTTCTGGTGAAGCAATTCCAATAGTCCCATTTCCCTATGCCTTTACAAGCCCATCAATTCCCCTTTCAATCTTTGTGGTTGACCTACACTGAGGGGTGATTTGCAGTGACCAATTTACCTACCACTGCATTTTTGTTATTTGGAAGGGAACTGGGCCACCGGAGGAAACTCTGTGGTCTCTGACCTTTTTATTCTGGCTGCCACCCCTCCACACTCTCATGGTGGGATGCAAGATCTTGATCATCCCTCTGCCTCCGCACAAGCTGCCTGACCCCTTTGATTTACTTCTGAAGTGTGTTTGTTTTTCTGCTGGTATCCTCTTCCTGTCAGAATGGACTATTAAATTAATAATAAGAGATAAAGTTAATAGTTTAGTCATCAAATTTATTTCCTCTGGAAAACATATCAAGGTCATTACAGTGAAGTTTACTTTGCATCAAGAAAGTAGTTATAAGTACAGTCAACTCTAGTATTCCTGACGGTTCAGCATCTGGGTCACAGATGAAGACTGCAATGCACTCCAGCCACTCTCAATGGCCCCTGTTCCGATGATCCACTTCGACTTGCCAGAGCCCTGATCCCCATGCTCGCTTCTGATTCAAAAGGGCCCAGGCTCCCACACACCCCTGCCTCTCACTGGGGCCCCAGTTCCCGTGCTTTTCATTCAATTGCTGGAGTTCTGGTTTCTGCACACTCTTCATGATGAATGAATGATACTTTATTATCACATGTAACATGTTTTGCATCCTCCACACAAAGAGTGTGCAAAGAGTCGCCACCTATAGTGCGCTGACAAAGTTACAAAGTGGTCAATGTAGTCCCAATGGTCCCTCTGTAGTAACTCATCAGCTCCCTCCATGCCTTGTCTCTGTTTGTTCTCTCGGCAGCCCCCAACATACCAGGTGTCTCTTTGGTCTCTCGACAGCCCCCCCCCAAGCTGGGTCTACCTTTTCTCTCTGTGCCCCCCCCCATGCCCGGTTCCACTATGTTCTCAGCGGCCTTCCCACACCTGCTCCATCTATTTTCTCTCAGCAACGCGACCTCGGCTGACCTTCAGCACTCGCGCAGACAGTCCCACCTCCGGCACTCGCCGCTTCTGTGTCCCGTGCTTCCTTTAAGTTTTAATGGGTTTACTGTAAAATTTAGTATTTTGCCACGCAACAGCAATAAAAAATTAATTGAGTATCTTGCAGCATTAATGGAATAACATCCAATAATCTGGAAGATCTGAGAGTCGGGCACCACCAAAATCCTGCGTGCGTCTGATTAATAGAGTTTCACCACCTAGATTACATGATAAAGCGAAAAAAGGGTTTTGCAAGCTTGCATTTTACACATGCATTTTGGAATTAAAAATCTTAATAAAAATGTTTTAATTATCACATAAATATTTGCAGTATCAAAATAGGAATGCAATAATTTCTGGACAAAAGAAAAAGACCAAGGTTGTTTAGATTGCATTCTGGTAATCAAATGATGCAATGCTAATGAAATTATTCACTAATCGTTAGAAAGGAACATGCTTCAACTGCTCTTCATCAGTGCCAGGTGTAACACAAGAGTGCTGGAAGGTTGAGGGAACGAAAGATCCAAAGTTAGTTTCCAATTTCTTTCCACTTATCTCATACCACCTCTCAGATTATTCATTATATGAAAGGGTTATTTCTCCTGAAAGAAATCTATTTATTTTGTATTTTGGAAGGTACACAGAAAATTTAATTGTACATTTCAGTTTTCTTAATGAGAGGATGAGCAGGGTTTTTCCATTGTCCAAGGCTGGATTCATCTTGTCTGTCTGGTGCAGTAGGAGTGTATTTCCAGTGATTATTCCAATTTTTTTTTGCCATTGGTTTATCTTGTAGACCCAGAATGATTTTCCCATTCTCGGTATAGGCTGCAGGTTATGTATTCTTATCCACAATACTTAATTCACATACTAATGGCAAGGAATATATGGCTGTGTTTTCTGGTATTCTACACCCGAACGGAAGCCGTGGCATTTGTGGTGTTTGGTGTATTTCAGTATGTGCAGGAAAATATTGACGATAATAATGGCCTTTGTGACATGCCTGGGAGCTTTCCAAAAAGTTTGGATTCCAACCAAATGCCAAAATACTCTGACCTCAAGGTCAGTTGTGAAGAAATCAGGATAATGCTGATGGGGGTCCATTCAGTATGTAAGATTGATTCAAAGAATGATGCCAGGCTGGAAATGACGGTATCCTTCCATTCCAATCTTAATTTTACCCCCAATTAATTGTAGGCTCCTCATTTACAGATACCTACTTAACTGCATTTTAAATAATATAATTTCTCTTTCCTGCTGCTCAAAGTAAAATAATCAATTATGAAAGCCCTTTGAATAAAAATCATGAATCTGCATGTTTATTTTATTTACAATGTTGAGCCTATGGCTCAATGGTGCTTTATTTGTCACATATTCAACTGCACAGTGAGATTATGTTTGTGCATATATTACTCATGTAGGCGCCGCCATTTTTGGCGCCATTATTCTAAGTCTGGTCTTCCCGTGCGCTCAATGTACTGGAGCAGAAAATGATAGACATTTATGCCAAGGAAGGAGGCCATTCAAGTTATCATTTCCATGTTGGTCAAAGAGAAGCCACCTAGCTTAATTCCAGTTCCCAGTTGTGATACATCAAGCGTTTATCCAAGTATTTTTAGCCTATTGACCTAAACTGTCTTAGGTGGAGAGCTCTTCACCTAACTCACCTTCCTGCACATGGGACAAAATATGTTCTTGAGCTTTCCTCTAAACTCTCTACCAATTACTTTAAATCTGTATCCCTCAATTACTATAATTTCTCTTTAGCTTCCTCTGTGCCAAAAGAAACGGCTCCTCTTGCCAACATTTCATCATTGCTAAAATGATTAAATCTATCAATTACCTCATTTCCTCTGTTCTCTCATGTTTAGGATTCCATCCTTCCTGTAATGCAATGATGCAGAACAATGTGCACATCTCTAGCTATGACTAACAAATATTTCATTATCTTTTTGAAGCATGAGTTCCGTTTTACTGTAACATGTCTCAGTCAATAATAGTAGGTATCTGTGTACCTTCTTAACCATTTTATTAATCTGTCATACCGGTTTATTAGTATACATGAATTCCAGGATCCCTCTTCTACATTTCTCAGTACTTATTGTTTTTCTTCACGTTACCTTTCAACCATCAGAATCAATCACCATCAGCCTTGTCAAAACATACTACAATTTAAAAAAAAACATCAACTTGCTATTCTCCAGACAAGAATACTTCACAATGATCTTTTGTCATGCCAACAACTTCTGATTCCTGATGGATTTTAGTGAAGCTTACTATATTCCCATAACTGGATAGCTAAAAATATATTCATTATTCTAATAATGACTTAATCTAACAACAGATTCATTACGGAGACACCAGGAACTGTTGATGCAAGATTCTTGAGCAAAACACAAAGTGCTGGAGTTTAGTAAGTCTGAAGAAGTGTCCCAACCTGAAACGTCACTTGTCCATGTTCTTCAGAGATGCTGAGTTACTCCAGCAACAGATTAAATATTATTTTCTTTTATGATACTTGGTAGAAAACCCTTAATCCCATTGCTCTTTTCTTTCACAGACTTAAAAAAAACCTTTCTTTTGCCAGTTCCCAATCTGTAGATCTGGTAATCTAAATCATATCTCCACTCTGTGAAATGTCTTTCATTAGGGTTCACCATTTTTGTTTTTAAGCACATTTGTTTTCCTGCATTCAATCGCACCCTGTCTTCATCAAATCTGATCTTTGGGAGCCAATAGTAATTTCGTTTAGTTTTCAAATACAGCATGGAAACAGACCCTTCAGCCCACTGAGTTCACCCATACAGTAGTTCCATCCTACACATTACGGACAATTTTACAGAAGCCAATTAACCTACAAACCTGCATGCCTTTGGAATGTGGGAGGAACCCGGAGAAAACCCACGCAATCACAGGGAGAACGTATAAACTCCATAAAGTCAGCTTCCATAGTCTGGATTGAAGCCGGTTCTCTGGTGCTGTAATGCAACAATCTTACCCCTACGTCACTGAATATAATCTTGTACATTATTTTTCAAATTTGGCAGATCTAGGCTTTAGATGTTGAATATTGTATATAATTGCCTATTTCCAAATCATCGATAGTGGCTATTTTGGTGCTGGCTGTAAAATATGCTATTTTAGATAAGTAATTTTCTTAAAGATCAAATTGAATGTGCACTGCAATTTATCAACCTGTGCATTACCGTGTGGAACTGCATAATGTCTGTTACAACGGTCTATTTGATATATATTATATATAATAGAGACCTATTTGCGACATCTCGTGAGTTATGTGATACAGAGGTCTGATGCAGCAGGCTGCTGGTGATTGGGAGGGTTGCAATATAAGGAAGTGAGCTGATGTTTGTGCCTGATAGGGTCTGGGATGGGGTTGCAGTTGGACATCAAGGGCTTTGACTGAAGGGCATGGGGTTGCAGCTGGAGATCTAGGTCATGGAAGGGACTGTAGATCGACTTTGTGTGGGGATGAGGATTAGGTGCCAGGAAAGTGGAAGGTGGGTGTGAATTTTGGATCTCGGTTCAGTGATTGGGGCTGAGGGTTGTGGTCATGGTGGGACTGAGGATCCGAGGAGGACATGTAAGTTTAATAAAACATGGATGGGAGTGTCCCAGTTATAGCTGCTAGTACTGCTTTGAAAACATGCTTCTTCTGCTTGTGCCTAACCACAAACACACTTTTGAATAGTGTAGTCTAATTCTTTAAACTTGGGGAATGAAGTTATCCAATGTACAACTGACCGGCTGAATATAATGTACTGACTTAGCAAGGGTACAGCTCTATAGGGTATAGCCTGACTATTGCACAGTGGCATAATAGGTAGTGCAGTTGCTCCACAGCTTCAGGGACCTGGGTTTGATCCTGCACCAGCTGCTGCCTATGTGGAGTTTGTACCTTTTCTTTGTGAATGCACGGGTTTCTTCCGAGTGCTCCAGTTTCCTCACAGACCCCCAAAACATGCTGATAGGTAATTGGCTTTTCAGTGCAGATAAGTGGCAAAAGAACCAACAGGGAATTAACAGGCATGTGAGATAATAATTTGCATGGCCGCTGGAGACAAGGGGAATGGTGCTGATGAGACCTGGCATGGGTTGAATGTCCAGCTCTTGTGGCAGAGTAGGTGAGTAAAATTATTAGAAACCTCACAAGATTATAGCATTTCCAGAAATAAATTCTGATCACGTATTTTTATATTTCTATTACAGAACAATGGAAGTTTCAGTGAGTTTGAATAACGGACAGTCATTCATCTCCAGTTCAATTACCATCACCGCCACATCTTGTGTAAGTAAATTACTTCTTGTTGTCTTTGCCGGAATGCTACACTGTTAGAACAAATTACAATGTTGCTATTTTCTAAATGTTGCAAATCCCAAGTACACAATTAATATTTACACAATCTTGGAATTTATCTTTGTGTTAAAAATATGCTTACATATGGACACAATGGAAAGTAAAAACATGTTTTACATTGAACAAGGCATGGGTGAAGCTGAACTTGGGTTGTGTTCAATGTTGGTCACCCCATGATTGGAAATATGCCATTAAATTGGAAAGAGAAGATTTACGAGGATGTTGCCATGATTTAAGGGCCTAAATTACAGTGAAATTGGGCAGGCTTAGATTCTATTCTTGGGGTGCAGAGGGAGGAAGTGTGATCTTATGGAGGTGTCTCAGATCATGAGGGGAATAGATAGGGTGAATGCCCAGTGTTTTTCCCAGGGTAGAGAATCAAGGTGTAGCAGGGAGTGGGGAAAGGTTTAATTGGAACACAAGGGGCAACCTTTTCACACAGATGGAACAAACTGCCAGTATATGGAACAAACTGCCAGAGGAAGTAATTGCTGTAGGCATAATAACAACATTTTAAAGCTACAGATGGATATGGGTCGAATGTAGGCAAATGTAACTAGCTTAGATGGCACATAAGGTCGGCATGGATCAGTTGTGCTGAAGGGCCTGTTTCCATGCTGTACGAATATATGAACATTAGAACACATTTCTGCTTGTCTTCATCTGTAGAACAATACATTGAGATGTATGTGTTAATGATATATATGTATAAAAGCCACTTGTACCAATTTTATGCACTGGACTGCTAACAAAAGGCTAATTGCAAATTAGCATTTAGATTTGCACAAGTATCCAGCAGCTTTGTAGATTTTCAAAGCATGAAAATATTGTGACATGGATTGCATTGTGTAATAGCTGTTTTCCTGTTAGAAGTATTCCTCAGAAAATGTTAATTATTCACAAAGCTGCAGTGGTATTCAAGGCTTTACCTGGTTTGATCAGTAATTAGATGGTGTTATCACCATGTTGCTGTTAGACCATTTACTAGATGCTAAGGATCATTGGAGTGCACCACGATCACAAGATGAATAGTTACAACACTAACAAACAACCCTTAACCCACCGTTTCCACTTCAACAATAATCATAATGCTGATTATTATACATTATTTTGCAGATTGTTTTCACAATTCTAATATATAATAATTTAACAGCACTTTAATTATTGTTTTAAGGAAATAAATGTTTGAAATAAACAGCTGATCCAGGAGCATAAGTGAAAATAAATCACTTAAAACTTCTTCAGCAGCATCTTTATCCTTGGACAATCACAGATTTTAATGTCAAAGTTGACATATGAAATGGGTTTTCTACATGTAACATATTTGAATTAATAGAACTCCAATAAAATAATATCATGTTTTTACCCTTCTATCTGCATAATATTTTAAAGCTTGCAACCTAAGGAAAACATTGCTGACAGAATTCTTGAATCTCACATGCAGATATTTTCTCTACAAAATCCTTGGAATGTGGAGAGAAATTTTGCCCATTAAAAAGATTTGGGTTAGGTTTCAGGTGCAACATTTGAGAGTAACCTGATGGGATGGGTGGTACATGCTTTGCCTTTCACTGAAATCAGTGGAAAATAATAGTTATTGGTCAGGTGGCAAGGTTGAGAGCCTGATTTATTATGAAGAAATACAAATGTAAGTCATTGAGTCACAGAGCGATACAGTGTAGAAACCAGCCCTTCGGCCCAACTCGCCCACACCAGCTAACAATGTTCCAGCTACATTAGTCCTACTTGCCTGCGCTTGGTCCATATCCCTCCAAACCTATCCTATCCATGTACCTGTCTAACTGTTTCTTAAATGATGGGATCGTCCCAGCCTCAACTACCTCCTATGGCAGCTTATTCCATAACCCACCACCCCTTGTGTGAAAAAGGTACCCCTCGGATTCTTATTAAATCTTTTCCATTTCGCCTTGAAACTATGTCATCTGGTCCTCGATTCCCCTACTCTGGGCATAAGACTCTGTGCATCTACCCGATCTATTCCTCAGCACTGAGCACTGTGACCAACATGCCATCATGTAGAACGTTCAATATTCTGATGTACTTGTCGTGACAACTGTACCTTGATAGTATGTTCCAAAGAGCCCGGTGGAGTCCCGAGTCAAAAGCCTTTGTCAGGTCTATGAAGGCCATGTACAAATGCTGCCTTTGTTCATGTCATTTTTCCTGCAGTTGGCGTGCTGTGAATATCATGTCTGCTAAACCTCTGGATGGGCGGAAGCCATACTGTGATTCTGGGAATACCTCCGCAGACAGTGGTAGAAGTCTGTTTGCGAGGACACGAGCAAGGACTTAGAAACATAGAAAATAGGTGCAGGAGTATGCCATCGGCCCTTCGAGCCTGCACCGCCATTCAATATAATCATGGCTGATCATCCAACTCAGTATCCTGTACCTGCCTTCTCTCCATACCCCCTGATCCCTTTAGCCACAAGGGCCACATCTAACTCCCTATTAAATATAGCCAATGAACTGGCCTCAACTACCTTCTGTGGCAGAGAATTCCAGAGACTCACCACTCACTGTGTGAAAAATGTTTTCCTCATCTCGGTACTAAAGGAATTTCCCCCTTATCCTTAGACTGTGACCCTTTGTTCTGGACCTCCCCAACATCGGGAACAATCTTCTTGCATCTAGCCTATCCAACCCCTTAAGAATTTTGTAAGTTTCTATAAGATCCCCCCTCCGTCTTCTAAATTCTAGCGAGTACAAGCCAAGTCTATCCAGTCTTTCCTCATATGAAAGTCCTGACATCCCAGGAATCAGTCTGGTGAACCTTCTCTGTACCCCCTCTATGGCAAGAATGTCTTTTCTCAGATTAGGAGACCAAAACTGTACGCAATACCCCAGGTGTGGTCTCACCAAAACCCTGTACAACTGCAGTAGAACCTCCCTACTCCTATACTCAAATCATTTCGCTATGAATGCTAACATACCATTTGCTTTCTTCACTGCCTGCTGCACCTGCATGCCTACTTTCAATGATTGGTGTACCATGATACCCAGGTCTCGTTGCATCGCCACTTTTCCTAATTTACCACCATTCAGATAATAGTCTACCCTCCTGTTTTTGCCACCAAAGTGGATAACCTCACATTTATCCACATTATACTGCATCTGCCATGCATTTGCCCACTCACCCAGCCTATCCAAGTCACCTTGCAGCCTCCTAGCATCCTCCTCACACCTAACACTACCCCCCAGCTTAGTGTAATCCGCAAACTTGGAGATGTTGCATTCAATTCCCTCGTCCAAATCATTAATATATATTGTAAATAGCTGGGGTCCCAGCACTGAGCCTTGCGGTACCCCACTAGTCACTGCCTGCCAGTCTGAAAAGGACCCGTTTACTCCTACCCTTTGCTTCCTGTCTGCCAGCCAGTTCTCTATCCACATCAATACTGAACCCCCAATACCGTGTGCTTTACGTTTGTATACTAATCTCTTATGTGGGACCTTGTGGAAAGCCTTCTGAAAGTCCAGATATAACACATCCACTGGTTCTCCCTTATCCACTCTGCTAGTTACATGCTCGAAAAATTCTATAAGATTCTTCAGACATAATTTACCTTTCGTAAATCCATGCTGACTTTGTCTAATGATTTCACCACTTTCCAAATGTACTGCTGTCCCATCTTTAATAACTGACTCTAGCAGTTTCCCCACTACCGAAGTTAGACTAACTGGTCTGTATTTCCCCGTTTTCTCTTTCCCTCCTTTTTAAAAAAAGTGGGGTTACATTAGCTACCCTCCAATCCTCAGGAACTACTCCAGAATCTAAGGAGTTTTGAAAAATTATCACTAATGCATCCACTATTTCTGGGGCTACTTCCTTGAGTACTCTGGGATGCATCCTATCTGGCCCTGGGGATTTATCGGCCTTCAATCCGTTCAATTTACCCAACACCACCTCCCGGCTAACCTGGATTTCACTCAGTTCCTCCACCTTATTTGACCCCCGGTCCCCTGCTATTTCTGGCAGATTATTTATGTCTTCCTCAGTGAAGACAGAACCAAAGTAGTTATTCAATTGGTCTGCCATGTCCTTGTTCCCCATAATCAATTCACCTGTTTCTGACCGCAAGGGACCTACATTTGTTTTAACTAATCTCTTTCTCTTCACATATCTATAAAAACTTTTGCAGTCATTTTTTATGTTCCCTGCCAGTTGTCTTTCATAATCTATTTTCCCTTTCCTAATTAAGCCCTTTGTCCTCCTCTGCTGGACTCTGAATTTCTCCCAGCCCTCTGGTTGGCTGCATTTTCTAGCTAATTTGAATGCTTCATCTTTTGTTTTTGTACTATCCTTGATTCCCTTGTTATCCATGGATGCACTGCCTTCCATGATTTATTCTTTAGCCAAACTGGGATGAACAATTGTTGTAGTTCATCCATGCAGTTTATAAATACATTTCATTGCACATTCACTGTCAATCCTTTAAGAATCACTTGCCAGTCTATCTTGGCCAATGCACGTCTCATACCTTCAAAGTTACCTTTGTTTAAGTTCAGAACCCTTGTTTCTGACTTAATTATGTCACTCTCCATCCTAATGAAGAACTCAACCATATTATGATCACTCTTGCCCAATGGACCGTGCACAATAAGACTGCTAACTAACCCTTCCTCATTACTCAATACCCAGTCTAGAATAGCCTGACCTCTCATTGGTTCCTCTACATGTTGGTTTAGAAAACAATCCCGCATACATTCCAAGAAATCCTCTTCCTCAGCACCCCTGCACATTTGATTTACCCAATCTATATGTAGATTGAAGTCACCCATTATAACTGTTTTACCCTTGTTGCTCGCATTTCTAATTTCTTGTTTGATGCCATTCCCCCAACTCCACTACTACTGTTAGGTGGCCTGTACACAACTCCCACTAGTGTTTTATGCCCCTTAGAGTTTCGTAGCTCTATCCATATTGATTCCACATCCTCCAAGTTAATGTCCTTCCTTTCTATTGCATTAATCTCCTCTCTCACCAGCAACGCTACCCCACCTCCCTTTCCTTTCTGTCTATTCCTCCTGAATATTAAATATCCCTGGATGTTCAGCTCCCAGCCTTGGTCCCCCTGGAGCCACGTCTCCGTGATCCCAACTATAGCATAGTCATTAATAGCTATCTGCACATTCAACTCGTCCACCTTATTACGAATGCTCCTTGCAAAGCCTTCAGGCTTGTTTTTACAACACTCTTACTCCTTAGACAATTATGTTGACAAGTGGCCCCTTTTGATTTTTGCCCTGGAAACCCACCACCTCTTATTCTCTGTTTATCATTTTTTTCTTCTTTCCCCCCTACATGTTGGGTCTGAGTGCTTCCCTTCTCTGCCTCCTGCCTCAGACCCTGTCTACTGGCTTTCTCTATTTGAGTCCCTCCCCCCCCCAACCGTTCTATTTTAAAGTCCCCCCGGTAGCCTTTGCCAGGATACTGGTCCCCCTCGGATTCAAGTGCAACCCGTCTTTTTTATACAGGTCACTCCTTCCCCAAAAGAAGTTCCATTGATCCAGAAACTTGAATCCCTGCCCTCTGCACCAGTCTTTCAGCCAGGCATTTATCCTCCACTCCTTTCTCCATTCCTACTCTCACTGTCGCGTGGCACAGGAAGTAATCCCGAGATTGTTATTTTTGCGGTTCTTTTCCTTAACTCTCTTCCTAACTCCCTAAATTCTCCTTTCAGGATCTCTTCTCTTTTCTTACCCATGTCATTGGTACCAATATGTACCACGACCTCAGGCACCTCTCCCTCCCTTTTCAGGATATCTTGGACACGTTCGGACACATCCCGGACCCTGGCACCAGGGAGGCAAACTACCATCTGGGTCTCTGGACTGCGTCCACAGAATCGCCAATCTGACCCCCTAACTATAGAGTCCCCTATTACTAATGCCCTCCTCTTCTTTTCCTTACCCTTCTGAGCAACATGGCCGGTGTCTGTACCGCAGGCCAGGTCGCTGTTGCTACCCCCAGGTAGGCTGTCCCCCCCAACAGCACTCAAACAGAAGTACGTATTTCCAAGGTGTACAGCTACTGGTGTACTCTCTAGCGCCCGCCTCTGCCCCTTGCCTCTCCTAACCATGACCCACGTGTCGGCCTCCTGTGGTTTTGGAGAGACTACCTCCCTGTAACTCCTCTCTATGACCTCCTCACTCTCCCTGACCAGACGGAGGTCATCGAGCTGCTGCTCCAGGTTCCTAACACACTCCTTTAGGAGTCCCATCTCGACACACCTGGCGCAGATGTGGACGTCTGGAGGGCTACCCGACTCCATGACCTCTCACATCAGACATCCAGAACATCTGACATCCAGTAAGCTGCCCTGGCACTCATACTTCCCTTACCCTAGATACAACACAAAATACAATATACAATACAACATACAAAGTACAGTACACTACAAACTGCTGGAATCTGACTGGCAATCAGCTGCGTACTCTAGTCCACCAATCAGCGGCTTCCTCAAGCCCAGTTAATTGAATGGAAAGTTACGGATTTCCCTCACCGCTCGGACGGCGCTCCTCCCTCACCAACGGCTCCTGGGCATCTGTCTGTTGAGCTGTCTGACTTTGCCTGTTGTTAACAGGAACGAGATGCCCCTGTAGTTTCCACATTCAGCCTTGTCCCCCTTCTTGAAAATTGTCACTATTAGAGCATCCCTGAATTCTGAGGGAAGTTCTTCTTTTTCCCAGACCTTGAGGAGCAGGGCGTGGATGTGGTACAGGAGCTCCGGTCCACCTTCCTTTAAGATCTCAGCTGGGATCCCATCTGGACCAGTGGCCTTGTTGTTCTTAAGGATCTTAATGGGATCTTGAACCTCCTTCATACTGGGAGGCTCTTCCATGTCTTCTCTGATGGGACTCTGGGGGATGCAGTGTGTAATGTCTGGTTCAGTTGTGCTGTCACGGTTGAGGAGTTCCTGGAAGTGATCTTTCCATCGGGCGTTAATGGACTCATTGTCCTTCAGCAGTTCTTCTCAGTCTTTTGACCACAGAGTGGTTAAGCCGCGGTAGCTTGGACCATAGACGCCTTAGTAGCGCTGAAGAAGCCTCTGGTGTCACCCGAGTCTGCCAATCTCTGGATTTCCAGAGCCTTATCTGTCCACCAAGAGTTCCTAAGCTCCCGCACCCGGCTCTGGACGTCTGCCTTTGGCTCTGGAGTGAGCCGCTCTTTTGGCCTTGCAGGTTACTTCATTTTGCCAGGCACGAAAGGCTTTCCTTTTCTTGGAGATGAGCTGTTCTATCTCTGTGTCGTTCTCGTCAAACCAATCCTGGTGGTTTCTGGACTTCCACCCAAGGATGTTTTTACAGGTATCAAGGATGGTGGAATTGAGCCGGCTCCAGTGCCCTTCACCATCATCAGGATATTCCTGTTGGAGGCTTTCCCCAAGAGAAGCCTGAAATCGCAGCTGGGTGGCAATTTCGTCCAGGCTTTCAAGGTTCAGCTTTTGCCGGAACTGCTTCATTTGAATCCTCCTCTTCCTCTTTAGTTTGATGGACATCATGGAGCGGATGAGGCGATGATCTGTCCAGCAGTCATCTGCATCAATCATGGCCCTTGTGATGTGCACATCACGGTGGTCCCTGGCTCGTACGATGACATAGTCAATGAGATGCCACTGTTTGGAGCGTGGGTGTCTGTAAGATGCCTTTAGTTTGTTTTTTGGTGAAAGAGGGTATTAGTGATGTTGCGGTCGTGCTGAGCACATTTTCTGAGAAGTAGATATCCATTGGAGTTGATGTTCCCGATGCCTTCCTTACCTATTGTACCCTTCCAGGGGTGTTGGTCCCGACCGACCCTGGCGTTGAAGTCTCCTGGGAGAATAATCTTAACCTCCCTGGGGATTTTAGACAGTGTCTCGTCCAAGCAGGCGTAGAAGGTCTGTTTTACTTCCTCTTCAGAGTCTAAAGTAGGGACATAGGCATTCACAACTGTTGCCATCTGATTGTTGGCAAACACTAGACGGATGGTCATGAGACGCTCACTGATTCCCATAGGAAGTTCAGAGAGGTGGCTGATGAGACAAAAGTAAAAAAGAGCAAACTGATGTTGCACCAAAAAGTGTTACCCATAATGGTTAAAAAAACAAGATAAGGAATTGAAAAATATGTTTCTGATTTTGTAGGGAATTTTGATAAATGACGCAAGGGACAGTGCTATTGGGTGTCGTACTGTCACAGGAAATAAAAAATTACTTTCAACAACTGCTAACTGTTAAATGAAAAATCGTTACTGTTTTCCTCTTGAGAAGCTTTCTTCCTGTGGCAGCATTACTGTATATGAATGTATCTGTGTCTGACAATCTTTATGTGGCTGACAGGCTGATAACATCATGATAGATAGATATTTAATTAGCTGACCACAATTTTCTTCAGCTTCATGCTCAAAGACAGTATTTTGCAGATAGTTAGCCAGATACAATTATCTCGAATTTTAGCACAGGCAGCAAGATTTAATCTCCCATCTAAATGATAGAAAAAGGAGCGATAACATAGGCTTACTTCAATATTTGAAGGCTTGCTTCAATGTTCTTCAAGTGCAGTTTAAGTACCACTTTTCACGTGGCACTATAGAACAAGTATCATGGCAATTTTTTGTAAGGCACCTGGGCCATGTTCATCATGAGGTCTCCAACCATAATTGAAGGCATAGATTCTTTGTAGCCATCTGAAAGTAGATGCAGGAGAGCATATAAACATGTCCAGCTGGCAGAGCAAGAACTGCAAGTCTGCTTTTGACCAACCCATTTAGCTGTTGCCCTAAAAGCACATGCACATTTTCCTTCTTCTTAGCTTTTGTAATAAGAAATTGGAACAGTGTTATTGACTCCAACATTGGGTAATTCAGGATAATTGAATGGACTTAAAAGCAGAGAATCAATCAATTCTAGAAGGGTCTCGACCCAAAACATCACCTGTTCCTTTTCTCCAGAGATGCCATTTGACCCACTGAGTTACCCCAGCTTTTTGTGTCTATCTTTAATTCTACTAATGATGTCTATAAGATTTGAATGCTTTGAAATGACTTGTTAAAATGCCTATGTCATTGATTTCCTTTCAAGTCTGACGGAATGGCTGTATTCCTGGCCATATTCGTCATCTTGCTGTTGCTGGGACTGGCATTGCTCTGGTGGTTCTGGCCTCTTTGCTGCAAATTGGTAAGTGAGAAAATACAAATTCTGTGCCTTTTGTTATTTATAATAGTCACAATTCATTTTAGTCGCTGATGCTTAACTGTTTTCTCCTCCCCTGCTCAGCCCCCCCTTAGCCCACTGTCTCCGCCTCTTCCTTTCTTCATCCCGCCCCCCCACCCTCGCATCAGTCTGAAGAAGGGTCTCGACCCGAAACGTTGCCTATTTCTTTCGCTCCATAGATGCTGCCTCACCCGCTGGGTTTCTCCAGCATTTTTGTCTGCAGTTCCTTCTTAAACTGTTTTGAGTATGTCAGATTAAACTTCCAGTCCTCATCAGTTTTTTTTTTAGTAAAATAGGCAGTAATGATATAAAGTTGGAAATTTCAATGTAAAAGTTGAAGCCATTTCACTAGTTTTGTATCTTTGTTTTTAAAATTATTTGTGGCAGCACCAGTTACGGATTGATACCAAGTCCGAACCAAAAACCTATAACACTTTATTTTTTAATATTTACATGTTCAATAATTTCTTGAGCTGAGAACAAAGGAGTTGGAGAGGGACTCTGACAGAGATATTAAAATCCTGAGGGCTTTGCAATAGATAAAGGGAAACTGTTACAAATTGGATGAAGAGCCACGGATTATAAGATATGGAATGAAGGTGACTGCAGGAGAATCAAAGTGACGTAGAAGGTAGAAAATTACAGTACAGGAACAGGCCCTTCAGTCCATCATGCCTGTATTGAATATGATGCCAAATTAATCGGGTGACAACTCTCAGACACCTCCTCCTACTTATCCTCAGACCATGACCCCACAAACGAGCACCAGACCTTGCTATCACACACCATTTCTGGTTTTATTACTTCCAGCTCTCTGCCCTCTAATGCCCTGTCCCACTTAGGAAACTGCACGGAAACCTTGGGTGGGGCGCAACGTCTCCAGAGGTTTCCGTTCAGGTTTCCTAAGTGGGACAGGGGCATTAAGCCTCCAACCTTATAGTTCCCCAGCCCACACAGCCCGATTTTACTTTCTCCCTCAAATCCACAAACAGAACTGCCATTGTTTCCGCTTGTTCATGTCCCACCAAATTAATTTCCACATAACTCGACTCCACCCTCTCCCTCCCTACCTATGTCCAAGACACCTCACATGCTCTTCGTTCTTCAATTACTTGTGTTTTCCAGGTCCCCATTCCCTCATCTTTACCATTGATGTCCAGTCACTACACTTCCATCCGCCACCAGGAAGTTCTTCCTCGACCGGAAAACCAGCCAATTTCCGTCTACTAATACTCCGCCTAGCAGAGCTTGTTCTTACCCTCAATAACCTCTCCTTCGATTCCTCCCACTTCCTCCAAATCCAAGGCATAGCTATGGGCACTCGCATGGGCCCCAGCTATGCCTGCCTCTTTGTAGGGTACGTCGAACAATCCCTGTTCCAGGCGTACACTGGCCCTATTCCGGAACTCTACCTCCGCTATATTGACTATTTCATTGGTGCTGCCTCCTGCACCCATGCAGAACTCACTGACTTCATCAACTTCACGACTAATTTCCATCCTGCACTCAAATTCACTTTGACCATCTCCGACATCTCCCTACCGTTTCTGGATCTCACCTTGTCCATCTACAGAAACAGACTATTGACCGACATCTACTACCAGCCTACTGACTCCCATAGCTATCTAGACGACACTTCTTCCCACCCTGCTTCCTGTAAAGACTCTTTCCCCTACTCCCAATTCCTCCACCTATGCCGCATTTGCGCCTAGGATGAGGTGTTCCATACCACGGCATCGGAGATGTCCTCATTCTTTAGTAAATGGGGGTTCCCCTCTTACATTATAGATGAGGCTCTCACCAGGGTCTCCTCGATATCCCGCAGCTCCGCTCTTGTACCCCCTCCCCTCCATTCATAACGAGGACAGAGTCCCCCTTGTCCTCGCCTTCTACCCCATCAGCCATCGTATACAGCATATAAACCTCCAACACTTTCCCCACCTCCAACGGGATCCCACTACTGGCCACATCTTCCCATCTCCACCCCTTTCTGCTTTCCGCAGAGACTGTTCCCTCCGCAACTCCCTGGTCAACTCGTCCCTTCCCACCCAAACCACCGCCTCCCCAGGTACTTTCCACACGACCGCAGGAGATGCAACACCTGTCCCTTTACCTTCTCCCTCGACTCCATCCAAGGACACAAACAGTCTTTCCAGGTGAGGCAGAGGTTCACTTGCACCTCCTCTAACCTGATCTGCTGTATCCGCTGTTCCAGGTGTCAACTTCTGTACATCGGCGAGACCAAGCGCAGGCTCGGCGATCGTTTCGATGAACACATTCGCTCAGTCCGCCTTAACCTACCTGATCTCCTGGTTGCTCAGCACTTTAACTCCCCCTCCCATTCCCAATCCGATCTTTCTGTCCTGGGCCTCCTCCATTGTCAGAGTGAGGCCCAGTGCAAATTGGAGGAACAGCACCTCATATTTTGCTTGGGTAGCTCACACCCCAACGGTATGACTGACTTCAAATAGCCCTTGCTTTCCCTCTCTCTGCATCCCCTCCCACTTCCCAGTTCTCCCACCAGTCTTACCGTCTCCAGCTACATTCTAACTCTGTCCCGCCCACTCCCCTGACATTAGTCTGAAGAAGGATCTCAATCCGAAAAGTCACCC
Organism: Raja brachyura; assembly: GCA_963514005.1. The sequence continues at coordinate 119,974,239 of OY740781.1, forward strand.
ACTCCTTCTCTCCAGAGATGCTGCCTGACCCGTTGAGTTACTTCAGCATTTTGTGTCTACCTGCCAAATTAATCTAATCCCGTTTGCCTGCATACGATCTACATCACCTCATTCCTGCATATTCATGTGCTTGTCTAAAAGCCTCTTAAATGTCACGATCTTATCTGCCTCCACCACCACCACACCTAGCTGTGCTATCATGCTCTTTCAACTCTCTGTGTAAGCAAAACTTGCTCAGCATATCTCCTTTCAACTTCTTTCCTCTGACCTCGGGAGAAAGATTCTGACTGTCTGCCCTGTCTGTGCCTCCCATAATTTTATATACTTCTATCAGGTCTCTCCTCGGCCTCTGATGCTCCAAATAAAAACAGTTTATCCAACGTCACTTTACGGCAAATGACATCTAATCTAGGCAGAATTTTGGTAAACATCTTCTGCACCCTCTCCAAAGCTTACATATCCTTCCTGTTATGGGGCAATCAGAACTGCACAGAGTAGCCAAATGTGGCCCAACCAGTTCTATAAAGCTGCAACATAACTTCCTGACTAATACTCAATGCCCTGATGACGGCAAGCATAGCCTTCTTTACCACTCTATCTACTTGTGCTGGTGCTTTCAGGAACTTGTACCCCAACATCCCTCTGTACATCAGTGCTGGTAAGGGTTTGAAATTAACTGAATATTTCCCAGAGGGCAGCACCTCGGATGAAAAGCAAATCTTTTTTTTTTTCAATTAGTCGTAGTCATAGAATGATATAGTGTGGAAACAGGCCCACACCAGCCAACAATTTCCCAGCTACACTAATCCCACTTGCCTGCGCTTGGTCAATATCCCTCCAAACCTGTTCTATCCATGTACCTGTCCAATTGTTTTTTAAATAATGGGATAGTCCCAGCCACAACTACCTCCTCTGGCAGCTTGTTCCATGCACCCACCACCCTTTGGGTGAAAACGTTATCCCTCGGATTCCTATTAAATCTTTTCCCCTTCACCTTGAACCTATGTCCTCTGGTCCTCGATTCCCTTACTCTGGGCAAGAGACTCTGTGCATCTACCTGATCTATTCCTCTCATGATTTTGTACATCTCTTTAAAATCCCCCCTCAACCTCCTGCACTCCATGGAATAGAGACCCAGCCTACTCAACCTCTCCCTATAGCTTACACCCTCTAGTCCTGGCAACATCTTCTCTGAACATTTTCAAGCTTGACAATATCTTTCCAATAACACGGTGCCCAGAACTGAACACAATATTCGAAATGCGGTCTCACCAACGTCTTATACAACTGCAACATGACCTCGCAACCGTTGTACTCAATACTCTGACTGATGAAAGCCAGTGCCAAAAGCCTTTTTGATCACCTTATCTATCTGTGACTCAACCTTCAAGGAACCATGCACCCGTACTCCTAGATCCCACTGCTCTACAACACTATTCAGAAGCCTACCATTTACTGTCTAGGTCCTGCCCTTGTTCGACATCCCAAAATGCAACACCTCACAATTTTCTGTGTTAAATTCCATCAACCAGTTCACCGCCCACCTGGCCAATCAATCCAGATCCTGCTACAACCTTTCACAACCATCTTCACTATCTGCAAAACCACTAACTTTTGCTTCATCAGCAAGTGTACTAATCTTGCCATGTATGTTCTCATCCAAATCATCGATGTAGATGACAAACAGTAACGGGCTCAGCACCGAACCCTGAGGCACAGCACTAGTCATAGGCCTCCAGTCTAATTATAATTTGGATTGCACAGTCTGGAAGTAAGCATACAGGTACAACAGTCAGTGAAGCAAGCTAATGGCATGTTGGCTTTCATAACGAGAGGAGTTGAGTACAGCAGCAAGGAGGTCCTTCTGCAGTTGTACAGGGCCCTGGTGACACCACACTTGGAGTTTTATGTGTGTAGAAGTAAGGTGCATAGAAGACATGTCAATTGGTAGCAAAGTTATGCATTCTTGTACTCTTACATGGGTATGACTGCACATAAAAAAACATTTTTTTCAGCAAAATGGCACCACGTAAAAATACTGATTTCCTCAGCAAAATACTGATTTTCAGGTACTAGAATACTGAAATGCTCTGACAAAACTTGGCAGCTTAGCACATTCCAAAGATGTGTAGGTTTGTAGGTTATTTGGCTTCCATAAAATTGTCCCAAGTGTGTAGGACAGTGCTAGTTTTAGGGGTGATCACTGGGCCTGTTTCCATGCTGTATCTCTAAAGTTTAACCGCATTTCCTGCCCCATCAGTGGCAGAGCTCATTGTCATCATCATTATCATCATCATCCAGCTCTGCACCCACAAAGCCAGAGTGAAAGAAAGTCTATGGAATTCTCTGCTCAGAGGGCAGTGGAGGCAGGTTCTCTGAATGCTTTCAAGAGAGGGCTAGGTAGGGCTCTTAAAAATAGCGGAGTCAGGGGATATGGGGAGAAGGCAGGAATGGGGTACTGATTGGGGATGATCAGCCATGATCACATTGAATGGCGGTGCTGGCTCGATGGGCGAATGGCCTCCTCCTGCACCTTTTGTCTAAAGTTATCATTGTCCCTAAAGAACAGCCTATTGGAAGGCAAACTCCTAAATGTTGCTCTTGGAAAGCATACACATGTCCAATTAAACAGATAAGGGTGTCTGCAATTTGTTCTTGGACTTCAGCCTTGGAGATCCAGATGGAAGTGTGTTATATAGTTAACGCTCTACCGTGGTGTATTATTAGAAGTTTGTTCGTTGCTATCCTTTAGTTCTAGTCTTGGATTAATATTTCGTCTGCTTAGATTGCACATCTTGTAGCTGATATAAATTTTAAGTAATTCTATCTCGTAGACAGCCAGTGCAGGCACAGAATTTATTTTTGTGTTTACACCAGATTGCCGAGATTAAGGAAGGAAGTTGTATCAGCTGAACCCAAGTGCAATAGAACTTCTTGTTCACAGAACATCTTGAATCACACTTGGTTTTGACAATATCTGGAAAAAAATACTTTTAGCAGCTAGATAAAGAGAAATAGTTTCCAACAGTAATTGTTTCCGAGGTACTTTGCTTCTGTTTTCTTTATCAGAACATGAACACCCACCGCTCACAACTCCTATCTTGAGCAAAAGATAAATTCTGAAAAAGGTTTTAACAATTAGTTCTTGTTTGTCAAATTTTGCTGTGTGTTCTGAGATGCTCTAGTTTAGTGTTTCATTTTGATGGCGTAGACATTTCCTGTCTCCGAATAAGAGCGTCAAATATATAGATTCTTCACACTGTGGTCTCTCATACTAACATCAAAGTTAGAGAGATCAAAGCGATGAAAATGTAAAACATTCAAAACAATGTCGGCATTATAATGCCTAAAATATCTACTTTCCAATAAACAAGAATGATGAGAGACATTTTAGATCATCTTTGCTATCGATATATTGCCAAAGCAAAAAATAAAACTCGTGCTTTTGGTTTATTATTTGATGAGATTAATGTTGCAGAATTGACTTTCCTATTTTAAAAAAACAAGTCACAACTTCTGTTAAATTATATATATTGGTGGCCTATGTCCAGTGATGTGCCACAGGGATTAATATTCGTACCCTTTTGCTTATCACGAATGTTAATGATTTGAATTAGAATGTAAGTAGCATAGATAGTTAAGGGCCTGTCCCACTTGGGCCATCATTTACGCGACAGACCGGTAGTGACTGACGCGCGATGGTTGCGAGCGTCATCATGCGTCCACACTGCCATCTGGAGCACGTAACGTCTTTTGAAGATGGACAGAAATTGCAGGAGTAACTCAGCAGGACCGGCAGCATCTCTGGAGAGAAGGAATGGATGATGTTTTGCGTCGAGACTCTTCTTCAGTCTGAAAGAAGGGTCTTGACCCGAAACGTCATCCATTCCTTCTCTCCAGAGATGCTGCTGGTCCCGCTGAGTTACTCCTGCATTTTGTGTCTATCTCCAATCGTCTTGGCCCCGCTCTGGGAGTAGGAGTGGGGGCGGATCCGGATCCGCAACGGCCTTGAGCCCCAGGCCGAGTTCGGCGATCGTTTGCCTGCTTCTGCTGCTATTGGAGGTGAGACGTTGCGCTGCGCCAGGGTCTTGGGCCTGTCCCACTTTGGCCATCAGTTGCGTGACAGACCGGTGGTGCGCGAAGATTTCATTCAGGACGAAGTCCATACTCCTCCACACCACTCCATGCGCCCGTCCCATGCTACCCATGCGCTACCCACATGCTAGTAGCTCGCGTAAATGGCAGCCAAGTGGGACAGGCCCTTGAATCAATAGTATTTATTTGGATGTGGACAGGATGTTTCCACTATTGGGAGTGTCTAGGATTAGATGTCATATGCTGAGATTTAAAGGGCATTCTTTTAGGAAGGAGGTGGAAATAAATTTATTTTGTCAAAGGGTCTTGAATCTGTAATTCTTTGCCACAGAAGGCTGTGGAGGCCAAGTCAGTAAATATTTTTATGGCAGGGTTGGAATGGAGACTTCTGGAAGTTGTTACGATAGAAAAAAACAAAGCCATGCCTAAATTTAAACATAAAGATGGGAATTGCAAATTTGTGAAATTATGCATTAATATTGAGAACCAGAATAGAAAGAATGGTGGGCTAGAGTACCAGTTAGTTGCAGGTTGCAGAATAAATGATGCAAAGCCAATTAGAATGCTGTTAGAATCAAATCGGGACGTGGACAGCAAAGGTACAGGTTTTAGCAACTGTAAATAGTTTGTGGCGGGAGTTGAAGCCAATGGCCTTAGTCTTCTTAACATTTTATGTGAAGATTTGACTACTTTGTAGCATTGGAACTGTTAAAGGAAACAGTGAAGAGGTAGAATGAAGTGTTTAGTAAGGAACTGCAGATGCTGGATTAAACTGAAGATAGACCAGAGTTGCTGGATGCAAAATGCTGGAGTAACTCAGGCAGCATCTCTGGATAAAAGGATTAGGTGATGTTTCGGGTTGAGACCTGGCCTGAAGAAGGGTCTTGACCCAAAACATCACCGATTATTTTTCTCCAGAAATGCTTCCTGACCCATTGAGTTACTCCAACTTTTTGTGTCTATCTTTAGAATGAAGTTTTGCTAGGTTGCATATGTAAAGAAAAGTCTTTGCTCAAATGAAACGATTGGATCTGCAATAATAAGATCAAGCTAGAATAGTCTGCAGGACAGCACATGTGATGAATTTTGTTAATGTTGCCAAATGTTGCTGAGAGATCAGGAACGATAAACCACTACTGCCAGGTAAAGTAAATATTAGGTTTAATTTTGGTTCAGGCTCAGCTCTGAGGGAGCAACTTTAGAATAGGTGAGATCAGTCAGATGTTCTGAATAGATCAGGCGTGGTCTTGGGAAGGGACTATATGATCATTATCCTTGAAGAAAATATCATCTAATGCTCCTCTTCTTTCCCTTGCCTCTGGCATGCTTGATCACATCACTCTCATTCAGTGCCTTCCCATTACTAACTGAGCCTGGTTTAATATTTCGTGAGTTACACAAAAAGCTGGAGAAACTCAGCGGGTGCAGCAGCATCTAAGGAGTGAAGGAGATAGGCGACGTTTCGGGTCGAGACCCTTCTTCAGACCAGTCTGAAGAAGGGTCTCGACCCGAAACGTCGCCTATCTCCTTCACTCCTTAGATGCTGCTGCACCCGCTGAGTTTCTCCAGCTTTTTGTGTAACCCTCGATTCTCCAGCATCTGCAGTTCCTTCTTTAACACTTAATATTTCGTGACTTTGAAATTAGCTCTGACCACATGTTGTTCCATCGTTGAAATCATCTGTGTTTCTCACAATAACAACACCATTTCTGCCCTTGCTAGTGCTGACGGTCTCCTTTATGGATTCCAGAATTGACTATTCAAATGCATTCTTGGCTGCCCTCCTTTACTCCTACCTTCAAAAACCTGAAGTCATATAAAACTCTGATCCCTAGAAAGTAAAATGCACCGTAACTCACCTGCCCTGCACTTTCTGAATTAGACTGGCTCTAGGCTAAGCAACATCTCAGTATTAAAGGCCACACCCTTGTTTTCAAATTCCATCATGCACTGGGCCCTCATTACCTCTGATACTCTTCAGCTCCAGAGCCTAATAGGCCTGTCCCACTTAGAATTTTTAGGAGACTGTACGGTCGCCACATGTTCGTGGGTGATTGCTGGGGAGTCGCATTCATGGTTGTGAGGAGTTCCCGCATTCTGGGAACTAGTGGCAGCTTCATTATGGTCACTGCAAACTTTTCAAGATATTAAAAAATTAGCGGCGACTGCCGTGGAAAGTAGTGAGAATAGGTCGCCGGGAAGTCCCAGTGGGTCGCCTGGAGGTTGAAGGTTCTCGTAGGTTGTAGCCGATGTTGACTGGTGAATTTCATTGGCTCATTGGGAAAAAAAAACATAAGCAGTAGTTTTCAGAACCAAGGATAACCGACTGGTAATGTTAAATGTCCGCCGAGCTTTACAACCGTGTATCTCTAGCTTCTTAAAAGTTGTCTCCACTCCTTCTCCCTCCTTCTCCCCTTTCTCCCCCCTCTCCCCCCATCTTTTAAAGGACTTACCATACACTGGCTTTAGCTGTATAAATTACAGCGGCAACCTTCCTGTTCATCGCCGTGTGTGTCTGTATTACATAGGCTTTGCACCGTGTGAATTTCACTCAGACAGCGCTCCCCCCGCTTGCCCTGTCCCTGCCTGCATAACGAGCCAGTGAAGGAAGGTGTGTGTGTGTGTGTGTGTGGGTGGTGTGTGTGTGTGGTTGCCGTTTTTTCAGGCGACTGGCAGCAACTTGACAGTCACCTGAAAAATCGCATATGTGGGACAGGCCCATTAGTTATCTGTGCAGCTCCAATTGAGACACCTTCATCCTCCCCGCATTTAAATTGCTCTGCTATTGACAGCCAGGCATTCTTCACTTCTCTAAGAATAAAGCCAATATCTTTGATCAATAATGTTATTATCTCTCATGATATTAGCATAAATGGCTCAGTGTCAAAACTTATACTCTTGTGAAGATTGGTAATGATAAGGGCCTGTCCCACGGCGGGGACCTAATTTGTGAGTTTAGAAGAGTTTGTCCTCGACTCATACTCGCAGCATGGTCGACATGAGGTCCTAGGAGGTCTTTGTTAAGCCTCTGTCCCCCTTGGGCGACCTCTACCATGACCTCTGGCGACCTTAAGTGACTAAAAAAAATCAAGGTCACGGTGACCTACGACCTCCTACCACCTTCCCCGACTATGTACGACCTCTTGAGACTATATTGAAGACCTCCCTCGACTAAGAACAAGACCTCCTTCGGCTATGTTGAAGACTGGCTTCGACCATGTACGTATTATTCAAGGATGGTCTCTGGCAAATTGGTTCGTGAATGAGCACAACCACCTCAGAGGACCACACCGAAAACCAACAATGACCAGTGACGAGTGTCTACAGCTCAAATAATCACCTGATAAAATGATGTCATGTCTGCATTTTATTCTCACTGAAAAATGCCCCCCAGGTTTATTTTTAAACATTGTGAACCATGCAAGCAAGGAAGTAACTAGTTTGGAGGATGTTAGTAAAAATACAACTACTGCTGTTTGCAGTAGCCCTTTTGCTTCAGCAGCCTTTTAAGAAAGGCAGAAGGGGAAGAGCAAGGGTGAAGAGGAAGCACAAGAAGAGGTCTCAATGGGTGAATGGAGATGATGTGATGGACTGTCCCAGTACACCAGATGACTGGAAGAGAGTGGCACTGGACTTTGACAAAATATGGAACCTTAAGCGCACATATGGGACAGTGGATGGCAAGCATGCCATTCTTGTCCCTGTCCCTGTACCCCTCATTATCCTTTTCGTACAGGATGGCATTCTGCTGGAACCATTCCTCAAGGTCCCCATCCTGCTGCCTGGTGAAGGTGTAGGACATAACCTTCCTCCTGCCCTCCCTCACCACCAATGGGGCATCTGCCTCTGATGCTGTGTCAGATGCAGGAGAAAGGACTGTTTTGCTGCCTTCAAATGAGGCAGTGAAGGATGGGGTGGTGGTGGGGACATATACTACCACCCTGGTCTCCTCCTCCAGGGGTCTCTCATTCAGGGCTACCTTCTCCTGCATTATGACCTCCTGTGGCATCACCTCCTGCCACTCCTCCTCCTGGGTGGGCAATACCTGCATTGCAGTTTTTTTTTAGTGTTGTGCCCTCCCCCTGCGCTGCTGCCTTTTTGGTGCCATCTCTAAAACACGAGTCTCCTCTCCAAAAACCTCTCCAGCTATGAATGAACATGCCTTGGAGTGAAAGAGATGACGTTCTGCTATTTAAATTACCTCTTTTTTCTACTGACCTTTTTTTCACCCTGCAGCTATAACCTTTGACTACCTTCGACTAGCATCACGACCTACTACGACCGGCTTCGACTATACCTACGACTAAAACAAAATTGATTTTTCCCACGCGACCTATTTTTAGTCATGGTCAATTTTTAACATCTTGAAAAATACGTTGCGAACTAGTTGAAGCCTCGACTACGCGGAGCCCACTCTCGACCATGAAGGAGAGTGACAAAGACCTCCTACGACCTCGTGGCGACCTTGCTGCGACTATGGGTCGCGGGCAAACTCGCCAGAGGTCGTGGTGGAGGTCGCCCAAGTTGGACAGGGGCTTAACTCTCCTTCATGCTCGAGAGTAGTCCCCGCGTACTCGAGGCCTCAGTTAGGTCGCAAGCTGAAAAATGCCCGCAAGTAAAAAAAGGTCGCCACAGAAAAAATCTATATTTTTTTACTCGTAGGTTTAGTCGAGGTATCCTAGGTAATCAAAGGCAATCAAAGGTAGTCGAAGGTAAAGCTCGTTGAGAAAAAAAAGGTAAGTAAACCAACCGGTAATGTTAAATGTCCGCTAAACTTTATTAAAAGTTGTCTGGCTTCTTAAAGGTGTCTCCACTCCTTCTCCCCCCCATCTCCTCCCCCCAAATCATCTTCCCTCTCCCCCCCTCCTCCCCCCCCTCCTCCCCCCCTCCCCCCCCTCCTCCCCCCCTCCCCCCCCTATCCTCCCCCCCCTCTCCTCCCCCATTTCTCCCCCATCTCTCCCCCCCCTCTTCTCCCCCCCCTCTTCTCCCCCCACCCCTATCTTCCACCCCCCATCTCCCCCTCTCACCTCCCCCGCTCTCTCCTCCTTCCCTCTCCGCGCTCTCTAAAGGACTTAACGTAACTGTGCCAGCCGTCTTTTACCTTCCTGTTCACCGTGGGTGGGAATTTCAGACAGCGATCCCCCGCTTTCCCTGGCCATGCATTTGCGATGTGTGTGTGTGTGTGTGTGTGTGTGTGTGTGCGCGCAGACGGTCGATCCGGCTCACGGTTTCTACGCTGACGGTTGATCCGGCTCGAGGTTTTACCAGCTTGAAGGTTGAAGACAGTCGCAGAAAAGTCGAGTTAGTGGGACAGGCCCTTTAAAGGCTGTGACGTAATATGATTTTTTTTATAACGGGTTTTTTCTGAGATGTTGTGGAATAAAAGTTTGAAGGAAAGCGAGCAAAGGAATTTATAGGAAATCTACTCTTTTTTGTAAATTTGGTAAGAAGGCATACATCTGCTTCATTAATGCCCTATATATTTCAAGCTGGCATCTGCAGTATGAGATGAGAGTCAGTGCTTATGACTAGTTTATTTTTGTTTTCAGAAGGTATTCCTTGTCAGAATAGGTCCAGAAGAAAGCATGATGATTATTACAAGTATTAACAGTTCATAGATATCAAACAGATTAAGATCTGCTTGATATTTTTGAATGGACGTCTGACGTTATTGTGGGAAGAGTTAATGAATAGATGCATGAACTGCATCTGTCAGGAAGAGATTAGGTGCTATGTTGCACATAGTCTTGGGAATTAATTGTCACTGAAAAACATTGACCAGTTGGCAATCAGTGAAAAGACATCAAGTACTAGAAATTGAATATTTTTCAATGTGATGTTTTACTTTATCGTAGTTATGTAAATCATATAAATTTGTTTGTGATTTGATTCTAGGTCATAAAAGATCCACCTCCGCCTCCACCTCCTCCGAAAGAGGTATGTGAATATTTTGATGTGTGAAAGTTATGTTATTGAAAAATCTCATCAGTTAAGCCACTGAGTACAAACGTTGGACAAATAAAAATCATTTTTTGAAGATTAAATTAATTTTGATTCACAGGTAAATATTTTCTAATAAATCTTGATAAGATCAATAAGCTGAAATAGGCCATTCGGCCCATCAAGTCTACGCCGCCATTCAATCATGGCTGATCTATCTCTCCTTCCTAACCCCATTCTCCTGCCTTCTCCCCATCACCTCTGACACCCATACTAATCAAGAATTGATCAATCACTGCCTTAAATATATCCACTGACTTGGCCTCCACAATAGACAATAGGTGCAGGAGTAGGCCATTCAGCCCTTTGAGCCAGCACTGCAATTAAATGTGATCATGGCTGATCATCCCCAATCAGTACCCCGTTCCTGCCTTCTCCCCATGTCCCCTGATTCCGCTATTTTTAAGAGCCCTATCTAGCTCTCTCTTGAAAGCATCCAGAGAATCCGCCTCTACTGTTCTCTGAGGCGGAGAATTCCACAGATTCACCACTCTCTGTGAGAAAAAGTGTTTCCTCGTCTCCGTTCTAAATGGCTTACTCCATATCCTTAAACTGTGGCCCCTGGTTCTGGACTCCCCCAACATCGGGAACACGTTTCCTGCCTCTGGCATGTCCAAACTCTTAACAATCTTATATCTTTCAATGAGATATCCTCTCATCCTTCTAAACTCCAGAGTGTACAAGCCCAGCTGCTCCATTCTCTCAGCATATGACAGCCCCGCCATCCCGGGAATTAACCTTGTAAACCTACGCTGCACTCCCTCAATAGCAAGAATGTCCATCCTCAAATTCCTCCTCATCTCCTCCCTAAAAGAGTGGCCTTGAATTAAATGGTTATATGTTTAAATTAAATGGTTAATTATATGGTTACTATTAAAATCACAAAGTACCATTTTGACCTGGAGCAATACGTTTAGGTGCCAATTCAGATGTATTATTAATGCAATAGAATTTGGACATGTGAAAAATCTGACACTCATTGCATCCTCTTCAATTTTACTTTCCATTACATTAAAAACAAGGCGAGGTGTGCAGTCAGTGAACAGCATCCCCCTGTTTTCCCATACTATGGATTTGCCCTTGCAGAATGATGTTTTGAATCATTACAAGTCTGGTACAAAGCAGGAGGAAAATGTGTATAAACATTTCAGTACAGTTATTTGCTGCAAGCCAAATCATAACTTGTAAATACCAATTAATTCATCACAGGAACTGACACCTGACGCAGAGCGAAAAAAGAAGTGGCCAACTGTTGATGCTTCATACTATGGTGGCAGAGGTGTTGGTGGAATAAAAAGAATGGAGGTATTTTATTAAATTCATCTACACTAAATTGATTTTAATCATGTGCATTGGTTTGAAATTCCTGGAGATGTCTATAATTGTACTGTGATGGATAAATTGCGTAACTTCCAGCAGCCCACTGCTAATCTCCATGTCCCATCAAAGGATTTAGGATTGGGCCACTATGAATATTTGCAAAGAACATCCGGAAATTGGACGAATTTACATTTGTTTTATGTAGAAATTGTGCGCAGGTGGGTTTTAACATTTATTTTTAAATGCTTGCTCAATTTCCTGTCAAAACACTCCCCTGTTGCACTTCCCGTTATGATTCATGGGTTTCATTTTCTTGAGATACTTCCTGCACAGGTTGGCTTGCATTGAGTATTGAGTTACAGAAGTTGGATCAAAAATTTATGGTTTGAAACTTTATAAATAACTCGTTATAAATAATTCAGTGAGGCATGCTTCATCTTAAAAGTAGTGAAGTATGAGTGAACGACAGTGACTTTCCATACTGTACTTTATATTTGAAAATAAATGTGTGGAGAGCCCACTTTAAACATTGAGTGGTCTGTGAGTAATTAACTGCAGATCACAGACCTCCTGATCTATTGACCCAGCCCAGTGGTGGGGCCCAGGGCCGCAAATGGCCATGGAATATAATCGTCCTTTTCCATCTATCGGGATTCTTTAGTTTATTATTGTTACGTGTACCAATGGACAATGAAAAGCTTTTGTTTGCGTGCTTTCCAGTCAAAGAAAAGACTACGAATACAATCAAAATGTACACAGTGCACAGATAACGGATAAAGGGTACAGCATTTGGTGCAAGATAAAGTCCGATAAAGTAAAATTAAAGATCCAGTGCATTCAGAAAGTATTCAGACGCCTCCGTCTTTTCCACATTTTGTTACGTTACAACCTTATTCTAAAATAAATTAAAAAAAAATTTTTTCATCAATCTACATACAATAGCTCATAATATAAAGTGAAAACAGGTGTTTCGAAAGTTTTGCAAAGTAATTGAAAATAAATAACTGAAATATCACATTTACATAAGTATTCAGACCCTTTGCTATGATACTCAAAATTGAGCTTAGGTTCATCCTGCTTCCATTGATTATCCTTGAGATGTTTCTACAACTTGATTGGAGTCCACCAGTGGTAAATTAAATTGATTGGACATGATTTGGAAAGGCACACACCTGTCTATATAAGGTTCCGCAGATGACAGTGCATGTCAGAGCAAAAACCAAGCCATGAAGACAAAGGAATTGTCTGTAGACCTCCGAGAGGAGATTGTGTCGAGGCACAGATCTGGGGAAGGGTATAAAACAATTTCTGCAGCATTCTAGGTTCCGAAGAGCACAGTGGCCTCCGTCATTCTTAAAAGGAAGAACTTTGAAACCACCAGGACTCTTTATAGAGCTGGTCGCCTGGCGAAACTGAACTATCGTGGGAGAAGGGCCTTGGTTAGGGAGGTGACCAAGAACCTGATGGTCCCTCTGACAGAGCTCCACAGTTCCTCTGTGGAGTTGGGAGAAACTTCCAGAAGGTCAACTATATCTGCAGCACTCCACCAATCAGGCCTTTATGTTAGAGTGGCCAGCCGAAAGCCACTCCTCAGTAAAAGGCATATGACAGCCCACTTGGAGTTTGCCAAAAGGCACCTAAACAAGATTCTCTGGTCTGATGAAATCAAAATTGAACTCTTTGGCCTGAATGCCAAGTGTTATGTCTGGAGGAAACCAGGCACCGCTCATCACCTGGCAAACCCCATACCAACGGTGAAGCATGGTGGGAACTGTGAGACTTGTCAGGATTGAGGGAAAGATGAACGGAGCAAAGTACAGAGATCCTTGATGTAAACCTGCTCCAGAGTGTTCTGCACCTCAGACTGGGGCAGAGGTTCACCTTCCAACAGGACAACGACCCAAAGCACACAGACAACGCAGGAGTGACAAGTCTGTGAATGTCCTTGAGTGGCCCAGCCAGATCCTGGACTTGAACCCGATCGAATATCTCTGGAGGGGCCTGAAAATAGCTGTGCATCGACGATCCCCATCCAACCAGAGCTTGAGAGGATCTGCAGAGAGGAAAGAGAGAAATTAAACCATTTCTTGTTTGGTGTAAATCTTTATTCATGTAATTTTATATATTAGGAGAGATCTGTCCCTTAAATATTTATCTTGATTTCTTCCAATGGTTTAAGCAAAATGAAACCTTGGTCTGAGATCAAATAAATGCACGTTATTTCTAAAAAATAACTAATAATGAACCTTAAGGTTCAAGAATATCATTACATGATGCTAAATTTGTTAATATAAACTTTATTGTGTAAAGACCTCTGACTGGTCTTTAAGACAATTTATGACAGTCTTTAAGACCTGTAAGACAATGCCTGCTTTCTGATTAACTTTAATTCACAATTCACTTACATCATTGATTGGGTGCACTTACCATGTTTCTATGCTATCTCTTCTGGTGTATTTGAAATTGCGAATTGCGTGTCACTGTTTTTATTCCTTTAGGTCAAGTGGGGAGATAGGGGATCAACTGAAGAAGGAGCAAGGTTAGAAATGGCCAAAAATGCTGTTGTTACTGTCCCAGAGGCTGAAGAGGAACTTATTAAACCAAGGCGGCCCAAACCTCCCCAGTCGGCTCAAAGTCAACTAAAGTGGTATGATCCTATTAAGGTAATTGCTCATCATGCACATTCCATTCCATAAGAAACCATAGTTTACGTCGGCATGTATAAAAATTCTTAATAAGATTTCTAAGATCAAATGCTTTCATCCTCATGACTTGAATTCTTAAGTAATTAGAATCATACAGCATGGAAATAGGCACATCGACCCAATTCGTCCATGCTGACCAAGATGTCCCATCTAAGCTTGTCGTGTTCAGCTGCATTTGGCCTATATTCCTCCAAATGTTTTCCAAACCATCTACCTGTCCAAATATGTTTTAAATGTTGTTATTGTACTTACCTCACCTACTTCCTCGGGCAATAGACACAAAGCCTGAGAAACTCAGCGGGTCAGGCGGCATCTCTGGAGAAAAAGGATGGGTGACGTTTCGGTTTGGGACCCAGGTTCCCGATCCAAAACGTCCCCAATCCTTTTGCTCCAGAGATGCTACCTGACCTGCTGCGTTATTCCAGCACTTTGAGTCTACCTTCGGTATAAATCAGCGTCTGCATTCTTCCCACTTAGTTCGTCTGGCAGCTTGTTTCATATACCTATCACACTCTGTGAAAAAGTTGCCCTTCAAATTATTTTTAAATCTTTCCTTTTTCTCCTTAAACCTATGCCATATTATATATTACCATACCCTGCGAAGAGTCTCTGGACATTCACTGTATGTAAGCCCTTAAGATTGTATACACACCACTCAGAATGCCCCTGAGCACCCTACATTTTAAGGAATAAAGTCATTGTCTGCCCACTATTTTCCTATTGATCAAACCCTTGAGTCCTGGCAACATCTTCATAATCTTTTCTGTATTCTTTTCAGCTTTAGGCCATCTTTCCTATAGTAGGGAGACCAAAACTGAACACAATAATCAAAGTGCGGCCTCACCGACGTATTTTACAACTGTAACATAACATCCCAATGTCTATAGTCAATTCCCTCACTGATGAAGGCAAACATGC
Organism: Raja brachyura; assembly: GCA_963514005.1. The sequence goes on from OY740781.1 coordinate 119,989,277, forward strand.
CAAAATGTGACACCACTACCGCTCACAGTGAAGGTCCTGCTTTGCTTTACTTCTAAAAATGCAATACCACACACTTATCTGAATTAAACTCAATTAACCATTCCTTGGCGCACTTGCCCAGCCTATCAAGATCCCTCTGTAATTCTCGTTAACTATCTTCACTGTTATACCTCCTCCTTTAACGTCATCTGCAAACTTACTTATCATGCTTTACGCATTCTCATCCAGAATTATTATTCTATTATACTCTTAACATGGTCCAAAGACTAACGTTTAATACGTCAAGATGATTAGTTAGGGCAACAAGAAAAATGTGACCTATAATTGGGAATATTTGCAGTGCGATTTTGTGAAAAGAAGCATAAACATGGGAATACAGCATTAAAACTTGTCAATGAAAATGTATAAATGTAATTTAATGTGGGTTTTCAAATAGGCTAGCTTAAAAAAGACATTGGATTCTATTGTTTTTATACCGGAAAATTATAGATGAGCTTCATATGTTTATGGTATCTTTTCAAATTATAGGGAAGACTTGACGCATTGTGGGCACTGTTGAGACGGCAATATGATCGAGTTTCTTTGATGCGACCACAAAGCGGTGATGAGGTATCATTTAAATTCTTTCTTGGGAGATGAAAACGTTCATTTAAAGAAATGTTATTTGGTGCTTTTTCTATTTATATGTCCATTATAGCCAATTTATTTATTTGTAGTTGACTTTAATTCTTTTCAAACTGATCCCTTTGATAGCCATTGTTTTCCAGACAAATTTTCTATTGTTTATCAACACTTCTTTATAGATTGCATGAAAAATATACAAATAAGTCAATAAGCTACTTTTGTGATGATTCTTTGAAAATAATATTACATGCAGCCATGCCCAACTTTTAAGAACTCAAGAAATGGCAGATTATTTTATTACTGTGCTTGGAATTTGAATGAAAACTTATTGTATTCCATATGAATCATGCTAAGTTCAGTGCAAAGAGAATACAGTGCCCTCCATAATGTTTGGGACAAACACCCATCATTTATTTATTTGCCTCTGTACTCTACAATTTGAGATTTGTAATGGAAAAAATCAGGTGGTTAAAGTGCACATATCAGATTTTATTAAAGGGTATTTTTATACGTTTTGGTGTCACCATGTAGAAATTACAACTGTGTTTATATATAGTCCCCCCATTTCACGGCACCATAATGTTTGGGACATATGGCTTCACAGGCGTTTGTTTAATTGCCTCCTTATGCAGGTATAAGAGAGCTCTCGGCACCTAGTCTTTCCTCCAGTCTTTCCATCACCTTTGGAAACTTTTATTGCTGTTTATCAACATGAGGACCAAAGTAGTGCCAATGAAAGTCAAAGAAGCCATTATGAGACTGAGAAACAAGAATAAAACTGTTGGACATCAACCAAAATTTAGGCTCACCAAAATCAACTGTTTGGAACATCATTAAGATGACAGAGAGCACTGGTGAGCTTACTAATCACAAAGGGACTGGCCGGCCAAGGAAGAACTCCACAGCCGATGACAGACGAATTATCTCTATAATAAAGAAAAATCCCCAATGACCATTGTCTGCAGAAGACTTCATGAACAGAAATACAGAGGCTACACTGCAAGATGCGAACCACTGGTTAGCCGCAAAAATAGGACGGCCAGGTTACAGTTTGCCAAGAACTACTTAAAAAGGCAACCACAATTCTGGAAAAAGGTCCTGGGACAGATTAGATGAAGATTAACTTGTATCAGAGTGATGGCAAGAGCAAAGTATTGGGGAGAGAAGGAACTGCCCAAAATCCAAAGCATACCACCTCATCTGTGAAGCACGGTGGTGGGGGTGATATGGCCTGGCATGTATGGCTGCTGAAGGTACTGGCTCACTTATCTTCATTGATGATGCAACTGCTGATGGTAGTAGCATAATGAATTCTGAAGTGTTTAGACACATCCTATCTGCTCAAGTTCAAAAAATGCCACAAAACTCATTGGCTGGCAGTTCATTCTACAGCAAGACAATGATCCCAAATATACTGCTAAAGCAACAAAGGAGTTATTCAAAGCTAAAGAATTGTCAATTCTTGAGTGGACAAGTCAATCACCCGATCTGAACCCAATTGAGCATGCTTTTTATATGCTGAAGAGAAAACTGAAGGGGACTAGCCTCCAAAACAAGCATAAGCTAAAGATGGCTGCAATACAGGCCTAGCAGAGCATCGCCAGACAAGACACACAGCAAATGGTGATGTCCATGAATCGCAGACTTCAAGCAGTCATTTCATGCAAAGGATATGCAACAAAATACTAAACATGACTACCTTCATTTACATGACATTGCTGTGTCCTAAACATTATGGCGCCCTGAAATGGGGGGGGGGGGGCTATGTATAAACACTGCTGTAATTTCAACATGGTGAAACCAAAATGTATAAAAACGCCTTTTTTTTTAAATCTGACAATGTGCACTTTAACCACATGGGTTTTTTTCTATTACAAATTTCAAATTGTGGAGCACAGAGGCAAATAAATAAATGATGGATCCTTGTTCCAAACATTATGGAGGGCACTGTAAATCACTGCACAAAAGTGTGATTAACAAAATAATCACATGGCATATATCTTTCAGATGACTGAGATAAATATTAATAGTGTGACAATTTGTAGCAAGAGAGTTTGTTCAATAATTTTTACGTAAAAAATATGTCATTATGGTTAATGGGACTATAGAATGAAGATGGAGCTGCAACACTGCAGTGGCATTCTCTGACCACTGTCATACTCTTCTGGGAGCACAGGGTTAATAAACATCATCTGAACCATCAGTGCCAACATGAACCAACAAACATATTGAGAAACTTTGTAGTCTTTATACTCTTCCTTCGTCACAAAGCTTAGGGTGTAATTGGTAAAGTAATGAAATACTGGTTCTCTTTGCAAGTTCTTGATTTATGGTATTTTCTTTGTTAATAATCATGAATTTTCCCCACTGCTTTGTGTATAAAAATGCTGGGAAGAGCATTATTGGTCGTCATCTATGAATTAATGAAAATCCACACCATTTTCTATCCATTTTCCTGAACATAAAAGCAGTACTCCAGTGACGAGAACTCCAGTTCCCTGTTTGTCATTAGATGGCTGCAAACAAATTAATCATAAGAAGCCGATCATTCGAAGTTAATTAAAATTAGTTGCTCATTCGAGAATTGATTTGCACAATTTTATTTTGGTCTCAATCCTAACCCCGTATGAGAGTTACCTCATCCATGGGTGACATGACCTTACTGTCTCTCATCTCCATAGCTTGGGTTTAATCTTGACCTCTTACACTCCTGGTGTGGAGCTTGAATGCCCTACCTGTGATTACGTGAGCTTCCCATTAGTGCTCTGGTTCATTCCCATGTTCAAAAGACCTGCTGATTAGGTCATACGGTCATAAGTGATAGGAGCAGAATTAGACCATTCAGCTCATCAAGTGTACTCCGCCATTCAATCGTGGCTGATCTATCCTTCTCTCCTAACCCCATTATCCTGTCTTCTCCCCATAACCCCTGACACCCGTACTAATCAAGAATCTCTGCCTTAAAAATATTCATTGAATATGATTGACACGTCAATTGACTAATATAAATTACCTTCTAGAGTAGGTGAGTGGCAAGAGCATTATGGGATATGAATGGGCATGTGAGAGAGAATAGGTTATAAGGAAATAAGAAGGATATAAAATGTTGAACAATACAGCACTGAAATATGCTCTTCAGCCCACTAAATCCGATCTCCCTGCCTGGCGTAGAGTTAATGCGCATATGACGACCAGGTAATAAGAAAATCCTATGTCTATTTTACAATATCCTATGTGATAGAACTATACAAATGAGGCCCTTTTTTTTTGGGTTACTGTTTTGCCAACATAACGCAGATCCCGGTGTAAAATAGCCATCAGGTTCTGAAATCACTTCTGTGAATTTAAAGACCTTCCATTATGTAATTGGGAAAATAGTTTTCATGAAAAATAAAATTGTTCAATGCCTCACTTGACACCTTACAATAAGCATCTGCTTTCATGTATGCAGCAAAATTGTGTACATGCTGCACACTCAGGGGTCAGTCAGATGCTTATCAAGTGAATGGAATGTTGGTATGTCCAGCTGCAGATCATCATGGATTTCACTCGGTCTATTTGAACCAGGCTGACTAATCTATTTATTACAGATCTCAATTTAAACTGGCATTAATATCTGGGAGTTTATACTGATCTAACCTCACTGTGTTTCACTCAGCAATATTTTACATTAAAACATCTACAGCTTGGAATTAATCTAGAATTAATCAGTTTATTTATCCCTATGGAGAAAAGTTACAGTTTTTACTTTAATAGATTTCTATCATACCTCTGAATTTGAAATTTGGGATTATGTTTCATTGAAAAATGCTCTTCGAAAATAATTTTGATATAATATTTAAGTCATGAAAATTATCATTAAAAGGAACTGACTAAATCATGTTATTAGCCCAGCCAAATTAAGACTACTTTCTTCCAACACCTCTGTGGCTGAGATTAATTCTACGATTAAAGTCTTACATGCATTTAATATGGCCTTTAAAATCTTAAAATCCGGCAAGAAACAAAATGTGTAAATATTGAACCTGGAAGTAATATATTACTAAGCAATGTATGTCTTTTTGGTGGATTAGCTGGCTTTACATCAGCTCTCTGCCCAATGTAAAGTATATTTTATACGTAGCTCCTGGAAGGACAGAAGGGGAGGGGTCAATTGGTATTGCAATTAGGAGTATGCTATTGGGATTATTTTTTTCCAACTACAGTGCTGGGGGAGACTCACGAGCTATGATCTTTGCTGAGGAGTGCTTGAATCTTATCTTCGGCAACGGGTTGAGTTGGAGGATCATGCCTCTCGTGGGGGTTACGGGTAGGGGATAGGTGTGTTGGGGGAGCAGACCCAACGGTTCTGCGCTTGGTCTAGTATCGTTTAAAGACTGATCCATTTTATGTGAAAAACACACATTCTCGTGTGTTTGAAGCATATATTTGCTTGAACGTTCCATGTCATTTAATGAGCATCAAAGCAACAAAAGCGATCCACTGTTTTGTTGGAAATATTTATATGAGACCAATAACTCAAGACCCACTGTGATTTCATCAGCTGTTGGTAATTGCAGAAGTTAAATGATATTTTACAGAAATTTATATTTCTGCAAAAGACTAATAAGAAACATTACACGTTCTTTCTTCGGGAAATATGAATATTTTAATAATTAATTAGTACATTACTATCACAACATATTCTCACTGAGAATGTCCTTGGCCATATTGGTATCGTTGTATGCTTACATTAACAGTTTTGGTTTTGGTACCAAAAATATCAAACTGCTGGACAAACTCAGCCTGTCAGACAGCATCAGTGGGGAAAATTGCACAGATGACAGTTTGGGTCGGAATCCTTCTTGAGTCTGAAGAAGGGTTCTGACTTGAAATGTCATCTGCCCATTTCCATCCACAGATGCTGCTTGACCACTGAGTTCCTCCAGCTGTTTGTTTTGCTCAATAATCCAGCATGTCCATTCTGTTGTGTCCATTCTCTGATATCTGTTGCTTTGGATTGCATTATAAAGAATATTTGTATTTATATAGTTCCATATTCTCCTAAGAATTGCATTAGAATTCTGAAGAATTATAATTCTAGCAACCATCGTTCAGGGTCATTATCGAACAAATACAGAAACATGGAATAAACCACTCTACACCTTGGGTTTGTTCTCCCATTCAATTGGACAAATCTTGTTTAATCTGTATTTTAACTCCTACTATTCCGATATCACATTCTGTGCCCACAGATGGCTGCAGTGAGACGTTTTTGGTGATAGGAGTTGAAGAGAGTATGCTAGGTATTCAGAAATGTTCATGTCACTCCTTTAATAATGCCAGGAAAAGTTTATTTTCCACCTGAATAAATTAGGCAGGTTCTTAATTTAACATTAAATGGAGGCACCTCGGAAAGTCTAACAGTTACTTTATTTATTAAACAGATTACACGATCCACATAATCAATTTTGAATTGGCTAGTGTATTGACTCGACCTCAATGGTGACATATTGCCCACTGTCCCTTTTCTAGAGAATTACAGCTGGATTGTCATGTTACAATCAGCAGGTTTTGTTTTTAATATATAAATCGGGGCCCTGGGGCATCGGATTCCGATTGCTATTTAGAATTGGACTGAGTGAAGCTGTTGCTTGGTCTAAGTAAGTCTGCAGCCTTCGCAGTCTCTCCCATGCTGAGTTTATCCAACCCTCTTCTTGCAATCTCTCCATTGCTTTTTCCTGCTGTGTCTTGCTGCAAGCTGCCCAGACTTGAACCTATCCTATGGTCAAGAGTGTAGGAAAGAACTGCAGATGCTAGTTTACACTGTAGAAGGGTCCCAACCCGAAACGTCACCCATTCCTTCTATCCAGAGATGCTGCCTGACCCGCTGAGTTACTCCAGCTTTTTGTGTCTATCTACTCTCAAGAGTGTTCAATTGTCGTATGTACCAAAAACATGACAATGAAATTCTTACTTGCTGCAGCTTAGCAGGCCTTTAAATGCGTAACACAGAGATAATATATATAAATCAAAAATACAATAAATTAAGATTATGGTAACCACAATAGTGCAAAAACCAAAGTCCATTGTGCAACCAAAGGTCCATAGAAAATCAGAGTTGCTGAGGCTAGTGCTTTGTGGTGTTCAAAGATTGCTGGGAAGTAGCTGTTCCTGAGCCTAGTGGTCATGGTGTTTAGACTTCTTTACCCTCCTGATGCTAGTAGATAGTAGGTGATTGAGGTAGCCAGGGTGGTTTAGGTAGTTGATGATTTTGGCTGCCTTTTTGAGGCATCATCTCCAACTGGTGGGAACCCATGATAGACCAGGCACTATCTTCCATTCTCTGTAGCCTATTTCATCCCTGGACGGGTTACTGAACCAGAATGCAATTCAACCAGTCAGTATGCTCTCTATCGCATACCTGGAGAAATTTGATACTCAGCGACAGACCAAGTCTCATCAACCATCCTAGGAAGTAGAAATTTTGATGATTTTTCTTTGTTTTTGCTAACATTGAGAGCATAATTGTTGTTCTGGAAGTGTTCAATCAGATTATCAATCTCCCTACTGTACACTGGCTTATCATTATCCAAAATGCATCCAACAATGTTGGTATCATCTACCAATTTAAAGATGGCTTTGGTGTTGCGTCCAGCTATACAGTCTTGGGTTTGGTGAGAATAAAACATGGGAATGGGCACACAGCCTTGAGGTGCTCCTGTGTTGATGATTGGAGGAAGTGTTGTTGCTAAATCATGCTGATTGTGCCTGCCCAT